>OX421970.1:48255107-49455107 GCA_949128135.1 Parasteatoda lunata
GCTTTGGCACCTGATGTACTGTCGTTAATAATAGTCATACTAGAGAAGTAGCCGCAGCTCTAGTAGACTAAAGTTTATACATTTAGTCAAACAATCACTGCGGGGCACACTTCTATACGCTTGGCGACAGAATCCCAGAACTTTCGTCATGATTCTGGACAATTCCTGTACAACTCCTCAAAAGTTAGTCCTATCGCTTAGAAACTCCAATTTTTCAGAAATACCATTTTGCTACCAAAATGATGGCCAAATCGCCAAAAATGTCTCCAAACCCAGTTTTCGATAAGAAATGCAATAAGCGTTATTTTCTCTCTAAATTACGTAAGAATTACACTATTTTCTAGCAGATTTTCTACTCAAACTGTTTATGTAGAGTTCGCTTGAGATTTTTAGCCTCATAACAAAAGAATATTCACAAAATTATACAAATAGATGCAAATTCGTATCAATATATGTGTATAGGGTCTTGTTGGTAAATTTGGATATAACTTTACACCATACTTAAAGAATTTTTATATTTAAAGTGTTAAACAATTTGTTATTTTTAAAAGTTCCAAAACATAATCGCTACGTTTAATACAGTTGATCTGTTTAATCTTAGGAAAACATGTATTTCTTATGAAAACAGAGTAATTAAAAAAATTTCAATTACAAATAATAAAAAGAGATTAAGTGTTTAACCCTTATCATATGCTTAATCTACAGGAATCATGCAACTAAAATGGAAATAAATATTTTTACTACAAAAACACTTTTTTTATATTTGAGCAAAAAGAGAATTTATACGACAGAGGATTGAAATGTGTATTTTTGAATGTAAAACAAAAAGCATTGATAAATTAAGAAAGGACAAGTATAAATAGACTTCAAGTGGAATGAATTCTTTAAATTCTTCTCTTTACTAATTCTAACTTAACTACTTTGCTTAATGAGAGAAAATTCTTTCGCAGTAAAAACTTTTTAATAAAAAAAACACTTGATTACTTCTGAGTTTTGAGAGAAATTTTCTAAAAGAAAATAAACATACCCGGAAAAAAATTCCTAAAAGATAATTGTATACTTCAATTATCAGTTCAGGGGAATTCACTTAAACTTAAGTATTATATATATATATATATATATATATATATTAAAAAAATTTAAAAAACGAGATTTTTGCAAATAATTCGTGCAATACTACTCATTTCATGTAAATTCATTCTTTCAAAGCAAAAATGTCAGATTCTTAAGGTTTTTAAAAAATTTCAATTAAAGATTTCAAACTAGCCTTATATATTGTAGATACAGCTAATTCTTTTCCCTAATTTTCCTTGCAAAATATTTTACTATTTAGTCGTATAAAACTTTTTTTCTTCAAAGTAATTTCCATTATAAATATCTTATTTAGATTGTCTCTTGATTCAGGGAAAAACAATTTAGTAAAATTACCGCTCTGTATGGTAATTATAACCTTTCAGATAAAAAAAAATAGTAATAATAATTATAATTCAGATTAATTCATCAATATATGCGGTATTTGAATCACTCATTTAATAGTTTTTTTCTGTTCATGCGACAACAACTTACAGGAAATTCTGATTTTCAAAATTATAGTTCTTATTACTACAAAATTGGTATAATTACAAAAGTTAAATGCAAATTTTACCGAATAAATCATTTTTATGCCATGCTCTAAGAATAGAAAAATACTAAGTTTATGATAAAATTACTGAAACTACTAAATTTCAATAATTTTAAATAATAAAATTGCTAAATTTTATCACATTTACCAATTTTTGTCAGATATTACAAAACCATATTTTATTGCTAATTTTACCAAAATCATTATTTCATCACAATAACTTTCTTTAAAATTTACCAAGATTTTTGGTGTTCCCATAGAGCCAGAAACATGGTAAATTGTAACATATTCTAATAGTTTTGACGATATCTTTTTTAGGTGTAACTTAACCTCTCCGTGCCGTAGATACAATACAGGTAAAGGGTTAAAATTTGATTTAACCGAGTGCTATTTATTATTAATTTTAAGATCCCATTATCATGGGCATAGAAGCTTAATGTCAAGTATGTAGTTTCATGTCTTAAAAAATACAAAACTGAAAAGTTTATTTAATCGAATAAATGGTTTTTATGTCAAAATATGATTTTTATGCTAAGATATCATGACAAAATTACCATATTTCTTCACATTAACTAAATTTTTGCTCATACTATAAAACAATATTTTATTGCTAATTTTACCAAAATTAATACTAAAACGCTTCGGTCAAAATCACCGATCTTTTTGTTGTCCCCATAGAGCCGAAAACGCGGTATCCTGTTCTAGTAGTTTTTACCATACTTTATTCTCGGTGTAAAATCTGTTTTTTTCCCTAAGTAATATGATTTAAATATTAATTAAGGTAGTTAATCTGCCTTTTGTACAAGAATCCCGGTTCAAACCTCATACTCGTTGTGCTGCAATTATGTGTAAGCTTTAAAATTGGAAGTTTTAAACGGTTGTCCTGAGTGTTATTTATAACCATTAGAGTATATTTTATCGCCCTGGTGAACTATCTTATCTTTAAAACGATAGTTTTTTTTCGAAAATGTAAAATACCATAGAATAACAATTTTTTCAGACAAATGTTAAATTTGTTCCAAATCTATTGAGTATATATTTTGTGAAATGTTAAATTATTATTATTTGTATTATTTGGTATCAGTATTATTTGGTACACATTTTCAACATTTTTCATAGAAAACGATAAAGATGGTCTTTATTGAAAAGAAAATATTATTTTTAATGCAAATACTCAAAAACACACTGAAACAATAATATAGACACTCTCCTCCCAATACGGAGACCCAGGTTCAAATCCCATCGATTGCTGGTTGATACGAATTCGGCTCCTGGCTCAAACCGATTGCAGTGCTGACGTAAAATATCCTCATTGCCAGAGCATTGCCAGAGCATTGTCAGATCATTGGTTAGAGTCTCCTTTCAGTCAGGCTAACAGTGGGAGGTTTTCGTGATTTCGATCTCCATGTAACGAAAACTAGGGTTAATTCCATCAAAAAGTCCTCCGCGTTGGCGGATTTCACCCAAAAATTGAACCAGGATTTCCCTTGTCATCTAGATTGGGTTCGAAATTACAAGTTTATGGAGTGGAACATCTGTGCGCTGTTCAACATCAAAATTGGGTCGGCTGTTCAACTACAATTATTAAATAAAATAAAATTAAAAAACAATAATACAAGTTCAAACAATGCTACACGTTAAAGCTAATACTACTCTACTAGCCACTATAATCTTAAATATTTGCAAAATATAAACCAAATAAAATTTATTGTTTAAATTGCTCCAGCATAAAAATAAATTGCATGATATTTCAAAAGTAATTCAACATTTTGACTACAATATGTCGGTTCCTTAAGAAACGATTTTCTCAATTTTTCTAAGAAAGAAATGTCTACCTTCTAAATCGATCCAATATTCGCTTTTTCACAACCATTGCATTACACGTTTATGGAAACATTAAATGATCCTATAACATATGACAATATTTTATCCCTGTCAAATTACCTTAAGCGAACACTAAAGGAAATTTATCAAAATATTGGAAAAATAAAACAATCAACGGATTAAGCGAAACAAGAAGGCTTCAATAAAAATATTCCTTACGGGTAAATATGTTTTTCTCTTCGTTTAAACACATCTTATTGGCTGACTATTATGTCAAACGCATAGAAGTTAGATGGAATCAGAAGCTCCTTTTTGATTTCTAAGATAACATAACAGACTATGTCAAATAAATAATCTTTTATAATAAATAATGGTTTTTCCATGTGCACTTTTTGAACTTAGAAATTACATTTAGACATAGCTTTCTAATAAAAAAAAGTATTTATAAATAAATAATCCTATTCACAAAAACTATCAAAATGTTTAACGTTATTTATTGTTAAACAATTCTTAAAACTAGTATAGCTGAAAAAGAAAACCACAGAAGAAAAAAGTATTTAAAAAGTAACTGTTACCAATTATTTATTAAATGGGAATACCTTTTTTAAAACTTTTATAAATATTTTTAGGAGCACATTCATAAAAATTTAATTACTATATTTTAAAGATATATTATATTATCATTAATTGAGTTATAATATATTATATAGTTGCAAATAAAACAAAACATAATCTTACTAATACAGTATTAATGATTCAAATTGATTTCTCTATTTCATGTATTACTGTTGAAAGATACATTGATTTTTTAAAAAAACTGAAAAGTGTAAAGCAAATACTTTAAAATTCAGTTGGTTGGTTTATTAAAGTTATAGCTATACTACGCACAAAAAATCACAAGAGCCAGATATGGCTATACTGCGCTAACCACTAGGTAAAAAAAATCTTTCTTTTCAAAGTAGTGAATATAATCTTATTGTTTTGACAAACTTGATTTTTTTTTTTTATTAAACGACTTAAAACTCCTCATGCACCACAAAGTATAACACGAGGCTTACAGTTGTAAGAAGAAAACAAAAGAAGAAAAATTTACAAATTTAAATTAAAAACAAAATTCCGCAAGGCAGCAAGACTTTCAATACTTTTAACCAGTTCTGATAAGACAGGAGGCCAACAAATAGAAAGACGCCTCAAATCAGTCTTTAATTTCATTCGGGCACTCGCATACAGATTGCAATGAAGAAGAATATGTTCAGCATCACCGCAAGCACAAATTCCACTGGTCTCCAGATGGAAACGAAATAAATATCTCTTAAAATTTCTATGGTTTGTTAAAATTTGGGTTAATTTAAAATCAGTTGCAAAGAATTTGCATTGCAAACGGTGAAAAATGGATGGAAAGAACCTTTTCGTCCAAAGCGACCGAGGCGAAGCAAGAAATTCAGCATTCCAGTCCGCAATGATTTTATCTCTAGCCATGCGCTTCCAGTGAGAAGCTGGAACAGACACCCTTAAGTCTATTTCACTACACGTAGCTTTCCTGGCCAATTGGTCTGCTCTTTTATTGCCCAAAATACCGCTATGGCCACGAATATAAGAAAAATGAATAGTTACGTTTTCAAGATCGTTCAAAATCGAGTGAATTTCCACCACAAGCTTCTCAGTCGAAGTCGTGTCACGCAAAAGAGCAAGAATTTAAGATCTGTGTAAAAGCTTTAAAATTCAGACGCACCTTTTTATAGAAAATATTATGCATCCCTTTTCTTTTCTACGTTAAATGTTCTAGAATATTTTTTCCCCTTAAACTAATCAGTCAAAACGTATTCTACGCCTGAATATATTCAATAAATAAAAGTATGTCAATTAAATTGCTTAATAAAATTGCACCTAGCTTGAACATATTTTATTTTATCTTATAACCGTTGTCGAACAGCTGACCCAATTTTCAAGTTTATGACTACCAAGATTCAACACCGAAGTCCCTTAATTTTGAACCAAATCCAGAAGACAAGGGAATTCCTGAACCAAGTATTGGTAGAAATTTTTCGTCGTGGAGGACTTTTCGATAGAACTATCTCGCATTTGCGCTACATCGAGAGAAAAACCACGAAAACATCCCTCGGTTAGCGTGATTGCAAGGAGACTTTAACCCATAATCCGTCTACTACTCAAGATATTTGTCATCAGCTCTGTGGTCGGTGCGAGAAGGATGCAAAATTCGTATCAACCTGGCGTACCTGGGATTTGAATACGATTCACCTCATTAAAGGGCGAGTACTCTCTCCCCCAGGAACAAATAAAAGCGTATACATAATATAAACACTAATTTGGTAAAAAAAAATCGTGTGTTTCGAATATCAGTCTAAATCACGCCTTTTAAAATTAAGATTTACTATTTTGTAAGAAATATTTTCATAGAAAACCATCTTTTAGTCGGTAAGATGTCCTAGAATTTTGTTCTGAAGAGTTTTGGGTGCTTGAACATATAGAACAAATAAAAGTGAATCCATAATATTAACATTGTTTGCGTAGAATAATTGAAAAGCGTAAAGCAAGTCTCTTAGAATTCGAACGCAAGGTTTCAAAAGAAATATTTTGAAATTAAAAAAAAACTCTTTTAATCGGTTAAATGTTCTAGTATGTTGTTCCTTACAGTAAATAAATAAAATATTTTCAGACGCCTGATCATACTGACCAAATAAAAATGTACTCATAATATAAACATAGATGGGGTGAAAAATTTAAAAACTTAAATCATGTTTTATAAAATTCAGACACATTGTTTTATAAAAAATATTATGAGGGGGGAAAAAAACATCGAAAACATTGAAAACATTCTTAAACGTTGTTCCTTACACTAAATTGTCAAAAAAAAATTTTATCTCTGAACATCTTTAACTAATAAAAGTGTATTCAAAATATATACACTGATTGGATGGAAAATTGAAAAGCGTAAAGCAAGTTTTTTAAAATTTAAACATATCTCTTTCTGCAGAAAAACAAACCAAATACCTACCTGATGTAATTTAAATATTTAAATTGAAATCTCGTTCAATTCGTGTATGATTACTTCTCTCCGTCGTGAACTTGATCCTAAATAATACATTTCTTTTCAATTTACTGTGTATTACAATTTGATTTAGAAAAAAAATATTCCAATACATTTTTTCCTAAATTATCCTCCGACGCTTTTTCACTAAACTTTTGTTTTACTTCCAAGTCATTTTTTATAATAAAATTGAAAAAATACCTCAAACAATGACAGATTTAGGAAATCTTTTAACAACGAATTACTTCGCCCGAAATTTAAATAAATCTAAATGTCATCCGCGCATGAAAACTGTGTAGTACATTCCCATACATGCTGCGAAAAATTTAAAACAAAGCTTTAGAAAATGAATGCACCATAAAGTCATCTTCTTTGATTACTCCATTATCTGCAATCAATGAAAACAAAATAACTATTTGGAAAGAAGTTCCCTTTTTTGTAATGAAGAATCCAACTAGTTTAGTAAAAAACGTAGTTAAATTAGTAATCTTATACAGTAAAAAAAGGAATTCCTTTATTTTAAATTAGTTGAGGAAAAAAGTTTTCTACACTCGGATCATGAAAACATCAGACACAAGACTCTTTCGTAAGCTTATATAAACTTATATTAGAATCTAAATTACTTTACTGTTTCTTTATTTATGTTGAATTTATTTGAAATAAGATACTTCTGCAATTATATGTAATGACAGACCTTACTGTATATTTAAGAAACCTTGTAAAAAGTAAAGTCAATAACAATATAAATTATAATTAATAAAAGGCTGTTTGTCGAAGTTAGGTGAAGTTAAGCCTATTTTTAGCCAGCGCTCTCTATGTTTATTCTGAAAATGGCGTCAATATGAAAAAAAGAAACATTTTTGAAACACTATAAAAACGTTCGTGGTCTAATTTTTTTATATTTTGAAAAACTCCAATTTCTAGGATTATAAAAATTTGGAAAAAAGATGAATAAGACGTTGATTTTGATAATTTTCAACTAGGCGGTAAAATGTCGCCAAATTGGCGATTTTTAAAAAAGTTAAATTAGCTTATAAAATATTTTAGATATTTGTCCGTTCTAAAGCCCTGTTAACTCTTTACAGCGAGATGGCATATTTTGATTGAAATTATATCTTTGTTTCAACTATAAGGTACATAAACTGTGGCTTTATTTTTCTTGGCGAAAGAACTTCGAAAAGCTTGTAAAATGAGAAAAAAGACACCCTATTGAAGTCTACATCTACTGAGGTCTGTGAGTCTTCCTTCTCCATCACTAGACGATACACATTTGCAATGATAGCAGATTGTTGATCATTTAAATTTTTTTATATGTGTAGTCCTTTTTTTGCATCCCTTTTCCCTTACACAAAACACATGTGCAGTGGTGGTGCTGCTTCTACAGTTGTTATGGAAACTATCCTGCTCTTATGTACTTTCAAATTAATGGGATTCATCATTCGTTTATTTACTGCGCTCATTTAAAAATAAATACAAAATAGAAAAAACTCTTGATGCGTGTTGTTTAGCAAAATGCATTTTCAGTGAAAAGGAGAGAAGTGAGGTTATGTCTTTTTGAGGGATTAAAAAAAACCTTTCCTTATGCATTTTGTGCATTATAATAACTCTATACATGTTGAGTATTTTATAGTGCAGCTATGGTATCCTGCAGCATTTGCTTCATATTATCATTTTTATTGAATACTTTTGCTATTTCCATTTGTTGGTCGTGTTTTTAGAATGTTCAAAAACTCATTTGCCTACTATTTTACCACATGAAAATTGTACTTCTTAAATCTAAAAGCAGCGAAACTACAGCTATAAACAGACGAAGAAAATTGAACGAAGAAACGACGAAGAGCAGATCCTCAAGATTGCTACCATGCCTTTCAGTATCAATTCTAATAAGTGATTAAAATATTTTGATAGTTTAAGCTATGATATTATAAGTTGCAATTATACCAAGCATCAATTCTAATTAGTCATTAAATGCTTTGATAATTTAAACTATATTCCTTAATTCCTCTCGTATTTTAGCTTTTTTTCTACTTTGGTGAATGAAATTTAATGTTTATACAAAACATCGATGTTTTGCTACTTATTTATTCGTATTTTTTATGAGATAATGAAATGCTTTTATAATATAAAATATATTTTTTATTTACAGCTATATTTCCGTTTTTTAATATTTTGATTAATAAGATATATGAACTTCAATTATGCTTCAAACTAATTCAAGTACATTAAAATGTAGTAAATTGAAAGTAAAATGTATTACAATTACAAATGGGAAGTGTTTTTTTTTCATCAAGGAATATAACCCACTATTTCCTGACAGTCAATAACAAAAAAATATGCCTTGAACTTCGATGAGGATTCTTTAAGCTAGCTCTTAACCATTGTTTTTATAACCCTAACTCCTTGCATAAAAGAAAAAGTTCGTGGTTAAGTACCCAATATTTTGTCTTTTCTTTCCCTTAAAGAACGCAGTGAAGTGCGGCTGTAAGTCTTATTTATGCTCCGAGTTTGGAGGATATAAACTTTTTTTACACCTTATTGTAACGCTATATTTTTTCATCGATATTAAATCTTCTTTTCGGTAAACACTTTAAATTTTAAGATAAAACCTATAAATACAGGAATTTTTTTTTTATACTTTAGGTAGTTATAACATTAGAGAAGACACTTATATGCTTAATTCTGAAGAAGATAAAAATTTCTTTGAAGTGTTTTTGAGCATGCTACGAATTATATTTATTTTAAGAAATTTATCACTAAAATAAATTTTGTGTTAATTTAAGAGTGTACCTTCAATTAGTAAAACAAGGTACTAATTATTTTTTTAGTTACATAATTTTACTAATTAAATTCTTATACTGAATATAAAAAATGTAGTTTAAATAATTAAAAAGTAAATACTGTTTTAATTGTCTTACAGGAGTTTTATTTATATTTTTAGTTCCTCGCATAAAGTTAAAGATCATCCTAAAATTCACACAATGCAATTAAGAGCAATTTTGATTTTAAAAGATCGTTATTTTTTTAGGAATTCATAAAACAAAGTATAGGGTTATGTAGGAAATATTCAATCAAGTAAATAATCTTCATGCTGACACATACGCCCTCTTTCGTCAAAATGCTCAATAAAAATGTAGTATAAATGAAATTGAATTTCGTTAATATTGCGCTCAGTTTTCTTCAAGACATGTATGCTTATGGGTTTGTTGTCATAAACCTTAGAATTTGGAAAATTTTCCAAGGAAAGATTCTTCGGAATTATCTGGGTGACCAATTCTGATCGCCAAAATGAGAAATTCCCTAACCAGAGAAAGATTCAACATTCCTCAAAATGCTGCTCAAAAAGGAAAAGGCTTTGTCCTTCTCTGTTGCACTCCATTTTTAATAATCATGAACTCTCAACTAACTCACTATTTTTTTTCATTGACTGCATTTTATTGCGCAAATGATGGGTAAAAAATCTTGCATGCATTTTGGGACACTCTTTGTTGCATATAGTGTTTTTGAAAAAAACCTTTTTGTTTAGTTTTGATTAAATTTTATTGGTACTTAAGTCGGAGAGAAAAAAATTATACTCTTTGTTCATCTCAGGAATGGAATATAGTTATTCTAACAACAGATCAGTTACTAGTTAAAGATTGCTGTACAGTACCATGAACTTGGTTTAAAAACCAGCTACATTGGTTTAACTGGATTAAAGCAATATGATGGATTATCATTGTAATACAGAGCATTATAGGTGTCCTTAAAGTCAAAGAAAAGATTATCACGAGGCCCTGCACCAGTCAGCTACAGTTCAGTTTACTTAGTTCAAATAATAAAGGCAAATTCATCTTTATAAAACACTTTAAAGAGAATCAAATAGATAAAAAAAAAACAATAAAATAGATACCTAAAAATTAATATAAATAATTTATATTGTAAAACAGTTTAAAATTCCAATACTGCTTAAAAAAGCAAGAGTATTAAGGTGATTGATTTAACCTAACTATTAGTTTTAAGCTGAACATGATTTTAGTTTCAATTCACAAAGACTTACAACATTTTGTTCTTGAATTTTAACTGAAGAAAATTGTGTTTTGATTGTGCAACGCATCTCCTAGAAGAGAGATCTTAGCCCGGATCACTCTCGTTATCCAAACAATGAACATGAACTTCGCTATGGGGGTTAAGGCAGGATGCCACTAATGAACGGATTTCTCGCTTATAGTAACTCGTGCGAAAGCCTTCTCTCTTCTAGGTGTTGAACACACTCTCTACGAGAATTATAGGTGATGAAGAGTCAGTTATACATTTTTGGGAGTGAGTGAGTAAGTGATGTAGATTTTTGACTCAAGAACCATGCCTTGGCTATACCGTGCCCAAAACTAGGTTGAGGTTAAAATAACTAGGTTACGATTATTATAACTCGGTAACTTATTCTCTATCGTGATTTTTATATCTGGGAATGTATGAGGTATCCCTCATACTTTCCCAGGTAAAATTGTGTGTGGATTTTGAAGCTCTGTCAGCAATTTCATTCCCTGAAATTAATGTGCGTCCTGGAAACCATTCGAAAATTATTTCTTACCCTAAAATATGTAAATCATTATGTAACTGCATCATATATCAACTATGGAATCTATCTCCAATTTAACTATTTACTAACTTACTTAAACTATTTACTGGATCTGTTTAATAAAGCATTAATACAGCTTTGGGAGTCGAAATGTATAACCCATTTTCTCAGATTTTGGGAAGAGAAAAGCAGAAGGGCTAAAAATATTGCACCTGATTCAGATGTGAAAACTGAGCAAATTGAGTGTAATTTTTCAGATAATACAAATTCTAGAGTTACAACGGTACATGCTGCTTATGGTTTGCTTTTAGAGCCATCTGTGAAAATTGGATTAAAATCTTTGTAGTCCTCTCAGTGGAGATTAAATATTTGACAATAGAGGTCTGTTCTTTTTTTAGGAGATTAAAAATTTCCAATTACATAGGGAAATGTAGTGTTGTAAGGAGAACTTGTCTCAAGCGCAAGCAATAAATTAAATTCTTGTAAGTCTAAAGTAGATAAAAGTTGTTTCATTCTCCCCCGTAAAGTTGGGATTGTCAATGGTCGGTTATTAAAATGAATAACATGATTTGGCGATGTAATGTTAAAATACAGAGGATGGTGTGGGTGACATTCAAGATGGAAGTAATAGTTCAGTGCCCACTTGCTCCGCCGCTTTGTGAGAGATGGTTCATTATGAAAAACATAGAGACTCTTTATGGGAGAGATAAGAAAAGTTGCAGTCGATATACGTAAGTCCTGGTGATGTGAGGTATCCAGATATCTCAGAACAGTCTTTCTCGCAGAGCTATGTTCAATTGAGCCATAATCAAGTTTAGAGCAAATTACGCATCTGTAAATTTGTAGCATTGAATTTGTGTCTGCCTCTCCCCAATTAGTATATATTAACCGTTTGAATCCCAAATCCCATCGCGCTGTTGAGATTTTATGTCTAGAAAACCAGGTACATTTCGAACATTGTGGACAACTGATGATGCGTTACCGATTGTCGAAGCTGTGCGCTCAGATTTGCTGAAGCAAGTACATCACACAGCACCTTTTAATGTAAATGGTACATTTTATAATAGGTAGAATAATACTATAATATTGCAATAATACATTACAAAATAAAACAATTTATTTCATTGTTATCACTATCCTTTTAAGTACTTAAAATGCTTCGTCTTTTGCACTTCACAGGAACAATGTAATCGTCATCAATAATATGAACACATGGATTTGTGATTATGCTCATAGATTTTCCTTTCGATTCATTCTTCCCTTTTAGGGATACACCAAATTTAAAAAAGTGAAGCAGTAAATCTAAATTAATTTTTTTAAATTATTTTTTCGTTGCTTCGTCTAATCATTTAGAAACACACAATTGTTAACGATGAGAAACACTCAAAAATACGTCCGATTGCATTGCAAACTGCAAGAAATGTAACGGAGCGATGAGAAAAAGTTGCGTTACCTAACAAATACAAGAAGCGCTATTGCTCCGATTGGGATTCTTCGATGTAAAATAAATAAAGCGCTACTTGGTATTTCTCGGTATAAAATAAAACAAGTGCTGTCATGCTGATTGGGTCTTTCCATACTCATTTGGAGAAAGCGTAGTTGCGTTGTTTGATATTCTTCGACCAGTGTTTTTTCAATACCCCCTGGGACTCAAACTGTTAAAACTTTAAGTACATTTTATTTTTTTCACACGCTTGCCTCATATATTTTACATGGGATTTCAAAGTTAGTTTAGAGAGTAAAATCTGGTCAAGGAATTTTGTTTTATTAACGACTGGAATGGAAGTATTGTGCATATAAATTTCTGGTTCTGGATGAATGCCTCTTTTTCTACAAAAACGAGCACAACATGTCTAAGCTGGGGGAAAATTAAAACCATTCTTATCAGCCCTTTGCAACATTTTATTGACAGCATGTTGAAGTTTTCTCTCAATAGTATTCATGTTATAAGGTTTAGCAGTAATTCGAATGTCGTCGACAAAGAGCCTTCCGTCTACATGAAATGGTCATGACGATAAAATGTCATTAATTTTGATAAGGAAAAGTGTGACACTGATGACGCTTCCCTGGGGAGCTCCTTCTTCTTGTCTAAATGTATTTGAAAAAGTCATATACATTCGAGCATGAAACTTTCGGTTCGTGAAAAAATTTTGAATGAAATAAAACAAATTTCCTGTTATGTCGCAATTTAGAAGATCTTGTAAAATGCCATAGCGCCTTGTTCCATTGTACGCCTTTTCCTGGTCAAAGAAAATAGCGACGAGATGTTGATTTTTTAAAAAACAATTCCCTTATTTCACTTTCTATCAATAAAATATTGTCAATTATAGAGTAGCATTTTCGAAAACCACTTTGTTTGGAATTAAGTTTCGTTTCTCTAACATATCAAATGATCCATTGTTAATAACCTTTTCAAGCAGTTTGCTAAACAAATCGTAAGAGCTATTGGTCTGTAACTTATTGGGTTTCGTGGATCTTTCTCGGGTTTAGGAACCGCGATGACGAAAGGTTTTCTCCAATTCGATGGAAATTTTCTTTCAAGCCAAGTTCTATTGAACAGTTTTAAAATAATCTTGAGGTTAGTGTCAAAGAGTTGTTTACAGATGCTATTATGAATTTCATCTGTGCCAGGTGCGTTGTATTTACAACGGTCAATTGCTGTTTTTAGCTCAAATAAGGTAAATTCAGAATTATAATTATCAACTGGTTGTAACTTACATTTAAGTGAAATTTTTTCAGCCAACTCTTTATATCTTTGGAAGTAAGCTGTATAGTTTACGCGGCTGGAGCTTTTCTCAAGAACTATCTGCAAGAGTATTGGCAATTTCTTTTATGTTGTATGTTATTTTATGGTAATGAAGTTTAAGATATGTAAGATATGAAATAGTATAATGACCCGATATTGTTTTGATTTTTTTTTCCAGATTTCTTTTGATGAGGTATTATTATTTATGCTACTGATGTATTAAATTCAGGAAACTTTTTGACTCTGTTGTTCATTTTTTCTTGCTGCTGATTGATCTTTTTTTTAAATTCTATTAAAATTACTTGGGTTAGAAATTTACAAAATTTTCTCGAGGCTTGTTTTGGGGTTTTATGAGTTTGACTACATTCTTTGTTCCACCAGAGTGTGGGGTATTTAGGACATTCTGAGGAGGAATAAGGCATTGATTTTTCAGCAGCATCTATGAGAATATTAGTAATTTCGGAAGTTGCTTCATCAATATTTCCTGTGCCAGTTTTAGATTCATTGAAAGTGAGAGATTCGGGAAACCAATGAACAGCTTTGATACAGACTCCAGGTAAATGAAATATACTTTTTGTAGTTAGTATTGAAACATCAACTATAATTGGGAAATGATCAGATAAAAGTACACTCATGTCCATAAATTAAGGATAATTCAGAATCACACGGAAATCAAACTCTAAAATTAAAATTTCACCTGTAGAATTATCACACACATCCTGAAGAAGAATATGCAAATTACAGGAAACCACTAGATGACGCTGGTAGTACGTCACAATGACGAAAGTGTAAGAGAATGGTATATAAGGAATGGTGGCAAAGAAGTAAAATTGTTCACAAGCGCTTTAAAAGCCTTTCAGGGCAATAACCGCATAGTTATGGCACAAAGGAAGCATTTGGATGATTTTTTACGTGGCAGAATCATCGGACGACTGAAATGTGGACGTACCCAGCTGGAAGTAACCGAGGAACTTGAAATCGCCCAGAGTGTCATCTCCAGGCTTTGGCAACGATTCCAAGATGATGGTAATGTGAGTAGACGTTACAGCACAGGTCACCCCCGAGTTACAACGCTGAATGAAGACCGGTATTTGGCAGTTACTTCCAAAAGAAACAGACGGAGCACAGCATCAGACCTGTCTCGTCAGTTCTCTTCAGCTACCGGTGCGACAGTTTCAAGGCAGACCGTGTACAGACGCTTAGGGCACATTAGTCTATATGCTCGTAGGCCTGTCAGATGTGTTCCACTTTCCGCAACTAACTGTCGCCTGCGATTAGCCTGGAGTAGAGAGCATGCATTGTGGACACCGCAACAGTGGTCTTGTGTGATGTTTTCCGACGAGTCCAGGTTTAGTTTGCAGTCTGATTCTCGCCGGACTTTCATATGGAGAGCACCAGGTACCCGTTACCACCAAGACAACACCATTGAACGACACCGTTACGGTGGTGCAGGATGGCTCGTTTGGGGAGGAATTATTCTTGGTTCCAGAACTGACCTGCATGTTCAGAGTGTAACGATGACAGGCCACATCTATAGGGATGTCATTCTGGAACAACACGTACGTTTGTTTCGGGGCGCCATGGGTGCTGAATTTCTGTTTATGGACGACAACGCCCGTCCTCACCGTGCAAACATTGTAGACGAATGCCTTCAATCGGAGGATATCACCTGTATGGATTGGCCAGCATACTCACCGGACTTGAATCCAATAGAGCATGTGTGGGATATGCTTGGCCGACGAATTGCAGCCCGTCAACCCCCTCCTACCTGTCAACCGGACAGTCGGAGGGCATTGCTTGATGAGTGGTGTAATATTCCCCAAGATCAGATTGATAATTTGATACTCAGCATGCCTAGGCGTTGTACGGCCTGTATTGCATCGTCCGGGAGACATACTCCGTATTAACCATCATACTAACCATGTTATACTGTTTTTTGTAAATAGGTTCTTTTTTGAAATTTGCTCCATGGAGTAAAAATCGCAATTTTTATTAATTATGTCAAACATATAGCATCTTTTTCGCTCTTTACCTTTCGTTTAATACATAGACTTTACAAATAAGTCAAATTTCTTTGGCCTCTGCCTCTTTCTGTGCCTGAACTTCATTATCCTTAATTTATGGACATGAGTGTAATTGTCCACTAGCCGACAGATGACGTTTGTGACTAGCCGATTGATGCATACAGGCCAATCTGCATCTCCTGTTTACTTGAAGCACGGGCAAAAGCAATACGTTGAGGTGCTAGGATGCCCTGCAACTACCAGAATCCCTTTATCCAGAGACACTGATCTCCACCCACGGCGAACACGTAGGAGGTCATTTCCCATCAGGCACTGGTGGTAAGTGAAGACAGACAAACAGCCTTCACCAGTAAATTTAGCAACCACGTAAAGGAAGAGAAGAAAAGCGAAAGTAATATAAAATAAAAGGAGAAAGGGTATCCCGGATTCATGTCTCCTAGTATTAATCTAAAGAAGATAAACTCTCTGAAGGGAAATTCAGTAACAATTTTAAGATACAAATTATTGTAGAATGTAGTTCAATATTTGAATTTAGCTAAGTCTCTAAGCAATTTTGGCATCTGCATAGATTATGAACATGAAGAACTGATATTGAATGTTAAATAAATTTCGCTTTGATTTCGAAGCAATTCTATTATTTCTTTTCTTCTTTTTTTTTTTTCTTCTTTTTCTTTACTTTTATCATTGACAGTTTATTACTCCTAAATTAGCTTATACTATGTAAAAATTAAAGATTATATGATAGAATTGAATACATTATATATATATATATATATATATATATATATATATATATATATATATATATATATATATATATATATATATATATATATATATATATATATATATATATATATATATATATATATATATATATATATACACCCTTGTGCAAATTAATTGAAACAAACTCAATAAATTCAGAAAACTAAGAGAAAATGCTATTTTATTTAAATTTATACGAACTCAAAAATTTTTAGTGCATAATATGATCTCCAAGACACTTTATTAACATTTGGACATGATTCGGCATGGATTCCACTAATTTTTTACTGTCATTTAGAATATTTGTGTCCTTGTACCACACATGAATTGACGCCATGATTAGCTTCTCCATAGTCGTACAGTCCATATTTAATAGGCGATTCTTGCATATGGCCCAGAGATTCTCAATTGGGTTGATATCCGGAGAGTTCCCTGGCCATTCCAATGTCTCAATTTGATTCTCAGACATGAATTTCTTGACAATTTTGGACGTATGGCAAGGAGCTAAATCCTGTTGAAAAATCCCTGTTCCATCAGGGTATCATTTCTTCAACTCTGGAACAACTTTTTTACCCAGAATAGTAATGTACTGCTCAGAACGCATCATACCGTCAATAGGCTGCAAAGGTCCAACCCCATTGTAACCGAAACAACCCCAAAACATCATCTTTTGCTGGTGTATATAACACGAAAAAAAAAGTTTGTTTCAATTAATTTGCACAAGGGTGTATATATATATATATATATATATATATATATATATATATATATATATATATATATATATATATATATATATATATATATATATATATATATATATATAAATGTGTGTGTGTGTGTGTGTGCGTAATGTTATGCCTTTAAAGGCTAGATAATTGAAGAGACTTAGTCTTATTCAGTAAAGAAAAGGCATTTTATTACGTTATATGAAGTATTGAAAACAGTGTTCGTTGGCGATGTACAATAACGGTTTCTCCATTGCTGGGATGTTTGGATTTTGCCCAGATTTATCTAGCCATGAGAAATATGGAAAAGACACACAATTTTGGTGGTCCCCAGGTTTTAAAGTGAGGGTCTGAGAGGGAGTGGTTGCAAGGATCTTCTTATCTCAATGAAACGTCATTCAATTAATAAAATTTAGAGATATTTTGATTCGCTAACCGGATAGCGCCGTTCTGGTTCTGGGAAGTTTGGGAGACTATCTCAATGTGCATTTTATCGACGAATTATTGCCCATTAATTTCAGAAAAGAATCTTTTATCTGGCCTTATCTGGTTTATCTTGACTTTTCTGGCTCTTTGTGAGAGACCGACTTCTACATCTTAAACTTGATACGAAACATATGTTTTAAGCTTGTCAGTTAATATAGAATGACTCGCATGAGAAATTCTATATACATATATATATATATATATATATAGTTTAAAATTTCTACTAAATTTAATTCTTTTTCGCTACAGACAATCACAATTTCAGTTATTACATTTTCAGGGTAGAATGTATAAGCTAAGTTCGAAAATATAAATACATATTTGCAGAATACATCCAATTTAAAAAGCATTATAAATAAAATAATAAAAGATAACGTTTAAACCTACAAAGCAAGCTGCAAAAATTCTCGAAGCACAAATAATCTTTAAGGGCAAATCAAATGCAGTAGACCTAAGTTTTACTTTAAAATGAGAAAAGCTTTGGAACAAAATGGCTTTGTACATCAAAGAAATGTCAAAGTTCTTAGAAGAAAGTGGTGTTGGCTTAGATTTCCGCTTTTTGTGCTCTAAACTTATCGGCAACAGTGGTGGAAAAAACAACAAGTCAAATCCAAAAACAAGAAAAAAATAGAATAAATATTCCTTCAGCAAAATGAAACAATTTCAGATGGAATTCAAGCATATTACTTTTTTAAAAAATATTCCAACTTTTTGTCATACGTTTTCTTAACGCAAGTCAAATTTCAAAGCAACATTTTTGAACATTTGAAAAAAAAATACATTGTAACATTATTTATCGATGGTTCAAAAATACTTAGTTTTTACAGCTCTGTGTGTTACAGCATCTGCAATAATATAAGTTTCAAAATACGTGATTACATTATACATAATCCAAAGTTTATTATAAAAAAAACAAATCTAATATTAAATTCTTATTTATAAAAATTTGAATCCTTTTTTGAAAGCTATTATTTCGCAACGCATCATAAAAAGATAATTGTCGTCTTACCGTTTTTTGCATTCTCATTGGACACGTGACATGATCTTCATTTAAATTCATAGAATTCTTTTTTAAAAATATTGATTTTATCGCTTTTATAGATATTATTTCGGATACTGAAATAAATGTCTTTCTGTATCAATTTTATCCTTAATAAAATTAATCATTAAACAAAAGAAATCAAAAAATTTTCTTCTTTAACTATCCAATTAATCTACATGAAAAAAAACCGTTGGTTACAAGCATATTCTACTCTTAAAAATTCCTTTTGAAGTTTCTAAGAAAATTAAATAGTTGAAGAAGAATTATAACGATAAATCTTGTTTGAACGGAAAGTGCCAAACTCAACATTATCTCTTGTTTCTAATGGCTTTGGGATGAAATATGGAATTTATAATGCCACAATACAACTTGTGTTTTTGAAGACATAGGATCATTTTGTATTTTTTTCCTTCTTTACATTTCAGCGGAATATTTGTCATCGTATTATATCATTATACATATTTAAAGATGATAGAATAGTTTTTGTAACATGAAAAATTAATTTTAACCTGCCAAAACCATGTATTCGACCACAGAAGCATTTTTTTGTAAGCATGAATTATGATATTTTTTTTTCAATTAATCATTAAAAAGAAATATTCAATAAACTATAAAATTTTTCGCACACTTTTAGGCAGTTATTTTCTAATCTTGATACATAAATTAAAGTTTCAATCGCGTTATAGAAACTATATTTATTTTCTTAAGTTATAAAATATTGCTACAAAAGCAATTAAAACTAAAAAAAAGTAAGGATATATCTAATGCAAGAGGTATTTATTTATTAAAAGCAGTATATATAGGTATTTATCAAAAGCGAAACATTTTAAAGTGATTAAAGCTGTGATTGATTAAATTGTTTTAGTAAAAAATAGTGTTGTTTTTTCTCTGTTCAAAATCTTATTTAAATAAGAAAATAAACATTTTTCGGACATACATGATTTTACAGTGATAGAATTTATAAAATGTGGGGTTTAAAGACAAATATTTCAAGAAGAAACATTCATCGTCGAACAATAGGTTCTGAAACCCATCAAAAGGATGAGTACAACATTTATGTTTTTATCTACATTAAATGCATTATTGCGAGAAATAATAAAGTGTATAAGAAAAATCTTGAATATACTTTTTATCGCAAAATCCATTTTTACAGGAACATCTTACGGAACAAAAATTCTGATATACAGTAATTTTTACAGAATTAACTACCGTAAAATCACTGAATCATTCTAATTAAATAAATATTACAGTAAAAATTACTGTGTAATATTTTAATAGAAAAAATGAATTTTCGGTAAATAGATATTACTTAAGATGCACCAAAATCGTCGGTACTTCACACCGTAATTTGATCCGGAATTTTTTACAGTGCAGTTTATAGAACGCTGTGTTATCTCACTCAATAAAAGCGTCCACTCAGTTAAGAACACTTCAGTGGTTTTGTGAAGCTCGTGCTATACACAATTTATCAGAGAAAAGAATTAATGATGTGGATTTTTTTTATTGGATTGCCAAAATAGTTATATTATGACTTAAAAGAAAAGTATTAGGTAAGATTAATATATTTTTTATTTTGTAATCAAAAAACATTGATTAGAGGCAGTGTATCAGCAAACAGTTACTTTAACTTTATTTACTCTCTTCTAAACCTTTAAAAAATTAATTAGAACAATGTAATAGTTTGAAGATTCTACGAAATTTCTTTGCCGTTTTACTTTCTTTATATAAGTAAACACATAATGCAAAGATACGCGGCAAAAAATTTCTTATGTGCTCAAAATAAAAATCGTTTGTCTTAGCAGTGCTAACGTTTCCGACTTGAAATAAAATAAAAATATTTGAAAACAAAAACTATTTGCTCAGCTAAAATTATCCGCTTAAAAAAACAATGGCTGTAAGATCTTCCACCAAGTTGCAATGGAAGATAATGTAAATATTTCAAGTCCGCTGCTCTTCTACGAAAGGATATGTGTTTACATTGAATCCATTCTTTGCTGAAATATCTTTACTTTTGGGAATACATCGTGTTTGGGAAGTTGAGATGGGTGGAAAATAATCATGCATTAGTGTCAAGCCCTGCAAACACTAATCTTCTTCAAGAATGCTTCACCAACCAGCTGCTTATCAAAAATTCTATATCATTTCAGCACTTTATGGAACAGGATGCTTGTTTTTATGTACTAGAAGAAATAATAAAATAGAATATGATAGTCGAATAAGGAAAAGTTTTCGAACTTACTTTATGAGCATTAAAAAACAATGTTTGTACAGACAGATAATGCAACACTTCAGTTATTACTCTGAAAAGGTATCTGAAGAATTATGCTACTTATAAAGAGCTACTTAGTTTAAATTTGATTATATATACGATTAAAGCGATAAAAGTTTGAGTCATTTGTTTTTTTGTTGGTTTTTTTTTTCCAAAAAGATTAGACGAGATTTTATGTAATGTATTAAACGCAGAAATATAAAATTACATAAAAGATCGAAAATAAGTATGCAATTTGACTATGTATTTTTGAAAAGAAAAATGACCTCGGCTTTGGAATTACTTTAAACTCTTTGACGTAGGTGGAACGACTGTGTACCTTATATGTATTTTTTTCTCACGCCCTAATTTCAAGCAAAAGTATAGTTTAGTATTTTTTAATGATTAAAAGCAGTCTAATAGTTGCTAAAAAAATCTGTTAGTTTATCGGAATTATATTTGAGCTCAAATATAAAATCAAAAATGTAGTTAGAATTTTTTTTTCATTTATATTCAAAAAATTTGACAATAATTGATTTTATAAATTAGAGAAATTTCAATGATGAATAACGGTTTCTCATATATCTAAATAACTGCTAGTAAGTGCAAATTTGAAAACTTATTGCTTAAAAGGGAGCTGTGTTTGGTAGATTTTAACTCAGAAAAAGACACTGTCTCATACTGCATTCCATCACCATTATTTTCATGAAAAGTTACTTATTTGAAATCTTAGAATACATTTTCTAAAAAATATATATTCATAGTTATTGTGTAACCAGTAATCTATCTCTATATACGAAGGTTATTTTTTTTCAAGGTCCGATTGGTCGCTAAGAGAAAATCTCAGTCAGAATCAAGAAAATTTTATATGGAACAATGTGATACAACATTAAGCTACTTTTCGGCGTAATCGCCGTTCCGATTCATTCATTTGTCGCAGTGTGGCATCAATTTTTTAATGCCTTCATCATAGAATGCAGCCGCCTATGTTTTCAGCCAATTCTGTACGCTGGTTTGAAGCTCGTTGTCTGTGGCGAAAGTTTGTCCACCTAGTCAATGTTTCTTCAGTTTCGTAATGTACCCATGGCTCATCTCCTGAGACAATTTTGTCCGAAACTCATCTCCGTCGTGATGGTAGCGATGAAGGAAGGTTAATGTGGCTCCCATTCGTTTTGTTTTGTGATGGCCACATAGCATCATGGGAATCCATCTCTCGCAGAGCTTGCGATATTCGAGTCTTTCACTCACAATGGTATAGAGAGCTGACCGTGAAATTTTCGGAATCAATCCCCTCAACCTAGAAATTGTGAACCGACGATTTCAGCGAATCACCTGATCCACGCAGTGAACAAGATCATCGGTGATCACTGACTTCCTTCCCTGGCCGCCTGCATCATGAACATCTGTGCGTCCAGCATCAAAGTTCCTGCACCATTTCCGCACATTGCTATCAATCATGAACGCTTCTCCGTACGCTTTACTCATTCGTCTATGAATTTCAGCTGCATTGCTTCCTTCAGCATGCAGATATCGAATGACTGAACGCAATTCACATTTGGCGGGAGACTCTATTTTTCGAACCATGTTTATGTGCTCCATACGTACTCAAAAATGACAACCGCTAATTCACGCTTTACCCTGGCCAACTAAAGACACAGCGCAAGACGTCTGCCAACAGACCTAGCGAATTTTCCCCGAAGTTTTCTTTTAGCAACCAATCGGACCTTGAAAAAAAATAATAACCCTTATATCAATAATCATTGTCATGTGGATCTATTTGCTAACGAGAAGGCAGACTGCCTACCAAAGGACGGCTGCACCACTGCCAACTTCTACATCCGATGAACTTACTTATCTATAACTGTATTCTCGAATGAAAAACTTAATTAGGAGTGTTTGACCGGTGCCTCCCACTCATGATTGGTATAGGGCTAGTAAGCCGGGACAGTCGTTGATTCTTCCATGCGACAAAAAAAACCAACACTTGCCTTTCACGCCTTGCCAGTGGACATCTAAAATGTCTTACTTTTTCTCAGGGTATAAAATCCTACCCTCTTTGCCCAAAATGCCACCAACATCAGGTTTCAGCTTAACATATTTTAAGTTGATGGAACTTCTTCGGAAAGAAATTAACGCTTCTCCTCTACTTGTTTCCGACTTTTTACTCGTCGACGGATTTATGGATCTGGTCTGACACCGTCAGACCTTTGGAGATAGGTAACAACAACATAATCATTGTGTGTACGAGTAATCTATCATCTTTTTTTTTTTTTTTTTGCTAAAAATGTAAGCTTTTATTTAATGTAAAAATGCAGGAGTGATTTATATGTGAATTACCTAAAATTATTAAGAAAGTACAAGAGTTATCAAAGTACTTTCTAAAATTAAAATTTTAAATGTTGTCGTCTAATACTTTAAAAAAAATTAAAAAGTAAAACTATGTTTTTTATACAGACTAAAAAGAAAATAATAATTTTATTTTTTGTTAAACCTAAAAAGAAAAAGTAAAAAAACAGGTGGGGGATTTACGGTGGTGATGGAAGTACATTTCGAAAGTGATGCACCCTCCATTTTTCCTTTAATTATCGATTCTTAAAGGAAGGCATCACATTTTTGTAATAAAACTCCACAATTGGAAAAAATAGCTATAAATAAATCATTTAAATTTTTGCACGACTTGTAAAACATGCTTTTTAAATCCTAAAAAGTGACTTGGTTTTGAGAACATCTGTACCTTTTATAGCTTTTGTTCAGTGTTGATAAAAATGAGGAAAAAAACACCTCAACAGTGAAAAAAAGTAACATACCAAAAACAACAATGTATGTATGACATTAAGCTGCTGAATATATAATTTTTGGGCCGGTATATACTGGTTGGTAGGGCATGTCCAAGAGGCCGTGAGTTCAATCTACACTGGTTGAACACTCCCCGTGTAGTAAATAGTGACTGGTGCACTTTAAATCTGTCAGATCACAATGTCCTCCATGTTCCCATTTTTAAAAAAAATCACTACCTCTGGGATACTGACTTGGAGATTGAACGGTTTCAGAACTGGTTCAGGTCAAAATTACGATCTGAGGATGAATGAATGGATGTGTGAATGGATCCACCTTATAATCGGGTTGTGACGCGTGACTGAAGTCGTATTCATGGCATACTGAAAAACAAGAAACGCAACCTCTGTCTTAAATTCTTTCAGTTTCGCCCAGCAGGTTCGCTGGTATTTTGGCATGTGGCATTAGAGACAACATATATATTTTAGAAAACAAAGATACTCTTGGTAAAACCTCTTTATCTCTTTTTCTCATTGTCTTCAGAGGTGAAGAAATACTTCTGTAAAATACTTTTTCCTTTTCTTATGGTAGCAAAGTTTATGTACAAATATTCAAATAAATTAGAATTAAAAGAATTTTGTCCACAACCACTTTACTAATTGCAACATGTAGATAAATGATCAGTTTGACAAATGGTAATTGTCTGAAGTTAGATAAAAGGTTTTCTTAAAAAATTATATTTGTTTTAAATGTTTTTGCTTTGTTCACTGCCACAAGAAAAAGCATTTTGCATAAATCTTAAATATTAGAAGGAAAGCAGTGTAACACCTTTTTTAATTATCGAAGTGATATTTTAACTTAATTTATTTAATCTTATAAATCACTACATCAGAATGGGAATTTATGAATTTCAACATCAGAAAAATAATTTATCAACTTCCACATCAGTAATAATAATTTATGAATTTTCACATCAAAATACGAATTCATAATGTTTAACGTAAGAGTGTGAATTTATGAACTTCCACATCACAACATGATATTGTGAAATATTTGCTCATTTTAAAGAAGGTAGTTTTTAAGAAGGTATAAAAATGTTTACAATTTAAAAATTGTTTATCTGTAATTATTAAATCAACCGACCAGCCTGAATGGTGATCAAGGAGTTGACTTCATGTCCGAAAGGACCCAGGTTTGAATCTCGCTTCGGGTTTGATGTAATTTCTCTCTTTTCTATAGCTCTTTCTTATGTTTTTGGGCTGACGTAATCCACTTAAATGATGCCCACGAAAAAGAGACCAACAATACCACTAGTTAGGATATGCCACGAGGACATATAGTTGCCAAATATCGTGTATATTGGAAGAAAAAAAAATTATTAAATCCGTATCAAAACTTAAAAGAATTTATTAAAAATTTTATTTCGCAAAATAACATAAGAAACGAAGAAACTTAAAATTTCACAAAAATAAATCCAGAATTGAAGCTTATCTAAAGCTTATTTTAAAACTTTTAAATATTTTTATAGCCCAAGCATTTCAACTTTTTTTACAGCATTATACTTAATTGAAATATTTGTTAATCATACTTTATATAAATCGCTAAGCAAGTGGCACCATTAATATTTTGAATTTCCAAAAAAATATCCAAACTCTAATGATCTCCAAATAAAATCGCAAAATTATTTTTTCGATACTTACTTAATGAATTATTTAGAACAAATTTCTCCAAAGAAAGTTTAAATAAGAATGTTTTCAGTGAATATATTCTGTTTAAATGTATTAAGAACGAATTTTAAAATCATTTTTATTGCAGGAAAAAAAAAAGTTTAGAAATCCACTTTCTGTAGAATGTTAAAACAAATGCATTTCTTTTGCGTCTTTTGTTTTTTTATTAAGAAGAAAAGACCCATTAGCATTTAAATGAGTCCATTTAACATTTTACGAATTTTAGGGTCCCTGGATAGCAATTACAGAGAGATTGAAAATTATTAATTTTAGGATGAAATTCGATTTCGTAATTCCTTTTTGTAATAAAAGGTGGGAATCTCGCTTCAGTTTTAAGCGAGAAAGTTATTTTCGAAAATTTATATGGATACGTTTTTATAAATGTTTATTCCCGTTGTTGTTTCATGACAAGAAAATAATAAAACATTAACTAGACATTTTCATTTTAAAGTCTCATTTTATCTTCAGGAAAAAGAACATTTCGATTTATAATCAAAGTTTATTAGATTAAATCCCTGTTTTGTTTTTGCAGCAAAATCAAAAATTTCCTCCAATGAAAATTTAACACTATACATTCCACTTAAAAAATAAAATTCAAATTCAAATGATATTTTATTTATAAAATGCTCAATTCTTACCACAAGAATTTTGTTGTTTCACACATTACATGATATCGATATAAAGGAGCCAATAATAATTTAAAATTAATAACCGCCGTAATGATAAATGCGATGTAAAGAATATTCACTTATAATTATAAAATCTAGTCATATCGAATAAATAAAGCATTTTAAGACTTGAAAGCCCCGATAATCTCTCACTGTTAGCTCGACGACAAAAAGATCCACAGATACCTCCTTTTTTACCCATTAACCATTTTGCGCTAGAGCTTTAATCAATTGATTAGAAACAATATTCGAATTAACTATCCATTGTTAAAGTAGATTAAACTAGCGGTTCCCAATTTCTTTCGGCTGTGGAATCTTAATCATCGACATTTTTTTGACAGAATTCAGAGACGTAACGAATGCCTTTCATTAGCAATTGAAACATATTAATAACGAAACACTTTTAATTATTTTGAAAATATGTGATGATCTAAATTTTATTTATTATTTTGAATGAAGAATGAAATTCACATCGTTTTATCGTATCACATCGTTTTATATTATTCTTAAAATTGAGCTTTTGTGCCAGACTAATGAATACACAGGTCTGAAGCGGTATCTAATCTAGTTCTTCATTTGATTTTAGTATATGCATAAACTGAAAATGAATAAGCTGAAAAATAGTTTCCGAAAAAAGGACGAAAATAAATGTTGAAAATGGTAAAATATTCAGAGACATATTTCTTCTAGGTATTTTTATTCGATGTGAAATACTGACATTTTTTCATAAAAGCGTATTTTTTTTTTTTTTTATAAATTATTTAATATATTATTCACATTAAAAAAAGCTTAGTCATTTTGATTCTCTTTCCTTATAAGCATTTCAATTGAATAGTTTCATAAAAATAATGAAAATATTCAAAAAATAATGGATTATTAAATAGGTATAAATTTAAATGCCGGTTTCGAGTATTATATATGGTTAAAAAAAATTTCATAATTCTTAGAACCTCTATGATCCTTTCACGAAACATAAGGATTCTGCGGAAAACCATTTGAGAACCCCTGGTTTAAACGACTACTCTAAACTATTGAGGGAGTAAGATCCGACCTTCGCAAAAAGAATGAAATCTCCATACGACTTGGTGATACCACAAATAATTACTAATAATTATGATTAATATTACTAACTATATTAATTGTTAACTATCGAGCGTGTAGGGTACGTTCTTCATGAAAAGAATGATATTTTTATACGATTTATTCATACCACAAATTTATACTTAACTTAAGCAACTTTTCAATTTCAGACACCGGAAAATTTTAGATCATTTACTTCGAGTATTATAGGGCCTTTCAAATATTACGTAAGCTTCTAACAGGGGTTATAGGTTTGCTTACTTTTGCTAACAAGCAAAGAGCAGGATATGTGCAGTGCTTACGTAAGACTTTAAAATCTCTTTTTAATTTTCAAAAAAAAATTTAAATGCAAAAAAAAACATTAGAAACATTTGGGAATAAATTATAAATTATTTGGGAATTATTTTTAGAAATATATTAAATTTGAATACTAATTTTGTGAGATAAGCATGGTGCCCTTTAATACACTATACAACAAACAAAACAATGCATTTTAAAAGGTATAAAAAAATTTAAAATATACGTATATAGTAAGTAAACCTACCATAAAAGCACTGTTTTAGATTATAGTTAAAATATTTCAAGGTATTTAATTTAAAAATACAAGTTTTTTTATTAAAAAAGTGAAACGTATAATTTTAAGGCAGAATTATCTTAAATATAAATGAAAGTTTATAAATTTACTTTTTAATTTACAAACATAATTAAAATAGAACATATGATCCAAAAGCAAGCAACTAATGACATAGAAGTTAACAAATTAAAAACAGTGTTGCTAAAACCAGCATCCACAAAATGATTTTAATTGCCCCAATGGTTTAAATAACTCCAGATGATAGAATGTTGCAAAAGAGTCATGAATTACTGCATTAAATGGTGCTTTAAATATATATAAAAAAATCGTATAACTTAATTATCCCCAATTTACATTTGGAACAGGCTTACTAAGTTATTATTATTAACTTATGATAATAATATCATTTGTAGAGCCACGTCACTTGTTATAAGCAAATAGATATTTATCTTTGAAGTATGAACAATATATTAATGAAATTTACATCGAAAGGTAAACAGAACGGTCTCTAGAATATAATATCTATTGGCGGACTATCCTCTTGAAAAATAATTAGATTGGCTTCGTAACAATTGCTATGAAAGAGAAGTTTTATATAAAACAAATTGATCAAAAGATGTGTAATTCACTAGGCCGACGCAATCAAATTAGAATCTCATATAATAATCAAATAATCTACCCATATTATTATGCAAGATAATACTTCAAGATCGTTTGATAAATTGAATAGTGCTTATAACATATTAAATAGACAGCTGTTAATATAAATTTGTGTTCCATAACGCATTTATTAACTTTTTAAGTGTGATTCGATGTCAATTAAGATAGTAAATGTGTTATAGGTATGATAAATAAAAGAAAATGGTACATTCGAAGTATTAATTAAAATCAAAATGTTTAGTGAGAATAAATTGGGTAACAAGAAAAACCTTTTGTTCGAATGGTTCAACGAATTCGATTTTTCTCGTTAATCTTGAGTTGCATTTGTAATCTACATTTACCAATTAATCATAATATCATATTACTTTATTTAAGTAAATAAAAGTGGTATGTTATCGGTTTAAAGTTTTGAAAGAGAATTGAATTGAAATAAATGTTTGTAATAATTAGCAATCTTATTGATTCGATTAGGAACTGAAATGAACGGAATATTTAGTTTCCTAAAAAAAAATCCTAAAAAAATTGCAAAATCCTAAAAAAATTTTGTCACATTAAACAAACTGTTGAAAAAATCAGAATTACTTGATGTAAAAAAAGTCAGAAAAACATTTTCTCAAACATTCATCGATATATTAAAATCCCCAACGTAATCTCGGTGAAAAACTGGAGTTTTCCTTGCAGGTTTCAACGCTATCATCTCAATTCCATTAAAAAATTGCGACATTTTAAAAGAAAAAGATGAAGCAAAAAAAGCGTTTTTTTTTTCAAATTAAAGCAGTTGAGCAATTAATGACAAGTTTTATCTATAATGCAAATGAATAAAATAACAGTATATATCTATAAAAAGCAGTGAGTATTTATCTATTTTAATGATTTATTAAAATAGATTAATACTTCTAATGTTTTAATAATTAATATGGATAAATACTTCTATTATTTTGATACGATCTATTTTAATACTATCTATTTTAATATTATCTGTTTTAAAAATTTATTAAAATAGAGTGAGAACTCTTTTATTCTTTATTATAAAATTTTTCCTGTTTTTTTTTTCGATTTTTTTTTAATTAATTACTGTCACCTTAAGCTTACATACAGTTAATTCAACATAGTTTACGCATTATGTAAACAATTTTAATTGACTAATTTGAAATATTAAATACAACCGAAATAAATATGAAAACTTCCTGAGCAATAAAGTTTGAAACAACAGAGCTGCAAAAAAAAAACTGGTGTATGTTAGAATGAATGTTAAAAAGATGGCTTTCATCTAACAAATCCTACACTGTATGAAACTTCAATGTATAGATGCCACAGTTTCTGGTGTTGAGGTAAACTAATTTTTTTAAACACTGCATGAAGCCATAATTTTATATACTTTGTCACTGTTGCAGTTTTATTTATTTATGTATTTATTTTTTCATTTATTTAATAACATCAAAGCAGAAACATTTCTTTTCAATAACAAGTCAAGTTTTAGTAATGTATTTGCACTAATTCTTTCAAGCAATTGCTATTGTGACATTTTCATATAATTTTTTGAAAGATAACTACAGTTCTCAACCTAAAAATGTAATTACTTTACCTCAACACCATTGTTAATTCGCGTAAAAGTAATTAAGTTTCTTGCTCAGTATATTTAGAAAAAGAACACCATCTACCTTTATTTACAAAACGACTACACAAAAAGTGTTGCCATGCAGAGACAACTAAGTTCTTTTATTTAATCTCGTATCGCCGTGCAACATCCATAAATGGTGACAAATATACACCAAAATCTTTTACAGTGTAGAAAGATAAAATAGAACTACCAAAGCAGGTAAATCAATATCGATTGAAACATGGGCCAATGATTAAATATGATGAATAGTAAGTAAAACTTCACAGTAAAAGTCATTGGGGAGAAGGTTCTCTAAATTGCAAATCAACAAGAATTAATCTAGTGTGGCCGATTCGGAGACCGGTTAACTTAACGTCCACACGTCGCAGACGCTGTGTTGTATATTTCAATGCTAGATGCCGCAATGAAAGTTTTACCCAAGGTATTACTCAAATATACAGGGTCAGAGAACGTGGTACTATTTCTGTCAAATACCGGAAAACGGAATTCATGGTAGCTCTCTTGACTCTCGACTAGACTTACCTGGGAGAGGTTGTAGATGTGATGATTGAAACATAGCGTTACCAAGAGTCCTCTGACTTTAGCGCTGAATCCTGCGTGCAAATGTTCTCTCGTTTGAAAACCACGCGATGGTTTGTTGCTGGATACCAGGAGAAGATATTTCATAACCTCTATTGCTCTTTATGAGCTGCAGAGCATTCAGCAATCCATATGGGCTTGCGATGTCGGGGAAGAGAGTTTGATGTTTTTGGAAGGCTAGCATCCCCTGCATTCATTATTATTGATGTTACAGTTTCAACAACGGTTTCAATATTATCATCATAGCGTGTGTTACTTCAGTAAGTTGTGTGAAAAGACTACAGTCAGGACGATCATATATAAAAACAAATAGTTTAGTAATAATAAAAGTAGATGAATATGAAACAATGATTGGAAAAGGATCGCTATATATGAAGATAATCAACAACTGATAATTGTGAAAAGAGTAAAAGCGCAAATGAACATAAAATCAAACAATGCAGAGATAAGAGCATTGCAATAAAAAATCCGCGTAGATGCTTGAAAGTAAGTGTCTTCACCTTGATTCGGAAAACAGAAATTATGATCTTGGATGATGGTTCCAATTTGTTGTCCTCGAGCACTTGTGTCGGAGCTACCCCATAAAAATCCCAGTTGCTACCAGTTTGCTGTGGCCATAAAAATCCCAAAGCAAAATAAAAGGCGCTGACAGCTGATTTATATCATATTGTGAAACGGAATCGTTTGTAGGTATATAAATGGAACAGACTGTAGAGATAATGTTTATATGAACTGTAACTACAATAGCCTGTAATTCAGTTGACAATAAAAGGCGAGTTAACGGTAAAACATAATGACGTTAAAATTCCGACACCACCCATTAGATCTACTACCATCGCCCTGATAATTTCTGTAACAAACATAGTTAGTACATTAAAAACTATCAGATCACGATAAATGAATATCTTTATAACGAGATTTTTTTATTAAGTTACAAATTACTGTATCATTTATTAATATGTAAGTTAAAAATAATCTGCAATCACTACGAAAACGATGAATATTCCCTACACAAGAAAGAATTGAGAAAGTAATTTAATCTTTTTATAAAATACTCATTTAAGCATTAAAAAACACTTTCATACAGTTGTTAATACATTCATAAAATTGTGTGTTTTTGCACTGAAAGATGGAAGTGCATGTCCTTTTTTACTTTTAAATTAGCAAACAAAAAACCGAATTAAAGGAAGCTTTTTTCTGAAAGTGGCAGCATAAAAAGTAAAATCAGAACTGTCCATGAAAGATCTTTTGCTGATGTCACATCCGCAACTTGAAGAAATTATTTTTTGGAAAAAAAAAGTTATGAAATATCGAGCATCTTACAGATTTGTATTAATGTATATGTAAGTGGTCCACACTAAAATCCATACAAATTTAAACCAATGTTTTTTACATACAATTTAAACCAATACAAACCAATCCATACAAACCAATTCATACAACCACAATTTAAACCAATCCATACAATTTAAACCAATTTTAGCTAATTTGGTTTGTGTAAATGTCACATTCGCAACCTTAGATTGGACAATTAGTTAGTACAGAAAAGTTTGATATGAAAGAGATATATCGATATTTACTATAAATATTGTGTGCATTACTGCTTTCAATAAATTATAAAATATAACTTTTCTGTTTAAGTACTGCCGAAATGCTAGTTTTGGTTGAGAAACAACGAGCAAAGCGATCACGGGTCGCGTTGCCATCAGAAAGGAAGTGCAATACCATTCTGGGGGTTAGAGAGCGATAACGAGCAGGAGTGATAGATTCCTAGTTATTTCCCGTAACATTTTTTACATAAATTCTTTTTATGAATTCTTATAATTTATGAATGTTCTGTAAAAGGACACATGTATTGTGTTATTATAATCTTCTTACTAATTAAATGATTAAAATCTATTTTAGCCATTTAGTATGTTATGTAAGTTATTTTTTGAACTATAGCTGATATTTTAATAGAATCTATTTGTGAAGTTTACTTTTTATCTTATATTTGCAAACAAATTACTAAAATAATTAAAGGAAAATTGTTAAAATATCGAAAACAATTGCTATAATATTGAATCATTTCAAGGAACACCAATACCCGCTATTGAATGGAATTACCTTAAGGAAATATATCAATATGGACATATGCCGTTTATTGTTTAATGTACAGAATCAATTTCCAAAATTCTATTTAGTCTTTAATGAATCTTTATTTAGAATTGAAATATGCATAATGCAAAATACTTGCATATATGAATATACAATTATTTGGGACACGACAATTCTTGGCTTCTCATAATCCCCATTCTCATAATGCAGTATTATGTGACAGCTGATATCGAACGATTTTCAATATAGAGACGGATTTACGGACAACGTTTGGCAACAGCTGGCATTAAGAGTAAAAGATCATACTTTCATGGCTGTCCAGATGCTACAATGATGAAATCTTCCACGATAAGTTCTTAAGTTCAGTCGCCTTGCTTTGTTATGGAGTGGCTCCATTGTTTAGATGCTTTTTAGGAAAGAAATTGTTACAACACGTTTTATTTTGCAATAAAATAGACGAAAGAAACCGTCTTCATATTATCGTCATTAGTTTCTTCTAAATTTAACCAGAATAGAACTAAAGCAGGTATTAAATTTGACTTTTGATTTAGAGCTAACAAAACGTTACTTTTAGGCTTTGAATAAGGAAATTTGAAAACTATTTTTGTCCAAGAATAATATCACTTGAGAACACGTTACGATATTTTATTTTATTTTGTTTTATAACCGTCGTTAAACAGCCGCCCCGATTTTGAACTCACAACTACCAATGTCTAACTCCATAGCCTTGTAATTTTGAACCCAATCCAGAAGACATGGGTACACCTGGATCAAATATTCTGAAAAACTTACGTTCGTGGAGTACTTTTTGATGTTACTAACCCAGATTTGCGTTACACGGAGTGAAAAACCACGACAAAGGTAATCAAACCCTTGATCCGTCTACCACTGAGAATACTTTACGTCAGCACTGTGGTTGGTGCGAGCCGGGTGCGGAATTCGTATCGACCAGCCATCGCTTGGATTCGGACCCGGGTTTCACATTTTAAAGCGAGCGCTCTATCCCCTGAGCCCCCATGACCTACGTAACGATATTGAAAGAAGTTTCATTAAATGATCTCATTCACTAAGTATTTAAAGAAAAATGTTATTAAGAAACACTTAAATTATGAAGATACGCTCTCCGATGAAATGTAGAATTTAGTGACAGGAGTTGAAGAGTTAGATGCAGCTGCGCAGTGCCAAACTCGAGATTATAAAATCAAATATTGTCACAAGTTGTACTTGACAAAGAAATAAACTATATTTTATTAAAAGAGAGCATAAAATCGACGAAACGAAGGAAAAGCTTTAAAACACTGTTTAAATCGATAATTGTAAATAATTAGTTAAAAAATGATTTTTTTGCTTCTTATGAACACTACTTTTATTTTCCACATTATACTACGTACAAAACAACACTCTCATGATTTTTATTTATAATTCCCAATCCACAAATCAGATATTAATATATCTTCAACACTTTGATACATTTAAGTAAAATCATTTGTTTTTAAATTTAACCTCTTCAGACCTGATATTATCAATTTGTTAAAGTGGTAGCCATATTTTGAAAAATATAAATACTTTAAAGTATTCATATCTGCTGAAAAATAATTTCATTTCGTTTATTGTTAGTTGAAAAATTCAAAACTGATCTAAAATTAATTGGAAGTAAAATGAAATTTTCTGCAGTCTTGAGAAAAGTTCGTCACCACTCTATAATTTTTCCCAAGTTGGTGATACATTGGGTCTGAAGAGGTTAAAAAAAGAGTCACAAGCATCATAAATTCACTAATTTGAAATACGTAACATTACTGAACCTTTAATCCTTTGATAAATGGAAATTTAGCACCCCGAACTATTGGAGAATAATATAAAAAGAAAATATTACAGGTAAATATTTCAGTAAAATTTCATTCTTCTCATTTTTAAATCCACTTTTTTGTTTAGTTCTTTAAGAAAAAATAATAATTTTTTTTCTCCTCTTCTTTTAATCACAAATCCTTTGATTGTACTGACAAAACATGATGCTCTCTCTCGTGTAATTAAAATTTTAAAGCAACAGTATCATATATTTTGTTATGTTATGTTTATTTTATTATATTATGTTGAACAGCCAACCCAATTCTAAGTTAACGACTATAAAAGCTAATAGCTTTGTAATTTTGAATTCTATCCAGAATACAAGGATGGAACTTATAATTCCAAATCCACAAATCGCATTTGCGTTACATGGAAAGGAAAACCACGAAAATCTCCCACGGTTTACCCACTCCCTCGGTTAAAGGCAAAGGGACTCTAATCCATGATCAAGTCCACCACTAAGGATATTTTACGTCAACACTGTGGTCTGTGTGAGTTGGGTACGGAACTCTTATCGACCAGTCGTAGCTGAAATCGAACCCGGGTCAACTCAATGGAGGCGAGCTCTCTATCCCCTAAGCCACCAGAGCTCTTTCCGTATTAATAATTTATTTTATAACCGTCGTTGAACAGCCGATTCAATTTCTTGGGTTTACGACTACTAATGTTTAACTCCTTTTTGAGGATATGATCGTGTGAGCTGATGACGAGATTATATCTATTCATTATTTTATTTTCCAGTTTTTCAATTTTTTTTCTTTTGTATTCTAAATTTACAAAAAAATTTACATGTTTAAAAATATTTTATTTTAATAATTTTTATTCTTCCCTTTTCATTAATCTTTATCATATGACTTTCCATGTTTTCTCCATATTTTTAACTATATCGATATGGTCTTCCTCGCATCTGTATATTTAGAGAAATATAAAACTGAAGAAAAGGATTAAGTAATTACTTTTTAATCGTTTCGAATTATTATTTTTCTGGTTCTTTAAATAAGAAAAAAATTATGATTTGAATTGTAATAATAGTCGAAATTATGTTCGTAACTGTCGAAAATTAAGTTCGAAAAGTAGCATTTTTCTCAGTTTTGATACACACATACCTTTTCCAAAAAGCAGCTTTACAAAACGTTTATTTCCTCCGAACTAGAGGGCAGCACAATTCACAAAAATTAACTTACATTAAAAAAAAACTGAACTGAAAATTTTGAAATTTCGCTATCTAACATCAATAATATCTTTTTTAAAAAAAAATTTTAGTAAACAAATATTTATAAATCTCCAAAACTATCTTATTCGATGAAACGAAACTCAATATATTTTTCATTTCTAGCTATTTTTAAAATTACATCTAGACATTGGGGATTTAATTAGAAATTAGAACAGTATTTCTTCTTTGGGCCCCCCAAGTGTCGGCTTAAATGCTATTAATAACATATTCAATGTGAATCATGAACATTTTTAGAAATACTCTAGATTTCAGAATTTTTACTTTTAATAAATATACGCAATGTACTCGACTTTAAAATATTAAAATCGACGTGTGTGTCTTTTGTTCATCGGGATAAACTTTCATCATTTTAAAACCAAGCGTAAAGCACGTATCATAAACTTTTAGTCGGATCGGTAATCGTAGCGTCCTCTATAAAATTTCCTTTAAAGCTAACAAAAAATTTAAGTTTTAGATTTCACTTTATTTTAAAGATCCTACTTTAAACCAAGCATATATTAAATTTTTAATAAAAGGCTGAAACCACAGTTGGAAATTTATTTTTTAAAACTGATTTATTAAAAGGAGTATTTTAAAATTTATTTAGCCAATAGTTTTAAGTTAGTTTGGAGTAATTGGCGCAAGAGCCAGTTGTAGCTATATTGCACATAAAACTAGGTTTATAAATAACAATTTAAATGCCGTTGAAAAACTAGATTGATGAATTGAGTACCTTTGTCCTTGAGATAAGAGAAAATGTTGAAATGAGGAGCATCTCCAATTAATGAAATTAACGACGGATCGAAGCTAACAAAACGGCGTTATATCTGCCCTTACGAAAATTTAAGATATTTGTGAGGTTGTTTTGAGGTATATTTGAGGTTGTTACTGTAAACTCAGTTACTACCTCATAAAGGTTGTTGTAACTGAGGTGTACACGGTCGTTTTGCATGCACTTCAGCTCAATTTGAGGTTGTTTTAAATTAACTTCATATCAACCAGACTGATAAGGTGATTTCTAAGGTATACCAGGTTGTTTTTCTGACACTTGTAATAGGTATAAAAGAATTTACCTTATTTCAACTAAAGAGAGTCAGGTATTTATTGAGGTGTATGAAGTCGTTATATTTGTACCTAAACTTATTTTTAGGTTGTTTAAAATACACTTCATATTAACTCGCTTCAATACTATATTAACTAGCTAAGTCTGTGCGAAATTCAAGAAATGTGTTTGACATTTATTTATTTAGTTTTATCACTTTTAATCAAATATGCTTCGATTTTTAAACTTAAATTTTATTATTTCTGTTTTAAAGACGTGTCCTGATCTTAAATAATTGAAAGTCAGAGGATATTCTGAGAGGTTATTGTTGTAGGCTTAGCAATAAGAGAGAAAAATGGGGATATTTCTCGTTGCTGTTTAGGGTAACGCTACTGGTGGATCGTTACAACAGGTTACGCAATTACAGAAGAATTATTTATTTAAAACTTTCTTTTATAGCTTAACAAAAGAAGCAATTACTGGCGAAGATGTAATATAAAAAACCTCAGGTTGATAATGAAGATCTCTACTAATAAAAACATTTAATAATATACACTATTCTTTATATAATATTAATAATAGTGAGGTTAAAAATCAATAAACTAGGTGGACCGTGTAATACCTCACGTTTGCGAATTATTACCTTCGTATGTATTAAGAAAACAACGTTAGGTTGTCGCATCTTAGATTGATAAATTAATGCTTCTAAAAATGCAAAAATATGTACTTGAGGTACGAAATAATAACCTAAGGTAAAACATGGAAAACCTCACGTTAATAAAAAAAAAACTTTCCAAGTGTCAAGAAATACACTTGAGGTTGATTTATAATAACCAGAAGTATAAAATGGTACACTTTAGGTAGATAAATACCTCAACAACTATATGAATCCACACTTGAGGTTGAAAAATAATAACCTTAAGTAGAACATCGAATACCTCACGCTCGTATAAAACAACCTATCAGACGGCCGAAAAATACACTTGAGGTTGATCTATAATAAAATTTGATGTATATAATGACCAATATTAAGTTGATAAAAAATACCTCTACAAGCATAAGAATATATACTTGAGGTTGAAATATGATAACCTGAGGTAAAACACCTCACGTTAGTAAAAAATTACCTTCACAACTGTCAAAAATTATACTTGTGGTAGATCAAGAATAACTTGAAGTGTCAAAGGAAACATCTTAGGTTGTTGAATAAATATTTCCACGGGTGTAAAAAAATATACTTCAGGTTTATAAGTAAGAACCTAAGTTTGAGAACCAAACACCTTAAAGTAGTAAATATCTACCTCTTCACAGATGTAAGATGAATCACCTCAGGTTGATACATATATACCTCAGAAGATATATTTAAGATATATTTGAGTTATTCATTTGCACGTTTTTCATCCTAACGACGTATTTAAATAACAACCTCATTTATACCTTTAAAAAGTACTTCCTTTATACCTCAATAATACCTCAATTTTCCCATAAGGCAGAAGTCTAAATTTTTTACTCTGGATTAAGGTATCGCACCCCGGCTAGAAAAGTGTCACAACTCTAAAATGCAGCATTAGAGAAAAATCAACTTAAAGAATACGATAACCCTTATTCTGAATTAGACTCAAAACTGACACAACTGCCCTTAGCTGCATAAATTGTGAGTTAAAGATGTGGCACTTTTTGAGCTTGATGGGTCACTTCATACATATTTTTTCATACATATAACCTCAAAACTGCTGTTTTTTTACTTGGGTCACTTTTCTTGCCGGGGTACGATATGTTTTACTGTAAGTAGTTCCTTACAATTGGAACACTCAGGCAAAGAATATAGAAAATGAATTCAACAACAAACTACAAAAATGAATACAACACATTTTAGTGGTTTAGAAAGTAAAACCATTTAGTTCTGACCAGTTATAGTTTATTAGTAGAATGTTGCAATTGTCTTTCAGTAGTACGCATGTTAGAGGCTTTACAAGAAATACAAAGATCGTCTACAAATAGTCTGCCATCCAATGTAGGTCGCAGAGTGAATAAAATTTCATTAATTTTTATGAGAAATAGTGTTACGCTGATAATACTGCCTGAAGACACACCTTTCTCTTGATTAAAAGTGTCAGATAAAATATTATTCAGTCTTGCTTGAAACGCTATGTCAGCTTTTATTAAAATAAAACATATTATCGACAATGACATAATTTAAAAGTTCTTTTAAAATTCCGTAACGCCATGTGCGATCGTAAGCTTTCTCAATGGCAAAGAATATAGTTACAAGATGTAGCCTTTTTAAAAATGCCTCGCGAATATCCGTTTCTAGTAGCATTAAGTTGTCGACTGTAGAGCTGCATTTTTGAAAAACAGCTTTGTTTCTTGGATAAAATAAGGTGGGACTCTTATATACTAATATACTAATCTCGCGTTCATAATTCTTTTAAGAAGTTTACATAGACAACTGGTTAGCGTGATTGGTCGGTACTTGGAAAGGTTTTACGGATTTTTTTCCTACCTTAGGAATAGCAACAACGTATGATTTGCGCCATATTAAAGGAAACTGTTTATTTAACCAGATTTTATTGAAAAGTCTTCGAAGTATGTTTGTGAGAATCTGAGAGGTTCTTTAACATTTTATCGGAGTGTTTCTTTACATTTGTTTATGGCACATTTTAGTTCACGCAGCGTTAAAGGGGAATTATATTCATCGTTCTGGAGAGAAGGTGGTGCAAGTTCTATATTATCCATTCGAGATTTGCGTCTTTGAAAGTTTTGAGAATAATTCTCTGTACTGGAGGCGTATGTAAAGATTTCAGCTAATGTGTTTGCAATTTCTTTCAAGTTAGTAATTTTGTTTCCGTTTACGATTATGTGTAGAAACCGGCAAGTGAAATATTGTTCAATTTTTTTTTTAATTTTCTTCCATTCTTCTGTTGACTTGGTGTTATTAGTTATTTCTCTTACATATTTAATATAGGAATTTTTCTGACTTCGCGAATATTTAGAGCAAGTGCCAGTGCTTGTTTGAACAATATTAAATTTTCAATTGTAAGATGGAGGCAAAATTTTCTCCAGGCTCATTTTTGATCTCTAAAGGATTTTGAAAGGTTCTTTATTCCACCCGGGTCTGAGATCTTTTTGTAGGTAACTTATGTGAGGTGTTCGGAATAGATTTTCCAGCTGCTAATAAAAGGGCGCTAGTAACATGAAATGTGGCTTCTTCATTATCTTTATTGTCAATTATGTGTTCATTAAATGCTATTGAATCCTGAAAAAGTGACAAGTCCACTAAATTGAGCCGCGATGGCTCAGGGGATAGAGCGTTCGCCTTCCAATGAGGCGAACCGGGTTCGAATCCCACTCGATACGAATTCCGCATCCGGCTTGCACTGACCACAGTGCTGACGTGAAATATCCTCAGTGGTAGACGGATCATGGGTTAGAGTCCCCTTGCCGTCAGGCTAACCGTGGGAGGTTCTAGTGGTCTTCCTCTCCATGTAACGCAAATGCGGGTTAGCTCCATCAAAAAGTCCTCCACGAAGGCAAATTTCTCCCAATACTCGATCCAGGAGTTCCCTTGTCTTCTGGATTGGGTTCAAAATTACAAGGCTACGGAGTTGAACATTAGTAGCCGTAAACCCATTAAGTTGGGTCGGCTGTTCAACGACGGTTATAAAATAAAAAGTCCACTAAATTAAAACGTAATTTAGGAAAATACACAGCGGTTGCCGATCCAAGTTGTGAGATATTAATAATCAAAGGAAATGATCACTGTTATAAAGAGCACCCCAGGCAGAAAATGTCATACCCGGGTGCTTCAGGAAAGAAAGAATAACAGTCTTAAAAAATTGAACACGTGTGAATTAAACTATTGAGTTATTTAAATATTTTTTAAAATTAAAACGGAACAATTTTTTTTCACTTCGAAAAAAAATTATTTTTGAACTTTTGAAATGCATTGAACAAATTTATTAAATAAATATAAAAGTAGACTTAATCACAAGTAATTCTTATGAAATAAGTATTTTTTATTATGATTTACATTCAGACTGAATTTTACATAATTACAGCTTATTACGCAAGTGGCTAAATAAACTTTATAGCTCGGCATGTTAAAGTAAATTCACATCAATATCGATGATTTGAAGTTTTGTTTTGAGTGTTTTGCACACTATTACGTTTATGGCTTTCTTTGGAGGCTTTTTTCTTCTGGAAACACAGAAATGCCCCGTTCACAAAATAGCCATGAATATCCAGCAATGATACTCCAAGCCATAAACCAATGTATCCTCCAATAATGCTGAACACTTGGATCCCCTAAAAAGTAAAATTCTCAGATTCAAATTAAATTACAGAAGAGTAAACATTGATTTAATAAAAAAAAATTATTATGTTTTATCGCTCAAATTATACGGAGAAAGAAATTTTGATAATATTACTGTACTGGATAATAATGACACTTATAATACAACAAAACCATAATCTGGTTAATAAAACCTAAATATACGGTATTTAACCTTTTGCTAACGGCACCTAATAGCACCTGCTATACTGGACCATTTGTTGTACCAGTCGTAAGCAGAATGTTAAGCCATCCATTTGGTACTTTTTCCATTCATATGGCTTTTTGGTGTTTCCATAGAGCCAGAAACGCGGTAAATTTTCCATACTCAGGTAGTTTTGCTCATACTTTTTTTAAATTTATTTAACAAAGTAAATGTGAACTTATTAGCTTTGAAAATAAGATTTTCCATTTATGAAATCGGTGATTAATTTATGAAAGTCATTTAGCTAAAAAGAAAAACTATTAATTTCAAAACATCTCATAAACGTATAAAATATTGTTTTTAATAAACTACGATGCTTCGCTCACAAACCTCCGTTTATTGATTCTCATTCATCATTGTTTTTTACCCTTAAACGTCAAGTTTTTCCACAAAAACACAACACATTTTATTTTCAAAATATACAATCATTGTAGCTTTAAGGGAGAACACTTTGTTAATATATAACTAGTAATGAAATAGCTGATTACCTAGATCTAAAGACTAATCATCTGTACTTGAAAAAAATAATCTAAGGAATACAGATAGGGGAACTCATTAAAAAAGTAAATGAGAAATAAGTTTACTCGTTGATCAGAATTATAACAATTCAACTAAGAAATTGTTTTTGTTATTCCTTAAGAGTTTTTTTATATTTTTAAAAATTTCACTATAAATGATAAAATTTGTCAAACGTGTATTCTCTCTCTTTTTTTTTCTTTTTGTTAAATTTCATTGACATCTACTCGTGGGAGAGTTTATAAAATAAAGAAATAACGGTTTTGTGAGGGAAAAATAAATTTTCTTCAACAATGGATAAACATTAAAGTAAAAGAGCTGAAAGAAATCGCAAAAAAGTACGTAAATTTGCTATAACTTTTGAACAAATAAAAATTTCGAAATATTCGTGTTAGGATCGAAAATAAAAGTGGCACTTTTCAATCATCAAATTTTAACTTCGTAGTTGCATTTCAGCAGACGACAGATCTACAAAACATATTTTTTTTACAAAGTTATTAATTCTTGAACTAGTTGTCGAATCTTAATTTTTTTTTTCATTCTGCCATACTCCCTGTACTTTTTTCTACATGTCAACGTAATTTCAAGTTCCTTATTATTCAGATTTTGTGCAGCAAAGCGAAGCATAACGTTACGCAAAAAAAGTGCGAAAAATATCGCATTAAAGGCACTTGAAATTGAAATAACTTTCGAAAAATTGGAATTTTGAAAAAAACACTCAGTGTTAAGTTTATTAGCAAATATAGCCCTTTCAGCATGCAGAATTTCTATTCTTTAGTTACATTCCTGATGTAGTTGATGCGTATGGAATTCCTCTAACAAGTTTAACAGTTAATATAATTTTCGAACTAATTATCGAATGTTAATTTTTTAGTCCCATTATAGCACACAAGTTTCTGCCTTCATATAGCAGTTTTTCATGGAAAACAAAACAATTTTCTTAAAATTACTAAATTCAATAAAAATACATGCCTGTTATAATTTGTAAAGCACTTTAAATTTACTATTTTATATAATTAATGTTTATACTCTCATTTATAATTCACATATGCCAAAAACTAATTAATTTTTCGGACTATTCTTTATGAGATTGTGTAGAGTTCAGTAAAATATACTACGTTGCATACTCAGTGAAACCGAGTTTTGATAGCGATGAACTCTTTAATAAATAATACCAAAAAATATATATTGAGGTTTTTGTATTTTTAAAAATACATACCTGAAAGAGCAATTTTAATTCAAAAACAATATTTAGATATGTTTTTAATACAACAGACATTCATTTTCGAATGTGGATGCATCAAAACAAATTCTTTTGAAAGCATTACTGTAAATAAAAACGTACAACATAGAAAAATTATGCTTTATATTTAATCCATTTGTAACCAATGAATATCGAATGCATCAAAAGTTTTATTAAAATTAATTTAATAATTTCGCTTTTTCTTGAAAATATATCTAATAATTTTAAAATATATCTTGAAAATAGAAAGCTTGATTTAAGTTTCACTTGACTCTATTTCAAATAATTATACTAATAAATAACTATGCCATAAAATTATCTTTGAGTATAATAAGTGTTGCATATTTAAGCACAAGACCTGAAGACCTTTCTGCGAAGCTTTCCAACCTCATTAAATAACATCGCAAATTAAATACTAAATAAGGTTCAATCCCAAAACAGTGAGACATTTTTAAAAATTTGGAGTGCTTAGATTTCACAGCTAATTTGATTTAATATAATTTTAATAAAAGAAAACTAATTATATAAGAATATACCCATATCTTATAAATTACTTTTTTTTAATGTAGTGGTGTGAAAATCCTAATTTTGATAATTACTTACATTATATTTAGGTCGATGAGTGTATATCTCCGAATCTGCAGTGGCGTAATATACACGAAGGCAGATTAGCTTACTTCTAAACAAAAGAAAAATTTGAAAACATTACTACGATATATTTTTGATAACCATCATTCACTGATATAAATTTTAATTAATTATCAGTATTGCTATATTTTGATAGGACCTTTATTCTCTCTTTAAGCATACAATATACATATACACCCATGCAAACGCATGTATGTATATATATACATATATATATATATATATATATATATATATATATATATATATATATATATATATATATATATATATATATATATATATATATATATATATATATATATATATATATATATATATATATATATATCAATATATATCAGAGTTGGGCGCTGGTTACAACTGTAATTGATTACAGATAATTACTGCTATATAATCAATTACTTGCAATCACGATAACTGGTAACTGCAATTACAAGTAATCATAATTTTTGATTTTTTTTTCAATTATAGTAATCAATAACTTGTAATCATGATTAAAAATATTGATTATAACTGTGATCGTGATTACAATACTCAATTACAGTAATCAATTACTTGTAATCGTGATTACAAGTTATCTTGATTACATATAATTATGATTACAATTAATCAAAATATATTATTACAATGCTGATGTATACTTAAATATGCAATAGTCTATTTGTACGAATTTACTATTTTGTAATAGATAATAATGTATCGTATAATGATACATTTTGTACGTATTTGCGGGCAGCGTATTTACGACTGAATATAACTAAAATGTATGTACATAAATGCATATGTACAGATACTTTAGGTTACACACATATACATACACTTATATCGTACGTATAAAATATATGTACATATGTATATACTTATGTATATATGTACTTCATAATTATGTATGTGCAAACAATGTTGACAAGTACATTTATACACAATGAATGTACGCATTTTATGCAAGTACTTGTGTATGTAAAATGTACATCCATGTTCATCTACGCATGTACATACAAGTACCTGTTGTTTGTACGAGCATACATACATTGTCTGTACTATGCATGTCTCATGCTTTACAATATATTTATCTACACTATATATCTACAATATATTTATATCTTATGCATGCACATTGTACAATGTATTAATGTCCCATACGTGTATGTTCAAGTAAAATGTGTTCCATGCATGCATGTATAATATATGTATGTCCCATGTCTGAATGTATCATGAAGGTATGTACAATTAATTTATGAACAATATAAATTCATAAAATACAATATATGTGTACATGTACAGGGCACGTATGTCCAAAGTATGCATGAACACTTACACGATATATGCCTGTTCAATATATGCTCCATGCTTGCATGTAGGATTTATTTAAGAACAATATATATATATGCATATATGTACAATATATGTATGCATGTTTGTATATCATATGCATGTACATATACACGATATGTGTTTGCTCAATGTATGCATCCAAAAATGAATAATAAATTTGTGTACAATTGTACGTACTTATATATTACATAAACACATACGCACATTCGGCATGCATACGTTGTACAGATGTACATACTTACATTCGACATGCATAACATGTGTACATACATACATTTGACATGCATATATTGTACATAAAATACTCTGCAGATTAGCGTACATATATTATACTTATGTTCGTACATATATTGTACATAAAATACTCTGCAGATTAACGTGCATATATTATACTTATGTGCGTACATATATTGTACATAAATCTTTCGTGCAAATTTTACGTGTATGCATAGATGTTATCCCAATGTATGTAACATGTAAAATTTATTTATGTCAAATGAAAGTATCCACACTTGTACAATACAAGTATGTCTCATGTATGCATGTACAATGTATGTATGTACATCCATACATTGTACATGCGTACATTGTACATACGTACAATACATTTATGTCGAAATATTTGCACAATGCAATAAATAAAATAAATGTTAGTTAAGTATCAAGACCACTGATAACGACTCAGGCAAGTTAAATGGCAAAATCAAACGATAGTAAAATTAAGTTGTCCGCTTTAATTGTTTCATATCATTTTAAAATTGTTTGAATAAAAAATTATTTCCGGGTATTTTCATAAAATATTTGACACAACAAATTTATTTCTTTGTTATCTAATGCATAATTCATAGAAATTTTCAGATGGCAATTTTAGATGGAAATGACAAAAACGGTCAATTTTAAATGTGGAAACAATATTCGCGATCGCAACGAACTACAAGGGGCGTTGTTGTATGTGCCGAATCCCTGCGATTTCCATATGAACAGTCATTCAGCTACACTGGAGACGTCTTTAATGTAGCATTGTAACGTTCCATCTTTATTGTGGCTGATTAAATTTAAAAAAGAAAAATGTTTGTTTTCTTTCTTATGCAAACGAAAACAAAATGGTATCTCTTTTTTTTTAGAGAAGGAACATCCAGAACACATCGGAAAAATATTTGTAAATAAAGAGAAAAAAATAGGTATATTCTTATAAGAGCTCAAACCTAATGCCTGAGAAATAGTTTTACTAAATTTATTGGTATAACATGAAAGGCCCATTTAAATTTTAACGTAAAATAAAGAATGCTTACGAAACAAAAAAAAGAACCATTCTTTTTTTGTCGCCATTTTTTAGTGCTACGAAAATGCGTCTTTGGGACTTGCCAAAAACAAAACAAGATGCAATTTTATTTTTTTAGGAGCGAAATATTTTATGGAGTGAAATATAACGAAAATGTACCAATGTCCATAACATGAAACTTTATCTTAGTAAAGGTCCGTTTTGGAAATGTTATTTCATTTTGAATCTTATTTATTAGAGTTCATAATGGCTATAGAATCAGGTGAGAGAAAAGTTTGTTTTGAATCTATGCTAAACTCTATATCGTCCCATTTTCCACCGAGATCCGATTGACACCTTTGATTTTAAACAAAGTGTTTCATTTTAAGATTTTTTCCAAAAATTTTAAGTGTAGATTGGCGGCACTTAAGAATCTGCCAAATCTGTAGCTGTGGTTAATACGTAAGTACCGAATTTTTCTTCCATACTTTTCTGAATCATATTACTTCAAATATTATTAGAATATGCAAGAAGTATACATAAACACATAATTTAATACCATTTAATTTTTCAAAAAAAGTATTTTGACAATAATTTTATCAAAAATTATAAACTAAAAAACGTAAAATAAAGAATTCTTAGGATAAAAACGATTTTAAAAATTCCTCATTTTTCAATAAAAACTTTCGTATTGTTTCTTTTTTTTAATTCTTATAGTATTTAATCAGATGTTAAAAAACCATTTTGTAGAGAACGATCATCAAGTAAGAAAAAAAAATTTTTACAAGCAAATTTTCTATTATAAAAATCATAACACTTACCTGATTTATAAGTCCGAAGAATTCCAAAATGATATGTTCTTTGTTTGAAAACTTTATTCTCAAATAATATATACATAGTTTATCCCTTCATTACTTTTAGGTAACATACCACACATCAAAACTTTATAATTGTAAGATTTCGATATGAATTTTAATATGTAGCTTAAAAACAGAATAGCTGAATTCTAGTTGAAATTCTTTCAAAACTAAAAAACACTTACCAAGAAAACGATAAAAAATTTATTTATAATCAGCACAAAAGATACTTTTTCAAGTAATTCGGATTATTCTTTATTGTTGTTTTCTGAATTATGTAGATACAGAAATATATACTATTCTATGAAGAAGAAGAATATTCTATAACTATTACAGTTCTGTATGGAATTCATTGGAGCACATTTATTCATTGGAATGACGAAAGCAATGTTGACTTCATTTTAACTTGTAATGAATTGAAGACAGAAAATGTTTTTTACCGCAATACACACATCTGTAACAGCAAGTGATCATGAAATCATGTTATGTTGTTGGTAATAGAAAGGTAAAAATTATTGAGAAGTTGTTCTTCAAATGCTTGGCATGTTCTGATTAGTTTTTCCAAGAAGTTATACCTTTTCTTTAGGGAAATTTTGCTTCTTTTTTGATGCTAAGAAAATGGCGTCCATCATTGCCAATGGTTATGTGGGAACTAATGCCCGATATTTACAGTCTCCCGCTAGATGGCGTATCGAGTGTTGCGATCGCGAATTTAGGAATTTATAAAGATTATAGGAATAAAATTATCGTTTGCCCTCCGAAAAATAAGAGATTGAGTTTTATATGTTTTAGAACAAATTTTAAAACAAACTCTAATAAATTTACAGTTATTTTTATAATATATGCAAAATGTTCGTGAATACATACATTGTAAATACAGGTATTTAAATGTAAGCCTGTATTTATGCATTAAATGTAATTGCATACATGTACACATTGCATGGACATTGTCTGTACATATAAAAAATTTTGGATATCCTTACATTATATGTGCATATGTATTAACAAAACAAATAGATATATACATGCATATGTAAATAGGTTGCGTGTACAGACCATATATATATGTACATGTAAACGTACATGCATGCATTTTATTTATACAACTTTATCTACATATAGTGCAATAATTATATGCACATATATTTATGTGTACTAACCATATGCGTATTCTATTATGCATATTACAATATAATTATTTATACTGTATGCACAAACAATGTTTGTGCAAACATTGTACGTGTATATATAGGAATCACAAATTGTATGTACATGCATGCGTACATTCTATGCACATAAAATATGCAACACCATACATAAGTACAGAATGTATTTACATATAGTTTGCAATCGTAATTACTTGTAATCGCATAGTTTGATTACAAGTAATCACAATTACTTGTAATCCTGATTACATGTAATCATATATTTTATTATTTTTAATCATAATTACATGTAATCGTTTTTGTTGTCATTACTTGCAATCATAATTACTTGGGATCATGATTACAGTTGTAATCAAAATTTTTGTGAATTGTAATAAAGATTACAAGTATTTTATTACTGTAATCAATTGTTGTAATCATAATTACAGCTGTAAGTACATAATTGATTACTGCAATTGATTGCTGTAATCTCGATTACAGCTCTATTAAAAATTATGTTATATTGTAATCAAATTTACGAGTAATTGATTACTGTAATCAAAAAATTTAATCGATTACATTTTTGCCCAACTCTGATGCATATATATATGATCGCTTTTGAATTTTATCTTTAATTAAACGATATCTTTATTTAACTATTGTTGGGTTAAACTAATATAGTTTTTCGTTAAATCTCGAATATATTTCTTTTTATTATTATTAAAATTTAAATACTAATTCATGGGCATCTATGTTGAAGTTTCATTTTTATTTCATTTACCAAAAAGAGTCTTAAAGGATTAACTGGAGATACTAATTGCGGATTACATTTTTAACTATGCAGGAAAAAAACAGTATGAACATACTTATCTTCATCTGATAACGTTCGATTAAACATGTCTACATCTTCACATGCACCCTATAAAAATATTAAAATATGTAAATTTATTGAAAAACATGTCTATTTTTTTACAATAAAACTAATCTTACTTGTTGAAGTGCATATGAGTCAACAGCTAGATATGTATACGTAATCTTGCTGAAAAGATATTAAAACAATTACTAAACACATCATTATAAATTTAACTCTTATTGTTTACTTGTAAAATTAAGAAATGATTTACGTCTTTTTACACATAATATAATTACACTTCATATTCCATATACTCTTATGTGACATTACGTTTTGACTATTATTTTGTATGTTGCTTACTACTTTTATGCTTTATAATAAAAAATGTGGACTGTTAGCTAGCTCAATGGATTATTGTGAGAACATCCACCCCACAACTTTTTTCTATTTAAGGTATCCGAACACGTTCGGAGGACTTTTTTAAAAATATTAAGTTTCAGAACACTTTAATTATGTTTTTATATTTATTATATGTAAAAACTAATATTAAATAAGAGAAATTAGACATTTATATTATAATTTGTTTTTAAAAGCTAAATAACAAGAAAAAATTGATGTTTTTTTCATAAAACTTGGGAAAGGATATACTTCACCAAAATTATTGTATTAAAAAAGTGTTATTATCAAAATAAAGAGCAGAATTTTGTCTAGTGATTTGACTACAATCATAAAAATATTTGAAAAATTAAATTTTTTATAGAAAATCGAAAACTTTTTATGAGATTTTTGTCAAATTTTTTACGTCATATTTCACATTTTAGACCAATAATAAAAAACTATTAAATATTTTTAAACAATTGTAGCACAAGCACTAGAGAACATTATACATAATACACATAAAAAATTTTATTGAAATATATCAACAACTTTTTTAATAATGAATCTTTAAAGTTACTATTTTTGCGTGAAATTACATTCTGAGAAAAAGGCATTTAAAGTATAATTTATATCATTTCTATTTTAAAAATATATTTTAAAAATGCTATTCCCATGAAACTTCTTTTTTCGTCCATTATTTCGATTTCTTGGATTACCCATATTGCAAAGTACTTAAACATAAAATTTCGAAAAGAAATTCTATTACGTTTCAATAAAATGTAGTCAAAATATTAGAATATTCGAAGAACGCTGCTTGTAAACAAATCCACAAGAGAGTTTAACCCAAAAACTACTAATATAAATGATAAATTGGGAGGCCCCTTTCTAGCAACATTAAAATAATAATTATTTAAGTGAAAGAAAGATAATTATCCCAAAATAAAGATAAATATAACTGTTTTTGTCCCACTTCCGGTTTCGGAATGCTATTTCCGGTTTCATTTTTTAATCATCGACTAATATTCTTTTAATCATAACTTTTCTTCTATTTGACGCACAATTAAAATTTAAACTGTTTTAAAAACTAGAATAAACGGAGATTCGTAATATAAAATTTAAAAAAATTGTCATTTTTAGCTAAAATTCACTTTTTCAACGTGTACGGATACCTTAAAGATTTTAAAAGTTAAAGCTAACATTTATAATAAAATTCCAAAATATATTAGTACCATTGTGGTAAAATTAACGTACTGGATAATAATGACATTTATGGGAAAAGAAAGCATTATTCTGGTAATAAAAACCAAAATATACGGTATTTAAACAATTCATTTGGTAATTTTTACTTTCATATAATAACAGTTTACCGGAAATTCTGGTTTTAAAAATAATACATCTTTTTACTTACATTCTCAGTAAATGATTTGTATTTCATCTTATGAAGTATCTTGATGAAGTTACTAAATTTTAAAATATTAACCAAATTTTATGATATATTATAAAACTATATTCTGCTGTTAATTTTATTAAAATCATTGGCAAAGCGTTTCGATTAAAATCACGACGCTTTTTGGTGTTCCCATAGAGCTAGAAGCAACCACATTCTGGTAAATTTGACCATACTTTGTTTTTCTCAGTTTACCACTAAAAACTCTTTCTCAATACGACTATTTCATGATTGCATTGCTCAAAGCTAAGAAAATATTCAATGTAATTTAAACAAATGAACTCTAACAGTAAATTCGTTGATTAACGGAAATGTATTGTATGTAAAAAATATACAGGAATAATCAGTAATCATATTCATAATTGTCAAGCAAATAATAAAGCTTTTTTATCCCTTGTTAAAGCTGTAAAGCAAAAATGAGATACATAATTTAAAGTTTTTATATCATTAGCAAAAGATATCAAGAAGACGTTAAAATTTTTAGATATATTTAGGTAAAAATATCGAAAATGTCAAACAAATATTAAAATGTTTTGATATGTATTTTTTTACTAATTTTTTTATCAAGTAATACTTACGTGCAAGGCATACGACATTCTGGGTAACATAAATTTTTTACTTCTTGATCATGCTCCTTCAGACAATTTTCTAAAGATAGTTTAAAAAAATAAAAACTTTAAAAATAATGCTTTGTAACTAAATATTATAATGCTTTCAGGAAGTAATTAGAGAATTTATATTAATTTGAATCAAACATTAACCCTATTTTTTTTCTATGAGCTGCTTAATCAGTCTTCCCGATGAGCAGACCTAGTGCGTTCTCCGGAAGTGGTATCCACGCTTTCAGTGGCCACCACAATGGGTGATATACCGTTGGCCATGTTAATTTGGACGTCTAGTTCCTGCCACACTAGATGACAGCACCGAGACTAGTGGATGCTAAAGTGCACTAGGAATTTAATTTTGCCGGAAATGCCAAGAGCCAATAAGGCACTCCAGGGAACAGTAATGTTTAATTTAAATGCTGCAATAACCTTACAGTTTACCAGAATAATAAATAAAAATAAGCAATATATAGTGTTTCGTCCGTTATTTTTTAATTTACATTCGGTATTGATCGAAAGTCGTTTAATTTAGAGCAGGTAAAAATGAGTTCAAAAATATTTCACCTGCTCTAAATGAAACAATCTCACAAAAACACAGCTCTAAATTTCAAAAAATGTCATATGCACCGTTTTAAAAAGAAATATTTAATTAAAGGAGGCTTCGTCTCCTTCAATGTACTTCTACTATCGATTACTAAGTATTTAGCCGTTAGTTGCTAACTGCGAAGTCGATTTAGAATCGGTGTAAATACAGTTAAGTCTGTTTTGTCTACAGTTCAATTTGCTAAAAAAAAAAAATTGTTCTTTAACGAAAAAATGAAGTGTTTAAAGGAATGGTAATCGACAGAGGACGCTGGTAGATTAATTAGAATAAAAAATTTCAGCACTTTCATATTTTGGAAAGGGAACTCTAAAAAGAAAAAAAAAAACATGTATGTTTATCAGCTCGAAATGCTTGATGCACGAGTCAGTTTTATTGACGGCAACAGTTTTCTTTTTTTTTCCTTTTTTTTCTGCGCAGTATAAATCTGTAGACAGTAAAACTATTTAGAAAATGTTCCCCGCATAACTATAATGATAAGTATGGAAATACAAAAGAGTTCAATTTATCGAAAGTTCACAGCCTAAGAGATTATTGCCCTAGTTGCCAATTTTTATTAAAAATTTCTAAATTAATATCATGAAATCATGAAATCAATAAAAAAAGTGCTAAGAGAATTCAATCTATTTTTTTAAATTGTAAATTTTAAAGAAACTTACTACATAAACTTAAATGCATAAAAATTCAACTTTGAAGAACTATCGAAATCTAAAGTTATGTAAAAATTACTAGTAATTATTGTTGAACCTACATTTACTAAGAACTTGATTGAATAAAAGCTTATAAATATTTAGCAAGCTTTACACTTTTTTTCAAGGCATTGCAAAAAATAAAGTAAATTAAGTACGAGTTGTCATTTAAAATTTTTTGAAAAAATAATTCTTTAACATAATTTACACCACAGAAAAAATATTGCCTTTTATGATACACTTTTAAAACCGCCCCTAAAAAGGAAACAGTGTAGTGCTAATAATATATGTTTCTCATTCTCACAGATGGCGCTCTTAGCAGTGGTGTATTATTAATTAATATTCAGATTCCATTCAGACACCACTGTATCGTTAACATCATTCTTCGCTATTGTTATTCAATATACTTTTCTCATAGAAAGCGCTTTGTTATAACTTATGCAAATCAACCATCTTATATTAATTAGTGAAATACGAATTCGCAAATGAATTAATGAATAACGAATGACCTCGAGGTTTCTAAGGGTTAAAAATTTAGAAAATGAATATTTATGACATTTTCATAGTTACTTACTCTCTTTTTGTTTCCAGCAGGTTCGAATATCATAAATAAGAGATAATCTGTGGACTGTACAATCGCAATATTTTACGTGATACTCTGCACAACATTGGGACATGCAATCCTAAAAATCGACAGATATAAAGTTAGTAATTTTTAGTAATTAATGATTTCTGTTAAAAAGCCAGAATCAATAAGTTAACTAAATTTAATAAATACAATTAAGTATATGCGTTTATTAATCCATAAAATTTATTGAAAAAAAGAATTTAAATACTTAGAAATGTATTGAAATATTTAATAGCATATTGTCATACCTCTTGCGTCTGTTTTGCACCGGTTCTTCTTTCCTTAAGGCCAGTATAATTCTTGCAGTTAGTCTGGTAAGGCTCTGGTAGTACATGGATGATACTCTGAAAATAGGTATCGATTAATTTATATGAAATTTTCTAATTGCGTTCAACTTATAGAGAAAATAAATAAATATTATTATCAGTCGTAAAAGTTAAAAAGATTCCTGAAGCACAACCAGCTGTTGGACAAGAGGGTCGTGGAGCAACCAATGGCACGATGCATTGCAACCAATGGCACGATGGTTGCAATGTGATCAGCATTACAAACCAGCTACTTTCACCTCCCAATCATAATGAAGAAATTCAGTGATCTGAAGCTTTTAACATATAAGTAGTTGCAGTAATCTTCCCATTCAAGATGAATGACATTTAGTGATCTGAAGCTTTCATAGTAACATATGAGTAGCAGCAAACTTTAAATTAATAATTTTCGCGTTTCCAAGTTCAGAATTATGACTGAATAGTAAGTATGCTCCATTGTATGAGTATAACGCAAGTTTTACCGAAATTTTAATGCTCATAATAAAATTAGTTTTATTAAAATGAAAACTAATAAAAATTAATTTATTGCTATCCTTTAAATAAAATTAGTTTTATTTATTATGCACTTTAAATAAAAATTTACTTTATTACCTAAATTATACAATGTAAAAAATTCCAGATCAAATTACAAGTTTACCCTACAGTTTTACCCTAAAGTTTTATACCTTTATTTGCAGGAATATTTATCTAATTAAAGTGATTTGGTGAATTTACAGTATTGTATTGAATTGAATGTAGGGTTTAATGGTACAAGCTAAATTTACAGTAAATATTACTGTAAAAAGTACGGTATATCATATATTTTTTCGTAAAATTTTACGATAAAATGAACTGGTATCTTGAGTGCTAGTACTTAATTTGATCTAGAATTTTTTTTTAGCGCATCATTAGTATTGTTCCGAACATAGAGGTTTGTTCCAATGGGAGATAAATGAATCTTTTTTTTTTTTTTTTTTGCCAAAAGTGGTAGCTAAGTACCGCCAAATCACCAAGATTATCGCGAAGTCGACAAAAATGTCACCAAACCGAGTCTTTCAGAAGAAATACATTAGACGTTATTTTCTCTCTAAATCACGTTAGAATTACGCGACTTTCTTGCAAATTTTCTAATTAAATTGCTTCTTCAAGGTCCCTCTGAGATATTTAGCCTCATAACAAAAGAATGTTTATGAAATTTTCGAAATATTTACGAATTTATGACAGTATCAATCAATAAATAATAAAAATGAAACACCTCTCTTATCCCGTAGTTGTAAGTTCGTCCAGGTTGCAAACTGACACCATCATATTGAGGATTGGGAATAGTCTCAGGATCGTGTATAGTCATCCTTGCCCTCACAACAGGATTCATCGAACTGTACTCGTGACTTTCTAAGTTCAACATTATGGACAGCTCTATTTAGAAATTTAAAGCATTTTAATCCTTTCTGGAAACGAAATAAATTATACTAAGATTGAAACAAGAGTTAATTAAGTTTGATCAAGACTCTCATGCAATTTCAAGTTTAAAAATATTACAAATGTAATTGTTTATTGAATGGTTTGAACTACTTAATGCCAATTCAAATAACATTCAACTATTCGGTATTAAGAGGAAGACATTCAAAGTAATTACAAAAAGGCTAGGAAATTTTTTAATTAATTTCAAAACTGACATGACATTAAGAACAATACCTGAAGAGCGTCCACTCCTTGGTCGAAACATACTGGCATTTAAAGGAATGGCTGATGTATTGGCCCAGCGAGCATTGATTGTATAACAATTAGTGTATTCATAATTGAAATATTGACCTATCCTAAAATGCAAAAGCATTATTATAATATTTTATACATAAACTTTCAAAAAATTATAAAAAAAATTTTTAGATTAGGAATTTTGATTTAGAAACTTTTGATTAATGACTATTTCGATTGTTATTTCAAAATATTTCCGTCCTTTAAATTCTTAAAATAATAATTTTAATTACTTTAGTTATATTTCTTTTATTTTAAACCTTATTTTTAAAAAAAATAGAACACGTAACATATTTATGTTAGGTCGTATATTTTTGAGAGCAATTAGTATAGAAAACCGTACATTACAATAAATAATTACTCAATGGCCAAACTGAAATTATCATGTAAAAAACGTATTAGCTAAACATTTCTAAATATGAAACCAAATAAAACCTTGCAGACTGAGATTAAAAAAAATGGTCGAAATTACCAAAATATGGTAAAATTTCCCATGTTTCTCGCTCTATCGCCAAAAAGCTAGATAATTTTTACCGAGGCTCTTTGGTAACTATTATGGTAAAATTAACAATAAAATGTGGTTTTTTAATATGAGTTAAAACTTGGTAAATTTGGTAATTTTATCATGATACTTTCGAGCATGGTATGAAAATCACTTATTCGGTTAAATTTCTTTTTCAGTTATGTATTTTTACTAATCTGGTATGATAACAAGAACCTTAATTCTGAAAATCAGAACTGCCGGTAAGGCTTTGCCATATGAAAGGAAAAATTATCAAATAAATGGTTTAAATACCGTTTTGTCTAATTATTTTTGAGAAAAATAATTTTTTTAGAAGAAATGCCATTACCATACAGTAAAACAATTGTACCAGAACTTTTTTTCCTTATGCACTTTTTTTGACAAAATAAATAAATAAACTCCTAAAATACTCACAAACCGTCGCAAATTCGTTCCTCAAACTGGCAAGATCGAATAAAATCCTCTCTGGTGTGACCCATAGTTATCCTAATAGATCGGTTCAAATATTTATAGGCTTCCATCATTCTAGTTACATAATTCTAAAAAGATAATATAAAACTGCATTAAAATAACTGCATGAAAAGATAAAATATAACAGCATTAAAATGACGCCATAAAACAAATTATTAACTAAAGTCGCCAATCACTAAATATTTAACATTAATGATAAAAGTGGGCTTTTCCAATTTAAATTCATTTAATCACAAAATTTAACGCAACGTTGGCGGTTAAATTCATTTGCACAAAAGTAAGAAAAGTAAGAGATTTTTATGAAAATGAAAAACAATCATCAAGAAAAAATATTTTATTGAATCATATATTGTCTATTCTGGTCCAATACCTTTGCCATTTTTCGGTCAGTAACATGATTCCACGCACATAAAATTGATCTGGCAAAAAAAATTGATCTAGGTGATTTTTCCCTTATTTGAAGCAAAGGTTTTACCGTCTAAGAAATTTTATAAAAAAAATAATTAAAATTTTATAGAAACCGAAAATTTGTTGCAGTTAACATCATAGCTACCAATTTGAAGGAATCCGTGGAGAAATAATTTTCTTAATGGTAGCAACATAATCTTGAAGTTTTAAGTTTCAAAAAAAAAATTTAAACTACCACGACGAATCAATATTTTTTTTAAATATGTACAAAAGATCTATTTGTTGTCCATTTATGCTTATATATGTCTTGATAGTTTTGTTTTGTTTTCAAACTTAATTGTTGTTTTACTACCACTTTATAAAATCTTTTTCAACGACCTTACAATTTGGCAAGTATGCAACCTATTCCTCGTTTCCAGTGATAATGTGCTTCAAAAATTAAAAAAAAAAAACATTTTATCACAGACGTCAACACGACGGCGCAAATTTCTTACAGTAAGAACATGAGGGACCCATATGTCGAGCTTTGAGATTAAACCTTTGGGCTTTTTAAAGGATTATGAATGGTCGATATCGATAAATTTGATGTCTCTACAATTTCACAAGTTGTTATTCGCCAGTGTGCATCAGTTAATGCCTTTATTGCGTCTTTATCAGCTAAAACTGGCATGGTGTATCATCGTGCATTTTAATCAAAATTATTTCGAATCGACACTTTGCAAACCAGTTTTGGCATTGGCGTTCGACCAATTCATAATCTCCATGCACATCGAGTAATTTTTTTCTTGCTTGAACAGAATTTTTACCTTTTCGATAGTAAAATTTAAAAATCCCAAAAATGCTGCTTTTCCACTTTCCATATTTGAAAGGACATCAACCAAAAAAACTACTGCGTTTAATCAATCGAAATTCACAGGCAAACCTTGCTATATCAGCTATCAAATGTATAATGATTACACGGTTTAAGTAGGAAGTTGTACAAAAAAAAATACAGGTAAGTTCTGTGTTGGAAAAAATGAAATTACTTTCCGAACAACCCAATTTTTCAATAATAATTTACGTTGCAAGCAAAATATTTTTCATATAAAATATTATTGGTTGCATATTAGCATATTAAGACAAACGAAAAACCTTAAAAATGCTTTGGTACTCAATTAATGTATTAAATAAATTGTCTTTTAGATAAATTAAGAAGGAGCTGATTTAACCTCTTTTGTGTATAAGTGCAACATAATAAAACTATTATAATACAATTAAAATACAGCTAAGAGTTTTATTTATTTATTTTTTTTTTGAAATAGAAACTTTTTTCAGGAATTAAACCGACAAAAGAGTATCATAATTTCTCCATAAAAATTTAATTTTTCTAAGTAAAATAAAAATGGTTCATCATTGAATAACTTAACATTAAAATTATTTTTAAATTTAAAAGTAAACTTATTTAAAAAAAAAAAAAAGATACTGAGTGAATCTACAACATACATCATCACTTTCGCCTTCATTTTTCTCACAAATTGATTTGTCCAAGTTGCACCACATACTTTGCCGAACTCTGCAATAAATAGAAATGTGAGTGTCAATTATTAAAAAAAAACTTCTCTGAAATGAAACATTTGGTGAATAAAATTATCTAAAAAATTCCTTATTTAGAAAAAAATTAGAATTTTATGCTAATAAATTGAAATGTAAAATATAATGAAATAATGAATAATGAAAAATTTAAAATTGAAAAGTAAATTTAACTGAATGGTTTTTATACCATGATCTAAGGTATCATAATACAACTACCAAATTTCATCACTTAATATAAAAGACCATGACTTATTATTAAATTTACCATAATTAATACCAAAGTGTTTCGGTAAAACTTACCAAGCTATTTGGTGTATTCATAGAGCCAGAAACACAGTAAATTTTACTATATTCTGGTACTTTTGACTATACTTTTTTTCTCAGTGCAATAGTGATTTTTTGCATTTCTTTTCATCTTTTTTTTTTTTTTTTTTTGTTCGCTTATATTATTTATGACTCCAAATGTACATATTACCAAATGTACATATTATTTTGGTAAAGTTTCTATAATAGAAGCAGCCATTCCGAAAAGAAAATGAAATACGGTGAATAATTTTAAAATATACCTACAATTAAAACAAAATTTAAAACTAATAAGTAAAGATGAATTGGCAAATAAGGAAACAAAATCGATTAATCTCACCTGTTTCCATTACATACTGTAACCGCTGGAAATTTGAGAACAGGGGCTTGTTTAACATTTACTTCCATTGTAGTTGGATACTTGAAGTATATTTTTAAAAAAGCCAATGTCTGATATAAGCATCCAGAAAAATAGGCTATAGCTCCCAAAAAATAAAGTATACGGTAGGTTAAAGTTTTCTTCACCAAGAAGACATTTTGCATTGGTTCATTGTTTTTCTTTTTAGACATTTTTGTTGTAGAGTATCGTTCCCATACATCCATTTTCATCTTTATGTAATTAACACAATATTAATTTCCCCTAAAATAGATAAAAACTGAACATTTTATGTTTGTAAAAGGACAATCATTAGTATACTATGAATTACTATTATTCTAGATATAAAAGTCATAACAAAATCAATATTAATATAAGTTGTAAGATGGTGGGGAAAAAAATTCAGACTAACTACTAGATTTAAGGATTTTTTTAAATGTTTTAAAACCCAAACATTCAATAAAGGTTAAAATATTATCATTTATTAAAACAAGTAAAGTGAAAAAGACAAACATTAATATGGTATGCATTGCTTCTAGAATATTTTAAAAATGTAAAGCTTTAAACATGAGTAACGTGAACTTGTATGAATCGCTAATAAAATAGAAAAGAAATTTAAATGAAATAAAATTGTTAATATCAGTAAATATTATATAAAATGCATTTCTACAACAATATAAAATATTTAAATATTAGTTTTAGTAATAACAAAACATTAATATAAGTAGCATGTTGGTGAAAAGGTTTTTTTCAGTACTAACTACAGGATTTAAGGACTTTCAGAAATGTTGAGTTATATAACTCAAACATGCTCAAAATTTATTTTAATTATATCGAAAGTTACTATATTATTACTAATTAAAATAAATAAAGTAGAAAATGCAAATATTAATATAGTCAAAATTGCTATCAAAATATTTTAAAAATTTAAAGCTTTGCATTTGAGTAACAAGAATTGAGTTCCTAACAAACTCAAAACATTTTTATTTTAATCAAATATTAAAAATGAAACAAATTTGGGTTTTATATTTAAGCTTACTTGCTCAGAATAAAGTCCATTTATTTTATTTTTTTTTTAATTATTTTAGTTACTAATAAATACTTTATTAAATCACATATATAGCAACATATATTTTTTCTCTCTAAAATTTTTAAATAAAAGTAAGATTATTTTAATTTATCGTGAATACTGTATACGTGCTTTAATCACTTATTTTAATCCATTTTAGTATATTTTATATTTCATACAAATTAAAGGAATTTAAATGCTGCTAAGTTAGACATGTCCTAAAAAATTATAAATAATATCAAACAATGTCGTTAACTGTTGACTGTAAACAAAATACGTAGTAAATGTTTCAATCGAAACAAAATCGAATTTTTACGCGCTCACTTTATGTTTTAACAACTAACATGACGTCTCTTATTCGTGCTTACATAGATGCCACACCTTCCATTTTTTGAATTCTATTCGTCAAAAAATGGGATGGTATTTATCAATAAAATCGAGTTTTTCAAAACAAAGTATTTACAAAACGAAGTTTATTGTTAGGGATCGTTTGCAAACTGTTTGAAGAAACTGCTAGTAAACCACATGCTTTAAAAAAGGAAATTTTCTTGGATAAAATTTTACAAGTTAAATATTTAAATTTGAAGCAGAATTTATCGACAAATATATATATATATATATATATATATATATATATATATATATATATATATATATATATATATATATATATATATATATATATATATATAATATTTTGATAATCTTTAAATTTCAAAATTCAGTCAAAAGCACTTTCACAGTAAATCCAAACTTAAAAAAGCAGCTAAATACTTTTTATAATCTATACATAATAATAAACGCGGCTGTGTGTGAGTCTGTAATCACAATATATTGCCCCAGAAGCCTCGCCCAGGCACGAAACTCGGCATATAATTGTGTTTTGACATAATGAAGAAGTATTTTTTTTTCTTTTTCAAAAATTTGGATTAGTTTTTTAGTTATCAGTCATTTTATAAGAAAATCTATGCTTTTTCGTCTTCAAAGAGCCATATTCAAAAAACTATTAAAAAATGCATATACTTTTCTCCACTCTTATAAATGTATGCTAATGTGAACCTTACAATTGAAATATTAATTTTCGATAACTTAAACCAATAATATACGAAGGAATTAATAATTTAATTGTAAGGTTCAAATTGGTTTACATTTATCAAAGTGGAGAAAAGTTTAACTTTTGTATTAAAAATGTGGCAACATATTCGATACGTAAATAGAACGCTTCGCTTTGATATATTTGTCGCTGTTCATAATTGTTATAATAAGTTTTTCTTCTTCTTTCCACGCTATATTTTTTTTTCTTCAGCGAAGACGATAATTTTTGTAGCGATATAGAAATAGAAATTGATACCATAAAAAATTATATAGAAATAGAAATTGATACCATAAAAAATTAATTCGTTTTCGTGTTCTTTTCATGTATTTAGCATTTTAGTTTTTTTTTCTTAAGCGTTGTAGCTATATAATATATAAAATAGGAATTTAATTGTTTTTGAAGGAACGATCACACTTACCTTGGATCTCTTTGGTTTTTCAATTTATTTTAACAGTTTTTATTAAATGTAATTAGTTATTTTCAGAAAGTTTCAGTTTGCAGGTAAGCACTTAGATTTTAATATTGAAGTTTCATGATTTGCTTTCATAGTAATTGTTGTTCTAAAGTATTCGTTGACTTCTTAAAAACCAGATTACTGACATGGCAGAACCGCCTTCCAAAAAACTTTGTATTTTGTCAAAGAAAAAGATATTAAGAAATTCTCAAAGAAGAAGGGCCCAAGAAACGTCTGTGGAACGTCAAAGAAGGATGGAACATGACCGAATTTCGACAAGCAATTCTAGAGCCCAAGAAGTATCAGAGAAACGTCAAAGAAGATTGGAAGAGGATCGTGTCTCAACTAGCAGTGTTAGGGCCCGAGAAACACCTGAGAAACGTCAAAGAAGATTGGAAGAGGATCGTGTCTCTACTAGCAGTGCTAGGGCCCAAGAAACATCTGAAGAACGCGGAAGAAGATTAGAAAATAATCGTGTCTCAACCAGAAATGCAAGGACCCGAGAAACATCCCAGGAACGTCGAAGAAGGCTGAAAGAAAATCGTGCTTTAACATCCCAAGCTCGATTGCATTTGTGGCAAGACAAGGAAAACTCTGGCGGACAGCTGGCCGCCTTAAGCGGCTAGTCGTAAATAAAGCAAAAGCTTTCGCAGTAATTTGATTAAATGTCAGTGAAAATAAAGTAACAGAACAGTTTCGGTATTGTTCCTATATGCGATATACCTTGCTGAACTGTGTAGTTACATTGCATGGCCCATTAAAGTTTTTATAAAACTAATTTTTTTTAAAAAAATATTATTTATAATAAATGAAATAATAAATTTAGTAAAAATAGTATTTCTTTATGAACACGTAATAAAATGACAGAAGATAAAAATGTCTAAAAACAACACTTTTAGTAGCGCCTCCTAGCGATTGGTAAAATAACTACACGATTGAGTAAGGTATCACACATTGCGACGATGCTACAAGTTCAATGTATTTTTATAGTATCATTTTGGTTTCCAATTATTTTCTTATAATGTTTCTTCCCTTCAAAATAATTTCAAAAGTACTTTGCTTTCCATGGCTGCTGCTGAACGTGATAAAAAAATTTACTATATTAAACAACAACAAAATAGTTGTACTAGTTAAATTTGTTGTTTCCTTTCTTTTTTTTTCTTTTTTTTTACATCGTTAAAAAAATTTGAAAAATTTTATTCTACAGCTTATATTTATTCATCAATGCCCAACATACTGTATGTAAAACATAGTGTAGAGTATCTACCACTACAAAATTGGCATGTTCCAGTTCATCACGAAACAGCAATTGGTGACCCGGACGTGATTTGAACGCGCCTACGTTGGCAGAAACGCCCACTTCGATATGAACACACCCATCTTGACAGTAACACCTACTTCGATTTGTAACGCCTACTTCGATGGATGGTCCACATTGAACTGTTGACTTGCTGCTTGTGACTGCGACATTATCCACCTCCTCACACTATTGCTACTCAGTCTCGTCTCGATCACGCACAACGTCGGCTTGCATACACTCGACTGCTAACGGCAACACAGGAGCGACTACGATCGTAAAGTTAATACACCTCTCACATTCAGCGCTCAAAAAGTACGGTGATCTTAATACAGCTCTCCCGGCTTCTCACAAAACAGCAATGAATCAACTAGTGGTATCCGTTCATCGAATTCTATCACAGATAAATTCTGGTGGGGGAGTACTGTAGGGTATATACCACTACAAAATTGACATCTTCCAGTTTATCACGAAACAACAATTGGTGACCCAGACTTGATTTAGCAATAAAAACCAACTTTTAGACAGTTACGAGTAAGAAACTACGCAAAACATATGTTCCGAAACAAAAATGATATTCATTCAACTTATGAAAATTATCCACTAAACATTTTCCATAATCAAAAGTCACATGTCAATAAATCTATACACTTTTAAGGCTGGTTTTGTGTGATAACAGTATAAATTTCTTACTTTTCCCACACATGCAAAAAGCTACTAATTTTGTTTAAAAACTATATCGCTTCCATGCAAACTATAAATGAAATGAACTTTAAACTAAATTCTTAAAATAAATTTTTTTTTTTTTTTTTACTAGTAGCGATGAGTTTCAAATCAAAATACAACTTTTATAACTTACAAAAAACTATTAAATATAGGAATAAATATTTGAATTTTGCCTTATTCGTGGAAATACAATCAGTTAAAAATCATGAAATTATGATTCTTTGTAATTAAATTTTACTTCTATAAAATAACAACAAAAACTTGGAAACGCTTATTTAACTTTAAACTCAGTAAATTCTTTTTAACTTTATCAGTTAAATTCCGCTCATTTGATAAAAAATAAAAATGCAAAATGCAAATTTAGTGTAATAAAAATTTTCCAATCTTCATGATTATTGTAATTACAAAAGGGTAACAAAATGGAAAAAAAGTATCAATTTACCTTTGCTTTCTTTTTCCTCTTTTAAATTGTTTCCAAAACAATATAAATATATAACTAATTTATTCTTAACATCTTCAGAAACACTAAGTTTGATTATTAAAATTCCAAAACATCGTATGTTTTTACAATTCTATTTTCGCAATTTTTATTTTAACTCTTCCCTTTTAAATAATATCCACACATCACCTGATAATGCACGCTAATCTTTTTTTCAACATTAATTCTTGTAAAACAACACAAACTCTTGAATGTAATTTATCAAACTTGTCTTAAATAAAACTTGTTTAATTTATTGTTCAAAAAAGAAGTAAAAAATGAATACATCATAGCTAACTGCACACGCAACTTTTTTCATCGATTACAGAACCTCTGAGAAATCGTACGATTAATTATAATATTAAATGCAATAACAAGTTGAAAACGATAATGAAAGGACATAAATATTTTTTATTTGTTTTGTGGCAACAGGTGCTACTTAGATAAATCTATCTTTCTTGTAATATCCTTATAATAGTATAAAAAGGTTTTCAACGCAAGTGTGTCAGATACAGCTTAATTTTCATGGTATATTTATCTTGAAAACTGTTATGGTTTGCGAAATTCAAAGAACATTTGACAGTTATGAATCGATATGAAAAAATAGTATGTTTACAAAGTATTCTGCACTGCTTCTAAATGGGTATTACGATGAAAAGAATGATTAACCGAGTAAGATTCAATATCAATACATATTAGAGATTTTAGCAGAAAATATATTTATTACTTCTAAAATAAAATATGCAGTTATTTAGTTTATGTGTACGAATAAATGGCTAAAAATATCGTTATACACTAAAGCTTTTTGATGGAAAAAATATATATTGGCTTATGTTGCATACTCTTTTTTGTTGAAATGCACTATTATCTGTAGCACTTTTCTTCTTTTCTTTTGGAAAATCCTCACATTGTTGTTTACCCTTTCTGATTCACCATCGAGCTACAGTGTTCTTTATACAATTACGGGTTAAGGCTTTTACTGCACGTTATTGCAAATTTTTTAATATCCGATGTGTGCACCGGTAGACTTCATTTATATAAATGCAAAGATATAAAAAATAAAAATCTCCATTTCCTTCAGAAATTAAATTTATTAGTTTTTTGCGCGAGACGGCTGCCGGTACCTAACTTTGATTATGAAATTACTAGTAGGCATTGTAAATGTAATAAAATGATGCTATAATTAATAAACCTGAAAGATCGACATTTTGGATTAAAAAAAAAAGATAGTCGAGTTACGTTGATGACATTGATTAACTGGGATGCTAGTTAGTTAGTTATAAATTCTTTGCGCAAGAACCAAAGGCTATAGGATTAACTGGGATGAGAAAATGGATTTAATTACCATCCTAATAGTTAACTGCCTAATACCAAATACGAAAAACAAATATTGTTCTAGTTGGACATAACTGCTTTTGTTATATGATGCTATAACACCTCAAAACTGTAAACTGCCAACTTTCCGATGACTCAATGCCATGGCTCAAGGTCCATAAAGGAAATATGCAGTTTTAAAAACAGATTAAACAGTAAATAAAACAATATTTTAAAAATCAAGTAAAATGATGAATACTCTAAAATAATATAAAGGTAAATGCATTTATAAGGGGATAAAACTTAATAAAAATGGTTAGCCCTGTAGGACAGTTATATGAAACTTAAAATTCCAAAACGCATAGAAATGCAAAGCTGTTACGATGATGGATTTCATCTAACATTCTTGTATACATAAACTGCAGCTACCTAAGACGATGTTGGTTAAATCAAAGGCAAACTATTAAAATGTAATGAATCGTAAAAAAGCAAAATTTTAATACTTATTTCAAATATATTTTAGAAAATTCTTAGGTAACTGTTTCTTAAATAAAAATAATTATCAGCCTTTTTATATTACGAGTTGAGAGTCTCTTTTCAAACTTAATCCTTCCACTTTAAAACTAACCATGCTGCACTACTTATGTATTATGTATGACGCTATCTGTTTACATGCATTATATTTAAATTATTTTTCAGTAACTCACTAACCTGCATGAAGAATAAAGTTAAACAAAGGAACATAAACCAAGACATCCCAAGCCCCAAGTAATGACTTTTAAAAATAAAAACTCTGAGCGACGCGTCCATCCGGACCAAATCAGCCCTGCCAGCCATACGTCAACCAATTCTTTCTGGAAAGACGATGATCAACTTTTACAGCGCATGAGTAAAAGAAAAATTCAGAAAAAGAACTGTTTCAACATTACAGCTAATAATTGGAAGTATTGCGTGTACATTGTAGGCAGCATCAGCATTCTAGGTGGATTCCTTTACCAAAGCTTATCGTTCTTATGCATGTTCTATGAATACCCATCTAATGTCGAGTACTATGTTTCAAACGATGTGGAAATAGATTTTCCAGCAGTAACAGTATGCAACGCCAATCCGTAAGTAGAGGTTTTTGTCTCTGTTTACTATCGAGATGTAATGAAACAGTTGCCTATTTTTCTGAATCAAATGTATCAACTAAAAAAATATAAACACCGTATTAATAATGGAAAAAAAACACTTTGTGTAGATTTCAAATTAGTCTCTTGGTTACAAACATTTTTTTTAAATTGTGGAGTTATTATGTCAATTGAGATTTAAAAAAATGTAATTATTTCAGTGGAAAAAGCTTTAAACAGATTTTATATTGTGTTTGTGGAGTTGCAGATTTACTTGATGCACAATCATAAATTTCAAAAACATTTACGTGGTAAACTTTCTAAGCTAAATTTATCGCAGCAAATAAAGTCATAAATTTTATATATTTCAAATTAATTGATTGTAGAAATTAGTAAATTAGTTTAGATTTGTTAGCGCAGTGATTAATTGAAGTTATATTGCATCTGCTACAGAATATGCATTAAAAATGAAGTAAAAAAATGGGTGCAATATCTAAATTGAAATATTAGTCCAGAGTTAGTGAGAATATTTTTATTCAATACAAGTGAGTAAACTTCTTTGCTACAAGTGTTGTTAAAATTAACTTCCAACATGAACAGTTCAACATGAAAACATGTTCATAGAAGTCGAACATGAGGCATATCCCAATTACCTAGGATTTTAATAAAATAAATATTATTCTATAAAAATATATCAATGGCCAAAATATCTTCTTTTCGAATGTAAATATTTTAAAATCAATTATGATTTATATCAATTGCTTTCTTTTAACGCTATTCTACACATAGTGGAAGTATACTTAAAAAATAAATAAATTTTGTGTCGTATTATATTTGGATAAATAAGTTATTGTGTAAAAAGACTTTTTGATTTGCTGAGTTAGTTGTGCACAAATCGCGAAATATGCAAAAAGGGGATGCACATAACGGGATCAAAGCTTTCGACCGCTCTCTTCACTATTTATATTGACCATATTTTTAAGATTGTTGCTACCCCGCATATTTTGTCGTTCTAGAATCCAAATCCGTTGAGATAAAAGGTGTGCTTACGTAGGGAAAGTGTATTTTACTTCTCTTTGGTCTCATTCCGCAACTTAAAATATTGTCTGCACTAATTAATACGCATGTATAAAGACAGGCCCTCGAACCATAAAGGTTGAATACTAGCAAGTAAAAATTCAATAATTATTACAAAAATTACTATAGTATTAGTTTTTTTTTTAAATTTGTTCATTGTACAAAAAAAACAGAACACTCTGAACTATACTAATTAATTAAGCCAAACGATATCTTAAGTTTCGAAATCAGACACAGAAACGTACTTTTTTCTGAATAAACAAGCCTTTTTTTATAGATTTTCATTTTTGGCCCTAAGAATATAGGGGATAGCCGCAATCTGAAAAATATGACCATATCTCCCAATCTTAAGAGAATCGAAAATTTTTGCACACAATTTTAAAATTTGTTTTTTATACAATGATTATTCAGTGCAGTAAATAGTTATAAGAAGAAATAGTTTTAATAAGAAATAGTTTAATAAGAAATAGTTTTTAATAATTTGCTAATTCTTAATAATTTGTTTCACAATGGTCTAAAAAGTTTTGATACATACAAACAATTTTTTGTATATTTTAAAAAAAATGTAATCTTGGATTGCAAAATCCTGAGCGTAATCGGTCAAATAGATTCCAAGTTATCAAATTTTTAAAAATCCTCTATTTAAATTGTGATTTCTTGAGAACTATTCGACCGATTGCGTCTAAATTTTGTAATTTGTCAATATTTTTTTTAAAAAAATAATAAAAATAAATTCTTATTTGATTACATAAACACAAATGAAAATTATATTTTTCATAACTTCTCACACAAGTCTTATTGAAAAATTGTTGCACGCTGAAAAAATTTTAAATTTTTTCGTTGTGCTTAATAATTATACAAAGCAAATGGAGGCTTACCATACTTAATAAATTATACTTTTTTTTCAGGATTAGATATAAGCTGTGGTGTGAAGAAAATCCCTCCATATGCATTCGCAAACCAGGGGAAACTTTAAAAGTAAATAAAATTTACGTCATTGTATAATTTTAACATTTTAAAATATAAACATTGGCATTGTGTAACTTTTAAGAGTAAGATTTTTTCCCATTCTTAATTTTGGAAAAAATATAAAAGGTTTCTTTCTAATAGCTAAAGTATCAGTTATATTTTTATTGTAAGATTTTAAATGCTATTATAGTAAATCCTAATCAATAAATAGATTTGTGCCAGATGTGTTTTCGTGCAAGAGCCATATTTGCGCTATACGATGTCTAAAATCAAAAAGGACGTGATTAAAATATCTGTATTAAAATCAGAATAATAGGATTGAAATTATATTACATCGATTCATAAGATCCAATGTTTTAAAAACTAATTGTAGATTTATGAGAAAGTTCTTAGGTAGTTTATAAAACAGTACGTAATATGTTGTTGCAGTAACAAAGGAATGTAGCTATGTTGTTTGATAGTTGCCAAGTAAGGCTCATACGGCAGCAATTTCATACGGCAGCATTAGAGGTGATTTCGCCTCTTCGTCCCCTAATCAATATTAAAATCCTAACAAAACTTTACGGATGCAATTCATGTGTTAAAAAATAAATAAAAAAAATTTAAAAAAAACTTTGGTAAGGAATATCATTAAATAAAACTGATAAAAATTCGTTTTATTTCATTGGAGTTCGACGAGTTTTAATTTTGATCACTCAACGAAATTTGCTTTTATGCTTAGCGATTCTATGTGATTGGAGCACGCTCAATCCCCTGAGCCACCACGGCTTTTTGATTCATACTTTATAACCGTCGTTGAACAGCCAACCCAATTCTAGGTTTACAACTACTCATGTTCAACTCCTTAGCCTTGTAATTTTAAACCCAATACAGAAAACAAGGGAACTCCTGATCAAGCAGTGGGAAAAAATTCCTTACGGACAAGGAGAGGAAAACTACGAAAACCTCCCATTGCTAGCCTGACGGCAAGGGGACTCTACCCTATGATCCATCTGCCACTGAGGATATTTCAGCCGGGTGTGGAATTCGTATCAACCAGGCATTGCTGTGATTCGAACCCGGTTAATCTCATTCATTGGAAGGCAAACGCTCTATCCATACTTGCTGCTTTTCTTAATACGTTAAATCATTTTGTTTAATAAATTAATTTTTGTCACCTATCTCAATAGCGAAAAAAGGCAATACCGTATCGAGCTCTTGGTCAACCACTTTGTGTTATGATGTCACAAATATATCAGTCCAATATGTCTTGAGTTATCGATTATGTATTCTCTGAACTATATGACCTACTTATTACTTCTTTATATGTTTTATTCTGTCTACGACATAAGAGCCCAGGACCCGCTCTAAACATTCGCCTCTTCGTCAAATGTGATAAAATCGCAAATTTGACGAAGAAAATTATGTTTTGGTGAAAATATTGGCGACTGACTTTTTATCTGCAACGAAAAATATATAACTTGATCCTCAAAATTACGTCGAAACTAATTTTTTTTTAAACAAATCAGCAATTTTTATTAGATTACAGTAATTTTCGGTAGATGCGCCGCATAACCAATTAAAATTAGGTCCAAATAATGTAAACCAGAAACAAACTACCGTGAAATAGTTTTCTATGGAAAAAAATAAATCATAAAAAATTTTTAAGAGTTGCATTTGGCGGAGAATTTTTAATATTGGCGAATACTTTTGATATTTGACTATTTACTGGCTAATAATTTAAAATCCTTACTGTGGGCCCTAAAAACCCAAATGAATAATTTAATTTTGAAAAAAAATTGAAATTTCTCGATACATTTTAATAGTTACTTACAAATTCTTAAAGGATGTTCGACAAAGGCAAGCTGATGAATATGATAAGTTGAGCAAAGAAAAAAGAATCAAATTAGGAAACCAGTTTGAAGACTTCGTTCTTTATGCCGAATTCGCTGAAATAGTATTAACTGAACCGTAAGTTGTATGATTGTATGTACCACTCTTATTTTACATTAATATTTTGTACGGTGAGTAGAGTAATGAGTGAAATATTTATGAAATTAAATGTATTATTAAATGAAACTTTGGCATTTAAAGAAAATAGCTTTAATTTTTTTAATACCACACTGGACGTGGTATTACTCCGAATTTCTGGCTCTATGGGAACACCAAAAAAATTAGTAATTTTTACCGAAGAACTTTGGTAATGATTTTGGTAATATTAACAAAAAAATAACGTTTCATAATATGCCATAAAATTTGTTAAATAAAATAAAATTCCGTGATTTTATCATGAAAAGGGCCTAAAAACCATTTATTCGATTAAATTTACTTTTCAGTTCTGTATTTTCTACTAAATGTGTAGTAATAATAAATATAATTTTGAAAACTAGAATTTTCGGTAAGCCATTGCAATAGCAACGGAAAAATTACCAAATGGTTTAAATGCCGTATATTTTAGTTTTGTTACCAGATAAAGTTACCAGAAAAATGTCATTACCATATAGTACGGTAATTTTACTAGAATACGGTAATTTTACCATCTTGGAACTTTCGATACGTACAGAAGATGTCTAACTCTTAATAATCAATTTGTTACTTTAAATCAATTCTTAAAGTAAGAAAATTCTTTGGTCAAGCATTAGGGCTAATTCATATTTATGAATTAGTTCTCAACCAACATTTCTCATTTTACTTAAAATAGTAATAAAACTAATGAACAGCTTGACAGCAAGAGAAGCAAAACCCGTGATCTGTCGAATTAAACAAATACTTACAGTTAAGAGACATTGTATGCCTCAAAATTGTCACATTTTTGGTAGCAATCATTCATATTTATAAAAATTGAGTATTATTATTATTTTTATAAAATCATGCATTTTTATAACGTAATAAACTTAGAAGTTTTATTATAAATAAAATACATTGACCATTATTTGTTTCCCTAATTATTTCATTTAGCAACGAAAATTATAATAAAAAATTTCGAAACATCGTATTAAAGTAATACTCACTTATTTTTTATGCTTGCAGATTTTCTCAATTTTATGATTATGAGTTTACGAACTGCTTTACATTTAATGCTCGTTGGGGAGAACAATGGAGTGTAAAATCTGCAGTTCTTTTTAATCCTGTCACAGGAAAATCTTCAGGTTTGTTATGAACTTATATAGTAACATTCATTTAGAAAAGTAGTTATTCATTTTCAGTGGATGAATTCAATTATAAAAAGAATTTCTTAAACTTTTAGTATCATGCGGAGTTGTTAAAAATATATATTATACAAGATGGAGAACCATTATCTTATATATGTACGTAAGATAGCTAATACTGTTATCATCAGTCCTCCACAGGATGCCCATCGGTGGACTGACTAATTTAAAAATTTAAAATGTTTGAAAGAAAGTGCGATAAAAGAATGGAACAAGCGGTATGTCTATTATAAAAGCTGCAAAATTTTTATGAACAAATTTTATAATTGAGTTGCAAAATTTGCCAGAAGATTGCACTGTTGTCTATACAGTGTTCTTGAAAAAAATATAAATGTCATAGGACTATAATCTAACCTAATGAAATACATGGTTTAAACCTCCTAATCCGGTACGATAACCGCCTTTTACGTTTTCGAGCTAAAACTGATCCCTCTGATCATCTATCGTTTGCAGCGCTATCTGTTGGCAGTTTTTATAACTGAATTTCAAAATTTCCATGCAATATTTTTAAAGCCGTTACGTTTTACTATTTGCTTTATTTCTCTATTGTCCTTTGTTTACGAGATTTATAATTTTGAGATCAGTCAGTCACTTTACTGGGATTCTGTAAATAGAATATAGATATCGTGAAAAAATTTTGAAGTCAATAATTCGTGAAACTTAATTGTGCCACTGCATTTTCGATATTTTACTCTTAAAAAATCCATTTTTTGTAAAGTATTATCTGTCTGTTGCAGAGTTAGTCATTTGCCTAAATATTGATGTAGATAACTACAGTAACATGACAGGTCCCCCAGCTGGCTACATACGCATGGTCATGCATGACAATGACATTATTCCTAACCCTACTCAAGATGCTGCCAGTTTAGAAGCAGGAGCCGTTTATTCATACAGCATTCAAAAGGTTTAAGTTTTGATTTTGCTTATAAATATCAAGAAATAAATTATAATTTCTGTCGGTAAGAAAAATAACAATAATGGGTGTATTGTATTAACATAAATTTGTGAGATAATCATAACTACTATGTGGTACCACTCTACAGATGCCAAAATAAATGATGTAGAGGTTAAGGAAAGCTCCGTGTAGTTTTTTCAGGTTATAAAACAAAATTCTTATCTAATTTGGTAAAAACAATGTGGTTTACTTGTAATGAAACTAATAATATTACAGTGTATGGAAAAGACTATTATCAAAATCAGTGCACTGTTTATGGGACAAAACAACAAAAACCATCGAATGCTGTTTTCTGGAGAGAGTCATTCTTTAATACGAGAATAGTGAAATTTTGACAAGCGTTACGGTTCTCCGTTATTCTGAAATTAAAGCTATTTGAGCTTCACAGCGCATGCGCGAAAATTTCCCATTTAATCGCAAGGTCAATAAGGAGTAGAAAATAAGGTGTGAGTTACGGTTCACGTATGCAAAATCTCTCAAATATTGAAACTGCTGTCTCTTAATGTTTGAACCTTAACCTTTACTTAATGTGCTTTAGAAAAATAAATAGTCTTATATTATATAATGTGCCGGCCCAAAATCTATGGGAATTAGATGGAAGCATTGCAATATATCGGGGGCACCCCTCCTATTAGAAATTCACGATATTTTTTCCGTTTCATCGAAATTTATTTTGAGTTCGTAGCACAAATAGAACTACCACAATGGATATGAGTTGAGTTGAATGTAGGATTTAATGGCAAAAGGTCCAAAAAAGAACATGCTGCGCCAAACAATCAGTTTTTTTCCCCAAAAAATGTAAGATAAAGCATATTTGTTTTGCTAAAATACATTATATTGTTAAAACTATACATGACACTCAAAACATTTAGAAGTCAATAAAATCAGAAAAAGGTGTAAATTGATTAAAATTGTGTAAAAGCGATTATATACGATATAAAATACCAATCGCGCGTAGAAATGCAAAGATGTTAGGATGCGCTTTATTTAACAAATCTTTTATGCATAAAATAGAACTACCGAAAAAGATAAAACGATGTCTGTTAAAACATGGGAAATTAAAACATGGGCAAGAAATTAAAATGTGATGAATAATAAGTAAAACTTCACAGTAAAAGTCATTGGGGAGAAAGTGAGTAAAATGTTGCAAGTATTGCAGTGAGGAGGGGGTTCACACACCAATGAATACGAACAATGAATAATAATGTGTGTATATGTTATAGCTGAAGCGTAGAAATCAGTTATTCTACACATAATAAGAGCTAATGGGCAGACTAACTAGGGTGATCCGGTAAAGTGACAATGTTTCATTTCTCAAATTATTTAGGTAATCTGCGAACTGTCTAGATAATCAACACTTTACCTCTTATGCAAACGTTAAAGTGAAAAACAAGAGCTTTCCTAGAGCAGCTGCAACATTTCTGTACATTCAAACTAATATAATGTTTTTTTTTTCCTTGCTATTAAACAATCAACACATAAGTTTATCAAATCAATCATCACTCAGTTTATGAACAAAATACAAAGAATCAAATAATTTAAAATATTATCACAGATAAAAAAAAAATTATTAAATGTCATTTGCTTATTTTTAAAGATCTAAAGAATTAAGCCAATAAATATCATCAAACAAACAACAAATTAGTTGATAGAATGAGGGAAACAAACTTTTGAACTTAAACCCTTTGACGCACAATTTTCATTAGACATATTTTTCATACTTTTTTCATTATGTTGTTATTAATTTAGATCAAAGTATGTGAAAAATTGTTATATTTAACAGTTTCATAATTTATAGTTATGTAATACAGCGCAGGACACCGATGTCGCTTTCTGCATTAAAGGTAAGGAAATGAGCCTTACAGACACAACTCATTTCCAAACAAAAAAATTTCAAATTTGCATTTGGAGTTATTTGGATCTAAAAGAGACAGCAATTCATAACTGAAATTTCTTAAATTTGTAAAATTAATTATGGAAAAAAAATTTTAAATGGAAAAAAATTTTAACTACTTTTTCTTGAATTTTATATTTTTATAAAAATATAGTTCCCTTACTCTAACAGATTTTTTAGTAGCTATTAGAGGGTATTTTATAATTAAAAAAATACCAAACTATTTTTTTATTTGCAATTAAAATGTCATTATATATATATATATTCGGCGCAAGAGCCATCGGTTAACTAATACGGAAATCATTAGTGCGCACATTCCCTTGGTAAATAGTGGAAAACACTTGATTCCGCCCTTTAACGGATTATCCTAGATAATTTACAGTTTAGATAGGTAATGAAAATATTAACTGCTTTTGAAATTTAGCAGAAATACACATCTTAAGTAAGATTAAAAATAGGCATTTTGCTTAAAAATAAAACTAAGATAACCAATCAAATTAAATATATTTATTGCAGGTAACAACTTATCTACTGGAGAGCCCTTACCAAACAAGATGCCGCAATTATTCAAAAGAAAGAGAAATCCGAACAGGAGCTAAAATGAGCCAAAAGGTTTGTTTATTTTCACTTCACGTATTTACTAATAAAATTGGAATTTTCTTCAATATCGAATTGCAGAATAAAAGAGAGAAACGCAAAGATGCAAAGAAAATTACAAGTAAGTTACAACTAGGAAAAAAGGTGGTTAGTCAATGGAATATTCACAAATATAATCTTTAATTAAGAACTTTTGAACCTTAAATCTATCTCTGTTGATTAGGGATTTCTGTCTAATATTGATTCTATCAATGTTAAATTATTTCTTCATTTCAATAAAATCTCTAATTAAAAAATTTTAAAATTTGTCTCGCCTTATTATTCTAGATTCAATCCTTAAATTATTAAAATGTTGAATAGATTTGATATTAAAGCCATTTTTCCCCTATTAACAAATTAAATTTCATCAACTTTAAAGACACAATTGCTGATATTAATAACAGGGGTATTTACCAAATTATAGCGTTATAACAATGGTAATTACTTTAAAAGTAATATATAATGATTAATTAAATAGTGATGGTATAGTTAATTAAAGTTCACGCTCATTCCAAACAATTTTTTTATAAAATCAACATTTATCTTCTTCTATTTGTTTAGAACTGTCTCTTAGAATGTTTTAAGAACCAGACTGAGAAACAATGTGGTTGTTCATATCGAAGATTATCCTTAATGTACGGGGGTCAACCATGTGAGTTTAACTCTCAAAGTAAGTATACAAATAACTTTTAAGGTAGAAAAAAATAGATAAATCCAGAAAAAAAGCTATAGCTGTATACCCTCTGGTTGAATAGTGTTTTTAATTATCAAATTTTTTGTGTGATTTTTCAGATATCAAAAGCCATCACATTTGAAATCGCGTCAGAGAATTTTTATTTATTTATTTTTTTTCATCCTTAAGTTCAGACGTTTCGAGGCAGGACTCATACCATCCTGGTATGAGGGCAACGCCTTGACCACTATACAAAAAGGTCGAGACCTGTTTCAATGCATCAAATTCTTTGTTGTTGCTTTGATACCGAAGTTTTTCATATTTTGAGCTGGAAAAAAACTGTATGCAACAGATACAATCTGTATCAATGGTTACGGATTTTATTTTTCAACAGAAAAAAATGTCTTTTTTGACATATTACGATGTAGTTTAACAAAAAATAGCTGTAGCTTTAAAGAACAGGAATTTTCTGTAGAAAAGTACAGAATAATTATGTATTTAACAGATATTTTTCCGAGGAATTGCCCTATTCCATGTGTTACATGTTTTTAAGCCTAATAAATTTTTAATTTTCAAAATACTATTTTCAAAATTCTATATTCTTCTACTAAGTTTTTAATATAATTTAATTATTTTTTAACAGTGTACTGTCTCGGTGTCTTTGAAGATGAAGTATTTAAAGCTTGCAATGCTGAGTGTCCAATAGGGTGCAAGTAAATTTGTTAATATAATTAATTAATTATAATAAATTAATTACTAAATATTTGAAATGTATCTATGTAATGTATTTATTCAATAAATATTTAGCTACATAATACATTATTTTCTGTTCAATTAGAAACAAAATTTTGAAATTACTATTCTAATTTGGATTGCATGACAAAATAATACTAATTCTTTGATATTTAAGGAAAGTGGAATTCAATTATATTAACACTGATAAAGAGCCTTTACCTGAGGTAATGAGATACCTTTAATTCACTTCAAAAATATGATTTCATAAGAGCTGTTTCATAACTTAATTTGTTTTAATCCTAGGAAGCTTCTTTTTATGATAATATGGGTCTCGGTAATGTTTTCGAGACTACTGAAGAAATAAAGTAAGTTTTTCAAGGAAACGTAAATAAATTAATGAAAGCATGTTTGATAGATATATTAAAGGCATATTTTCGTTGTCATCGATTTTAAGCATAATATTTATATTTTTACATTAATAACTGTTATTTTAGTTACAAATAATTTTAAAAATTACAACAGATTTATTTAACTTGCCTGTAAAAAAAGAAGGAAAACATCTCAACTACTTCAACTAACCACAAAAACTACTCAAACTGACCAACTACGCAACTCTCAACTACTTCAATCTGGCCAGAAAAAGTGATCTTTTCTTAAAAAGCACCTATGCGAGTAATACTTATTTATTTATACCAAACAATATATAAGATTGAAAATACGCTAGAATATTTCGAAACATAGCGATATAATCTATTTACGCAAATTACAGGACTAATTGCAATATAACTTCATTAAGAAACCTTTGCATTTAAGGCTGGGATAGCCTGTTTAGTAAGGCATTGGAATCATGTCCAAGTGGTCACGAGTTCAATCCCCACCGGCGGAAGACTCCATGTGTAGTAAATAGTGACCAATGCACGTTAAATCTGTCAAAAGTCCTCCATATCCCCATAAAAATGATTACCTCTGGGGATACTGAATACGAGATTGACCATTGTCTGGTTCAGGTCAAAATTACGATCTGTGGATGAATGATTGGATGTATGAATGGGACCACCTTTAAAAAACGGGCTGTAACATGTGTGTGGCTGAAGACGTATTGTTGGCAATAGATGGTGCCACTGAAGAACAAGAAACGCATTATCTGCCTTAAATACGCTTAGTTTCATTAAGCATTAAGCTATTTCATTAGTATCTGGCAAGTGACTTAGAAACAACAAAAATGCCTTTGCATTTATAAAAATACAAATGATGAAAACATGATAGACACGTATTGATTTGTGCAACTGTCTCGTGGTATTCGCAATTAAACTATAACGTATTCCTATACTGTTAAGACATTGGAACTTGTTTGTGTCCATATTTCCATGCAGCAAATTTTGCAGCAAACTTCAAATAGTGCTAAGCTGAGCCATGCAAATTATTTCTTCTGAAAGTTGATTGCAGCTTAATGTGGTTAAAACTAAGTATATTTTTACAGTTTCAGGAAATTTGCACGATATTATGCACTGTAAGAAATACCGGATAAAGGTACAGGGAAAAGTACCATTCAGGGATTTTACAGTCAATATTACTAAAAAAAATTACGGTATATCAGATTTTTTGTTCCATAAAACCTTACGGTAATAGGTACCAAAGCTTAAGGTGACAGTACTTTTTACCGTAATTTGCTCCAGAATTTTTTACAGTGTGGTTTAAAGTAGCATTGTTATGGTTCAACATTTTATTTTATTTCATAACCACCGATGAACAGCATATTTAATTTTGAGTTTATAATGATCAATGAAAGTAAATCTCTGGAAACGAAGCCTGTCGTGCTAATTTATTAGTTGTAAGTTTCTGGCACAAGAGCTGGAAAAGGCAATACAGCCCCAGAGCCGTTGTGACTCAGAGGATAGAGCGTTCACGTTCCAAGGAGGTGAACCGGGTACGAGTCCCAGCGATGACTGGTCGATACGAATTCCGCACCCGGCTCGCACAGATCACAATGCTGACGTAAAGTATCCTCAGTAGTAGACGGATCGTGGGTTTGAGTGCCCTTGCCGCCAGGCTAACTGTGGGAGGTTTTCATGGTTTTCCTCTCTATGAAACGCAACTTCAGGTTAGTTTCATCAAAAAGTCGTCCATGGAGATAAATTTCTTTCAATACTTGATCCAGGAGTTCTCTGGTCTTCTGGATTTTGTTCAAAATTACAAGGCTACGGAGTTTAACATTAGTAGACGTTAACTCGAAAATTGTGATCGCTGTTCAACGACAGTTATAAAATAAAATACCGCACCTGACATTTAGACGATTTTAGACAGTCATGCTAAATGCTACATTTATTAAACATTCACATTAATATCTGTTTTTAACACTTTGCAAATCTTTTTAACTTTCATATTGCCTATCCGCAATGCATGGCAAATACAAAATGTTTTTTCTCAAAAAGGGGAAGAAGTTTTGGTTTTCTTACAAATATTTTTTTGGAATATCGTATATCCTATATTTGTTCTACCAATTATATAACTAAATCGACAAATAAAAGCAATTCACTCATTCAAACGAATAAAATCATTAAACAAATCACTTCAATCATTTAATATATTATACTCATTTAGTATTGCATACCAAATTTATATTTTTGCTTTTAGGAGAAATATGGCGTGTGTGCGAATTCATCACGATTTAACAGATACAAGATCTTTGAAGTATCAACCAAAATATGTGGTAAATATTGAAAAATTTCATAATTTGGAAAGTTCCATTACGCTATCTATTCCTTAATCTTTAATGTTGTTAATATTTTTCCTGAAAAAAAAACTGACTAAGCTTTTTGAATCATTTAAATTAATTTTATCATTTAAGATCATTGAATTTTAATAATTATAATTTTTTAAACTATGTGTTCGTAACCTCGCTTGAAATCTCACAAATATCACTGATACATTTTATAGTTTATTTGAATATTTTATTATGAGTTTTTGTTATCACCATTATACAATAATTTATATTTTTATATTCAATGAAGTAAAAAATTTAAACGTCCTTAATTGAAACTTAATATTTAAGTACGGGTATAAAACGGTATCTCAATTTAAAGAATTTTTGTCAAAGTGGGATTAAAAATCTTAAAATCCAGTTAACGAGTTAGAAAAATGTTTCTCTTCGACAACCAAAATCCCTTCTTAGGACAACTTTCGATAAAGAGTTGTTATATTTCGATAGAGCATTTTTTAATTAAATATTAATTTGAATCATATCTAGACTTCTACATATCTTCTAAATATATTTTTATACTGTTTTATATATATATTTTTCATTTATATATATTTTTATATTTTACAAAAAAGTACAAATCAAAAGCTGTTGCAACAGATTAACTCCTTACCAGAGTCTATTTCTGACTTCTGACTTTCTGACTGCTATAAGACTGCTGCCCCTTTTCTCGCACTTTACTGTAAAATCTTATCTATGCTGTTCGCGATTTTTTTTTAAGTTTCTATAAGAAACAACAGTTTGATGTCTTAAATTTACTAACCACCTCCGCCAGTGTGACTGTTCCGCTTTTCAATCTAATTTGATATTTATATCGACACTTTCAATGAACCTGACATTTATATGAACCCTTGCTCTGAAGGCTTCTCACTCTTTCACTGGAAATATCCTTTTAAATGTACAGTACGGAAAATAAAAAGTAACTGAGAAACAATTGATTTAGTTATCGGAATTTAATTTACTAAGATTTAATCTTATTGGTTTGAGGGTTCGATTTCCCTGAATTAGCATACTTTTTTTGACGAAATCAGATTTGTGAGCCAGCAGAAGATATGGGGGAAAAAGTCGAGTGAGTGACACGATTTTGGCTCTACCACGCCAAGAACTAAGTTAAAATATATGTAAATTGGTTAAAACAAAAAATTTCAAAACTGCAGCAACTTAGCTAAAACCAAAATACCAAGTTTAAAATTGATCAACTCATTAAAAATCAAATCAACAAAGATAAAAATATGAATCTGATGATCTGATGAAAGATGAATCTGATTATGACCAGACTATTGTGACCATATTTTCCAGATTGCGGCTAGATTTTGAGAGACAAGAATACGGAAATTAATAGGAGGGGTAAAAAAGTATTTTAATTTAGAAAAATTAAATTTTTATGTCAGATTTCGTAACTTAAATTTATGGTATGAACTAATTAGCTTATTTAAGGCTAGACCTTCGAATCGAATTAAATTGAATGTAGGGCTTAATGGCACAAGATCCAAAAAACATGCTGCACCACATACATGATTAATAAACGGTAAAGTAAATTACGTACCTGAAATCAGGTAAAATTGTACATTCTAAATAACAGTGTAAAGTGTTAAATGCATTCATAAGTTGTATAAAAAAAGTAACCTCTATAAAACAGTTGTAAGTAATTTAAAATTCGAAATGCGCGTAGAACTGCAAAGTTGTTTGTATGATGAATTTCATTTAACAAGTCTTTTATGAGGGGAAAAAATGGAGCTAAAAAAAAGAAAGTGATGTTGATTAAAGCAATAGCAAATAACACTGGGGATGTTTTTTTTCCTATGGTATGGGATTTTTAAGCAGATCTTAAATATTTTTGCTACACTGATTTCAAATGTGCAATCAGTTTCTCTCTACAAACTACAGTTTTTATGGTTACAGTTTATATATTCATAACCAAGATATTTTAAAATTCTCTTCAGGGAATACTTAAGAGTCCCTACTTCTCTGTTAAATAAATCGTGGTAGGAAGAAGGCGGTAATACATTTATGTTGCAATACGTTAACGTAGATTTTTTTTTAAATGTTAAATATGTACACAAAACCAATACGTTTTTTTATAAACTTGTACATTCAGATTTTTTAAAAAAACTAAACTAGAAACACTATTCTTAAGACAAATTTTAGTTCTCCGCATTTAGTTTGTTTTCCAGTATAATTCAAATATGATGAATTGGAAGTAAAACGTTACAAGTATTGAATTATAGAAGAGGTTCTTTTAAAAGTAAATAATGATAAATCAACTGTGTACGCCATGTACGTATACGGGTGAATTTGACACAGCACAGGACAAGGCCCTAATATAAATTCAATAACATGAAATGAATTTGCACTTTGAAAGTCTTCATAAAGAACCGTAAGAATACCATACCATATGGTACTAAAGAATTGGCCATAATATTAGCATAAATAATTCCTCATTTTAGTAAAGGGTACAGATTGTGTTAATGAAGTAATGGCAGACCAGGAGGCAGAATCAACCAGCTCGGTACCTAATATTCCAATGTGGCTGGTAATCCAACAAAACAAACTGCCAAGACGAATTTTGTGAAAGTTATACACTGTAAAAAGTATCGGTAATCAGAGTGCAAGTACTTCCTACTGTAATTTTTTTTTTACTGTAGCATGTTACGGTACAAAAATCTGATGCACCGTTATTTTACAGTAATAATTACAGTAAAATCACTGAATTACTCTAATTAAACAAATATTATTGGAAAAATAATGTTATAATATTTTACTGTAAAAACTGGATTTGGGGTAAAATGGATTTTGCGGATGATGCCCCCAAAGTGTCGGTACATTATACCGCAATTTGATCCCGAATGCTTTACAGTGTAAGTGCTTAATAATACGTAAAATAGGGTGGACTTCGCTATTAACATAACCCAGCTGATGTAAAAAATAAACAAAAAACTTAAGCTGTCAGACTAGATGCATAAACCTTCGACTCTTTAAGTCCTAATACGGGAAAATCTGATCATTTAGCTCAAAAAATAAAAAGGGTGTTTACTGTTCTTATTTTGCGCAATGCACAAGTTCAGAAATGTCTTTTTTATTGTTTAACCGTAATATCGGTCTCTAGAACCAGAGTAAAGTAAACATTTGTTGTAACTTATTAAAATTTTAAATTTGTCGACCATGTTTCCGTCTTAAGTTGCGATAAAGTGCCGTGAAAACAAATTCAAGAAAAATTATTTTGCCTAATAATATGGTTCGACTTATCACCGTATTAACGTTGCAGCCAAATTTAATGACACAATGGTTCAAAGCGCGTAACTTCTGGCTGTACTTATGTATTGAGGAATTAGGTTAGTAGTTACCCAGGGGCCTGTCTAGACATTTTGTGAAAGGTCCTGTTTTTTGTAAAATGGTGAAGAAATTACTCTTAATTTGTGAGTATAAAATAAACCTTAAGTAACATTCTTTCAACCAGGGACCTGCTTTTGTGAATTTGTGCAAATAGGGTCCGATTATTGCAAAAAAACCTTTTTCAAGGAGCTTTTAAATTGTAAATAGATACAAGATTGTGCACAACACTGTAAAATTATAATTTAAAAAATTACATTTTAAAAAATAAAAAGCAATTGCTGCTACTAAATTAGAGATGCAACATTCAAATATTTGGTATTTAGCCTATACTGCTGAACGCAAAATATTCATTTCGGACGAACAAAGGAAGAAGCGTCTGCCGAAGACAAAACTTAGTTCGTGTATTTCTTTACTCCCTCCCCCCCCCTGGGAAGGGTTTATTCGATTAGCAAAACAATAATGAAGATAAATAAATTTATGAAGGGTCCCATCAAAAGATAAATTATTTTGTGAAGGGTCCGTTAACGGACCCAAATTTCTTCTAAACAGACCCCTGAGTTACCTTATCAAAACTGTCCAACAATCGTATCAAAAATATAATTTTCCAAGGTATTCAAGGAAAGTATATTCTTTATTAATAATCGTTGTGTAAGATATCAATTTATTTTTTCTTTTAAAAATGATATTCTGAATATATGAAACAAAAAATGTTGCGCGATTTGTAAATGATTTTAAATTGATATGATCTTTTTATTTTTTCTAGACAGTTGAAGTGTTCAGCTTATTAGGAGGTTATAGTGGATTGTGGCTCGGTTTCTCAATTTTGCATTATTACGGCTACATCTTGGCCAAAATAATGGAATTCATTCAAAGAAGAAAAGTTTTTGACAAAAGAGAACATCTCAGAAAGTCCCGGAAAATGAAAAAGCACTACTAAGGAAGCGATTAATAAATAACAAAAATTTCTTATGTTTTTATGCATTTAAAAGAAAAATTTAAATGAACAATCAAAATAAAAAATGCGCACCAGTATTATCCTTTAAAAAGTAGTTTTTTTTTCCGAAATAATTGGCAAAAAATAACAACACTAGAGGAGGAAAATCTTTTTTTTTTTCCGTTTTCTGATGCAAGAGATTTTGCAACAAATCTTAGGTACTCTTATATCGCTGATTTCAAATCTGCAATTAGTCTCTCTCTCTCTAATCTATAGTTCTTTTAATGTCATTTTTAGTCCATTTTATTCGAAATGTACAAATTTAAAAACGTTATGTACAACAGTGGGCCGTATAAACGTTGCGACAAATTTCTAAATGAGTTACGGCACATTATCAGGATTAAAATTACATAGAAACCCATGCCTGAAATGTCTTCATACGCTGCTAGGGGCGCTTCCCAATTATAAACTGTTTCCTCGTGTTCTTCTAAACAGGTGCACTCGAAGCAATTCCTACACAATTTTAATTCTGATGTTGTGCTCTAACTCAGTGTTTCCCAACCTTTTTATCACAGCGGACCTGTCAACGTTTGATAATTTTACCGCGGCCCGCTGTGGTGGGGGGGGGGTTGATTACTTATATTTCAGATTATTTTTATTTATTAATTTTAATTTAATTGTATTTAAACATGCCTTCAAAAAGTTATACCAGAAAATAAATATAAAGGAATTTAACATTTTAACTTACTAACTAGAATCAATGAGAATCCTGAGCTTGTTTCTTTGCAATGAGACGGTTCAATCTGAGGGTAATTGGAGACAATGATACATTACAAACCTTAAAAAAATTATGTCACTACCTTCCCGGGGGCTCCTTTTTTTAAGAAGTAAAATTTTAATGGAACACATATATTTTTAATTTGGGGTATAAACCTAGGAATTTAAATTTAGTTTTAATGAAATGGGCGGCGCGGTACCATTTGATCAACGGACGGGTACCGGTCCGTGGACCGGGGGTTGGGGAACACGGCTCTAGCTCACCTAGAAGTTTTTTTGCCGCATTTATGTGACCCCTTGTTACATATAACGTTTTTAAACTTGTACATTTCGACGAAATTTGGACTAAAATGCCATTTAAAAAACTCTGTAGCTTTCGGAGAAAAGTTAATTTCAGTTTTGAAATCCTCCGAATACGAACCCTCCGAATACACCGAATTAGGCAAGATCAAGTATTTGTATAAATGCCACAAAAAAAAAATTTCCAGTGTAATCATACAATAAAATGTATTTATACTAACAATTCAAAATCTGTTTAAGCAAGAACTAAATTTTCGAGTGACACAGGCAGAATTATTTTATTAAAAGAAGTTATTAAATAATAAAAGTTACTTTTACTAAATTAATTGAATTAAAATAAAAATTTGGAAATATGTATATAAAACTTATTGACGTAATAAAGAACAATAACTTTGGAGTTCAAGCAAATCTTACAAACAATTTTAGTTTTCTTAAAAAATCTTTTCAGTTCCAAATATTAATTACAGATGAAATTTAATTAGCCAACTTTTGGAAAGATAAATTATAGTTGACATTTAATCAATTTCCTACTTTCAAATGTACAACCTTTCATACAATTTTCGATGCCCAGTAACTCTTACGCTTCACAAATATTTCGAACTCAGTTTAGACAATAATGAATATTTCAATCCCTTTGAATTATAACTTAAGGCAAAATAAATTTCTCAAAGACTTACTTAATTGTTTCTCCAAACTTCAATTAGTTTACTCTCTTACGTTGATAAAGTAAGTAAATATTAGCAAGCTCCTTAAAATAAATTATTTTTTTGGAAAATCAGTTGCAGTGCTGGTTTAATCAAAATGTATTAAGTAATTTATAAATCTTTGATAGCATTATCAACAACTCCTAGAACCGAAAGCAACTCAACGAGTTAAAATATTTCCTGGATTATAAAATTCTTAAGTAGCTTCATATCAAACTTCTCTAGGATTATAGTACTCCTAATGATAGATTTAAAATATTGGTTCTTAAATATTTATTGAGAGGAAAAGCAGTAAATAAAAATTGCACTAACGCCACATGTTGTACTAGGAATACTGAAATTCCTAAATTCGCCGTTAGCCGTTTAAATTTTTTAATTTCACTTTCTCTTATTGGCTTTATAATTGAATCCTTTTTGTTTGCTTTCATTTAATATTAAAAATGTAGGAGTTCAAAACTTTCTACTTATTATCCAGATACTTAAAATCTTAAAGAAAATAAACCACCGCCTGAGGATTGTTTGCCATTTAATTCAATTGAATGTATAGTTTACTGACACAAGATCCAAAAATGACATACTTCGGCAAGCGAAATTTTTGAAAAAGTTGACAGAGCTCGCACAGTGGATGGTGAGTTAATGTGCCAACTCACATGACGAAATTAGTAGATTTAAATAATTTTATTAAATGTAGTATCATCTTGGTACTGGAAACAATTGAAAAAGTAATTGCTGTTAATATAGTTTAAACATGTAAGGGTAACATCGTACATTACCCGGACATAATAACGTAAATTTATAAAGTGACATAGTTAATTTATAAAGTGACTATTGTTAAAAGTGATCACTACTTTCAACAATGCATGCCTTTTATACAAATTCAGTAATGACATGGAAACTGAAATACGTCGCTTACGTTATACGTTAAGGAAAATATACCTGTTGCCAACACACGATCGAAACTTAATTCTGTCAATATGTTCAGAGAAGTAACATACCTCTCCAACAGAAACAGTTCAGAAAGAGCATGCGTCAAATTTATGTTCATAAAATGCAAAATAAAATCACAGAAAATGGTGATTACTAGCAAAACAGACCATGAATAAAAACCATAAATAAGCTAAATCTGATGCAATGGTAAATATTATAAAACAACTTGCAATTTAAAATACCAATACTACGTAGAAATGCAAAGATGTTAGGATGATAGGTTTTATCTAACAAATTTTGTTTGTCATTATTTAACATTTATTTTCCTAAAAAAAAAGAATGAGGATTATGAAAAAATTGGTAATGATGAAATCAAATAATATTTTTGTGCTATTGGTAAAATAGGTCTCTTCAAGAAAGAAAATATTTTTGTGTACTCTTTCAATTGTTTGCGTGATTAATAATGTTAAGAAAACTGTGTAAATGTTTTGGCTATACCGCGCAACAATCAATTAAAAAGTCTATTAAAATCAACAAATAATTAAAAAACAAAACAAAATTTAATATATTTTAATTAACCTCAGTCAATTATTTATATTATATTATTTCAATTATTTGCAAAATTGACAGTACTTAGTGAGTGAGGAAGTGCTATAAATATTCGGCTATGCCTCGTCGAAAACAAGGTTAAAATCAACAAATAAATTTAAAATTATAAAACTAACCAAATTTTTTAAAAATTTTAATTATCCTCATTCAATTATTTACTTGATTGACAATATTAAGTCCGTAAGTGGTGTAAAGTTTTGGCTATGCCTCGCGGAAAACAAGGAGAAATCAAAAACCATATTAAAATCATAATAACGAGGCTGAAACTGAAACAAATTTTAAGAATGGTTAAATATTTGTTGGTTTGAGTTTATTTGCACAAAAGCCAGAAATGGCTATACTGCAGACACTAGGTTTAAGAGTTATTGTTTTATTTATTATTTTTTAAAGTAATGGATGTAGTCCTATCGTTTTAATAAACTGGATAAGATTGTGATGTATAGGGTCACCAAGAAAGGATAAAAGATCAGAATAAAAACAACTAAAAAGTTTGTTCCTCAAATGTTTGAATCGTTTACAGTCGGTTAAAATATGTTTAATAGCACTGTCGGCACGACACAGAGAACAACTAGGTGCAGGTTCGGCTTTCAGTAAATGTTTATGGGTGAAACGGGAATGACCGATTCACAGTCTATTAACTAAAACTTGGCTTTTGCGATCAGAAGATATTGTTTTACAGGTATCAAGGTTAGGGCATATATTATGTAATTTTAAATTAGTTCGGGGAAAGCTTTGGTAATTTTCTAGTTAGTCTATTTATTTTAATCCAATTCATTTTAGTCTTTTCTTTTGAGAGAAAGCTTTGTTGAAAGCATCGCTTATTGTCAACATCCTATAAGTAAAATTCTCTCTTCACTCAAAGAAATGGGTTTCATCTTCGAACATTATGAGGATGAGAGTTAATTATGATGAGAAAAATTAGGACGAACTTTAAAATAGTTAAAAAGTCTCGAAATATTTTTTTATAATTTTTGGCCTGGTGATGTAAATTTCAGGCGGAAGAAAACTATTTAGGTTGTACACTGTTAAAATTTTCATTCTAAAATTATGGTAAAATAACTTGCAGCTGTCTGTCCATCCGATTAACCGTAAAGTTTACGGTGAAGAACATTTTTTTTTCCTTTATGGTTTTGAAACGATTTACAAAATGTATGGTTATAAAACCATGAATACAAAACTATACGGTTTTTTAACCATTTACAACTAGCATTTTTCAAAAAAGTAGAAAAAAAATTAGTATTTAACTAGTCATAGGAGCTCAGCTTTTAGTAAAGTAATGGTCATTGGAGAATACCGGACACTGGAAATTCTTTAAGTGTTGAAGGTAATGGAGGAAATATTGGGGTGTCAACACTAGGACTCGAACTCCAGTTTCGCCGGTCATGAGATTGACCAATAAGCCCGCTTGGCTATGATATGCACGCAGTTGCAAGGAACTAATTAGCCTCATTAGGTCGTTCTAGGTGGAGCGATAAAATTCTGGTCGCTTAACCGTATTAGGTGAAAGCAGTTAATAAACAGTTTTTCTCAAACTTAACAGTTTGATTACCATTTTATTTATGGTAATTTGACTGTTTTGATTAAATATGGTAAAATAACCATTAATTAAATTGTTAATTAACCATTTTTTCCGAGAAATTTCTAACAGTGTACTAAGCCTAAAACTAGATTAAAATTTTGGCAATTCAGCAAAAGTAAATGCATAACAAAAGCAACTGGTTTTAGATTAGCTCAAAATGATCATTAAATCAAATTAAAAAAACCCAATATCATTAAAGTAAAGCGTTGAAAATTATATTCTTTCATTTATGCTTACAGAAAAAGTTTTATGGATATAAAAATAAAAAAAACACCAAATTCAGGTTAACTATGACGATCGCAAGCCTTGTAAACATATTATTTGGGACGTAGCGTTTCGTTTCCTTTTTGTAATTAAAATTTGTTTCCGAAGCAAATTTTTAAAATAAAATTCGTATTAAAAATTCATCTTCAGTCGTAAATTTTCAAATCAATTATCTTATTTGTATAAATTAAATAAACTAAAACCATGCAAAATATTGCTGTTTACAGTCTTTTTTTACTTTATTGAAATAATTTATCCAAACTTTGAAGACAAATAACTTCTTGAATCTACATCGAAATTTAAAAAAATTTTAACCCTACACTGAGAAAAAAATATGGTCGAAACTGCCAAATTGAGTAAATACTATGTTTCTGGCTCTATGAGAACACCAAAAAGCTCGGTAATTTTTACCACGACCATTCAATAATGATTTTAGTAAAGTTAACAAAATATCGTCTTATAATAAGAGCTAAAATTTGATTAAGTGTGCAAAAACTTGGAAATTTTATTATGATACCTTGGAGCATGACATAAAAATAATTTTTTCAGAGAAATTTATGTTTCAGTTTTGAATTTTTTACTAAATGCAGACTGTAGAATAATAAGAACTATAATTTTGAAAACCAAAATTTCTAGTAAACCGTTACCACATGAATGGAAAAATTATAAAGTGAATTGTTTAAATACCATGTATTTTGGCTTATATTTATTAACCAGAATTTTGTTGTTTTTTTTATCAGAAATGTCATCCCCATACAGTATGGTGATCTTACCAGATTTACTCCGTGTAGGTTTTTGCTTATAGTGTAAATTATAACTTAATATATTTTGTATTCTTTTTTTTTTTTTTTTTTTTTTTACAAAAAATTATTGAAATAATTTTTTGAAAACAATTTTTCTTTATTTAAAATTTATTTCAGAGTCTTAAAAAGAGAGTGCATGAAATGTATTTCCTTCAAAACAGTCGAACTTCTCAAAATTGATGTTTACAATGTTACTTGTCAGAAGTGTGAGCCTCAAAAATACACATAAAATCGCCAAATACATAAAGAACATCTCTTGACATCAAATAGAACTTTGTTTGTTTAAAAAACTTCATTTTTAATGAACAATAAATTAGTATAAATATAAATTAACAAAAATATAATTAATTTAAAGAAGTTTTAAAAAGAGTAAAACATCAATATTCATCAATCTACTTAAAAGTTCGCCTTTTAAATAAAATGACAGTTGAAGGATGAAACTAAAATAATGGTTAAATATATTATAAACATTTTTCTGCATTGAAAACAGTGTAATAAAAATAGTAAACAAATCTTCAATAGTAAACAAAAACGATAGTGACAGTGACATGAACATCACTAGGTAAAACAATTTATCATTTATCTCGTAGTTTTAAAGCACGCCATTCCTTTTCTTTGAATATTTTTCATCTGAATAAGAGATGGGGTACTTAGAATTGAAATTGGTTGATAAACAGCTCTCTTACATAATACCGAAGTAGGTCACGAAAAAATAAGCTGACTTAAATTTAAAAACATGTAAAATAATTTAAACTAACAAGGGGTGAGCACGAATTGAGAAATTCACGATGAGAAAGTAATAATATACATTAAGGAAGGTCAACCCTTTAAATAATGACGAATAAAGACCAGTCAAAACCAAGAAAAACGCGTTTGAAAATTCGAGCACACTTTATAAACAGCTCTCACTTCATTGATGGTCCCGAGGCTTGAGACTCGGAATTTGGTTTTGGTTGTAAATCGCTTTTCTTTTGATAAGTTTTTTTTTTTCTAAAGAAGTGTTATAAGTTCAAATACATGTAATTTTATTTTATTTATTGTAGTTTTATATTTATTAGGCATTACCTAAAAATTTAACTGTAATAATTCAATCATTCATTAGAATAAACATTGACAGTCATAAATAAAAGTTTTAATGGCAATTGTTTTTAAAATAAAATTTAAAGTTTGAATTTTATTTTCTAATTAAACAGTTAAAAAATACTTAGTTGAAACTGGTTTTGATGCAACCTGTTGCCTTTTCATCAGTTTCAAAAAGTATTTGTTTAGTTACAAAGTTTAAACAAATGGGATGCTTTATTATTGGATTTCACAGAGACGGAAAATGCAGAGTATCCGTTATGATTAAATTTTAGAGATTTCTTTTTTCTCTTTTTTTTTCTTTTGTAAAAATGAATGTTGACGGTTATTATGTCACTTATTATTTTATTTAAAGATGTCTAAATTCTTACTATAAATAAAATATTTGTTAACAGTAGATTTATTCAGAACCTCTGTATTGAGAGAAAGGAAGAAAAGAATTCAGCCTCAAGCGGCAGTTGGGCACGTAACCACTCAGCCTACTAGGCCGTGGACTTGCACTGTGATGAGATATAAAATATGCCAGTTTGCCAGCTTAAATTATTGAACTCTAGACTCTGGCACAGAGTACAGATATGTTTTTTTTTTTTTTCTTTTTTTTTTATTTATTTATTCGTTTATTTGGAAAAAATGTCTGTACATTATGATTCTTTTATCCCTATTTATTTCATTTAAAAATTGAATTATTACTGTAATCTATATTAATAAAATGAAGAATTCGTCTGTGTTTCCCTCTTATTACTCCAAAATCGTCAGTTCTATCGTCCTAAAATTTGAACAATGGATAAAAGGACAATTTTTAGCCCCCGATCCTAAAAATCCTAAAGTGAGGTTTATCGTAAGAAATTTTTATAGTATCGATACAGCCTTTTGAATCAGAAATGATAAACCTTTTTATTTATTTATTTAATTTTTTTTTTTTTTTGAGCATTTGGTTTGAAAGAAATTGAAGAGCAAGAAGACTGTCGTAACATTCCGAGGAAAATACAGAAAAAGTTGTTGGTAGTTCCCCCCCCCCTCCCTGATATCATTCCCGCATTGTGCACAACCGCACTAGCGGAACTTGAATTTATATCTATCCGTGTGTAGCACATAAAAGCTGATAAAATTACATAAATTGGACTAAAATAACTGTTGATAAACCACTGCAGATGTTTTATCCTTAGTCAAGTTTTCAGAAATGTCAACAGTTTTGACATGCACCTCATTCCACATAAAAGTCAGCTCAGCTGATTCCAAAACATTAAAATCATCTAAACCTATTTTTGTTAAAAGGTTTTTCATCCTTAATCCCATAGTAGGAATTAAGGCAGGTCTATTGTTGAAATGAGTAGAACATGATAGTGTTATAACGTGAGAGTATAATGGATGCGATAGGTGATATTTAATGTGAAAATAGAAGTTACGAAAGAGTTTATTTCGTCTCTAATTAAAGGAAGGTTCATTGTGTAAAACATATTAACTATCGATAGGTGAGGTACGAAAAGCTGCTGTGGCAATTCTGAGTCCCTGATGAAGGATAGTGTCTAAATATTTTAAAACCGATTTTCTACCTGAGTCATAAACTATAGCACCATAATCTAACTTGGAACGAATTAAGGAATGATATATTTTGAGCATAATATCTGCCCCCATGATGTAGTAGCCAGTACCTTTAAAATATTTAACTTTGCAAAACAGAATTTCCGCAATTTCTGTATGCGAGCTTTAAATATCAATTTTGAATCCAAGATCAGACCTAAAATTTTGTTTCCTGGACAACAGGGAAGACTGTATTATTAATGTTAAGCTCAAAATCAGGGTGAATCTCTCGTTTTCGACAGAAATGACTGCAAGAAGTTTTATTAGATAAAAAGGTACAATTATCTAAATCAGACCATTTTAAACTCTTGTTTATCAAAAGTTGTAATACAAATAACTCGCCTTCATTTGTATTTAGTAGTGTGTTGGTTGATTAAAGTTTATTGGGACAAGAGCCATATATGGCTATACTGCGCCAGTCACTAAGTAAAAAAAAAATGTTTTATTTTTAAAGCAGTGAATATAGTCCAGTTGTTTTGACAAACTTAATAAGATTGTGATGTATAGGGTCACCCAGCAAGCATTTAAGATCAGGGTTAAATCTGCCAAAGATTTTCTGTATTTGGTAGAGATGATAAAAGTTCATTTATGAGAAACGAAGTCAGGTAATCATACTACCTTGTGGAACTCCTTCGAGTTGGTTAATATCATCTGATAAAATTGTATTAATGCGTACCTGAAAGGTTCTGTCAGTTAAAAAGTTTTTAATAAAATAAAACATGTTTCCCGTATTAATATAATTAATCAGGTCCATTTAAGTACCATGTCTTCAAGTCGTATAGTATGCTTTTTCCAAATCGAATAGTACTGTCACGAGGTGTTTATTCAGAAAAGCTAACCTTCTACTTGTGTTTCTAGCATAAGTATATTGTCAATAATGGATCTGCATTTTCAAAAACCACTCTGGTTGATATGATATATATTTCGAGATTCAAGAAGTTGGAAAAATCTGGTATTTGTTATTTTTCAAGCAGTTTACAAAGGCAGCTAGTCAATGCAATCTTTCTATAATAGTTCGGGGTTTTAGAATCTTTTTCGGGTTTGGCAATAGCTATAATTAATTCAAAATCCCCGGTATTTAAAATTTAAAAAAAATAATTTACAGACTTAAAAGCAAGATTAATGAAAAAATAGTACTAAATCGCTTAAAGAAAAACGCCTTACTGTTATTGACACCAATGATGCTTGATCAATTTTGGTGAAAAGTACAATAACTAAAATATTGAAAAAATTATGAACTAAATAGAAAAAATTAATAGAGAAATTGTATTAATTTGTTCAGGAGAAAAGCAAAAATTTGCCATACTATTGTTGAAACCAATGATGCTTGATTAATTTTGGTAATAGGTACTTACACTAAAATTTAAAAAAAAAATAAACTTTTTACTAAATAGCAAAGTTAATGGATCAATTGTACTTACTCGTTTAGAAGAAAAGTAAAAAAATCGCCATACTACTGTTGAAGTCACAATGATAATTAATTTTGGTAATCGATATTAATTAAACAAAACTATAACTCGATACTAAAAAGTAAAATTGATGGCGAAACAGTACTTATTCATTCAACAGAAACATGAAAAATCGTCATACTATAATTGACCATAATGGCGCTAATTAATTTTGATAACAGGCACTTTGGTATTATGATAATTGGAGCAATTCTAATCAATACCAAATATAATAAAGTAGGTAAAATTAATATACTTGGCACCTAATAAAACTGCATAATTATACTGAACAGTTTTAATCTAAATAATATGTATCGAGGTTTTGCGGGCCACCGAACAGGATAAATACCGAAGAAAACTGCTTAATTGTGGTCAGTTTAAACCATTGGCCTCGAGCAATAACATTCCAAACAATATTAAATACAGTTAATCGTTATTTTGATGGAATGAATTATTAATAACGTATTTTGCCTAATTTAATAACGTAAATCTACCGGCAAGGACGACAAAAAATTAAAATAAAAAAATTGGATTTATTTTTGCTCTATTAATTGTATAGGTCTATGTCGTTCAGTTTTGTGCATGATTTTTTTATGGCAGTTCGGTTCTGATTTAATTTATAGTTTTCACCCCGTACGGAGAACAGGTATACGGCTAGTTAATAATATTTGTAAACAATAGAAGTCAAAAGATTTATTCAGAAACTTTTTACTAGAAGAAAGATTACAAACAAAGTATAAAAAACAGATGGATATACAATTAAATTATAAACATAAACAATATCAAATATTTTATATCATGGATTTTTAATTCCATAAGCTTCTGAGCTTTAAAAACAGTATATTATATAATTGATTTAATTTTCTCGTAAGAATTTAATTATATTTTTTTATTGTTTCAGAACAACATTGTCATCTTACATGAAAATTTCCTGCACAAGTTCGGGATTTTCATAAATAATTATCGAATAAAAAATGCAGAGAAGAAAAAACTTCCCTCTCGTAGTACAATGTCACTACCTTAAAATTGTTTACATCTTAGATAGATATATAACGGTGAAATCTTCATTTAGCTTAATCAATGCACTAAGTATGAAAAATGCATATTGATTTTTATAGATTAATTTATTGGAATAAACAAAAAGACAATTTATTTGACTTTATCACTATCTAAAACGAATACGCCAACTTTAAAAAGAACACGCAACAACTATTGATTAATAATTTATTGCAGTAAATGTAACTTTAAATATTGCATTGTAGTAAATGTAAACAATTTTCTTTTTCTTTAAGCGGAAAGAATAGTCATTCCGACGTATCTATTTTGCCATTTATCTATTTTATCAAGGACATGAAGATATTTAGGAAAATATACTTAATTTGAGGAATACGGCTATAAATAAAACATATGAATTTTTGTGTCAAATGAAGTATTTCAATCTTCCTTAAAAGAAAGGTGGATTAGTTTAAAATTATTGGTGTTGTAAGTCATAATACGAGCTCGATTGCTATTGCATATATAATTATTGCATAGAAATAGAAAAGGCTCTGCAGACATTAAAAAGTATCTTTTTTCAGAAAATACTTAACGTTGAGATCAACCCTTTGCTCAATCGATACGTTTAACTAATTAGGAATGTGATTGATTAAATTCGAAGTATATTAATAGCAGATTTCATTGACTTTATCACTAAAGCCAAAATCTGAATATTCAGATTTCACTATTTTTTTTTTTTTTCTTACTATCGAAACCGTTTCTTGGGAAATTCTCAGAGCGAACATTTTGCAAAATTGAAAAAGCTACGAATTTCAATTGTTTGAGGGTAAGAATGTCCTCAGAAGCATTAGACATTTTGGAACATCTTGATTAGCCCAACTGATTTCGAAATGCTATATAAAGTCAAAAAAGTTTAAGTAAATGATTGTTCCATAGTCGCCATGAACCTGGAAAATTTGATTGCCAAGCTCTGTACCCTTTCATAATACAGTAGTAACAGTTTTAAAATCTGATATTAAAAAAAATTAGTTGGAGAACTTTTAAAATGCACTTAGAAGAAACATGAGTAATAAAATAATTTCGTCAAATATTCAAGAGTTAGAAATTCCGTGATACAGTGATGAAACTATTGCCAAAATAATAAATTGCACCTTAAGGAATGCTGAATCGTCAAAGCCTTCTAAAGGTGTAACTAGTATAGATCTATCGTTTATTTCAAAAACATCGTATCTTAGAAAAAGTAGACTAATTTCTTTTATTTTTCTCAAAAGAAAAGAAGGTATCTTTTTCAGACATATCTATTCCACCATAAATGTTTTCCGTAACATAAAGGCAGTCGTAAGAATGTATTTATTACTGCGCATTGCGCAATAAATACGTAAAACAGGTGAATTATTGTATCAGATATGGCTCGTTGCAGTAGTTATTGAAGCCGAAATAATATATACTTGATTGATGATGATATTCGTTTATTCAATCTGAAATTCATACACAGCTTTGTATTTCATCCATCAGCAGACGAATAAATCAATGCTACTTATATATACATAATGGTTGATAATAGCATCTTTTGATATTAAATAGTGTCTTTTCAGAATTTTCTTTGAAACTTGATATTACTGTGCATCAAGTGAATTGATCGATATTGATATGTAGTAGAAAAATTCTTAAAATCAATACTTTTCATTGAAAATTTAGCAAATGTCCTAAAAGATATGAATCATTGTTATTTGGAAAAATACCGCAATTTTTAATAAAATAACTGTTATCATGAAAAATTCGAATTGAAATTCATTTAATATTTATATGCTATTAAAAGCTTTTTAAAATCCGTTATTTTTTAATGAGGGTAATAGAAACATCTTAACAAAATAGCAAGCAAAACTCGAATATTAAAAAAATAAAATCAATGTTAACTACTTCAAACACTTCTGAGAGGAATATTTGCTTGAAGTTCTTATTAGGAGGACATATTTTAAATCTGAATTCCCCATTATTCGCCATGACAAATAAATCGAAACAAAGACGCTATAATAAATCTATTTGGGAAGAATCACATGAACCTAATTTTGATTTTAAAAAATCAAAATGTTTTGTCCCTTCACCTCAAATCAGTCCTTCTGTTTATACTATTACTAATTCAGTATGGAGAAATAATAAGAAATCGACACGTAATTCAAAGCTTAATAGGCGAAAAGAATGGAAAAAGAAATTTTCTTGTTTGAAAAGCGAAAAATGGAAGAAATTTATTAACACTGCTGGGTGTTTTATCATTTTGAGTGGATTTTTGTATCAAAGTTCAACATTTTTAAGTATCTTTTACAACTATCCAACTATGGTTGAATTCAATGTTGCGAATGAAGTACAGCTTGATTTCCCTGCTGTAACAGTTTGTAACAGCAATCCGTAAGTAAATATAGTTTTAAACAAAATAAAAGTTTGTTTGTTTGTTTTTTAATTAGGCAAAACATTTCTAAATCTAAACAGTATTTTTTTATCCCTTCATGGAGGCATAGCACACGCTAAATTTTTGAGGCAATTGTTCATTTTTTTTTTTTTTTAAATTTCTTGCGCAAGAACCAGGGGAGGCTATACCGCGCTTAATAGTTCGTCGGAATTAAAAGCCTGATGATTAAAAAGTTTTGGAAGCATCCAGCGTCTTTAAGATATTCAGCAGGATTTCTATACGAATTGTTAACAATTAAAGTCGTCAATTAATTCAACATTTGAAGTCGATAATTCAGGATATTTACAGTCAAACAATCGTCGTCTCTTAATTTTTAAATTTGAGCACTGGGTCAAGGTCAAAGTATCGTCATCTCTTAGTTTTCAAATTTAAACAATATATCAAGAATTTTATGGTTTTCAATTTTTGAGAGGGTCGAATCTGAAATTCAGTCTCTAAATTTCTCTCACGGAAAAAAACTTTTCTTAACTCTGCAAAATATCTGCAGTAAGATTACGTAATAATTTTTATCTCTTTCTTTTTTTTAAAATTTCATGAATTTAAATCGATGATGATTTATGAAAATTTTATTTATTACTCCGAAATATTGAAGGGGGCTTGAAAAGATTTCTAATTATTGAGGAGGACATATATATTCATCGTCTCCGCCCCCGCCAACGATGCCCATGTATCTTTTTCTTTTTAACTTAAAATAAGCGTTTACTAAGCGTCTTTCTATTTTAGTTGTTTTTTCTAACCAAGACTTTCGTTTTTAAGTATGTTTTACAATTATGGAATTCACCGTTGCAAATGAATTACTTCTTGTTTTGTCAGCTGTTATTGTATATTTTCTGATAAAATAAAAATATTTTATATTAAAAATTTTAGATATGAACTTTTAACAATAGCAGAACTTCTTCATTAATGTCTAACGCTATCTTAAAAAATATTTTTAAGAGTTAAAAAGAAGCTAGAAAGATTTTTCCAATAAACGTTAAATATTCGTATTAGCCAAAATATAGTAATGAAATTAAATCTAGTATCTGAATCTGAATTCTATAGTTTTTTTTTCTTCTTATGAATAGATTGAATTTTCAAGTACAACCCCAATGCCAATTTTAATGATTCTAGATGAACGCCTTAGTCAAATCAGTAATAAATTAATAAAATTAATAAAATTAAATAATAATAAACGATTAATAAAATTATGAAGTTATGAAAAGACAAAAGAAGAATTTTGAAAAGACAAAAGAAGAATTATGAAAAGACAAAAACGTATTTTCTATGAATAAATACATTTTTTAACAAATTCGAATTTTTAGTCATAAAATATAAATGGCCTTATAAATCCTATAGTTTAAACAAGAAAACTGGCTTGGGGTTTGGACTTGGAAATTTGCTTTTCGTTATGAGTTGTTCGAATTAAAACTTTTGTGCATACAATTTTACAAGGTGCCACGAAAAAAAAAAAAAAAAACAGTCAAAGATATTTCATTCTAGAATAAAAAAATTTCACTTTATTTTTTTTTTAAATTAGTGCGTTTATTTCTTTTGACGACCATTTTAATTATGAAGTTATGCCTAGTTTATGTATTTTATTTTACTTAGTCAAGCAAAAGATTTGCTATTGTAGAGTTGTTTAGGTATCTGACTACTAGGGACAACTTTTTTTTCAAATATTGCTTGAAATTAACTTTTAAACTCATTTTTTGTTTGAGTTTAGGTGGAAACTTATAAAATTGACTAAAAACTTTTCTGGAAATATATATTTTTTTAAAAATTTGGTAATTTTATGCTTTAATAAGGCGTTTTTTGTACATTACGGAAAAAGCTGTAAAACTTATTCTAATGCATAAAATAAAAAATCCTTCTACAATTATATTCAAAAGACATTTATCTATGTTATAAACTATTATCTCTGCAGTATTTCTATTTACTTGTATGTTATGTGCCAAAATGCTATAAAGTACAAATTTTTCGAAAAAGTTACATTTATCACAGAAAAAAAACAATCATAAAAAATGCAAATATACAAAATTTTCTTAATCCTTAGTTCCAAACATGTATTATTTATTCTTAAACACTGGTACAAAATTTTAGAGAATTATCTTGAAAACTTTTTTAGTTATCATCTTTGCGGTGACATCAAAAACGAAAAAATCTGATTTTGAGAAAATTGCATTTAAAGAATTAAAACCAAAATTTCAAAAATTTATATTGCCAAAATCATCTAAAACTAATTTATATTAGATGAATAAACTTTTGTTTAGTACATATCAATAATAATTAACTTTTCAAATTACTGTAATTTTAATTTTAGAGCCATTTAGTCATGCCAATCAGACAATTTTTAACGTTAAAATTTCTAATTACTGAAATATATGCATTTAACATTTTAAAATAATATACTAGATTAAATGTGTTACATTAAATTATATAATTTTGAAGACAGTATTTGATCAAATAAATCCAAATAGTAATTAAAATACGAAGAAAAAGTATTATTCGAACGAATGTAAACAAATAGAAAATCAACAATCACTCTACTATGTTGTTGCCAGATTTCAAGACATTTATGAACTATATTAAAAATATATACATCTCCAAACACAATTATGAACTTAAAATAATTAATATTTTTTAAAAGTATTAAATAAAAAAATATAATAATTCGCTAAAATGTAATGACTTCCGGTTTTGATTTCTAACTTCCGGTTTAATTTATCGAGCTCTCTTCACGCAAAAACTGCTGTAACTTCATAAATAATGTAAATAGAATAAAAAGTAAGGTATTTTTAGAAAATAGAAAGTAGCAGGAATAATAAATACAAATAAAAAAAAAATCGATAATTTCGTCACAATAAGCCTTTTTGTGGTAGTCAGATACCTTATCAACAAAAACGATACTGAAATCGTTTGAAAAGGTATTTCATTCCTGCTTTTTTTCCTTTTTCTTTCTTGTAATTACGCACTCGAGGGGCAATTTGGACAATTATACAAATGGGGAAATTATGCAAAATTTGGCAATTATTGATAGATTTCTACAAATTAAATCTAGGTGGAAATACGTTTTGAAATTCAGTTAATAAGAATAAACTAATCTTTTCTACGAGTTGATCACTCAAACTGAAGCTATTTTATGTTGCTAGGCGAAAATGAAAAGGTCCTACGTTTATTCATTCTATTAAAATTAAAAACGAATCTTTAAAAATAAGTTATTGTATCTAAGAATACGAAAAATATTGCCTAACCATATACTAAAAATTTTATCAAGTAGGCATATTATCTCAACATATAAAATAAAAAATAAAACTTTTTTTTCGGACTTTCCCAGTGGATTCCGTAAATTTTTAAGGCAACTGCAAATTTAATAAAATAAACTTAATTTTAGATTCTGGAAAAACTAAAAATATTATTATTCTATGTAAGCAATTATTAATTATTACAATTATCAATTTATAACTTTAAAAAAAATGAAAAAATTATAAAGAATTATTTTGAACCTCTTTTTTTTTGTTTTATAAATATCAATCAATCTATGTTTTTTTTTCTTTCAGAGTACGCTACAAGATTTGGTGTAAAGAAAATCCATCCATATGTATTCGAAAACCAGGAGAAACATTAGAAGTAAGTTAGAAATAGATATAAGGCTAAACCTTATACCTAATGTAACTCAATACCTAATTTATATCTTAATACCTTATTGGTTAAATATTTATACCTTAAAAAAAAATTCAATCAAATCCAATGAAATTTTTAAAAAAATTTAATCTCTAAACAACTATTCTTTCACTTAACAAGAGTTGAAATTTTTTCCAGAATATTGAATCAAACTCTTTAGTTACCTGTCATCTCTGAGATTGGTTTTTTTTATGATTTAGCAGTATGTGGTTTTGAAAATAATCAAGTTCCGACATAAATGTAAATAAAAGCATGCATAACATTAGACTTTAATTGACATTGAACATCATATGATGGTCTATTAATTATAATCAAAAGGGCGTTTCCAAGTCAGGAAGAAAAGTAGAACTTAATATCTTACACAAACGTTTCGATGAATATGAATAAAATAAATTTTATGCATTCACATTTAGCACAAACATATTCAAAGCGTAGATAAATATTTCAAAATATTATTTTGTAAAACATATATTGCTTAATTTCTTGCGTCACGAGTAAAATCGTAGAATAATCAAAAATGATACAAAAAAGAACAAATTTAAAAAATTTATATTTTAAAACTGTTACCTTTAACTGTTAAATACATTCATATTTTCAGTTACAAATAATTGATGTGTATTGAAGATGAGCTGCATTCTATATTTTAAAGTGGCTCTCAGTTTTGGGATGCATTTGGGTTCCTCTTCGACGTTAAGTTGTTAGCCCCCACCACGAGGCAACGATAAAAAATGTTAAATGGCCAATTTTTTTACTTATCTTAAAATCAAATGCTACAGCGAGTTTTTATCTTAACCTGACACATGTGTTAAGTAATCCTTGTCCTGAGTCTCAAAAAAATAGTACCCCGAAAAGCATGACGATAATACAACACAAGATAATTGATAATTATATAAAATATATAATATTTTAATATTTTATATAGAACATACATATATATATATATATATATATAATGAATATATATATATAATGAATATAAATATTTCGTGATTCTCAATTTTCTCTATGACTTTTTTTTTTGTTTACTTTTGTAAATTTGTCATATATCTTCATATCCTATTGGTGATTTATAAATGTTTATTTTAATCATTTTTTGAACCTGTCTACTTTCTTATTTTATTCAATAAAGTTTGTTTGTTAGTTATTTTCACTAATGTTGGTTTATACATTACAAAAACTATTCTAGTCTTGCATATTCCCTAGTCATAGTATTCTAAATCAATAAATTAGAGCAAATTTGCTGCAACTTTAGTAAGTTATCGAGATGAACAAAATCAACCTCCACGGAAACGTGGTTCAATATAATATCCCATCAAGGTTTACAAAAGATTTTGCATTTATAACTCAAAATATGGTTTAGCCAGTTAAACAGACATTGAAATGTTAAAAATAAAGTATTTCTTAATTATTTCTTAAATTATTTAATATTTCTCAGAAATTAACTTTTTGGAGCAAAAATTCGTTTTATAATTTGCTTTATATTCGTCACTCATAAATTCGTTTTCTTTTCTTTCTTTTTTTCTTCTTTTTTTTATGATATATTTCTGTTACGTATTACTTAACTTGAGCTGTCTTTCTGAGTTATCGCTCATCACAACTATTTTGTGACCAATCACAAACCGAGAACTGTTTTCTAGAAAGTACAGTCCGAAAAAATAAAGAAAACCTTGAATAACTTTTGATCTAATGATTGAATCTTCACATTCTAGGACTAATGATTTGAAGGGGTAACCTCAATGTTACCCCCTCAAATGTGTTAATTAATTAGTGCAAATGATATTTTAAGTCGCGGAAATCAGGCACAAAAACGTATTTCCTCTGAATAGAATACCTTTTTTTATTTTATTTTATGACCGCCGTTGAACAGCCAACCCAATTTTTGGGTTTACGACTACTAATGTGAATACCTTTTTTAACGGATTCGGATTTCTGACACTAAAAATATGGGGGTAGTCGCAATTTGGGAAATATTGTTCCAATAGTTTGTTCAGGAGAGCGCGCCAAAGTATGAACTCCTTAATGTTAATTTTACTTTTTACGTATTTCACTGTTTCTCGAGAACTTTTTTTTAAGCGAATTGGAAAATTTTTATACACAATTATAAAATTCGTTAATGCAAATATAATTCCGTAAAAAGAATAAATTTTAATAAATATTTATTATAAATTTGTTATTTCATTTAATAATAGTCGAAACAACTTTGATTTGTAAGGTATGCAATTCTTTACACCATTTCAAAGGACGTGTTTTTACATGCAAAATTTGAAGAAAATCGGTTCTTAAAAAACGAATTTTAAGACTGATTTTTTTTTCTCGCAGTTCGTTCTGTAATTGACAAGAGAAATAACATAATTGCTATACTATTATTGTATCTGAGCAAATCTTTCAAAAAGTTTTCAGTATATTTATTTATTTATTTCAGGAAATTCGAGTTAGACATACAGAGGAATATGATAAATTAAGTAGGCAAAAGCGAATTGAACTGGGCAGCCAGTACAAAGATTTTGTCCTGTATGCTGAATATGAAGATGCAATTCTCACCGAACCGTAAGATCTGTTCACGTCATTTAAATCAGAATTTAAAACAATTATCTTTATACTTTATTTAAATTTTTCGTTAATAAGTATTATGTAAATTTTACAAATCTTCAAGCACTCGGTTTTCGCTGCCTTATCCTCGAAATTTATAGACATTTAAACCCATATTGTTAATACAGCTTGAAAACTTCGACACAAAAAATCTTGGTTAGTGATATCACACTATGAACTTTATTTTAAAACGTAAAAATTAGATAGAATTTGAAAGCTCGCAGTCGTTAAGAAAAACTAGAAAGAATAAAGAAATGTTGTTAATAATAAAAGCTGGATGGAATTAAGAAGCCCAGTGCCTTGAAAATAAGTACAAAGATTATCATAAGATTTTCTTTCTCCAATTAATACACGTTTGGTGTTAGCAAATCGCCATGTGTGTCTAACGTGATAGCGATGATATATTTCAACTTTAATGTCCCGAAATAAGGTTTTAAAAAAATTTTACGATCAGGAAAAGTAGTTGGACATTCGTCCGTAACTCATAATTTCGAACAATTATGGTTATATTTAAAGTTATCAAGTTGATCAAGTTCCGAGTAATAAAAATTATGATACTTTTTTTTCCTACATATATTAATACCTTTTCAGTTTTAACGGTTATTTCTTATTAATATTTTCAGGTTTGCGGAATATTACGATTACGAATTTACAAACTGTTTTACATTTAATTCTCGTTGGGGTGAGCAACAAGAAGTGAAACCTGCTGTTCTATTCAATCCAGTTACTGGAAAAGCTTCAGGTAAGTTTAAAATGACAAAAACTTAGTTACGACTGTTAAAAAATACTAATTATAAAAACGATATAAAATTAATTATAAAATTATCATAAAATTAAATATAAATTATAAATAATATTATAAAAATCAAACGTAAATAAAATATACATTATAGCCAACAACGAGTTATACAAAACACTTGCACCAACTATAGTTAAATTAGCTAAATTTCATCAGATCATTCCATCAGCTAAATTTCTTTTTAAAACCCACTGACGGTTATGCACGTAAAAAGTCGTAATTTAACCTGCAGTCTTCTCCACAAAGCAAAACCGGTTTTTCCATGTTATTAGATAGGGAAGTAGTGCATAGGGGAGAAACATTTTCCCAATTTTGCCCTTTTGCTAAACCGCCAGTGGGTTAAAATATTTTGAAATTTTTCAACGATTCGCCATTCCTTTTTCACTCGATATAAAATATACCCATCATCGCTTTACTTTAATCAACAGTTTCAGAAAGTTTCCTTTTTTTTTTTTCTTTTTTTTTTCTTAAATCTTGACCAAACAGTTTTTTTTTTTTTTTTTTTTTTTTTTTTTTTTTTTTTTTTTTTTTTTACTCTTTGGTTGGTTGGTAGGCTAAAGTTTTTTTTTTTTTTTTTTTTTTTTTTTTTTGGCACAAGTGCCAAAAATGGCTATATTGAGCCAGACACTAGGTTTAAGAGTTATTGTTTTATTTATTATTTTTTAGAGTAATGGATATAGTCCCATTGTTTCAATAAACTGGATAAGATTGGGATGTATAGGGTCACCAAGTAAGGATAAAAGATCAGAATAAGAGCAACCAAAAAGTTTGTTCCTGAAATGCTCGAATCGTTTACAGTCGGTTGAAATATGTTTAATAGTACGGTCGGCACGACACAGAGAACAGCTAGGTGCAGGTTCAGCTTTCAGTAAATGTTTATGGGTAAAATGAGAATGACCGATGCGCAGTCTGTTAGCTAAAATCTAGGTTTTGCGATCAGAAGATATTGTTTTACAGATATCAAGGTAAGGTTAAATTTCATGTAGTTTAATATTAAATTGTGTATTGCAGTGTTCTTTCCAAGCCTGCTCTATTGAAGATTTGCAAATTTGTTTAACTTCGAAAGGTAATAAGAGATTAGTGCTGGAGTTTTGGGTTGTTTTAGAAAAATATCAGCTCGGTCATTACTGGGAGCAAAAAGGTATCTAACAAAACAAGGGTATCCGGGACCAAATGAAATGTGAAGGTATCCAATCAAAGTAGATTCTATATCATTTGTCTTGTAAATGTGAAGCATAACTTTGAAATCTAGAAACACAAGATACAAAGCTATGCAAGTCGGTACAAATTATCCAATTTTGATAAGTTTCGTCTGAAATTAAATTAGGGCTAGCAGAATAGCACAGCTTTCGGCGGTAAAAACTGATGAATCTTGATGCAACTTTGAATTTAATACATTTTTAAAAACACATTTGAACACCGGACAATCATCATCAAAACCAATTATCTATAAAAAATATAAGCAAAAAAAGTGTTATATGAGAAAATATGAGTACTAAATTGTTATCCTTAAGAAGATTAAAAGGGAAAACGGCTTATGTCCATGAAAGTTGATTCTTGGGAAAAACGAAAGTGCTTGAACAAGAACCTTTTTTCCACAGCATGATCCATCTTCACTCTGTAATAACTCTCGGGGAGAACCGATTTTCCCTATTATTGATTAGTTAAAACTAAGTAATCGAAACGAGCAAACAAAAGGCGATTAAATCGTCATTTTTTTGAAATATTTACATAAACCGTTCTGAAACATACGTTTACATGAAAACAAAACACAACGTAACGCAATTACTCGAGAATAATGTGTTTTCTACAGAGTTGGCAAGAAACTTACACATGTAAAAATTCGGTAAAAGTACTGTATCTCAATTTCTATAAAAGCTTCAATGCAGCCATATAAATTCAATAATACTAAAGAATGTACTGAACACTCGATTTTAATTCGTAGAACTCTTGTTGTGTCTAAACATGGACGTGGATAATTACAATAATATGACAGACACCCCTTCTGGTCGTGTAAAAATGGTTATACATGCCAATGACATAGTTCCAAATCCAACGTATGACGCTGCAAGTTTAGAAGCAGGGGCCTTCTACTCCTACGGAATCCAAAAAGTAAGTTTAATTTTTAGCTTTATTTTATTTAACATTCATATTAGACCGAATAAAAGCTTGCACTTCCCTTCATCAGGCACATGGCATCTGAGAGATGCATGTGCTATTTTCAGATACAATGAGCTCGTTAAACGTTTTTCGGCGAGAGATTCTTATTGTAACTGATAGATATAAAAGCTTTTCCATTTATTACATTTTTACTAAGATAAATTTGCCTGGGTACTTTTACTTTATTTATTTTCTTTTACTAAAATAAATTTGTTTCTATCCATGTTTCTTACGTAAGCGCATTTAAACATTTGAAATTGAAACCACTCAAGCAAAAAAATAAAAAGAATTCTTTTGCAATACAGTTTTACAACTGGGAACTAATATTGAATTTCAATTCAAAAACAATTTAAGCAAATAATTCTATTTACATACATGAACGAACTCGTTTGTTTTTATAATAAAAAAAATATATATATATATAAAAAGACCTTTAAACTATAAATTTTAGATGAATATATAAGTTTACAAATACATTTGTTTCTGGAAATGCATGACTTCTATGATGCAGTTTTCAAGTTGTGAAATTGTATTATTTATTATACAAATATATGTTGGAAAAAATATTAAATAAACATATAAAAACGTAATCTTGATCTGAAATTTAAAAATTTTATGCAATCATTATTTTCAATTCTATATATTCATTGGTTCCTATGAAATGGTAAAACAAAATATAGTTAACTCAGAAAATCGTTGTTGTTGTTTCTAATGAAACTTGGACAAGTCAAGCTCACCAGCCAGTGACCTTTTGCGAATTAAGTCAGGAGGGTACGCCTTTCGCTTAACAAAAGAGCACCGCATCGGTGAAAGTAAGTCTTAATTCAAAATCCCACAGATAGATGACAGCACCATTCATTCAAAAGGCCACTTCCTCAATTGAGACATAGATAGGAAAAATTCCTTAAAAAAGCAATTGAGAAAGGAAAAATTCCTTAGATACATGCATTCTATGGTACGGCGATCGACACACAGGACTTTCGATTCCACAGATTTGCATGTACTCGATGAGTCTGCGGAGTCGAGGATCAAACCCTGGCTCCTCCGAGCTGGAGCCAGATTCTCTTAGCACTGGGCTACCGCGGCTCTCTCAGTAAACTAAAAAATTTTAAAATGCAACTTGAGAATACATTATTTGAAAAAAGAAAAGAAATTTACATAAAATGTAATTGAATAATCAGAAGTAAGAGAACATTTTAAAATGTATTATTAAATATGTAATTTCATTTCCTTAATTCAATTTTTTTTAAAGAAAGAAAAAGTCTCGTTTAATATGCAGCGTCTTTTTTCCTTATTTTTAGAATTTATTTTTTTTTCTAGAAACTGAAAAATATAGTTTGGTTTTGCAAAATATCCAGTAATCAAAAGATAATTTTGCAGGTTATGACGAAGCTGTTGGAGAGTCCCTATCAAACAAAATGTAGGAATTATGAAGAAGAAAGGGAAATTCGAACAGGAGCAAAAATGAGTCAAAAGGTAATTGGTCGATAAATTTAGGTATGGGCTCTATGCAAGCCAGTTCATTCAGTTATAGCTTGTTTCCACTAGCAACTTTAAGCTTTCCAAACCTGCTAGTGGAAACAAGGTACTAACCACATCGCCATCTTGGTGATCCATGGCGCACTTTACAATATAAAATCTTGCGATATCGTCCAAAAAATAACAAAAATCCAATCTTTAAAAGTGCCACAACAAATAGTACCGTAGGTGCAACCGTTGAGCTTACCATGAATTCGTACGAAGAGCCCCAGTCTATAACCCAGACCATAATTCCATCACCACCGATATAGATGGGTGACCAAATACTTATTAATAAACAGTGTATATATAGCGTTGTAGTTTGGTTTTTAAATCAATGCTGTTAAGTTCTAATTGGAAAGCGTGAAAAGGCTTGATACAATAAAGTTTTCGTTTTCCTATTCTGTATTATTAGATGAGAACAGAGTAGTTTGTTAATTCAGGCCAGAAAAGACCACATTATATGTAACTAACATGCTAACAAATTAAGTGTACACAAAATACAGTTTCAAAGTACATATTTATTGATCATTATTTTCTTCGTGTCTTCGTGGATATGATAAAAAAAAGTTTTGCTACAAAATATTGTAAAAATTATAATTACACAAAGTAGCCACCCTGTATATGTTTTAGAATTGCCTGTTAGAGTGTTACAAAACGCAAACGGAAAAGAAATGTGGTTGCACGTACCGACGTCTGTCTCTAATGTATAGTGCTACACCATGCCAGTCTAATTACCAAAGTAAGAATAACTTTTGGAATGTGCTGCTTTTGAGTCATTAAACAATTTTAAACATAAAAAGAAGCAAACAATAACCAAAAATTGTGCTTTATTTTTAGAAAAATGTCTAAAAGTTGTCGAAGAGGAAGTTTTTAATACTTGCAACCCACTTTGCCCGATGGCGTGCAAGTGAGTATTAGTTAGTGAGTATAAGTGAGTATAAGTTCAAATAGTCAATGTATGCTAGATAATTTGTGAGAAGTTATTGATGCATGCCAGATATATGCATATATACGATGTGGAATGAAATAAGCATAGGCACATCTAAATGCTACACAAATGAACTGAAATGCGGCTTAAGCACATTCTTAAATACAGGGTATAGTTCTTTTTTATAAGTGTTAAACATTTTTTCGCCTTGTGCTGTCGCAATTCTAAAATGCTTTTTTTATTTTTAAAAAATAAGGTCTTTATGACAAAATGTTAAAACATTTGTATTATCTAAATAATTGGCTCAATTATCTTTTGTGCCATAGGAAAAAATAGTGTCATTCTTCCCAACACCTATGAAATTTCCGTAGTTTCAGATATTTTTTTCAAGTGGCAACAAAGCTAACCAAATAATACTTTGATAATTTAGAATTTCGTTCTCCAATACATATAAATAATTTAAACTATGTAAAAGGCCAGAGAGAGAGAAATGTTACGTTATGTTCGAATATAAATTTTATAAAAAATTTATTTGATTTAAAAAATTTCTGCTTTCGTTCTTTATCATTAGGGAATTACCCTAAAGCTTATTTTAACAATATTGGCCAATTGTGAATCGATTTAAAGAAGTACGTGCTATTTTCCCACAAAAATAATAACAATAGTAATTGTATTTATTGTTTACTTGGGAAAAATAGATTCTAAATAAAAATTTTGTTTGAATTTTTCTTTCTTTTTTTTTCATAAATGTTTGTTCCGTTGATTCCGTGTGTGTCAATGAATCAGAGTTGTAAATTTTCCTTTTTACTATTCATATAATATTATTCCCTTAAATCTTATTTTATTTTTCGCCTATTTCAGACAAGTGGAATTCCAATATGTGGCCACAGATAAAGAACCATTACGAGAGGCTAGTTCAAATTCAATCTTAACTATAATTATTTATTGTGAAGAATTATGTATACTATATATAATTTTACGTTCATATTTTCAGAAGTCTTCGTTTTATGAAAGAATGGGAATCAATCAAGTTTTTAATACTGGAGAAGAAATGAAGTGAGTATTTCGAAATATTGCCAATTACACTCCCAATGAAAATAAATTAATATCAAAATTCATAATTTGTAGAGTAATTGTGAAATATTCGTTTTAAATTTAATAATTGAACAATTTCAATGTCGGCTGCACTTCACAAAACAGTCTCAAAAGTTTCTTTTAAGTTCCTTAAACTGTAAAATAATGCTTAAATCATTTAATTTCTATACATTTTAAATCAAAATTAAATGCCTAGAGAACATCAAAAAACTTTTATACGTTATTTTTGTAAACGATAAAAAGTCAGTTCAGAGGATTGAAAACAATTTTGATGGTATCCCCGTTGCTTTTATTTGTTTAGTGAATTTTTATCTCGTTCGCTACTCCTTTAAAAACAAACAAATAGTTTAAAATGTTTCTATCAAAATTTTTTTGCATGTTTTCATTAAAACTCGCAATTGATATAAATGTAATAAAAAGAAATAGTTTTTATTAGATTCATATTTTTTTCATTTAAGCAAAAACATGGCGTGTGTCCGAATTCATTACGGTTCAACAGAAATAAGAACTCTCACACATCAGCCCAAGTATGAGGTAAGATATAAATATAGTTTATTTTACAAATATGCACATTCATCTTTCTAAAACAATGTTTCTCAATCTGGGGCAAGAGAACGATTAACATTGATTGATTGAGTGTAAGGTTTAATAGCACAAGGTCCAAATGAGGACATGCAGCGCCAAACAATACGGTAAAACAGTTCAAAGCCTAAGTGCATACAAAATTTTAATTGTAGCACAATTATAACTGATATATAAGGAAAGCTATAAATATAGTTTATTTTACAAATATGCACATTCATCTAGAACAATGTTTCTCAATCTGGGGCAAGAGAACGATTAGCATTGATTGATTGAGTGTAAGGTTTAATAGCACAAGGTCCAAATGAGGACATGATGCGCCAAACAATACGGTAAAACAGTTCAAAGCCTAAGTGCATGCAAAATTTTTATTGTAGCACAATTATAACTGATGTATAAAGTAAACTATAAATATAGTTAATTTTATAAATATGCACATTCATCTAGAACATTGTTTCTCAATCTGGGGCAAGATATTTTTATTTTTTTTTATGGCGGGCACTTGGGGCAAGTTCCCCATTGGCCACAGAAATGCCAGAATTGCTACTCTCTTCTCGTTACCCAGTGGGCGCCTATGGCTGAGCCACGGCGGTGGAGCAGAGTCGCCCACGTCACGCAACCACAAACCCGTTTATAGGGCGGGTTACATTCACACACAATCACACAGAAGAAAGAAACATCCATGCACTGAGCGGGATTCGAATCCGCAACCATCGGCTCTGCAGTCAGGCACGCTAACCACTCGACCACCTGGTCAGCATCTGGGGCAAGATAATGATTAACATTGATAAAGTGTCCGGTTTAGTGCCACAAGGTCCAAATGAGGACATGCTGTGCCAAACAATACAAAGCCTAGGTGCATACAAAATTTTAATTGTAGCACAATTATAACTGATAAAACAGTACTAGTTAGTTAATAAAACCAGATAAAAAGTATGAGTGCAGTATAAAACACACCAAGTAGGAAGGTAATAGGATGTTTATAAAAGTGCAGATTTTGAACCGTCTGTAAAACTCGGTACATATCGAGAATATTGACGATGTGCAGTGAAAAGTTTATGAGAAATGCAACGTGGACTTTATTGAATAAATTGAAAAGGGAAATAAATTGATATGGAGAAATCGTCTATGGTGGTATGAGAAAATGATCTACTGATTATGAAGGTAATTCACAAATATCGAATGTTGGGATGAATGAGCGAGTGCGAGCATGAAATGAGCGAATGTGTGACAGTCTAGCAACATACAGTCGCTCCAAGCTTGAGGAAACAACATCATGCTTTAAACCTTTAAAGGATGCGATTTAGAGGACGCTAGTCCTTAAAAACGAGTTTTCTTAGTTAGTATTTCTAGTGCAAGAGGTATATTGGGGTATACCGCACTTCTTTCTTGGTAAAAGTAATGTCTAAAGGTAAAAGTCGATTAAAATCAGTGACTAAAAACCTATGTCTCTAAGAAAAATATATAACTTTTTTGTGAAGAGTATCTCCAATTAAAACCTGTAAAGTTGGAAACTCATTGTTGAAGTACCGTTGTCCAAGTTGTTTGTATTTAATGCACTGGGTTAAAGCTTCTTGGCATTTTGAACATACGGGAGCTGGTTCATCAAATGATAAATGTTTGTGGCTGAAACATGTTTATACAATTCGTAATTTTTCTCGTCCATGTAGCTTCCCTCGTTTTAGCCAATGTATTATTCATAACTTTTTTAATAACTGCATATGTAAGTGGTTGGTTCAAAATGTTTTGAGTAGTTTTTGTCATTTCATCTGCCTTTTAATTTCCTGGAATTCCAACATGACCAGGGATGCAGGATAAAAAAATATCATAATTATCATTTGTTAATTATCAATTTAGCACGTTTTGAATAATATCCAAGTTGAAAAGAAAATAACGTTTTCATTATCAGCGTTTATATAACTTAGAAAAGCAGGCTTTTACTTTTACTGAAAAGAAATAGTCAATTCAATTCCATAAATTTTTAACATAAACAAGACAAGCTATTGGAACAAAAAAAACTTATACTCGAATAATTTATTTTGAGTAACGTATATTACGAAACATATAGTCCGTATATTACGTACTTACGAAAAAAATTTGTTAAAATGCTCTTTTTTTTATTAGAAAAAAAATCATTGTAGAAAAAGGAAACTTGTACTAAGCATCCGAACAACTCAGAACAATTGTTCAATTCAGAATTCTCAATTCAGAAGAGTTCAATTCAGAATGTTCAGTTCAGAATTGTCTCAATTTCAAACCTAAGTTATAAGATTCATTAAGATTCTCACGCAAAAGCTTACTAATGAATAAGAATAATAAAATATCGCACTTTCTCATACTGTTTTGTATGCAAACAATGTTGTAATTCAAACAGACATATTAATCTTCTTGATCACTTCAAATAAATAACTCTGTAAATAATCTGGTCTATGATAATAAGTGTGTATTAGCGATACGCAGTATCTGTATTTTGTTTAATCATATCAATATATTCTCACCCCCTATGTAAAAGAATTTCCATTTGTTTCAAACCCTCAAGTTCCTTTAGAGGTGTTAATTAGCACTATTTAAATATTAGCGCTGAAAGATGAGCTTTCATGCTTGGTATAATTGCGAATCGAATAGGTCATCACCTTCGTTAACAGTAAATAGAAGAACATAGAGTTAAATAAGAAAAAGTGTTTCAGATGCCAAACGTTAACAATAAACGGTTCTTCTAAATCGAATACAAAATATTAGGGAGAATCACTGAGGAACCTCCGGCAAGTGAGACCCGTGTTTACCTGAAAAAGGCAAAACCCTTGCTTGAGGTTAATATGAACAAATCGAAACAAAATATTTTTAAGGATTGGATTAGATAGACAAGTTGACAGCACAGGAACAGAAAACTATGAGATTGTATCATGTAAATGGTCAAGATAAAGAAGTCAAATATTTTTAACCTAAGCTGAATTAAAAATAAAAAGGTTCACAAAATAAAGGAAAATATTAGCTACGTGAGGATGAACGAACTGACTCTTTGACACAGAACATTTTTTATACATATTTTTTTGATACTTTTATCATTATTTTGAATTAAATTAATTCAAAATTAGTGGAAAATACTTCATTTAGCATCTTAATAATTTATGGCTATGAAAAACGACATGAAACATCGGTATTTTTTTTCTGCGTTAGCGTTAAAGGTAAAAACTTCTTAACACAGCTCACTTTCAAACAATAATTTTTCATATTAGCAGTTACTTATTTAATAAGAGAGAAAGTTATTCATAGTAGAAATTTAATTAATTTACAAAATTTATAAATTTTAGATTATGAAATGGAAGAAAGAACAACTACTTTTGTCGGATTTTACGTTTTAGTACAAATATAATTCCAATAATCTAACAGATCTTTTTTAGTAACTAGTAGACTCTTTTATAATTGAAAAATATCGAAAAACAGTGAAACCTCCAAGAAAGACCGCATTAATTTATGACCACTTTTGGGAGGCACGGAATTTTTTTCATAGACTGGTGTTGAAAAAAACCTTTAAAAGAGGCCATTAAAACCTCTCCCAGCAACCGGAAAGCATCTGCACATAATGCGGAAAAGGTAAAATAAGGAAACATAAAAAATTATCAAAACAAAAAATTAAAATATCAAAACAAATAAGTAGATTAAAATGTATTCAAATATTTGTGAGGCTCTAATTTAGAGAGCTCTTTTTGACGATACAACCTCATGTTGCAGTCAGAGAGCACTAAAGACGTATCAATGATTAACTTTTAGAGTTGCAAGTTAAATTAGAAAAAAGTTATTTTAGAAAAGAACAAGCACATCAAATAAACTTCTTAACTTTTAAATCTAACTAATTTTTAAGATATAAAATTAAATGCAAACTTATTCAAAAAAAAACGAAGGTTTATTTATGTAAAATAGATTTATCATGCATAATTAGTAAATTTGTTTTTACACTTAATTATATCAGTTGGGATCATTTTTACAGATCAGGGGCCTGTCTAGACATTTTGTGAAAGGTCCTGTTTTTGTAAAATTGTGAAAAAACTATTCATAATTTGTGAATATAAAATAAGCGTTAAATCACATTCTTTCAACCAGAGTCCTGCTTTTGTGAATTTGTACAAATAGGATCCTGTTATTTGATATTTAGTATGCTACTCAACACTGAATATTCATTTCGGACGAATAATGGAAATAAATCACTCACATTTTTAATAATTTCAATTGACATATTTTAAATATCACAATTTAGTAATGTATCACTTTTAATGTGTTACGCAATAAGTAAACTTAAACAATTCTTACATTTATAATATTTTATTTAAAAATTACCAGAAATTTGTTTTTATTTACATAATATTCTATTAATTACTTTAATGAATAAACATAAATTGATCAATTATTTATTTACAAAAAAAAAATAATTATGATTTAATATTAATAAATACGTGCACACAATGTTTGTAAAAGTATAAATATTTCCTTAGAATGCATTTGGAATTTAAACTTAGGGAAACTTGGAAAACTTAGTTTGTCTCGAATCGTCTTACTCCCCCCCCCCCCCTCCGGGAAGGGTTTATTCGATTAACAAAACAATATTGAAGATAAACAAATTTGTGAAGGGTCCGATTAAAAGAAATTACTTTGTGAAGGGTCCGTTTTTACGAAAAGATATTTTATGAAGGGTCCGTTAACGGACCCAAATTTCTTCTAAACAGACAACTGCAGATGTTAAATTTTATTCATCAATCAGTCGCCAACTAAAGTGGCATTTTCGCACCAAGAAAATGACAGACTAAAATCGTTCGCGAAAAATAATGTACAATAGAAAAAGTCTTCAGTTGAAACATTTTAAAAGTTACTATTATAACAATAAATTTGAAAATTTCCTATACTTTAAATCTGGAGTGAAACATCCAATTAAATTTTATCTTCCTAAATTAAATACGTAAAAAATATTTATCTTTACTTTTCCAGTCTATAGAAGTTTTCAGTTTACTTGGTGGCTACAGCGGATTATGGCTTGGATTTTCTTTATTGAGCTGCTACAACTACATCTTAAAGAAATTTGTGGATTTAGTGCAAAAGAAAACTTTCAGCAACAGTAGCAAAAGTTAAACACTAACGAAGTCATCATAGAGATATGCAACAATTTTGTCTCTTTTACAATAGCAGTTAAATTTCCTTTCATAATTTCATTTAATTAAAATGTGGGTGATATACAAAACGTAAGAATACATTCATTGCAAACTCATTTTCTTCTTTTGTCAGGCAAAAATAAAATAACTCAAAATTTCCAGCAATAAAAAGTAGCTAGGATATTGCACAAAAGTTGCATGTTAAGAATAAAAATTAATTTCACAGAAAAAATTTAGATAAATCACATTAAAAGTTATCATAATCGGAGAGAACTTTTTCAGAAAATCTTTTTAAATGCATATGACGTTTAAAATCGCTATAAAGTATGAAAACTAATAAAATCACATTTCATTCAAAGGAATAAAGGTTTACCTAAATATGAAGGGAAAAATACGCTAAAAGAATGGTTGGCAATACAGTAGACTCTAATCTTATTCATTCTAACTCAAAAGTATAAAAAAAAAAAATTTATAAATAAAAGTTTGAATTCACCAAAAATTGAATTATCCAAAACTCTCAAATAAGCAGTGATTGGAAGAAAAAAATATTTTAACATAGAATCAAAGACTAACAAAGTATTAAAAATTTTATTTAATCAGTTTAACAGAATTTTAAAATAAAATATATATAAATACAAACATAAACAAATTGAGAAAAAATGGTAAAAGAGCCAATATTTATTCACTGATTCACTACTTTTATTCACTGATAAATTATAACAGTTCATAATTATAATTTTCATTCAATTAAATATTTCATAAAGTAAAAATCTTATTGAACCTAGTTGAGAAAAATTTATCTACCATAAGAGAAAAAGAAAGATTTTTTGCATCGTGAACTGCGGCAGAATAATTGCCTAGTCTTGCCAGCCTCAGGGTAGTAGCTTAAGTAGAAAATATACTAAATAAACTTTAAAGAAGAAAATATAAAATATACTTTATTTCCAAAGTAGAAAATATACTAATTTATAAATATATATTTAAGTGAGAGGTTACTATGAAAATTTTATGCTTTATGAAAAGAATGTTCGAAAAAAAATACTTGCAGACCAGTAATTTTAAAATTTAAGTTCTGAAAAATGTCTCACAAGGTCACATAATTCTGCATGGACAGCAATAACTACCACTAACTAAACTCAGTCAGTGGTGCAACAGCCCATGGAGGACCAAGTCTTACTATGCCCATCTCAGTTTCGGGGGTGATTGTGAGCCCAATTAAGAAATCCTGAAAATTTCCTGAGTAAAATCATTAATGACGCATTTCAAAAATTTTATAAATCTTATAATCTTTGATAAATCTTTATAAATTTAAATCATTTATATTTTCACAACGTGAAATTCTATATAATTATATGCAGCATAATTTAAATTAATAATTATTTATTTAGTTTAGTTTTATCTCTAATCTCATTTATTTATTCTACCAGAAAAAATATTTACATATAAAAGAGACGCCAAGCATAAATTCTAGTTCTAATATTTTTAAATAAAATATACAAGAATTTTCATACATAAATGTGATCGATGATTTCTGTAAACTTCTGGACTTTGGATTTCCGGAAATTTCAGGATTGCGGTTAGCGAAAATCTGGATTTTTTCTGGAGCACAATCTCTGCAGTTTTCTTTACCTTGGGCTCTGGGGGTTATTCCTGTCGGGTGGTCAGCCGAACACAGAATCCCCAGTGTTAAGTCCACCAGCAGGCTGGGTACTAAGCTTATCGACCTACTGAAGAGAAAGGCTGAGTCAACCTTGCTATAGAACCCCAGACCTGTGGCACAGGAGGGCTAAGCACTACTACTCAGCCACCAGAAATAATTAAACTACTTAAGGGTAAAAGGTCAAAACAATCATTTTATGTACTCTGAATAAGAAATTAGTTTTTAAGAGAAAAAAAATGCAAATATTGGAACAAAAAACTAAAGAGAAAGAATCAGAAGAGAAAGAAAGAACAAATCAGAAAGAAAAAAAAAATCTTAATTGGAAATTAAAGTTATACAACCTCTCCTTTTTAGCAGAAGAAAAGATTCAAAATTACAGAATTCAACATTTATCAACTTTTATTATTAAACATGAAAGATACAGCAATTAAAAAATGAATATGAATTTATACAAGCATATACATGACAATGTAGAAATTTAATATCTGCTGCCATAGCCCCCAGAACTTCGATAGCTACTGCTACTTCCTCCATAGCCGCCGCCTCCTCCATAACTTCCACCCCCTCCATAACTTCCACCTCCTCCATAGCCACCACCTCCACTACTGCGATAGCCGCCACTGCTGCCACCTCCACCCCTACGAAAGCCTCCTCCTCCACCACCTCGTCTTCCACCTCCACGTCCGCCTCCTCGTCTACCACCTCTACCACCACGACCTCTAACAGGTCTTCTGGATAAATCCTCTAGCTTATTTTTTATGGTCTTAATTGGATCAATTTCTTCAGGAATGTGTACAAATCTAAAAATGACATAACAAAATAGATTTTAAAATACAAAATTTTATAAAACTCTTTCTTTTTTATCAAAGATTAACAAAATTAAATTATATAAACCACGGTTCGAAATAAATGGTGGTTCATCGGTCCGGGTCGGAACCACTAAAATTTTGATTCATGTTTTTAGCAGTGTGTTTGTCACAAAATTGAATATTCTCTCATAATTATAGAAAATACACTCTGTTTTGAAATTTTTTTAAAAATTTAAATTCACTTTACTAGTGTTTCAGGCTAACTATTTAATTTTCTTAATCTCTTTATATAAATTCTATACTTATTCCATGCCCTTTTTTAGAGACCGGCATTAAAATAAAGACTTAAATCTATGAAAAAAATATATTGATAAATCAGTTTTTGACAACAACAAAAAATGTTCACAAATAAGAATGAAGGGATAAGAAATATTTTCTAAAATTTAAAAACTGCTATTACAGCAGAATTTTTGGTCCAAAAGTAAATCAAACATTTTTCTCAAAATAGCAGAAGAATATTATTCTACAATGTTTAATGCACTTTAGAATTTTACATATATTTTTTGAAAATATCTTAGTGAATTTAATAAAAAGAATTGTATATCAAATAGGGAAAAAATTGTTTCTTGCTTTTTCTTCAATTACAAAAAAAACTGAAATCTAAAACCAAATTATTAATGTCCATGAACTTTTTTGAGCATTTTATAGGCAGTGGAACCACATAGAATAAATATGAATTATAAGTATAATGAGACTTGCAGACCTCCAGGCATAAATTTCTTGTCGTGACAGGTACTATGGTTACAAGGAAAAGTTGCTTTGAATAAGGGTGTGAGGGTAATAGTTTTGTTTCAATCTTGGTATAAGTCGGCATGAGTAACAGCAATCGACACCTTTTGTCCTTCCGGTGCACCACCATCAGAAATGTGCTCTCACTTATTACCATAGCAGAAGACTGCCCCAGACTTTCAGTCTGGAGGAGCAATCCTCAAAACCACACCGTATTCCATTTTGTTAGATTGTTTCTTACAGCAATGCATTCTAAGCATGATTTGATACTTCCATTTTGCCACACAGTGTGGTAAAGTTGGATCGTTCTAAAATTATAGTGTATATTAAATATAAAAAATATAATATTGTTCTGAAAATAAGAATACTCTAAAATAAATGTATTTTGACTTTATTTAAAAGTATAAATAAAAAAACATTTTTTGTGCAAAAATTACAACCAAATTATTGTTAAATTGTTTTCAGTGATTTCATTATAAAACATTGAGCATTAGATACTTGAATGCAGATAATAAAAATAATTAATGTACATGATTTCACATAAATAAACTTAGAAGATTACATAAATTATTGTAAATTTATAGGCATACAACAAAAAAAAATTAACTTAAATTTACATTTATCCAAAAAGTTAACTTTTGCAATTATTCAGAAAACAAAATTTGTTAACAATATCAGATTAATGTGGTGACTATTTTAAGAATTTTGACACTATATTTTCTTTTCTTTTTTTTACTTATTTAATCAAAATGTTCATATTTTGATACTTTAAAAAAGGCTGTAAGTTTTTATCAATAACTTTTTTGTTAAAAAGCATGGCTGAAAATTTCTTTTATATCTTCATAAAAAATGCAGACAGCTCAAAAGCCAAGTTAAAAAGGCCTTTTGACTTCAAAATCATAGTTTGTGCAATGTATTCAACATTATAAAATTATAAATATATACCACACCTAGAAAAACAAAATGGACAATAGAGACATCAAAATATCTTTTCATTGATAAATAACCATGATATCAACAAATAATCCAAAATGAAAATCAAATGGAAATGTAAAAATATCATATATGCACTTTTCCAAAACAGGAAAAAGAAATAAAATAAAATAATTATTTAATTAAAATAAAAATTTTAATACATTAAATATGACTAATAAATTAATAACATTTTGAATACCAAAAAACTTGTCTAACTCATAATAAAGCAATAATTACTATAACTAATAAAACAATCTGATTCTTCTATTTGAGGACTATCTTCACAAATTGCCTTTTAAATATCCTTACACATAATAGCCAATCTCAATAAGGAATCCATCACCAAAAAATTTTGATATATACGAAACATATTTTTGTTTTCATTATTCGTACTTTGTATGGCTTTTTTGAGAAATATTTTATTTATTTCTATATCGTATCATTAACAGTCCACTTAAAATTTATAATACAGATGTTCAATTTTTTTGTGTTGCACGGCACATCCATAAACCAACTTAAAAGAAAGAAAAAAAAACACTGTTTTAATGCTGTCAGCAAAATACAAAAACTTGATGTGTTTACATAAATGCTAAAAATGAAAATATTTTCTACCCCAAACAAAACGATTTCCCCAAACTAACTTGTTGTTAACAAGTTAGGCTAAACATCTTGTAAAATTTCTAAGAATATAGGTAAACAATTTCAATTTAACCTCTAAGAACAAGAAATTTACAACTTTTTCTTGAGACAGAAATACAAGTTTAAAATGTTCATTTATGATGTTATTAAATTTGAATCAATATATCTAAAAAAAATCAAAAATGGCAGAATAACAAGTTAATATTTTCTTTAATTTCAGTTACTTTATAGCAGTATTCATGAGAACATAAAATTTTATCTACAAAAGATCTGCTACAAAAGAAAGTATTACATTAAAGAATAGAGAACATATTTGCATATAGATTTTTAGTAAAATAAACAAACCGAATGAATTTTCCTTGACAACAGTAACGGCTGAAGGTTTGAGATAGGCCAGACGGTGCGGTATATGTGACATCAGTCATCTCTATGTTCATGTACCTAAAAATAAAGAGCAAAAACATAACTTAAAATATTAAGAAAAAATTTTTTTTTCTAACTATTGGTCATTGTATGAATACAGGTAAGCAGCACGTCTATAAGGATATTGATTTTAAAAATACATTTCTAATTTAAAATAAACTTTTATAAGTTTTTGGTTATACTTGCAGGGTGCATAGCCAAACCTTTCAACAAAAAACAAGCACCTTTTAAGTACTTTTGAAGCACTCAAAAAAATTTTATAAGCTCTACATACATGAACAAAATTCAAAGTAATTTTCAAAGACTTTACAGGATCATGACAAAATAACTAATTTCTGACAAAGAACGCTTTTCTTGTTTATATTGTATGAACCGAGACATTGTAAAATGGTCAAGAGATTTTTCGGTTTGATATCAAAAGGTGGAAAATGAACTCTGAAATTAAGAATATCTTGCAAAATGCAGCAGAGCTGCACATGAGAGTGCAATAATCTCATCGAACCCAGCTCAGTATATGCACATGCGGACTCGCAAGTATTTCAACAAACATGTAAACTGATTGATATTTTTATACACTACGAACCAACGGTACGCCGAAAAAGATTGTGGTTGAATGAATTGTAAAAACGTTTCATAGAATAATGTAAAAACCACGCTTTTGCATAATGCGTGACGAAAATCGACATGGTTAAAGAAAAAAAATCACATTTTCGAAAAGGGAAAATTACGCACTTTTTAAAAACGCCCCATGAAAAAAGCACCTTTTAGGGCTTTTAAAAACGAAAATTGAAAATAAGCACCTTGAAGCACTTTTTAAAAATGCTACGCACCATGTCTTGTTACATTTCAAAGAGAAAATAAATTGACCCTTTTTAATCAAAAAAAAAAATACATATCTTATCTTTGTATAATTTTTAATGTTAATAGAAAAAAGGATACTTACTAATATCATAAAAAATACTCTAACAAACAAAAACTATATTCCTATATGAATTGGTGTTAGCATTGAAATTCATAAATTTTTGGATATGAAAAAAAATTTCTAGACTATTTACAACAAAAACTAATCATTTAACTTTGAAAAGATTAATAAAGAAGCATTTAACTTTGTTTTCTTCTTATAATCTAAACCCGTGATGTTTGTCTCAGTCCCTAAATAAAAAAACTTATTATATTAAAAAATCAACACAAAAATATGGATTTATAGTTTCTGAAGGGATACAAAATTAAAATTTTAAGTAAAAGTATTTTGTGAAACTACCATTTTTCCTAAAGTTGAATTTGTGAAACTACCGTTTTTCCTAAAATTGAATTTGTGAAACTACCGTTTTTCCTAAAATTGAATTTGTGAAGGTAAAATTTGTGAAGGAAAAATTAAAAATTATATTAAAAAATCAACACAAAAAGATGGATTTATCGTTTCTTAAGGGATACAAAATTAAAATTTTAAGAAAAAGTATCTACCGTTTTTCCTAAAATTGAATTTGTGAAGGTACAGCTAAACGGTAGTAAATTCGGCCTGGACAGACCCCTGACTTTATACATTAAAATATGATAGAAATTACCATAAGGTCATTCTGAAATAATAAAAAAAAAGTTTAACTAACCTTATTTAAAAAATTTTAATAATCAGTTTTAATAAAGTTTAGAAAATAAAATGTTTCCTTAAACAAACTAAAAATTATAACATTTCAGATAGATACTTAGTTTTGCAAATTATAACTTCTCAGTTTGTTTTTCTTCTTGCTCTATTCTTTTAAAGAATATTCTGCACTAAAATTACTTTGATTTTGCCTAGGCTTTTTTGGTATTATTTTCTCCTGATTTTCTATTTGAACCACTTTTCTATTTAAAACTGTTTTTGCCACACAGGACAGGGAAAAATCTCCCCTGCATTTTACTATTACACGTTTATGCCCAGTTTAATAATCATAGTTAACGATTAAATCTAAATTAAACAGAAATCTGCACTCTAGTGGCAGAAACAAAAAATACGTTCGAATTCAAACTTTGGTTTATTACACAATTAAAAACTCTGTTTCAACAAATCAGTACACAAAACATAACTAAAAACACCCCATGAAAATTAAAACAAGAAAATAAAAGACTTAATAAAATAAAAGGCTTTATAAAATATATAAGAATTGGGTTTAGAATAGAATAAAAATTACTTAAAACAGTTCACTTATTACACTTTGTTAGAAATATTTAATATTCAACATTAGTGAAGGAAAAAAAAAAAGAAAAATACTTCACTACTGCAGAATTCTTTTGCATAGGCATATATATAAATATATTTGATATAGAACAAAAGCATACCCATCAACAGATTGAATTTTTCCTTTCACAGATGTCTCATCACGAAAGTCAACTGTAGTTGTCTCACCCTCTAGCCCTTGTATCAAACTTACCAGAGTTCTTGTTGATAAAGCTCGTTCTCGAGCCATTTCATAAAATTATATTAAGTTAAATTTAAATACAAATTTAAACTAAAAGAGAAAATAATGTGTCCTGAATCAGAAGGCCGGCAAAAATTAAACTACTATTCAGTTACAGTTTGGTAATCACAGTTAATATTAGCGTAGTTACGGTTGCATTGAAACTCGCGGAAAAATCACTAAGCTAACAAGAAATATGCAAGTTTTATTGGCTGATTTTATCATCGTTTAATCATTGTTTCGTGTTTACTAAATTTGACTTTTTCAGATCTTACGCGCATTTTTGAATTACTTACTGGACTTTAATTTGCGTCCTTTCATTCGACATTTTCACCCTGCTCTAGAAAACAGGGACCAGTATAGCTTGGTTGGTGGGGCGTTGGGCCTATGTCCAAGAGGTCATGCGCTCGATCCCCGTCTGCCGATGATTCCCCGTCCCCGTGTACAAAATAGTGAATGGTGCTCGCTACATCAATCGGGGTCACAAAGTCCGACTAGGTCCCATAATAAATCAATACCTGTGGGGTTATTGGATTGGAGAGCTCTGGTTCAGGATAAAATTACAATCTGAGGATCTACGGAACGTGAATGTCTCCTCCCTGTAAAACGGGATGCGTGTATATATGTTGTCGTTGGATCATCCTCTGGTATGTTTACCAAACCGTTGCCAGCACCCATTGTCCAGTTGTAGTGTGACTTGAATGAAAGTACCGTGTCATACCTATTCTAGAGATTTATTTTTTATTTTCAGTTTAGTGTCATGAGGTTACAACTTCCATTCAACATCAACATTATAATAAAGAAAGAATAAATAGGCGTTTCCATGATTAACATTTAAATGAGGAAGACTGTTTTTCGAAAGCTCAATTGTATTTCAAAGTGATTCTTTTTGGGAATAATGCGTTATTTTCACAACTGCTATGTGTTTACAACAGTTACTTTTGATTTTCAGGGCGAATTTAACCTATCTAAGGCTAGCGAGGTCTTTGTTTTATATGAAAATGGCGCAAAACGTCAATATGAAGAAGAGTCATAGTTTTGTGAAGATGAAAAGCCTTTGGATCTAGTTTTTTTATATATAAAAACTTGCTCCACTGCTGCATTACTTGGGCTCATAAAAATTAGCAAAAGTTGAGAACAAAGCAGTGATTTTGATAATTTTTCTCTAGGTTACCAAATTGGCGGTTTTTAAAAAGTTTAATAGTTTTTGAATTATTTAAATTATTTGTCCGTTCTAAAACCCAGATAATTCTTCAAGGCATATCGAGTGGCTTTAAATAATTTATACCAAAGATAAAAAAAAAAGTACTACAAAAATTGTTGCGTATACCAAGGCATAAAAAATAATATGAAAAAGTTACGCTATTTTCAGGTTTACTTTTTTAATCTAATTTAATAGCTAGTATTAACTATTATTTCAACGGGGAATTTTATTTCATTTTAATTCTAAAAATATTGTTATCCAGATACAACGAAGCAGATAGACAGATCTTTCAGGCAGGAGGAAGTTGTATCGTAATATTGATAGGGTAAACTAACCAGTAAAGGAACATTTAAGCTTTGCTTGCCTTTTAAAAAAATCATAAAAATTTAAAAATTTTTAATTTTAGCTAAATGACGGTGTCAACATATTTGTTATTAAATACAAATTATCTATAAAAAAAATTAGATAACTTACATAATATTGTTTTAAGCTTTTGGTGATTCAAATAATAAGTAGTAAGATAACCAAGTGAAGGAACAGTTCTTACCAGTGAATAAACACTAAATTTTCCAGTGAATGAACACTTTATTTTGAGAATATTTGATGCTCGTTAGAAATCCATAGGCCACAGAAATGTCTAAAAACAAGATTTTTGGAAAACAATGGAAAAATACCACATTTCATAAAAGCATTTTAACTTAATCAGTTGATTCGTCAATATCTTATTTAAAAATGGATGTAAAATTTTTCCGACATATTGTTTTACAATTCCTTTGTTTTCAAGATCTAGCGGGAGATTTCCTTGAACTGGGTAGAAAACTAAACCAGAGAATTTGTTTTGATGAACAAAACTTGTTCAGTTTCAAATTGATATGAGATTTATACCTATGCAGAAGAAGCAAAATAGGGAATTTTATAGCATTTTCAATTAGCCATGGGTAGAAACATTTGCAATACATTTGTGAAATGTAGCTGCGGTCATCGAACCCCTTCATGAATCGCTCTTTCCAATGAAATATATAGCAGGAACTGATTCTGTAATACCTCAAAGAATTCTTCAGTAAGGAAAAACTACCCATGGAAGAAATATCGGATATCCACTGAAATATTCTTTATAATTTTTTCTTATTATAAATTGCATCAAGCAAATAATTTCTATAGCTTTAAATGGAGATGCAGTTTTTTTTAGGCTACTCTGTTTTGAGGCTCGTGTTTTGACACTCTTCTCATTATAGCGCTTCTTATTCCATTCAAATTTCTCCTACTTACATAATTTAGACACTATTTGAAAAAATAATATTAAAGCTCTTTACTTAGTTTGATTTTCCTAATTGTTTTGACTAGCCTTATTGTTAACTTGACCTAATTGTTTTATCCTAATCAATTTTACTTTATTTTGTCATTTTCTAAATGAATTTAACATAAATTAAATGTTAAATAACTTACTATACAGTTAAAATACTTTGTTTGAGAAAGCTTGAAAATAAATTCTTTCTCCTCTATAGCTAAGTGCAGAAGGCATTCTCAATAAGACCGTCCTGCTGTTATTTAAAGTTTGAGGTCTTCATTTGATGCAAGTTCAGTGTTGAGATTTTGGACGAAAGAAACATATTTCCTTCAGGACACGAACATAGAGAAGAAAAAACTGGACGAAATGGAAGAGTTAAATATTAACCAATACAATTGTTTAGCGATAACTAATAAATAAATAGTTTAAACTTCAAACAAATAAAAAAGATAAAATTTTAAAAATAAAAGATATAGTAATTTAAAACGGCATAAAAATTTTACATTTTTTTTTAATATTCTCCTATTTTTATTATTTGTTATATGAGTTTTCGTATTATTCAGTATTTCGTATTATTCAGTATATTATTCATAGAATTTTCATATTATTTATCATACCGAATTTTAAATCCGTATATCCTATTATAATAATTTTCTTTGAATTAAGTCCATTATTTTCCTAAATAAATATGTACACATATGTGTCTATAAAAATTTATGCACTTGCGTGTAGATAAATGCTAACATTATTTTCAGTTTAATAAATATTGTGCTTAAAGACAGAATAATCTAAAAAGAAAATAATAATTAGTTAATTATTCAAGAAATTATTCAAAAAATTATCACTTTGTTAAAAATTTTTTAATGGATTAAATTTTCATCGCAATTTTTTGAAGCTAAGGAATGTTTTAGTAATTTTCGATAATAATTTTACTTTTAATTAATTTTTATTTAAATTAAATTTCTTAATCTTTTTTTAAAAAATGTATTTATTTAACAATAAATAAATTAGTTTTTTTTTCTTTAAACCCATGATAAAGAAAATCCTAAACAAAATACTTTAAAGATATCAAAAGATGATAAAACCCCATAACTATAACATTTATATATGAAAATTTACAAGATTGTTTTTTTAAACTAAATACTCTATAACTCATAATGCAATTTAAGATGTTGAAAATTGCTTTTCTTGATTTTCAGCTCAAATATTAAAAAAGTTTTTAAGTTGTGTTCTACTTAATAAAAATCTTTTAAAATTGTATAAAATTAATCACTGATTTGAAAAGGAAAGTCATAGTTTTTTTTATGAAATTTAGTAATCTAAAATATTTCATACTCCAAACACTTTTAAAATTTTTTTTAACACTGTCATAGGCAAGACAACAGCAGCTATACATAATTGAAAGTAATTATAATATTAATTAAATTGAATTATTTTATTTAAATTAAATTATGATTTTATGAATAGGTTTGTATAAGTAAAATTCGTATTAGATCAATCCATTGATAAATAAATTTAGTGTATACTATTTAAGAAATATTTTCCATATTCATTCTTTGCATTTGGTAATGAAAATTGGAATGCTATTTGTAATGCTATTTGTAATGCATAATTATGTATTCAGAGTGTAATTTGTAATTCTAATACAAGAACATATTTAATAATGAAATTTTAAAAACTTTCCTTTAAATAAAACAGTGATGGAAACTACAGTTGTTTAGTTTTCTTAAGAAATTCATTAAAAGTATTTCCCTTCCAATTCCTTTTTTCAAGAGATAATATAAGTTTAATTATACATGAAAGTAAAACGAATAAATATAAAAATTGTCCTGGCTCAAGTAATTGAGCTTATTTTAAATATAAGCACTACATATTTATCTAATATTTTCAGTTCTCGCCATTTCAGAGGTTTTACCAAGCAATAATAGTTGCGGCTTAAAAATTACTGTTCACATTGAACACAAAGCAATTTACTTACGTCTTAGCAACTTACTTAAGGATCATCTAAACATCTATGTTTTACAAAACAGGTAAAAAATATTTATACAAATCAAAGACTTATGACAATTAAAACTAAAATGCTTTAAAAACATAAAACGTAGAGCACAACTGTTCACTCAAATCCAGCAAAAAATTCAACTGCTGCCTGCCGGAGAAATCTTTCAGATGGCGTAGATTTGTAGGGTTACTGCAATAAATCAGACAGAGGCTGCAGAAACCAAAAAAGCAAAATCAGTCCTTAAGACTTGGTAAAAATTCCTAAGCAAAACTGTAATAGTTTTCGATGCAATTTGAAATATTAATCGTCATCGAATTTAGTGGGCGGGGCGTGCATGCGTAATGTATTAAATGATAGAAACAAAAGTTTTCTGCTCCACTCTATATTGTTATTATTTATTGCTGTATTTTGCTTTAACAAATGAATGGATTACATACTTAATATAAATAATCATTAAGGTTAGTTATTTATTTGATTTTGATTGATTGTCTTTTTATTTAGATTTATGTTTCAAAATGTATGAAAGACGAGCTTTATATCCAATCTTTCACAATTTTGAACTTGGCTGTAAAAATTTTTTATCTTGTTGACTTTATCTTGAACGATTGTATATTTTTTTTTATTTAACTTATTCTCCAATTTAACATTTTATACAATACAATAAACACAGTTTTTATGCTTAGACGATATTTAGAAATTAAATTCAAAGACGATAGTATTTAATGCCTGTTTTTTTTTTTTTTTTAACAATTATATGATTAAATATTGATTAACACTTTAATCATCTAATTAATTCATAAAGTAAATTTTTCACTTTTCTTTTTAAATTCTTGCCTTCGAGTTTTGCGTCTTTTGATCCCAACTATAAACTGAGACCTTTGAAGCAATTATGTCTTAAGTAAAACTTTGAACAAATTTTATTGCTGATACATCGAAGTAATGTATGATACAAAGCATAAAATAATTCAAATGCTATGTCAATGAATTCATATCTTGAGAAAGTTTGAATATTTTTGTCAGTAAAAGTTGAATGTCTTGTAGGGAAATTTCAGTTATAACACCAAAATAAATGCCAAGTTTTGGTTAATATAGTACAGTGGCACATGAGAGATTAAAAAAAAATTTCACAGAGAAGTAACTACCCAAAGCATATATAAGGAATGAAATAGAAAAAATTTTATTCTTTCTCTGTTTATAGTGAAGTTCTGGGGATATTTCCGTTCCATGATCTGTTTTGCAAATTCAATCGCTAAGGTGCCAATTAGATTTTATACTTGCTAATGTTTTTTAAAAAAAACACGTAGATTTTTATCCGAGGGTAGCTACGAGTTAGACCTTTTGAGTTGGTCCCTTTCTGTGATGTGATGTACTGTCTGAAATCATCCAAAAATTTTTTTCTCTTTTGTTTCTTAAAATTAGAGATCAATGGGGATAGTCAGTGTATCTCCATGAAAGCTGATTTTGAGTAAAAAACTATTTTTCTCAAGCACGGCCTATATTTACTGTGTAATAAATATCTGGTTGTACTGATTTTTCACGTTATTGATTTGTTAAAATTTAGTAATCTTCAAAATGCAACAGATAGCAATCCAATGATAATTTTTTTGAAAAGTAGACTTAAACCAATCGTCTTAATCTTCAATTGTCTTAAAAAATCTTTTTTGCTTTTTCCTTGAATATTGCAAACATCAGAAAAAGCAAGGTGTAAAATATATTTTTAACGTATACAGGTGTCTGTCCAGGCCAAATTTACTACCGTTTAGCGGCACCTTCACAAATTCAACTTTAGGAAAAACGGTAGTTTCACAAAATACTTTTTCTTAAAATTTTATTTTTGTATCCTGTAAGAAACGATAAATCCATATTTTTACCACATTTTTGTGTTGATTTTTTAATTTAATTTTTAATTTTCCCAAATTATGTCTAAATTTTCACAAAATAGGTACCTCACAGAAAAACCTAGACAGACCCCTGATGTATGATGTAAAAGTTCTATTCAGGATACATTCCTTTATAAATGGAATTTCAAAATAAAAATATATTATTCTATGATAAAAATTACTCTTTATATATATATAGATTATGAAGTTAGCAAAAATATCAGAATTTTTTTTTTTTTAAAAAACTTAAATTTTAACTATTATACTCTAATAAACACACTTAAAAGCTGCAAACAAAAATTAGGTAGAGTAAATATATATATAATGAAACCCAACACATCTTCATTCAAAAAGTGTGTGGTGGTGTTGACTGCTGATGAGTTATGCTTTTTATTATTTTTATTGTATTTATTACAACCAATTCTATTATATATATATATATATATATATATATATATATATATATATATATATATATATATATATATATATATATTTGAATAAGCAATCGTGGATAACAATTTAAAAAAAGTTAACTATAGCATGTTATTTTTGCTAAATAATACCTTGATGATATTATGTAATAAAATAATAGCATCAATTAGATATTATAGTTACAAATATGCCACATTTAATATCAATGGCCATCCATTTTCTAGCTATTTTTATTAAATGTTAACCATTCCTAACAGTTGCTTTGCTTTAATTAAAAATGTTGCACAGAAATAATGTATTGTAATCTTCATAATTTTTTTTTTTTTTTACCTTGTTTTAACAGAGTATCATTCACATAGTAAGTGCTACTGGCTAACAAATGATTCTGTTTTAAATTTGTTAATTTATGATCCAACTAATCTATTAGATGTCAAATTCAGCTGCGAGCAGGCTTAGATAAAATGAAAGAGTTGTTGTAATTACTATTGTTGAGAACAAGGAATATAGTCTGTTCGCATAAACATAAATAAGAAACAACATGTAATCTCCATTATTATATATAGAATAATGACTAAAGCATTTTGTGAAAAAAAAAGATTATTTATTCAATGATATTAATAAAGTTATTCATGCCTTAAAATTGACTATCATGCTGTGAGGCTCACTAACTATCTAAAATTATAACTGAAATTAAGAAACATAATTTTCATCTTAAATTATCATGACAAAAAAGAAGTTTTCGTGATCTAAATTTGAAGTTACATACCTACTCAATGAACAAAATGCATGCAATGATGAGTTAATCAGTTAATTTCTATTGTGATATCAGGTATATTGTCTTAGTCTATTTGAATGCATATTTGAGAATTTTTAGCCATACTAATTATATTGTCCTTTGGGTTAGTCTCCATTTTCAAAATTTCCACAACATTATTCACGGAGAAATATTTCATGAAGCACATTAAGCACACTGTTCTGTCAAAGTGCTAAGACTTTTTTGATGTCAAAATTAGGAAATTCTCCACAATATTGTCTGCAGAGAAAATATTTATCCATCACAGTAAACACAATGCACTGTGAGTGTGCTAGGATATTTTTTAATGTCAAAATCGGGAAAATCTCCACAATATTGTCCATAGAGAAAGTATTTATGCAGCACATTAAACACAATGTCCTGTCAACGTGCTAGGCGTTTTTTTAATGTAAAAATCAGGAAAATCTCCACAATATTGTCCATAGAGAAAGCATTTATGCAACTCATTAAACACAATGTCCTGTCAATGTGCTAGTTTTTTGACTTCTATCATAACCAGTCATTTGTCAAAATCGGGAAAGGATCAAAATCAAGTGAGTGTCGAAACCGGACGAGAGTCAAAATCGGAGTTTTTGAGAAACTTTTCAACGTTTCTAGAGGAAGGAATTTTTGTTCCGTTTCTCTCTTTCACATTTTTGGAAATCTCTCATCCATTTGTAATGTGCCATTGAAATTCCCATAAAATTAAAATCATGTTTTTACAGGCCTATTCTTCTTGATGTCAAGTACTGCCTGTCCTATAATAACATAGTCCCGGATCTTTAAAGGGAACTTTTCGAATTTAACATTCCTTATAGTTTCCTTATCCACTTGTTCATTATCATACTGTGCAGCTTTCTCTTTGCCAGCTGCATTTTGCTTATCAACTTCCTCAACATATTTAGCAGTTTCCTCATCCACTGCTGTTTCTTTATTCGATTTCTTATCGAAAGCCTCTGCAGCTCTGTTTTTTTCAACCATTTTCTGTTCAGCAAGAAATTCATTCCAGTCCCTCAACTTGAACTTATTATTATCCTTCTTTCCCTTGGAAAATACAATCTAATTTTTTCACTCTTACCTATAACTAAAACATTTAATTCAAACTGAAAAGACGAAATATATTTCCAATCTTTTTTTATATTATAAAGCTAATATTCTTAATTTGATTTGTAACTGTTAACTTTAAGGTAAAAAATTTATTGATGCTGCTAATGCTTTTCAACTGAACAGATTATTTGTTTTCAAATTTTTAATGTTTTTTATACATTATGAAGGTAATTTTCTAAATATCTCTATAATTTTATGATAATATTCTGTTCTTGAAGTCTTACATTCAATGCCTTATGACTAAATAGAAAAAAAATATCTTTAGAAGAAGAATTGTTAGAAAATTCTGTTTAAAGTTAACACACTGCAATTCTTACTGGGGGGGGGGGAATTCTGATAAAATTACCATCCTGTATGGCAGTGTTTCCCAAAGTGTGGTACGCATGCCCCCAGGGATACGGGAACAGTTTGGCAGGGGTACGCGTTCTTAAGCGAAATATCTTGCAACAAACGGAAATTTCAAAACATTTTATTTAAAAACAAAGGAAATTTACGATTACGTATTTTTCTATTGGCTATTTTTTGCGGAGTTAACAATTAATAATTAGTGGTGTCGACCATAGAATTGAAATACTAGGCTTATTTTTATAAAATATAATTTTTATCCCTAACATAGAATATGGATCGCTGATAAGTATCTACAACACATAATGATGATAGTTTTGTTGATGATAGTTGAATGATAATTGATGATAGTTGGAGAATTTGCAGGTGAACTTGAAAAACTATTTCCCCGATTTAAAAAAAATATTATACAGATAAGATATCCGTTTAATATTAACACAACATCCATATCAGAAGGATTGTCACATGCGGAACAACATCTGTCTGGCCGCAGAAGCAAAATATGTGTCCAGTCTTAACAGAAAAAGTTTTACAATATATTTTGCCTTTTCCAACTTCATATTTATGTGAACTCGTTTTTTTAGCATTAGTGAACATCAAGTTGAAAAAAAGAAATAGATTATTGGACATGGAATCACATCTCAGACTAAAATTTACCACATTAGAACCGAATTATGTTGAACTGTTATCACAGCGAAAACAATATCATCCTTCTCACTGATGCAAATAAACTTATTAACAAAACTTTGTTCCAAAAAAGAAAAATAAACGTATTTAAAAAAAAAAAATCAATTTTTTTTTAGTGGTACACAGCGTTACGAAAATTTTTAGAAAGGGTACACAAAAGTCATAAGTTTGGGAAACATTGCTGGATGGTTATCTTATTTTTGGTAAAAACAACAACAAAAAAAAACAACATATTTCTGATTAATAAAACCTAAATATATGGTATTTAAACCAGGGTTGGCAGGTTTTTGACATGCGACAGTTTTTGACGGTTTAAACCATGGTTTAAACAGTCACGTCAAAAACCTCACCGTCAAAATTGTCAAAAACCTATATTCATATGTGAAATTTAATTAATACATGAAATTTATATATTTTTTATAAAGGATAGTGTTTCTAAATATGTTCTAGAAAAAATAAATTTAAAATTTTGAAGAAACGCTTATATTTTGAATAGTAACCAAAATCTTGTACTTTTGAAAACTCACATCTTTTGTAATATTATGTATTCATTTTCATGTGTTATTGAAAATCTGCAGTGATATTATTAAGAAATTTATTTATAACCAAATTTAGTGTATAGTATAGATTATACTAAAAATTAGACATTTTTAAAGATAAACATTAGCAGTTTTGTACATTAGACATCTTTTAAAGAAAAATCTTTTAAACAGGTTGGGCACATGCAACATTCACAATCAGGGAATTTTTGTCTATTTTTAGCTCTTCTAAAGTAAACTGGGGGTAAACTTTTTTAATTCATAATTAACAGAAGACAATACAAATTTAAGTGCTTTCTGTTAAATACACAGAGTAGTTAGTGTCGATTTACAGTATATTCAGCCTATTCATTTACTATGCTGAAAATTTAGTTTATCCAAATACTTGTGAATTTCATTTTGCTGAATACTATATAGTTTTGTTGAATATCTAAATATTCAACTGTTGAATAATTACTTCTTGCTTTCAAGATATACATTATTTGTATTCTTAATACAAGTGGAGAAAAAGAAATTAAAAGATAAAAATTGTTTTAAAATGATAAGTGTAATAATTATAAATATATATAATAAACAATATGAATTATATTTATAATTATTCATAAATATAACTCATTTTAAATTCAAATTAACATACTGAATAATAAAGATATTCGGTATAACATTAAAAAAAAAAATTTATACACTTGTATCAAGTTTGTATTTATACAACATAGGGTGACCCGAGGTAATTCACGATCACTCTGTTTCTGGGGTAAATAATAATCACCTAAATTTTATTTCAAAAAAAGTATATTTTTTTTAAATTTGAGACATGGACAAGAATGCTTGGACACTTTACTAAAGTATAACTACATTTACTTAATAATAGAGTTTTGTTTAATCTATCAAAATAAGTATCTTTTAAACTGCTTTCTGTATTTTCCATTTCAAAGATTGGTTTCAAAATGTGCACATTTCTGCAAAGATCCCGCTCCTTCTCTGAATAATAAATCTTTAGAGTTACTTTCTTTTTCTTTGACATGAAAATAGTGTAAGCTTTTGTTTAATTGTTTCACATCTACTGTAAATATTTTAATTGATTATAGGAAACTATATCAAATGTTGCCCCCTACAGATGGGGTAATTATTGATCACTAGGGTAATTCCTGATCATTGTCATTTCTTTTTATAAATAGTATTAAAAATAGCTGATAAATAGCTAATTGTCTTTTCTTAAATAACAGTTCATATTTGTTAAGTGGAACGACTATAAAATATATTTTAACTGTAATCACGAAATTTGTTTTTAACTTTATAGAAGACAAATGTGTTCTGATTTGCACCATTTCTGGTTTGTCTTACCTTACTTCGATCTTAATTTTATGTGTGTACATTGTTAGAATAATTTTTAAGTTTATAAATTAGTCTAATATAAATATGGTGAGAAATTATAAGCCTAAAAAGGATACTAGGCTTCTAGAAAGCAAAATTAGTGAATTTCTTTTAATGATTGAAAATGAAAATTTCAGTGTGAGAGCTGCTAGCAGAGCTGTTGATATACCTTACTTAACTTGACACTCTCACTTAATGAAGTTAAAAAATCCAGCAAAAGTAACCCATGTGGAAACTCTTTCTTTTATTCCAGCAGAACATGAGAATGAGTTGGCTGCTTGCCTAATATGTATGGCATGATGCAAAGATTTTTGGAAAATTTAAAGTGTTTATCTTAATTTTTGCTTTTTAAATAAATCATTTTATTAGCAGCTTAAACATATCTTTTTGGTTTGTTTGTTTGACCTTGATGTCTTACTTGTTAATTACCATTGTATAATTATTTTTAAACAGCCCATTTACTATAAAAACTGGTGATCAGTAATTACCCCAGAAGTGATCAGTAATTACCCCAGAAATGATCAAGAGAAGGGGTAATTCTTGATCACTAAAAAGTTAAAATCTTTTAAATTCTAATTAGATTTTCAAACAAAAGAAGGTAGCATAGGACTCATCTCATATAGCCTCAAACTTCCAGTAAATATTAAAATTCTAACTTGAATAGTTTTTTTACAAAATAGATATTTGTATTTTTTGATCAGGAATTACCCCAGGTCACCCTAACTTGTAAGTTCCTTATAAATATTAGTTATATGTTTCTTATATGTCAAAAATGCATAGTAATAAACTTTTAATTTTCTTAAATATCAAAAAAAAAAAAAAAAATTGTTTTTTTCAAAATATAAATATTTAAACAATTTTGGCGCAAAATTTTTCTGTACATGCATTTGAATATAAATTTCTGAGATTTTAAATCTGTTATTTTACCTTAATTTTAATTCAAAAATATTTAAAAACCTGCTGATTACCTATAGTATAATTAAATTTCAATATAATGCATGGCAACTGTTGGTAGTTTTGAAGCTTATATATTTTCTTGGCAAAATTCAGTTTTTGACGGTTTAAACCAGTTATACCCTTGTCATGTCAAAAACCACTTTTTGACGTCAAAAACACAACCCTGATTTAAACCATTCATTTGGTATTCTTTCCGTTCACATAGTAATGGTTAACCAGAAATTCTGGATTTCAAAATTATATTTCTAAATTATCACACACTTAGTGAAAAATACAAAACTGAAAATTAAATTTAACTAATTTAATGTTTTTTATATCATGCTCTAAATTAGCATAATTAAAGTACCAAATTTTACATTTTTTTTCTTTTTCAAAAATTATCTAACCATATTTCATAGTTGTTTTTACCGAAATCATCACCAATGCGCTTAAGTAAAAAGCTACCGAGTTTTTGTTGTTCCCATAGAGCCAGAAAAATGGTAAATTTTACCACATTTTGATACTTTATTCCCTACATTTTTTCCTGTGTGGGGATTAGCTGATATATCATATTATTGATAATTTTCTTATAACTTTCACAATAATATAGCTAAGTTTATTTATTATCAAATTGTTTTGTTATTAAGTGTATAAGCTTATTTATACTTTGCTTCAATTTTTTTTCCCTGTAGAATTTAGTCCTTGTTTCATGAATAAATAAAATCTAATCTTTAAAGAAGTTTTTCTATGTTATGAAAATATATGTTTGACTTTTAGTTATATAAAAAAGAACATTTGAAACAAAATAACAGGTTAAGGAGAATCAATCTAAGTGATCTTGTTTAGAAGTAATAATAAGTAAAAAAGATTTTTAAAAAAATAATAATAAAAGAATTACTGTGCTTAAAATGGAAAGAAAAAAAAATATTACGTTAATAATGAATGTATAATATGAAAGAAACTGAAGATAGACATAGTTTTTGTTAATAAAAGTACAATAAGTATGACTCGCCAATTAGAGTGAGTTTCTATTCATAAATTGAATTTTAAAGCTAGAATAAAGGATTGCACAACCTATTTAGTCTTCTCTGAATCATTTGTAATTAATTGTTTTTAATATTTTTTTTAATTATTAATATTTTTGAAATATTATATCAATAGTCATATGTAATAAGCGTTTTTATTAGAAATATTATGTCCGTCATTAAATGAGTTTCTCAAAAAATCAAGATAAAAATTATATTGTATCTTATTTGATAACGTTTAACTTTATAAATTTGCATTCAACAAATATTTTAATTTCATACACTTGTAAGGAGTTTTTTTTTACCTCGAAGAAAAATTTTGCGGTTTTAATGGAATTCTACAGTCTGCTTAGAATTTTATGAATTTTACAACTTTACCTAACGAAACAAAATGCTTTAGGAAAAAGAAGAAAAAAAAACATTATTGGAGTAGTTTTTCTTTTTTAATAATGAAAGTAATTTTTTAAAAATTCGATATCAGTGTTTATTGGATAAATTGAATTTGGTAAAAGTTTGTTATTATTACATCAATAACTAAATAAGATCACTATGTAAAGTAACTTATGTTCATGGTTAAAGTTGATTTTTATAGGAATATATACTTATATATTTCTATAAAGTATAAGTAGTTTATAGTAATTTACTTAAATAAAACTAAACGGTAAATGTAACAAATTTGGCGACAACACTGCACATAAAAAATTACTATTACTTAGAGTAATTAAACTTTTTTTTCTTAAATTTTAAACAACCATCTATCAATTTTCTCTACTTAAAATTATCAAATACTCATTACTTACAGCTTTTTTCGAATACATCTCAAAAGTTTCGACATTTTATTTCAGATTAAATTCTTAACTCAAAAAACTCAACTAATTTTCTAAAGAGTTTAACAAGAAATGGTAATCTTTAATTGTTGAAATGAGATTTTGTGCTAACGTGCATTGCTAACTTGGAAACAATGGTATTAATATTGTTCCAATACCGAAATATGATTCAAACAAATTATTATTGAACATAGTTTATTTCTTTTCGTTTGTTTGTTTGTTCATTACAAAATTTGCTGTAATCTTTACTTCATCTGATTCTGTACCGTTTTTTGATAATATATTGAAGGGATTTTATTACCGACTATGTCAACCTTCATCCATCAAAAGGTACCTCGTGATAGAATCAAATTAACATGTCTTATATACTAGTCAGGGTGCGTAGCGTTTTTAAAAAGTGCTTAAAGGTGCTTATTTTCGATTTTCGTTTCTTAAAAGCCCTTAAATGTGCTTTTTTCATTGGGTGTTTTTAAAAAGTACTTAATTTTCTCTTTTCCAAATTGAGAGTTTTCGTTTACCATGTTGATTTTCGCTACGAATTATGCAGAAAGACATTGTTCTATTCAACGTTTTAACCCCAATCCGGCGCATGGTCAGTCCATAGCGTATGAAAACGCCATTCGATTTACATGATTCAAAAATTTTAACAATTGTCAAAAACAATGCAAAAAGTTTTTTTTTTTTTTTTTTTTTGACATGACGGTTAAAACCAGATTAAACCGTTAGTTGTCAAAAACTTTCTAACCCTACCTAATCATGATGTTTTTAAGTGCTTAAAAATATTATTTAAGTGCTTAAAAGGTGCTTATTTTTTGTTGAATAATTTGGCTACGCACCCTGCTAGTGATTTGGTATTTAATATTTGTAGTGGTAGTTACGTCACAATATGTCCTAAATACTTTACTTCAGTTATACTTATCTAACATTTTTTTTTCTTTAACATTATCTAAAACCAATTGTAACCTTTCGTATTATTCTTTTTTGGCCTTGCCACCAATCAAAATATCATTCAAAAAAATTTTTTTTTTATTCCCTCCATGTCTTTCAAAATTTCGGAAAAAGTTTTACGAAAAAATTCTGAAACGCTTATTCTATGAGTTTGGCGAAAAAATAGAAAGAAAAAAAAAATAACGGCAAAAACGGAGTTATGTTTATTTATTAAATGTTGTTAATTTTGAATTTACCTCAGGTAATCGAATTCGCCGGAAGGTTTTACTGTCATCTAGAATACGTCCCTAAACTGCGTCTGACATTTCTGAAACTACATCATCATAAGTTGGCGGTGGAAAATGTTCTCTAAAGATATTTTCGTTTAAATACCGGGGAGCTATACAAATCATTAAACATTTATCACTTTTTCTAACAATCACTAAAGAATTAACAATTTCTTTTTGCTCATGAAATTTTCTTATGACATTTAATTCTTCTTTTTTTTTGTGTGTGTAATTCTACCTCTTAATTATCCCATTAATCCTATCCATACCTTTCTGCAATGTTTAATTTTACCTACAGCATTTACCTATAATCTTCATATAAGTATAATCTCTTTAACGATCGGAACCATTGAATAAGTCTTAAAAATTTTTCAATACATCTGTATAAACAACATTATAGCATTGAACTTAATTTACTCTTTCTTTAAACTAAATGTCAATTTAGTTATTATCGAAATATAGGCCTAACATTTTTATAACTATCTACTACTTAAAAAACAATTTTTCTTTTTATACCATTTGAAGTTTCACGAAATAAATCACATTTACCAATTACTCTAATTTCGGAACCATTATAATTACTTAAGCACATATCACATTTTTTAATTTTATCAATTTACTAGGGGGCTAATTGTTAATTTTATGCTGATGACAACCTAAACAATATGGAAATGAATGGGGGGAAACTGGATCCTACCACGTGATTTTCCGGCCAATAAAAATGCGCCTACAACAATGGAAAATGGTGTCAGACCATTATGATTTTATGTTATATAGAGAAATCATCTGTTTATATTTATGGAATGGAATAACATTATATAGTGCGTCAGTATCTAATTTCACATATATATATTTTGAAACATTTAATTTTTCATATCAGTCATTTTTACTGGTGAATGTTTTATCATTCTCATTTACAACACCTTACATATTGTCATGTTTATCAACACTGTGATTGTTTTTCTCATCACCTTTTTTTATTTTACATTACGGATTAACTATATTTACTGATTTCCACATATTGGAAAAAGGATTTCCTTTTCTTCATATTAAAAAAATATTGTTAAATGTCGATATTGAAATTTTTTATGGTATCCATCGCATTTGCCACAACTTTTCTTACAATCTACGACTTAACCGTACACATTTATTTTACGTAGATTTTTGTGATCATTTCTAGCACTATACTATATTTGTAAAGTAGGATAATTCTTTTTTTCTTCTTGTAATCCTTTGTTCTATGTTCTTTGTACTAAAAATTTCAGATTAAAATACGAAACTCTAAATGGCATATAAATATATAGTAAAAATGCCTGATCTAGAGCCGGAGTTATAACTTATCTGGCTGGGGGGTCAAAAAATTTTCATCTTCTGGTTCCTAATAAATTCACTTTTTTACTTATAAAATTAATAACTTTTTCCTTTTTTTTAACAACAAAAAAAGAAAGATACTCAGCTGCATATTTTTATTTGCTAAATTGCTTAGTTAATTTTTTCTATTAATTTTTTTGCACTTTCCTACTATAACTATTGCTGATTATTGATTAATGCACTAATTGAGTAATATCAGTATCATTCATTAAATTTCTGTTAGAAAATAAAGCAATTATGATTACAATTACACGTAATTCCAGTTTGTCCATTTTATAAAATTAACATAAAGTAGTGAAATATTATTTACGTTATTGTAAAGAGAATTAAACATTACGTTGATTTAAAAAGTGTTGGGCTATTATTTAAAGCTCCTACTTTTTGAATAATTATAATAATTTTTATCCATACTGTAGAGTTAAGTATAAAAATAAGAATAGTTATATAAACATAAAAAATATGTATTAAATTAAGTTTTCAACAAACTTTTGGCTAATACCTCTGTACATTATTTTTCTGAATCATAATTTAATTGAAACGCAAATTTCGAATTTTCCATAATTTAACCATTTTCGAAAACGTTACTTTTGATTTATTATAGTATATGCCCTCCTCCCTTAAATTAATTGCCAATTTCTAAATTAAAAAAAAAAAAAAAAAAAGAGTTATGCCTTCTTATTTAAAATATGTTTAAAATTACAAATAATTTGAACGAAAATTATTTTTTATATACCAGCTCACTAAAATAAATCGCCAATTTCTAAATTATGTTCCATCCTCTCAGTTTATTTACATCAGAATCTGTAAAACCGTTTTCGCGTATCGTTGCATTGAAGTGTTACATAATCTCTTTTATCATTACCTTAAAACGCACAATATGCACTTTAAAAAACGAGTTAAGCCTTCTCAGTTAAAATAAGTTTAAAATAACTTGAACGAAAATCCTTTTTTAACCAGTTATTTTTAGTTCGAAATTTTTTTTTTTTTTAAAAGCCATGAAAAGTTAGTCATCTTTTTCGGCGTTATCTAAAACAAATTATCTTTTGGTATTGGAATGCCCTTAGCAGTCCAATGCACTTTCGAATGCGATTTCTTCAATCCCCCGCTAAACTGTGCAATATAAAACATTTCACGGTATTGTGACCGAGCTTCACGCATGTTTGGAATTACTATTATGCTCATCGCTTAAAAAAAAAAAAAAAAAAAAAAAAAAACGTTTGACAGAATGTTATATTTGATTTACTATATTCAAAATGCCTTGAAGCGTATCTCCCATCCACCTTGTTTCTAATTTATTCCACCCTCAAAGTTTGTATGTTCTTTTTCCTTCTGTTCCAGCTTGTTTGGAATACTTTTATAATTAGCATATATGCGTATATTGTTATTCTTATTATACTTTTCTCGCCTGTAAAGAATTATCACCTGTTGTTTATTCTTTTATGCTATTTTATGACTGTTGCGAGTTGGTTACAATTATTCATAATTGTTAGGCTAAGTTTTTTCCTTCTCTGCCAAGCTATAATGAAAATGGCAGAGAAATTTCAGTGTGAAAAGCAGTCATAGTTTTGCAAAAATTCAAAACGTATGTGTTCACATTTTTTAATATTTGAAAGTGTACTCTTTATCTTTAGATAATATGCTATACATGCTATTTTAATAACTGTTGTGAAGTAGTAAGTAACCGCTACCCCCGAACTCATAAATTTCGAAGTTGAACTCTTGTAGACCTGGCGGAGAGGTAACCATCAATAACTGACACATTATTTTGACGTTTCTTTTAACCAGCATAGAGGTAACACTTTTTGGAAAGTATATTTATTGCAGACTTAGTTTATTTTTCTTTACCATGTAAATTTTTAATTTGCTGATATGACAATTGTCCTTACTAGAGCCGTGGTGGCTTAGGGGCCAATGAGGTGAACCAGCTTTAAATCCCAGCGATGACTAATCAATACTCAGCTCGTACCGATCACAGTGCTGACGTAAAATATGCTCAGTGATTGACAGATCATGGGTTAGAGTCCCCTTGCTGTCAGGCTAACTGTGGAAACTTTCCGTAGTTTTCCTCTTCATATAAAACAAATGCGGGTTAGTTCCATAAAAAAGGCTTCCACGATGACAAATTTTCCCCAATACTTGATCCAGGAGTTCTCTTGTCTTCTGGATTGGGTTCAAAATTACAAGGCTACAGGATTGAACATTGGTAGTTGTAAACCCTAAATTGGTTCGCCTGTTCGACGGTTATAAAATTGTCTTTACTAACTTCTTAATTTCTAACTTCTTAATTTCTAATTCTGAATTTCTACTAACTTCTAAATTAAAAACGTGTTTATTGTAAACAACCTTTTTTTTTAAAAAAAATTGGTTTCTAAACATGCAGTATTTTCCTAACCTTGTATTTGTATTAAATTTAGAACCATATTCTTTCCTGAAAAATCTTCTTAAAAAATGTCTGAATACTTGACGTCTGGTGCTTATGTTTGTGTTCTTATTTTTAGAATAGATATCTTATGTCTGCATGTTGTTTCGAATCATAACGTTATGAAACTGCTTACATTACAATTTTTTTCCCCTTTTGAAAGTGTGGTTTGTTTTGTTTGGCAATTTAACTTGTGTCCGGAAGTGGTTCTGAGGATAAAAATATCTCACTTAAAATGATTTTTTCTGTGAATAAGAACCTTCAATTGAAATAATTAACAGCCGACTTTTTAATTTGTAAATTTTTTTCTGGTGCGTCTCCTCTTTATATATATATATATATATATATATATATATATATATATATATATATATATATATATATATATATATATATATATATATATATATATATATATATATATATATATATATCAGGGTTGGAGTTTTTGCCAGGACAGTGGCAAAAACCTGGTAAAAACCAGCAAAAACCAAATTATTTAAATTGCTGATTAAATATTATTACAAAATACTTGAAGCAAATTTAAATCAATCATAAGGAATAATAATTTTGATACATTACATGAAAAAATTATTTTTAAAATATTAATAATTAATATAAGGATAATAATTTTTAAAGGATTGAAAGTTTTTGATCTCTTTTCATTTTAGAATCCTTAAATAAATGTTTTTTTTAACAAATTGTATTTTTTTTTACTTCTTCATAATAACTTTTGATATGTATTATTTTACATATTACTCTTACACTAAGGTATCTGATCACCTTCGACACAAAAATTTTGAAATTTTTGATTGACTTATACTTTTTTTGGTTTATTTATTGCAGGAGCTATTTAAACTTAAAATAAACAGCAAAAATTATTATTTTAGCTTGAATTTTTCATTTTGTAAGTCAAAAAGTGTCAAAATTTGATGTATATGCAAAACATCGTAAGTCCAAAACAAATTGATATTTTCCAATTCTGTAAAGTGTTAAAGAATTAGAAACCACTGCTGCCGGGAATGAACCACTTATAGCTCTGTAATTCAATATTTTAAAAATTAGCAACCATTTTAATGAAGTGACGGGTAAAATTGCTAGAAATCAAAAACTTTTTTTTCAAGATAACTTCTACAAAATGTGAGAAAATCAATTTAGAACCAAAGGCATGGTTCATTCCTTAGAACCATTTAATACGAATGCACAAAAAAAAATTTGAGGTAAATCTAATGAAAAGTTTTTGAGATTTTGTGTTTTGCGATGGTTGAAAAATCGTAAAAATGCATTTTGAGAAAAACACAAAATAACATTATACTGGAACTTTATTAATATATAATTGTAAAATATTAGATTAAACTGTCTGATTATCCAAATAATAACATTTTTATTGTCCAAAAAAATAGTTATTTTGTAAAAATTTACTTTTTTAAAAATTTTATGCGATATTTAAATTTTGAGTAAAAGATGGAAGAAATTTACAAAATTTGAGATACGTACACGTTACAGAAAACTTCAAAGCACGTTAATATTTTTTAATATCATTTGTGCTTGAAATGATTTTGAAACACTAAATCAAGCACTGAACTATGGTGAAACATTTAAAAAGAACATTTTTCAGTGTTTGAAAATCTGAGCGATAAGATTTTTTCTTGTTTTGATTGCTTCGATAATTCATACAAAAGGCTTTTACAATGATTTATGTATGGTTTTTTCTTTTTTAAAATTCTTTTTGGGTGCATTGAAAAATTCAAGAAATAACTATAAAAAGTTCTTGAGTAACTGTATTTTACTATGAAAATAAAAACGATGAAAACACATTCAAAAAAGTTCTAAGCCACTTTGATAAGTGAAATGCAAAAACAAATTGAAAAACATTTCACATTATATCTATGATTATACCTAATGATATAATGTTATATGCACGTATATTAATTTCAAGAAAAAAGAATGAAATAAAAATTGAAATTCATACATTGAAAATATTCATGTAAATAAAAATATTTATGCTGCAGTAATAAAAATTTTGACAGAAAATGGTTTTGTCCATTCAAATCATTCAAAATTTGTACATCTATTATGCAATTGCCAGTAACTTTATTTTCTTCAACATCAGAAACATCCAAATGCTTATTTATTTTTGTAAAACTTACAGACGTTTCAAGATTTGTTTGCAACTTTTGTGATGAAAACTGATTTCCTTGGAAGCGACGTTTTCGTTTTCTGGCGATAGATTTTCCCATAATTGGAAAGTAATAACAAGAAATAACGGCAATAAAACAAAATATAACGATAATAAAACTATATAACACAACAATAAAATAAAAATTAACAAGAAATTATCAAAAATAAAAGCAATTGAAAGGTAACTAATTCAAAACGCTATCGCAAGTTTAAAAATAAACCAAGATCTGATTATTGACTTGCCAGATCAAAGTTTCAAAATAGTCTCTAAATATGTTGCCATTCCAAATACATAATAATAAAATTCATTTTAAATCAAGTATATTCAGTAATACGTCATTTACAATAATTGCAAACAGAAACTGAAACCAAAAGGGGTAAAACTTTGACTTTCGCTTGAGAGAAAACAACTTCCGGTTTCAATATTTCGTGTTAGAGCTTTGCAAAAAATGCTATAACTTAAGTTCTACTGTACATAGAGACAAAATTCAAACGGATTTAGAAAGATAAACGTTTGTTTTATATAAAATTATCAAAATCTAAAAATTTATATTTTGATTGATTTTCACGGAAAAAAGGTGAGACATAAGAAAGCTAAGATGGATGTTTTATTAGATAGATTTTGATAATCACCTCATTTCTCAATATTACTTCAAAACAGGCCCGGACTGGCCAGTAGGCAGACCGGGCAAATGCCCGGTGGGCCGGTCTGGTCTGAGGGCCGAGCCAGCAGCAAAAAAATTTTTTTTTATACATTGCATGAATTTCAAATAATATTGCGCAAATAATAATAATATTAAATAACATATATATGATATATGTAGTAATAATATTATTGTATTAATATACAGGGTGATTCAGACCATGCGTTCCACCCATTTTTCTTCGAGAATGGAGCAAATAATCGATTTGAAATAAAAAATCTAATAACTAAATCGACCCTAAGGAATTCAATAGTGATATTGTTAGTTCCCGTAGTACCAGAATTTAAACACAATTTTGATTTTTTTTTAAATGGAAACCTATATCTTATTTGGCATCATTAGAGAGGGTTTTCGAAAAAAAGTAAATTTTACTAGAAATTTTTTTTTATATCTCTTACTGTTCTCAAGATAATAAATATGAAAAAATTCTGATTATTTACTTCAATTTATCATTTTTACCAAAAATAATTAACTTAAATTATCAAAATCGCTTCACTTTTTATAAAACATGGGAAGAAAAGCACAAATGTGTTTTAATGAAAGTATAAGACATTATGAAGAAAAAAATTTTTTTTAGTGAATATGTCAAAATCTATTTAATATGTATTTTTTCTTATCTATTATCTTGAAAATAGTAAGAGATATTAAAAAATATTTTAAGTAAAAGTTATTTCTTTTCAAACACTCTCTTCAATGAGGCCAAATAAGATATAGGTTTTTATTTAAAAACTCAAAGTTGTGTTAAAATTCCGGTACGTCCAGCTACTTGCGGGAATTAACAATATGCACATGTCCTAAATTTAGTTTTAGGAGCTACCACGAAGGCACTAATTGAAAAAGCATCATTTTTCAGCCTACTAAATAGTAGAGATGTCCAATATTTTCTGGAACAGGTATTTGGAACCTGTTATTTAATCATACCTGTTATAAAAATAACAGGTTACTTCCAAAGGCCTGTTCCAAAATACTAGGCAAAAATTTTAATTCAATTATCTTGGCAAAAATTTATTTTTCTACTTTTTTTAAAATGTTAAACTGTTTTTTTTTTTTTTTTTTTGACAATCTTTGTACAGTTTCTAATAATAAAAAAAAAATCACGTTTTATTTATTATTACAGGGCCGTAGCCAGACATTGCGAGGGTCTATAAAAATTATAATACTAGAAATACAAAACTTAAGTTTTGCATTTCTAGTATTATAATTTTTTTAGAGCTGTTTTAAATCTAATAATTTAACGAGTAACTTTGCTAAAATCAAATGAATTATTCTAAAAATGTTTATATATAGCTTATTTTCTCTAGTTCAATAGTTAATATTTCTATATATAGTTTTTTTTTTTTTTTTTCTTTTCATATTGCGTGGTGTCATTAGAACTGCATTCAAAAATCATGCCTAGGCAGTTTTGTATAGGTTTGGGAAAAAATTAACAAATACCGCCTATGAAACGTGAGCCACTCTATGAATCCCCCCCCCACCCCTTCTCGTGTCTTGAAAACTTTGAACTCACCTTTTTTTGAAAGGGGAGAAGCACAACCTTTGCTGGGGAAGATTTTTATTTATTATTAGATATTTTATGCTGCTATCTATAATATATATATATATATATATATATATATATATATATATATATATATATATATATATATATATATATATATATATATATATATTAAGGTTAACCCTAAATATGCTAATTAGCTAGCATTAAAAATTATACAGAATCGAACCAGACACAAAAACTGTTTTACTTGAAAAACAAAATCTTTTATTCAACAAATTTTGATTTGGAGGGTGAGTCGCTATCTGTAAAGTATGGTCCCGACAATTTAAGCAAAAAAGCGGTCGTTTAAATCCTAAGTTTAAGTACAATTAGTATTATTATTCACTTTTTTTTTTCGGTTTATCGCCATATCTCAAGAAATTTTAAAGGTAGTTGGAAATATTGATCACATAATTATAAAATTTATTTATCCAAAGAAAATTGAATGTAAAAATTAATTTGTTATTTATAATTAGAAGAAAACTAAAATTTAAGCTATGTAAATTTTAGATCATTTTAACTGTGTAATTTTAAAATGCGAAATTTGAACATTATTGATCAAATCGTTTCTAAGTTAAAAAATTTCAAAAAGACTTGACTTCATTCGAATTTTGCATTGTGTCATTTAAAATTAATTAGTTTAAAATGATACATGAGTTAATGTGCATTGGTATTCAAAATTGTTTCAACCATTATTAAACAAATTAGTATAAATAAAGAAATAATTTCAAAAAGATTACATTGTATTTCCCTTAGTTAAACAAATTTTATAATAATGAATAAAAAAATTTTAATTCGTTTAATTTTTTTTTTTTTATTTTTTTTTTTTTTTGCGTGGAATACGTAAAAAGTAAAATTAACAAGCCCAAATAGAATTAAAAGGAAAAACAAATAACCCAAATTCATCGAACAAACGATCGGTTTAGTCAAAGAATGTAATTTATTATACGTATACTTAAAACGTGAAAATCCAATCAATAGAACAAAATTTTTTCAACAGTCTTTTTCCCCCCTCCCTGTAAGTGTAAACATGATATTTCTAAATTTAAAAGCAATTTATAGACTTTTAAAAACTGTTTACTTGTATCAGCAAGAATTAAAAACTTCTCGCGTGAGTAGCATACGTTGTAGTTCATTTATGTCGCACAAAAGCTGCACAATGGGCTATTGGCGACGGTTTGGGAAGTATCCCTGAGGATGATCTGAAGACATGCCATCACAATTTTGATCCTCTGCAGAGGGGATGTCCTCCCCGCTTCGGTAGCCCGACGACCTGCGCGCGAATTGGAGCACTTTACGGTAAAACAGTTTAACGAGGCCCCGTACCGCACACCCTCGGTCTCTACGCAGACTGATCCAAGTGGTCACCCACCCCGCACACTGACGGCAGCCAGTGATGCTTGACTTCGGTGATCTGATGGGAACCGTGTAGCAGAATTGAACGATCAGTCCACTGCGGGACGTGAGTAGCATACGATAAGTTTTGTAACGTATATGTGAAATCATGGTAAATCTCAATTTCTGTGTTTTCATAGTCTAAAAAATAAAAGAGCTGTAATAGAAGTCATAAAATTTAGTTCTAATAAAACTAGATGTCGTTCTATAAACTTAAATATTAATTCCAATCATAAATTAATAATAGTACTTAAATTTCGTTTCGTTAAAATTATTTTGCGTCCGAAGTAAATCATTAAATGCCTTTTTTTTTTTTCACTCCTAAGAAAATGATTATTCTGCAATTATATTGTTAAAACACATTTAGGGTGTCTTAAATTTCTTAATAAAAAATAGCCTTTCTAAGGTTTAAATAAAAAAAAAAAAAAAACATTGAAAATTATTGATAGTCAACTGCTAGCCCCCCCCCCCACTTGTGGTTCTACTTCTGTGTCTTAACAACCTATTATTAATATATTAATAAAACTACCACCTAATATTTTAAACATGCTATATCGGAACAGCCTGTTATTTTTATCACAGGCTAGTATTTTGGAACAGGCGATATTTTTTCACAGCTAGTATTTTTGGAACAGGTGATATTTTGTCACAGGCTAGTATTTTGGAACAGGCGATATTTTTTAACACCTAGTATTTTGGAACAGGCGATATTTTTGTCACAGCTAGTATTTTGGAACAGGCGATATTTTTGTCACAGCTAGTATTTTGGAACAGGTGATATTTTGTCACAGCCTAGTATTTTGGAACAGGCGATATTTTTGTCACAACTAGTATTTTGGAACAGGCGATATTTTTTCACAGCTAGTATTTTGGAACAGATGGTATTTTGTCACAGCCTTTCCTACTATTTTGCAGTTTAAGCTAATTTGCAACAATGCCGGGCACGGTGACCTGTCTTCCATTCCCTTTGGGTTTTCGGGCATATGGGGGGGGGGGCAGGTTGTTTATAATTGCATTTTCCATATTTCCTATTTCCATGTTTCCTACAAGTTAAATAGAAAAAAAAAAAATTCACGAAATTTTCCTAGAAAATATGAGTCTTATTGTTTAATTTCTTCTCTCCTAAGTCTTACACTCTCTCTTTCGCATTTTTTTTGTTTTCAAGCAATAAATATTTTTACTTTTTATTTCAATATAAAAAGGGGTTGTTAAAATTATTAAAACTATATTTAGTATGTTCTAGATATCTTAGTATGTTTAGTATATTCTATTCAAGCTATATTTAAACACTATATTTTCTTTATATGCAAGCTATATTATCAAACACTATATTTTTCTCCCTATCTTTAATCCTTTTGCACTCCGTATACTTTAATATGGTGAACTTATGTATATATAAATACGAAATCATTTAAACTACATAGTACAATATTTTTATATAATTTCTGAAATTCCAAAAAAATCTAGTTATTAATTATTAAGATATAAAAATTTTAAGTTTTAGAGTTTTAACTTTCGATGTTTATGCAGATGACGAAGCATAAAGGGTAGTACAATAGTACAGAGAGAGGATGAAGAGTAGTAGAATAATATGTAAATATTTTTTTTCCGTGGTAATCTATCAAATGATATTTTGTGAATGATAAAATAACTATTATTTATTTTATCTACTGAAATAGAAACGTAAATGAAACTAATGAAAGGAAAAACAATGAGAAATAATTCCTAACCTTTAGCCAAAGGAAGCCTAAAGTTAGCGATTAAGGACTCTAAAACTAATTACATCGCTATTATTTTTATTAGAAACCTATTTTAGGAAGTTAAGTAATGAAGTTTTAGGCAATTAAATTTTTAAATTTTATACATTTAATAAAAAATTCAGAAATAGTGAATTGTTTACAATAGAGTAACTGTGGCCTGCATTTACTTGAAAGTGCTCCCCATTTTTTTTATTGGTTCTTTTTGCTGCCTACTGTGTTTTCTGCATTAATTACAATCGTCTTTTGGGGGACATCTAACCAAGGAGTTTTACTTGGAGAATCCAGACACCTCTTTACGCCATTGGCCCCCCACCTCCCTAGCTTTCGCTGTGGGTTCCTTTTTCGGCTTTCGTTTTCGAGGTCGACCGTGACCTTCGAGGTTGCGAATTGACTCTCATCAGTAGTTATTTGTTGTGGTAATTCAATCGATGTTCTACGTGAAGAATGATTTATTATTTCGCTGAATTTCGTCCACTCTTATACAAATAGATGTCTCACTGGCATTGTCTATTATTTTGTTGCTTAAAAGATTTATTCATTTTGAATTTTTGAAGAAAATAAATAATATATTTTTAAATGATAATATTCAGTAGGAAAGGGAAAAAAATCTATTACAGTTAATTGGGTGAATTTTCGTCCCTTAATAGTTTGAATTTTACTTGACATAAAAATTATCATTAGAGGCTACATAGTATGTAATATTTTTAAATTAATGTGCTAATTGTTTTAAAAGGAAAATATTAATCAAATAATCCAAGAAAAGTTTAGAATTGTTATAAAAAGGCTTGTTTCTTTAAAACTTATGCAATATTCGTATACTGGTGTTTATTTTGAATAGTTAATTTTTTTTTAGAAATGCTTAAAATAATATCGGATTATGCTCTAGTTGTATTTAATTTGTTAAATGTTTTAGCTCGTGCAAATTGGTAAAACTGAATCAATTACATTTTGGTAAACATGTATTTTTTTTTTAGTTCAAAACTATAAAATGATGTTATTCGAATTATTTAAAAAGCTGCATTCAACTAGGTTGCAATGCATGCACAGACTACTATTAGGTATTTAAGTAAATGAAATTATAAATCACCTTCAGTAAAATTCACTAAATTTATTATGTCTGAAAATATAAATAATTTTACGAAAGTGGCATTAGAATGAAGTGATTAGTTAACTAAGGGATCGTAATAATAATCACAAAACAAATCTTTGGGGAATTGTAGTTAGGGGGTTAAACGAAGGAGAGAATATATTTAAATTAAGCGAGTACCTTCAGATCTGGAAAAACGATCTGTTTCGCAAAAAAAAACGACGATGGTTGCGAAGTAATCATGGGGGCTGGTGAGCGGCAGCAAATAGGGGCCCCTGCCAAAATTGTAGGAGTTAAAAAAAAGAGTAATTTAAACACAACTTTGTTTACTAGATATTCGATTTCACAAATGATTTAAAATTAATCAGCTTTATTTATATATTTAAACTTACAAATTTTGTTACACAACTAAAACCTCTATATATTTTGATTTAACAATAATGTTATGCAATGTTGTGTTTTAAATTCAGAATTTAAATTTTTTGAATTTCTGATTTGTCTAAATCTATATTTTAAGTTCTATTAATTTTTTCGTTTTGTAAAATGAAAAAAAATGTTGGCTATATTTTCTCATATAGAAAATGTAATGTCTAATCTCTAAATTGTTTTGATTTAAAAATTATGATACGCAATGTTGTGTTTAAATTCAGTGATTAATTTTTTTAAAATTTCTAACTTGTCTATATCTGTATTTTAAGTTCTATTTATTTTTTCTTTTGTAAAATTTAAAAAAAAAAAAAAAATGTTGGTTAAATTTTCTCATATAGAGAATGTAATGTCTGACTTTTAAATTGTTATGATTTAACAATAATGTTATGCAATGTTGCGTTTTAAATTCAGATATTAAATTTTTTTAATTTCAAATTTGTCTCAATATTTGTGAAGTATTTTATTCCATTTGGACAATTTTATTCAATTTTTTTCCTCTTGTGGAAATGAAAATATTCTAGTTATATCGTCAAAAGAATGTAATAGGGAACTCCTAAATTCTTTTTTATTTAGAAACAATAACTCTTGCAATAACTTTTGAACATTGCAATAACTTTTTTTAGTTCTCTAAGCTTTCTAAATTATTTAATGATTGTTAAAAAAGATGCAAATTTTGCAAAATAATTTTTTCGCTGTCACTTATTTCTCCTTACAATGCATTGGAAAAGGGCTATATTTCGTAAAGAAAACTATTGTTTCTATTATTATTCATTATATTTGATTACACTAACAAAAATGTTTTTGAAATGTTTTCGAATGTAAGAAATTAATTCTGAATGATATCTTTTGAACTGCCTGCTCTTCTAAAGTATAATCATAAAAAGAAAAAACTATATATACATAAAAAAGGATGTAACATAGTTTTTTTTTAACTTAAACAATGGAGAATAAAAGAGAAATTAATATATAATTGCTTTCATATTGTTTAAAAATTAATTAGAAAAAACCTTCGCTATATTTTCTTACCCATAGAAAAAAAATACTTTTCCTAATAATATTGTCAAATTAATAGAAAAATATGTATCTGTTACAAAAATACTTGCCATTTTAAACTATCTTTCACGTATAAAAAAGTTGAATATTTTTTTCTAAGACCTGTTATTTTGGAACAGGTATTTGGAACAGGTATTATTTTGTATTGTAACAGCTGGAACCTGTTATTTGAAAATACCTGTTATTGCCCATCACTACTAAATAGCGTCGCAATATTTCTCCGTGAATCATACCAACGCATGAACATCTGGGAACAAAGTAACGAGCACGGAAATAAAAAAAGGCTCGCAACTATTGGAGAAACACATTGGTGGTCCAAAGATTCTGCATTAAAGAAAATTTTTGGTTCATTTTCAAACTCAGATTTAACTATATAGGCGTTATATGTCACATTGATTACAAGTTTAGAAACTATACAACAAAATTCAAATTTCAAGCCAGATATCCGTGCAAAGGCAAAAATATTTTTAGAATCATTTTGCAAATATGAAACAGTAATCACCGCCAAAATATAATCAAGAATATTTGAATTAACAGCACCGCTCTCCCAATATTTGCAAACCTCCGTTTTGGACATCTTAAAAGCTTTTGGAATGGTATCACAAATGTGTTCAGAACTATAAAAAAATAGTGAGAGATTTTGAAGGTGTACAAAAAGTTACAGATGATTTTATTGTTCGCACAAATAAGGAATTTGAAGAAACTGAAATTCAACCAAATTTCCACAAAAAAGATTGAAGAAAAGAAAATTGATGCCGGGGGAGACATCGTCGAATGAAACAGTTTTTGATGATGAAACAACTACATTTAAGATGAACGTCCATAACATTAGTTTCAGCACAGTTGTAGCGTCAATGGAACGCCGGTTAATGGAACGGCGAATTAAATGAGTTAAGCAAACTCTTGCTAAAATTTGATGAAACAGTTATAGGTGAAAATTTGCGGATTGAACTAAAAAATTCAGCTTTACATTGGGAAAAACTGAAAAATTCAGACTTAGAACATTAAAAAATAATCAGAGAAGATCATTCAAGTGAAGATAATAACGACTTTACTTTGGAAATAGAAGAAAAAGTAAGTCTAAAATGTGAGACACGCAGTGCGTGCAAAAATTGTGTTATTTGTTGCTACAAGATATTACAGAGATTCAATTTATTGACCAATTCTTACAATTTAATTGATCTAGCATTAAAATTTTTACTAGCATTGTCAATAAGTCAGGCAGCTTGTGAAAGATCATTCTCCACATTAAAAGTAATTAAAAATCGAAGGAGGAGTACTTTATCTTCGGATAATTTGAATGCTCTCATGGTAATGGTAATAATCTATTAATGAAATTAGATAGCGACGACATAATCGATAAAGTGGCAGAAAATAGTGGGCTTCTTCAAAAGTCATTAAATTAAATTTTAATTTAATGACTTTTGAAGAAGCACAAAATCTATTTTTAAAAAAATGTTTATATAAATCATTCATGTATGTGTAGTATAATAAATATTTTTATTTACTATTCTACACATACTTCTTCATCTTTCATCTTCTCTTTGATTTTATCAACCTATGTTTCCTCATAAGAACCATGTATTTTAAACTGAAATATATTCTATAAAAGATTATTAAGCAATTTTTATCCACTTTCTTACTTCGATAAATTAACTTACGTTCATAAGAATTTATAAGTAAAAAAATGCTTAAAATTGATACATTAGGAACCGATGTGAAGTAGAGGGCCGATATCTCTAAAATGCCCGGGCCGATTTTAGATCCCAGTCCGGGCCTGCTTCAAAATGCAAACAAAACCACACAATTTAAATTCTTGTAAAATTTCCAGTGAATTTTGGGAATTAATGTCTTATTTACACTCATGTCCTTCTAGTAGTACTGCCATTGAAAGAGTGTTTTTGAATGTTTCATTTGTACATTCTAAAATTCGGAATAAGTTGACTCTAAATAATGTTTCAAAACTAGTGTACTGTTATGCTATGTTGAGACAGCACAAATTGTATTGTGATGATTAATAAAGTATTGAATTTGGGCAAATTTAAAAAATTGCATTGATACTTGTATATTTTAATTAACTACACATGTTGATAGATATTTTATGCTTTAAATTATAGTTATATTAATTTAAAATAAGTTCATTTCACTGGAAAAAAGAGAATAATCACTAATTTTCCGATCAATAATGTTTTAAACTACTAAAATGATATATTAACACATTATGATTTAATTATGGAATAATAATTTTGTTAATTTTTTTTAAATTATATATATTTATAGTATATATTTCAATTTTAGGAATAACTTTGTATCAAAAATGTGTTTTTGTCCTCTCATTTTGGAAAATATAGGTTTTTGCCAGGACGGTTTTTACCATGGTTTTTTCCACCTGCGGCAAAAACTTCCCAACCCTGATATATATATATATTAGGGGGACCGGAAAGTAATGTTTCGGCGCATTAAATATTCGTTAGTCTTGAAAACCAATTCTTTTTTTTCCGATTAATTTTCGATCCGGCATTGAAAGTTTGTTGCTAACGAGGGTGAATACATTATTGATATGAAAATAAAATCTTGATAACAACTATCAAATGCACCGAAACGACATTACTTTCCGGTCTCCCTAATATAGAAAATTGAAGCTAAATATAATTCTCTAAGATTTGAAAATAGCATGCTATTCTATGAAATTAGTTGCAAATGTTTTAAAAGAAATTTAACTTTAGAAAGTATTATAAAACTTCAAAATGTATAGAGCTTGAGCTGTATGCAGTCAGCCTTAAAACACTGGTTTTCAGGAAAGGGTTTTATTTCTTTACTGAAGACCAAGGGGGAGGAACGGTTTGTGCCCATTTTTCGCAATAAGTGACAATTGGATCGCCATCTGTTGCGTTTTGAGGATTTCTAAGTTTTTGAGAAATGAATAACTTCGTGAGCAATCTGTTCTTCCCTAAAGTTATTACCACAGTGACGATGAGCCGTACTGTAGAAAAACCCTTACTTTCTGCGCTCAAAATCGTTTTTTCACCGAATTATGGCTTTTATGAACAAAAACCGTTCTTCCTCCATGGTATACTGTAATTTGGTATAGTCGCCATATTCTCTTTTGGTTCTTCTACCGAGAAAAAACTGGCAATATTACTATTTCGTTACTAGCTTCTCTAAGAGAAGAGTAAAATATCCGACTGTACCACGAATTAAAAAAATGCTCTTTTAAGTTTCTACATTACAATCAACCAAAAAAATAAAAAGCGATAGTCATAGACAATAGTATTTACTTCTCCCAAAAGGAAAAGGAAAATCTCATAATAATTATACTACCTGTTATTTCTCTTTCAGGCAAGTAGTACCCTATTTTAGCTCAAGTGGTACTCAAAATTTTTTATGCCTTTTAAATGGTACTTTGAGTGGAATTTTATGGAACCGCTGTTCTAAAGTATATATATTTTAACCAACGTTATGTTAAAGCATGGGCTTTAGTTTTTTAACACGCTTCTTAATTTAATTTAATTAACACGTTAATTTAATTAATTTATTCTTAATTCACGTTAATTTCTTAAAAGACATGTCTATTTGCAAAATAATGAATGCACTTTTGTGACCTTTATATGATTTTGAAATCTTATATAACAGTGAAGAGAATCATTGTACAAAAGGCAATGTTCCTATAAATTACATATTTAAAATAATTTTTATTATTTCAACTTTGTTTACTAAACTGATAAAAAGTTATGACTATAAACAATAATACGTTCGATAAAATCTTTAAACTATGCCGCAAAAAGATTTTTGGACTCTAAGAAAAAACATAATAATTATATTGTCTATCATGCCAATAAACCTACAAAAAATTCTCATTTATTCTCTGATATTTTAAGCTATAATATTAGTTTTTATTAAGTAATATAGGAATAAAAGGAGTAAAAAACTTCAAATCTTAAAAATAAAAAAAATTATTTTCTTTTTGATGTTAATTACCCTTGTGAATATTCATACCTTTGAACTACAATCTAATCAATCAATACATTTAAACTCCCCTAATTTTAAAACATCCGAAACAATACAATGATTCGTTTAAAAATATTCTCCTCAATACTTATTCATGAGAGATTACGATGTGTTTTCTCTGAATTCATTGTAACAATGGCAGCTTTTATTAAACATGATTTAGTCGCTTACTTAATTGGCATGAATTTATTGGGCCTAAGTAATAATGTCTTAGAAACCAAATAATCTCTCTGCAGATCCTCATCATATTACATTATTAATTTTGAATCGTAGCATGGCTTTAAAACCACGCTCTTCAGTGTGTTGTCTCTCTTCGTCATCTGTCAAATAGTTGCGCATTTTTGTCACAGTAAGCTCTGTAATGTTTTACGCAGTGCCTCTTGAGCAATCTACTCCGACGCGATGTAAGGATGATCTAATTTTGGACAATCTTCCCTCACATACTCTTCTCTGCAGCATCCCGCCTTCAGTTCTGTAGTGCTGCCACTAACGTGTGTATTTTCGCTGCTGTGACAGAGAACACTTTTGTTTTTAGAACTGCTTTTACGTTCATTACTAAAGATAATCTATGACTTCCGAGAACATCTATTTCTCGACCACAGATTAAACTCTTAAGATCTACTTGATAAGAACTGTGAATTATTAATATGAAGCTCTAGCGGCTTAATTTGAGATTCTTTTTCTTTCTTGAAGTGAACTTGAATTATAAAGTGTGAAAATCGTGAACGTCACAATGTGGACGTTGTAATTGTTTTTTTTTTTTTTTTTTTTTCTGTGACATTGCCTGTGCAATCTAAGTAGTGAAACATGAGTTGTTTTTGTTGCAGTTTATGTGGACAAAAGTCTCGTAAGACTAAGAACAAACCATCTGCCAGTCCTAATGGTCAGACCATGTCAGGTAGTGTTTACCATAACGGCACAGGATGCGATACAGGTAAGAATTATTTTTTTCCCTTTGATTTTATACACTTGAAGTGTCTCTGGACATCAAGTACTTTCAAGTTCATTATAACAGCATTTTAGATAGCAAATATCGTAAAAAAAAAAACAACAAATAAATAAATAAAAAATAATAAATAAAAAATAATAAATAAAAAATAATAAATAAAAAATAATAAATAAAAAATTTTTTAAAGTATCACTTTAACGTTGAGTATTAAAAGAGTTCTTTGTCAGAAACTAGTTATTTTATCATGATCATGTAAAGTCTTTGAAAATTATTTTGCATTTTATTAATGCATATAGTGCTTAAAAATATTTTTTGAGTGCTTAAAAGGTGCTTATTTTTTGTTGAAAGATTTGTCTACGCACCCCTTACGAGTTATACACGTGTTGCGTTATACAAACTCTTTTTATTTCTGAATTTCTTTATTACCTAATTAAAAAAATGGTCCTATTAAACATGTAATCCCTGAAAATTTTAAATAGACACTGTAGTACAGTAAATGTAGTTCAAAAATCTCCAAAAACCGAGCATGCAAAAAAAAAACAAAAAACTTTAAGGTAAATTGTTTAGTACCCTCCTAACCAAAATGTTATACACGTGTTGTGTCATGCAAACTAGTTCTATCAATAAGTTTTTTATTGCCTATTATAATAATAGTCCTGTTAAACATATAACCCCTAACATTAATAAATATGATCTGTAATTCAGTAAATGTAGTTCAAAAATCGCCAAAACCCGAACATAAAAAAATAAGTTCTACACTGAAATAAACTGTTCAGTACCCTCCTAACTAAACTATTAATACCTTCCTCTTAGTAAATGGTAAAAAAGTTGCATGATTTCGCTCGTCTTATTTGGGAATTGAGGGAAGGAACTTCATTGCAATCCAAACATGTGCACTCCAAATCAACCGAGACTAATGGTTTGGAAGTTACAATAGTATTATATACAAAAATATTTGTACCTATAACTAAGTGGACATTGTAATGATACGTGATTGAACATTGTGTAACACGTGAAAATTGTTTCCTGTGCAACTTTTTTACACTAAATCAAATCCAAGAGATAAAATCCAATAATAGTAAATAGAACTATGTTAGTAGTTCAGAAATTGCAAGATTTCTTATTTTTCTTCGAGAACTACTATTCTTTACGAGTACTTAATTTACAATTTTCTTTTAAATTATTTATCCTAAAAACTCGGATCGGGTCTTATTCAATTCAGCAGAAAAATATGCAAGAAATAATACCAAACAATTGTATAGATAGTCACGAGTTATCACTGTTAAAAGTTAAAACAAGTAATGCTAAAAAAAAAAAAAAAAACTCAATTCCTACTTAGGTCAACAAAGAAAAATTTTATTTAAGTTACTTTTTATTAAATAATTAAAAAAATTTCTCCCATATAAAACTAATATTAATTAATGAATTAATATTTGAAAAAACTGTATTAACATCAAGTGTCACCCACCACAAGTTTAAAAAAAAATGTTTTTGAACTTGAGTGGATGTATAAAAAAGTATTTTATTAACGATTGAAAATATGAACAAGATACAGGGAGAGTGTGAACTAATTGTAGCAATTGAATTAGTACAAGTAAAAAATAGTACTTTTTATACATAAAAACCTTTGTAATCTCTGAACAATTAATTCTATTGACCGTTTGAACTCACTCGAATTAGATTTTTTTTTAAAAATCGTCATAAAGCCTCATATGTATATAAAGTAATATTAAGTTTTTTCGTCCCATTTACCTTTTTTCTTTTTATCCTCCTCTCCCATGAACGGAGCTTCACGTTCTCCATCTTAATGGTTTGAAGGTGTGACCTCAAATAGATTAACTAATTAGTGCAGACGATATTTTAAGTTACGAAATCAGGCAAAAAATCGTTTTTTCAAAGGAAGTGCGTTTCTGTGTCTGATTTCGTAACTTAAAATATTGTCTGCACTAATTAATTAGCTTATTTTAGATAACCCCTTTTGAACCTTCAAGATCGAATCCTAGAACGTGAAGATCCAGTCATAAAATCAAAAGTTATTCAGAGTTGTCCGTTTTTTTTTTTTTTTTTTTTTTTTTTTTTTTTTTTTTGCCCTTCTTTGCTTGTAAAAGAGTGATTAATTTAAAGAATTATGTTTATTCTTCTTATGTACTTGTAAAAAAATAAATAAAGTAAAATGAATGAAATAAAACAAAACTACGTATTATCAAAAACTCATCTCAATGTTATTGAAAATAATTATTTTAGAATAATAATAATTATTGAAAATAATTATTTAGTAACATTTTATTCTTCTAATAAATTGTGTGAAGTGAAATTTAAAACATTAGCATTTTTGGCAAGAAAATTTGTAAACTTAAATTATTATTATTATTTTTAAATATTTAAAATTAACATGTTATCAATTTTGTTCTAGTTTTGTAGTTTCTGAATGATTGGATGTGTATTCAGGTTACGTATTTAGGCGAATATAAATAAATAAATACTACAATGCTGCTGAATAGTTTAATCTGCGTTTCAAAATATGAATGCTGGAAAGAAAAATGGAACGCTTTTAACGTTAAAAAGTAAAATTATTTGCTAATATCTACTATAAAATGTTTTATGATATTTTTGTTGTGCCTAAATCAATAAGCTACTTTTTATATACCGACAAATATAAATATACCATGACGATTCAAAACCAAAAATGATGTATTTAATTCATTATTTGTTAAACTATATTGCTTCGAATAGTGATTTATTGATAAGTTGATTACTGATTTTTGCGTCGAAATCCGCGTACGATTGGAATAGTGAAGTTTTTTAATCGTCAGGTTTTGTGTTTCCGACGTTTCATCGCGATCTTTATTACCATTTAAACTTTATTAATATTTTAATCTTAACGTTTTTAGGCTATATATCGATTTTTAATTGATGAATAACATTTTGGAGCGGTAATTTTCAACGCATTATCATTATACAAATAGCGAGTTTTTAAACACATAAAACGTACGATTTAAATTTCAAAGTTAAACCTTCAGCAAAGTAATTTTTCGCGATGTCAAAAAGGAAAGTGTTAAATATCTTTGATTATTTGCTGTCTTATTTATTTATTTTTACTTATTTATTCTTATTTTATTTTTATATTCCTATATATTTATTTTGTATTCGGCATCAGCAAGTACAATAACCCATTCTGGAACGGGGAAAAGAGTAAGAAGCGCTTCCACAGGATTCCGAATTAATGCAAGAGTCAGAATTGAGATCACATCCTTGTGATCTTGAGCCGCTGGAGTCAAAAAGATTCATTTCATATATAATACCCTGGGCCGTTTTTGGGAGAATCACGTGGTCACGTACTTTTGATTTCGGTCCTGAAGGGGATAATAAATAGTAGTATTATTTCGCTTGAACTTGAAATAATTTGGAGTGTGTATGATTTTTAAAAGTTTTCAAAACGTTCATAAATTTTATAAGTTTCTCAACTTTTTTCAATAAAACGAAAAGTTTTCTGGCCGGATATATTTTTAGTGATATTCCAAATGATTTCTCATATAATTATGAGATATATTTTATTTAAAAATTTTAACTTATGGATCTAAGCTTTTGCATCAGTATTAATTATAAAAAGCCTTATTCTTTACGTAACGTTATGTTTGTCGTCTTGTCATTGAATACATAGGGTGTTACGTATTGACTGCCCCTAAATATACACTTTTAGAATCCTTATAAAAAGTAATGTAAAAAAAAAAAACTATGCATATTAAAGATTATAAACTAATATTTAAGAGAAGTAAAACATAAGCGAATTTTAAACCTTTACCAATCATTAATGAGGACAATAAAAGCAAAAGTTCATCTAAAACCAACTTTTCTGAGGATGAAGTCTTAAGGCGTTCTTAACGAAAGCGAAAGACAACCACATTCCAGCCTCAGTAGTCATATAAACTGTTTTTTGATTAATTTCCCTTCTTTGTTCTACATGATTTTAATAATCATTGGACATAGTTAGGAAATGGTTTTTTTTTTTTTTCTCTCTTAAATATGAATTTACATCCCCATTTTTTTTACACTATTTTTTACTCAAATAGTAAACATGTACATCAAGGGCAGCATTTATGAAGCACCCAGTATATTATATTATCTGACTCTCTTTTTTTCTCATTTTATTAATTTTCACATATTTATCAAACAAGTGCTTTAATTCACTTTGAAATATATTTTAAGTAAATGTTTAAAATTTAAATAGTTGATGTGATCTTACTTTGCTCAGATAATATTTCATAGCAATTTTACTTAATTTAATCAATTTCTATGATTATTTCAGCTCTGCAAAATTTACTTGCTTCTTTAGACCAAGTGTGTGAAAAAGTTGAAACACCCGTAGAAGATCATTTATTCTTATCGCAGCTACTACAAAATAGAAACTTTCAGTCACTGTTCACTGTAAGTTATAATCCCTGAATTGTTAACTCATACCACTGTTAAAAAAGTACTCAGTAGTACTTAGTTCATAACAATAATGCTGTCATTTTTCTTATAATTTTTATTAATTATTTAAATGCTGAAAATGTTTCATTTTAAAGGAATAAAGTTTCAATTTTTTTTTCCTTCCGCTCAAGACGGATGCATTTAGCACCACACTTCACCCATTTTAGAGAGAAGTAATATTTTTGTTCCCTATAGTTTACAAACTTATATTGCAGATCTAAATTAGCAAAAAATAAATATATGGATATTAAGTAATGCAGACAATAAAATTTTTAAGTAATTTCATTATTATATGGTGATGATGAGTTTTATCATTTCACTTAGCTAGGAAACCTTTGACCGTCGACCTCACACTCAGTTGCTTCATCACACAACAAACTGAGTTTCTCTATGGTCTTTTGAACATTATATCTGTATTTCAGAAACAGAGATAATAATATGTGCTGTAAGTTAAAAAAAAGAGTTATCATGCAGATTGAGTACAATTTAAGAGTCATTTGCATTGTCATTGTACTGCAACACAGGGATACTGCTAAAATATGATTATCTGTTTTTGTTGCTAGAGAGTATTTTAAAAATATGGCTATACCTATATCTTGAAAAACATATTAACAAAATAAAATATTTGACATCTGTTCTAGAAAGACAAAAACTGTTTTTTTTTTTTTTTTTTTTTTTTTTTTCCATTTATTTTTTGAAAGAATTTTTTTAACACTTGCAGTGGTCAGACTGAGGTACCATTGGATATGCAAAATCTTCCCAGTTCTAATGCCATTAAGTTCAAATTTCCAGTGAATTTTTAAAAGCTAGAAAATATGTAATGCCTATAATGGCATCACAGCCCCCTTGCATATTAAAGTTTTGTGCTTGCATGTTAAAGTAATTGCAATAAATAAAGTAAGATGAATTAAGTACCCTAAATGTTATCTTTTATACAAGTAAATAAATAAGTTTATTTTTCTTCTAAATCAATATGTACATCATTTATAACTTCTAATTATGATCATTAACTGTTATTTGTTTTTAGGTTCACAATAAAATAAATAGCCAAAGTGTTCAACCATCTTACCAAGATGTGAATAGACTTGCCAAAGATGTATGTTTTTTCTTTATTTTCGTTAAATAATAGCTCTTTTTTATCAATGAAATAATTATTTAACTTATTAATATTCAGAATATTAAACCTAATTTTGAAAATTGTTGTATTATTTCAATGTTTAGCTCTATAGATATTTTTCTCTATTAACCATAATGAAATTTTTAAATTTAAGTTCTGTTTTCTTTCTTTTGTTCGGTACATTTTTATTTTCTCTTACATCCACTACCCTAACAGCAAAAACCTCTGTAATTAAATAACTACAACATGTAAAAATTCTTAGATTTATCTGAAGTGTCAGTGATTAGATAATTTTTTTCTTCAGGGCAAATATAAGTCTTTATCGCTCGCCGCCGTCCTTATTTAATTTTGCTACCATATCCACTACTTAAACAAATTCTTATGAAATATTAAATTTGTGTTTTGCTTGAAGATATTAAAGTTTAAAGAAAGGTTCATATTCATGTCACATTTTTTATTGATTAATAACTGCATTATATTTTATAAAAATATTTTGTTTATAATATTTGTTTTATTTCTTTTCAGGTTAAAGAACTTCTAGAACTTTTTAAGTCACCTGATTCTGATGAATTACAATTTATTTTGGAGAAACCTCATTTAAAAGTAATGATACTTAAAATTTCATTTAAAAGTAATGCAACTTATGGAAAGGTTAAATTAGTGCTGTCAAGAAACATAGCTAAACAATCTGAAAAGATCACAGACTGTGTTCCATAAGCAGGCGTACTCTAATTTCTGTTAATTTGTAGGGGGGAAAAGCATGTTAATCGATCTACTGTCTGCTGAAATGCAACTGCGGAGTTGAAATTCAACATGCTGATAGGACCTTTTTGAACTATTAACTGAAAGAGAGTTATTTAATATTTTAAAATTCCTATTTATTTGAAAATCATTGCAATTTTAAGTGGGTTTTTTTTTTTCTTTGAAAAATAATTAATTATCTATTGTTGTAGAATTCTCATTTTATAAGCTCACACTTGACTTAGTGTCAAAAGTAACAACAACAGAAAATCAATAAATAAATAGGTGGCCACATATAAATCTTGACATTTATATCGAAATTTTATAAAATATAAGATATAGGAGAGATAAGCCATTGTGAACTGTATATGATATAAGGCGATGCTTATATATTGTTAACAAATAAAATTATTTCTCATTTATGACTTAGTATTATGTTGCACATTATGTATTCCTAAATTAAATTTTTTCTCTTGAATACAGTTTATTATTTTTTTAAATCCAACTATCCTTTCATTTCATTATGATTAAATTTCATTAATAAAATGTGCTTACATAAAATTATAAAAATTATATATTTTATAAACAAAATTATCCTTTTTTTACTGACTTTAAAAAAAAACTTGTAACAGAATCAAAGAAAAAGAACTCTCTATGTCCATCAAAGCTTATTCTGAGAAAAAAAAAAAAAACGAATTTGCGCATGGATCGGAAGTGTTTTTATACAGTATGGCCCTTTTTCATTGTGTAATAACTCTTGGGTGTACCGATTTTTCATGTTATTGATTTTTCAAATCTTTGTAATCCTTAAAATGCAATAAACAGCAATCCAATCTTAACTTTTGTAAAAAATTGGACATAAACTGTTCTTCTTCCTTGATCTTCTATGATGAATGAGAAGCAACCACAGGGGTTAGTGTGCAAAGTGAACAAGGAGTGATGACTCCTAGTATATTAAAAAAATTTGAAATAAAAATCTGCCTTTACATATTAATTTTACTTTATGAGATAAGTTTGTGTGAGATGTTTTTCATTGTGTGATGTAGGTTCAGTTTTTTTTTTTTTTTTTTTTTTTTTTTTTTTTACTTTACTTTACTAGAAAATACTTTTGTAGCATTATTTACATTCCTACTTCTAGGTATTAATGTTTTGATTATTTTATTCGTTTTTTCTGCCTCCAAGTTCAAATGTATACCCAAAAATTCGGTTGTTACATAACTTTTTCCTAATGTTCAAAATGATTCTAAAAAACATGATTCCTGACACCATATTTCAAGACAGAGCAAAGACTGAATTTGTTTCCTGGTACTATGATCCCTAGCTACATCTCAGTTTCTTCTAAACTTAGAACTCTTGACCTCATGTTATGGGCATTCCTACAAATGGAATTCCCTGTAAATTTCCATGAATGAACTATTATTTACTCTCTCTTTCTGCTAAGTAGACACTCCCATAAACGGAAGTGGACAATATCTTTTGCCCGTAAACATCATTTTCAATCTTTCCACGCTGAGCACCACTTTTTCTAAATTTGGGGGAAAAAAGCTTTTTCTACTTTAAATTCGGAAAAAAAATAAATAAATAAATAATTACCTATCTTTCTATCATTTTATATAACAAATAAATTTTTTGCCTTATTTATAATTAAAAATATTATTAAGCTATTTCACTAATAAAGAATCAATCATACTTCAGTTACCTTCTCTTTGCAAAGAAGTGAGAGAAAATGATATTGCTTATGTGAATAAATATTTGGAACAACAGCATCTTTTGATCCTTTCAATTGGACGACACTGGTTATAGATATCGAAATGATACATTAAATTCTCTCGATTCCTGTTTCCCAATGAAGGTCCTTTGACTCCTGTACTTAACATAGCTGGGTTATAGAATCTAGAACAGAAGTTTTGTCATTGAGGTGTTCATACAAATCAAACATTTATACAGATCTTGAAAAATGATAGATTGTAAAACTTACAACATTTTAAGGGGTGGTGCTGTACAGGTGGGTATTTTTTCGTTTTTTTCCCTATGCATTACGATTGTTTACCTTTAGAAAGGTACTGCCACGCTTCCTCTCAAACAATGTAGAGTTGTTAGGAGGTGTAAACCGTAAACCTATTGTTTAGAGCCGACTGGGAAAGAGACGTGGGAACTAAATGCATCTATTCGCTATCATTTGACTAACTTGAATATCTGTGTCCAAAATAAACCAATCCAAAAATGATGAAATTGGTGTAAACATGCTAAATGATTTAAAAATGTACCACGAAGATATGGTAAGTCTTAAAACCAACTTTTATCTCATCTTCATTTCACCTGAATATATGCAAATCAAAGGCATCAATAAAAATCAAATTTCTTTCTCTATTCTTTTTGTACTGTAAATATTATAATTTTGTTATATTTAAAAAAATTATCTACGTAAATCGTTATTAAAGATTATTTAATTGTTTTTCATATTGTTAATGAAATATAAATCAAAATTTTAACTCTATTCTTTTTGTGCTGTAATATCAATGTAAACATCATAGATTATTTAATTATTCTTATATTATTGCTATTATTCTAAAAATTTATTGCGTCAACTCTTCTCTCAGACAATTGTTTCAGTCCCAAGAATACCCTCTTAACTGAGGTTTCACTGTATATTGTTACAAATGAAACATTATGTTTTACTTAATTCAATGCTTATAAATTCTGTTTATATTTATTTGCTCCCTTATAAAATATATGCTTTTATTCTACTTTTTCAGACAAGGGGTTTGAGTTAAATTCTTTTAAACATACTTTTTTTCTGAACAGATAAGAAATATATATATATATATATATATATATATATATATATATATATATATATATATATATTTTTTTTTTTTTTTTTGGAATTAAAGTCTTATTAGTTTGCATAAATATTTCATTACATGTTTTTTTTTCTCTTCTACGGTTAGAAATTTTGATGTGATACATAATATTCTTTTAGGCTTTGTTTGAAACCCATGACCAGGTGGCAAGAAAAGATTTTCTTCCAGCATTACCAGATGTGCCTTTTGAAGTAGATGAAGACGATGAAAGTGTCAAAGTTGTACAACTAATAAAAAATACTGAACCTCTTGTAAGTTTATATACATATGCTATATCAAAATAGCTTACTATTGGCAACTAAATATTTAAGACTAAATTTTATACTTAAGTAAAAATGTTTTATCCTCCCATCCCTCTAAAAAAATTTAAATCTTTTGTTCAAGTAGTATGTTTCTTGATACTCTGGTTGTTGGTGATATGTGAAAAGTTATCCAAAAATTATTAACATTTTCCATCTTTGTAAAATAATGTGAGACAAATTTTTTGTCAATTTTAGGATCTATAATTTCCGTTTTATTTTATTTAATGTCAAATTTTTTAGCAAGTTAAACTTCCTCCTTATTTCCTACTTTTAATCAACTGTTGTTGTTAAGAAATCAGTCCTTTTTTTATGTAATTAAGCTTATTCTTGTACCAATGTGATTGGATGGAAATTGAAAAAATAAAAAATAAATAAATAATCATAATCCAATCTATCGAAAAAGTGTGTAAAAGTCCTAAGCTTGTAACATCTGTTAAAGAAAATTTTATTCAAATACTATTTTTATACATATTCTATATAAGGATGCTTTCTACTTGAGAGTAAATCTTGAATGTTGTTAAATAGAATCAAACTGTGTATTCTTTCTGTGTTAACTTGGAAATTAATTTCTTGTGGTATTTTTTACTTCAAAGATTAAGTTTTATTTATGATTTTAAAATGTCTTAGGGTGCCACAATAAAAATTGATGAAGCTTCAGATGCTGTTGTTGTTTCTCGTATTGTTAGGGGAAGTGTAGCGGACCGCAGTGGTAAGAGAACTTATTTTCTTTTTCAATTTCCAAATTTACAGTTTTGATTTTTCTCTAATCATTCAATTTTTAGGCCTTATAAATGTTGGGGATGAACTTCGAGAAGTTAATGGCGTTCGTGTCAAAGGGAAAAGTCCATTGGACATTCTGGCAATTTTGGTAAGGATATTACTTGGATTAAGTTATTACTTTTTTGTTGTATTGTTTATTTTATTTATATCTTATCTATAACTTTTAACTATTTATGTCTAACTAGACAGCCAATATATTTTATTAAAGTTAAACAGTAATTTTTAATGTGTACAGAATATTTATGATTAAACTGAGCTAGCTCATAGGTAGCTGGATCTAGCAACCAAACACATGTCTTATTTACTAGTTTGGAAACGGTATTAAGGATAATATAGGAAAGTTGGTGGAAATGTGGCATTGATGGCTGAAAATGAATGTATAAAGAAAACATGCAAATGCATAATTTAGTGAATAAATAAAACAGAAAAACAAATAATAAAAAAAAATGGACAATGGCATAAAGCTCTAGTATCAGGGTTCTTACTAGCCTTAATGTTCTTAATAGGGGTAATTTTTTGTTTACAAGCAGTTATGAGTTTAGCATTTCGAGCTTAATTGGAATTTATACTTGCATATGAATTCAGTTATCCATGCTACATTTCTCTCTATTGGCATTCTGTATTTGGAACTAAAAACTTTTTTTGCATAATACCTCATATTGTCATTAGTTTTATTACCAAATTTGGTGCCCTTTCTTTTTTTAGGTTACCCTACAAATATCTCTGAGTTGGCTCAATTAAATTGTAAAAGAATTTTATATACCGTATATTCCGGCGCATAACGCGCCCCGGCGTATAACGCGCACCCGTAATTTCTAATACTTTTTTTAAATTTTAAGATATACTCTTCGTATAACGCTCACGAAAATTAGGATTGTACATGTGCAATATTTCGTCTTTCAAGATCGTAAATAAAAAGTTTTTTTCCCTATCTTTTGCAAAAATAAAAGAACTGAATTTGACATGTATGTGAGGGTAGAGTTGAAAGAGTAATAATGTGATTCTGAGAAAAGAGATGTAGTCGTATTCAGCAGTGCAGGTGTGTGGAAGAATGTTGTTCCCCACATTCTAGAAGTAAGGGGGGGAGGGGTATCTGGAATGCTGTCTATTGTGTATGTCTCAAAAGCATACCACGAATCAGGAGACAAAACGTAATTCCTCTTCCGCCAATCGCACCATTTGATGTCCTGCCTTTGAAAAGTAAACATTGTAAACTTCAAGAATTCAGCGTAGTTTTTAGTAGTAGACATGGCTCCTATCAAACGAAGCAAACACAGCGCTGGATTTAAATGCAAAGTAATTCAGTTTGCGAAAGAAAGTGGAAATCGGGCTGCGGCGAGACATTTTGGTATTGGGGAAAGCTCGGTGCGTGAATGGAAGAAAAATGAACAAAAAATAATGGATATGCCTAAGGATAAGTGTGCATTGCGTACAGGACTAGCAAAATGGCCGGTGTTAGAGGAAAATGTAGAAAACTGGATTTTGGAAAATCGGCAAAATGGCTTGATTGTAACAAGAAACTGTGTTCGCTTGTTTGCTCTAAAATGGGCAAAGATTAATCCACACGAGAGTGAAAACTTCAAGGCTACTGTGAGTTGGTGTAGCCGATTTATGGCTCGAAAAAATTTAGTTCTACGTGAAAAAACCAAAGTATCACAAAAACTACCAAAAGACTTGGATAGTAAATTGTTAAGTTTTCAAAAATATATTATAGAACTGCGGAAAAAAAAGGAATATTTACTTTCGCAAATAGGAAATATGGATGAGACCCCAGTCATGTTTGACATGATCGGTAATAAAACAATTGATTTAAAGGGAGTAAAATCTGTCAACGTAACAACAACGGGACATGAGAAATCTCATTTCACCGTAGCCCTTTCTTGCTTAGCGGATGGAACGAAACTAAAACCAATGGTTATTTTTAAGAGAAAAACTTTTCCCAAATGTAATTTTCCAAACGGTATTTTTGTTCATGTCCACGAAAAAGGCTGGATGGACGAAAATGGTGTTAAATTGTGGGTAAAAAATGTCTGGCAAATCCGTCCTGGTTGCGTAAGAAAACCAGAAAGCCTTTTAGTGTGGGACATGTTTAGGTCCCACCTTACAGATAATACAAAAAAATTGTTGAAAGAATGTAACACCAATATGGCAGTTATTCCGGGTGGATTGACACCATTAGTTCAGCCATTAGACGTCTGCTTAAACAAACCATTTAAAGCCAATTTAAAAAAACAGTGGAACACTTGGATGTTGGAGGGCGAGAAAACCTTTACGAAAGGAGGACATATGCGTCATGCAAGTTTGGAAACAGTGTGCGAATGGATATTAAAAGCATGGGATGAAATTAAGCCTGAGATTGTTAGAAAATCATTCAAAAAATGCAGCATTTCAAATAATCTGGACGGATCAGAAGATGACTGTTTATTTATGGATGAGGGTAACACAGATGATGAAGACGAAACAGATTGTGATGACGTGCCTGAAGAAATAACGGAAGACGAATATAATGAACTATTTATGTAATAACGAAAATGAATAAAGTATATAGGTAAAGGTATGTTATTTCTTTAAAATAAAGTTTTTTTCTATATTAAATTTTTTTTAATCAATAATTTTTTATATTCGGTGTATACCGCGCACCCGTAAATTCCAATATTATTTTTTGTATTAAAAGTGCGCGTTATACGCCGGAATATACGGTACTGTGAATTTTATATGAATTATATGTAATGTTTTATTCTTTACTGCACTAATTTAATTTTCTTTATTTCATGTGTTATCTGCATTTAACAGGAGGTAAGAATATGTTTTTATTTTAAATCTTCATTGATATTTATATTTAATTATTCCCTTTTCATATTTCATATTTTTGACATTAATTTCATTGTTATGAATATTTCTAGTATTCTGTTATTTATCTCTACAGTGGGCTCCTCAAGCTTACATGAATGTATAATTCTTTTCAACTATTTTTTCTATCAATTTTAGTAGGTTGATTAACCCTCTCATGCAGAAATTTTTCATCTGAGTTATGAAATATGTTTACATATGTTGCAAGCTCATTTAGTGTCTCAAGATTTTGGTATAATAATTCGTTTTTAGAAATTTTTGTCCTGTACAGTCAAAAATTGGTGTCCATGTAAGGACATATTCTTTTGTAGTTTACCTTTCAATATAATTTTGACCATGCAAGAAATAAGTATTCAAATTTCATTTATAAGAACATATAAAGTAATACCAACCTTTCCTGTAATGTAATACGTCCTTCAAAATAAATAAAAGAATATATCAGATTTTCACTTCTTTTTTTATCCTCCGTTGACTTCCAAATCGATCATATTTATTTAACTATCTTGAATGGCATGCCACCTGGTGCAGTTTCCAAAAACTGTTTGCAGTCTCCACGAGGTCTACATGCATATAACAGCACAAATGAGAATCTGACTTACATAATGAAGCAAAAATATATATGTCCTCATATGAGGTCCATATGCATGAGAGGATGAAAAAATATAACATTATTGAAGTCTTATTTAACCATATGTATTATTGATATATACTTGTTTCATTTCTTAATGGCAATTGTAAATATATTATTTTTAATTATCCCGTTCTTTAACTTTTTTTTTTTATTTGTTTTTGGTCTGTTAAAGTTTAAAAAACTTTTCTAACCAGGAAAAAAAACTATTATTAATCTTTCAACTTCATTTATGAATTATTTTTTTTGTAATATTTTTCTGTTTTAATTTGTGTTTCAGTGTCCTTTTAATTTTTTTCAGAATGATTGGAGAAAGTATGAATTTTTAATATTGATATAACTGTTAACAATTTCCATATGGGCAGTATAAAATAAAACTAGTACAAAACATATTTTTTTCTGATGACTTAAACTCCTGTCTCACCAAGTTTTTTTTTTCTTTTTTCATCCTATTTACTCATGAATTTATCAACATTCTATTTTATTGATAAAATTTGATTTTGTGCGTAACATATTTTTTAAAAAAAAAATTTCGACAAAAGTATAACAAAATTTAAAAGATATTTCTTAAAATTCAAATTCATTCAATAACATTTTAATAAATAAAAACTGAAATAAAAAACTGAACAAAAAATTTTATATAATTATGACATTTAAAAAACCTGAATAATATTTTTATATTGTGGTGTGTAACATATAAAATTTTCTTCTGTAGTATTATTTGTTTGTGTCTTAGAGTGTTTTTATGAGCCTGGATTTAGACTTGCCCTTGTCTTTATTTATTTAATTTGTTTATTTATTCCCAAAAATTTTTTATTTTTTGTGAGAATTTTATGCTCTTTTTATAGTTATGCTGTATTTTCATGCTTTTTAAAGCATGAATTAAAAATTGTTTACATAAAATCTAGTATTTTTTATAAAATAAAGACAATTTTTTTATTAAAACCAATCGACAAATGTAGAGTTACTTTTCTATCTAAACACCAATTTTAAGAAGATCTATACCTACATAACATTTAAAATTTACATCATTTTGACTTTGTAATTCGTTCAAACTATGTATTACTCAATACTTTACAAACCAGTTAAAATAGCTGTAATATTTTGATTTCTGGTATCTTAGAGAAGGGAAAAATAATTTTTCTTGTTACCTTTTTAAGTTTAGTTTTTTTAAAGGTTTATTTTTTTATATATGTTTGTTTATTCATTTTTATTCTTTTATACAGCAATGCAGAGAAGGAACCATTACTTTTAAGTTAGTTCCTGGAGTACCTCCTGCTATTGCTCCCTCTGATCAAGTCCGTGCTAATTTCTGTTATGATCCAATGCTTGACCAATTAAATCCTAAACCAGAATCAGGACTTGCTTATCGAAGAGGGGATGTTTTGCACATTGTTAGTCGACAAGATCCTGATTGGTGGCAAGCCCATTTAGATGGTGATTCTAGAATTGGAATTATACCTAGTCCTATTATTCAAAAAAGGTAAGAATGATGAAATATTTTCTATCCCAAGTGGCCTTAAAGTGAACTGCTGCTGACATTTTCGATTTTACAATGAAATTACAATGATGTCACGTAAGAGTTTTGTAATCTGTAAGTTAATGTTTCAGTTAGCCTCTCAAGCCCAGAGTGATTTTTCTGTTTTACTTCTTTTTAATTTTGTGACACATTTAAATCATACATAGTAGGTTTGACATGTTCTCGATTAGGACACTTGTGTCCCAAAACTCTTCATTCAATCAATTAAAAATTCCTGTGATAAACATTTTTCCGTGTAATCCAGTTTGATTTTAATATCTGTATATATGAGCAATCAGTGGTTAAAGCACTGAACTGTCACTGTAAAGAACTGGGGCTCAATCCCTAGTAGCGCCTTAAAGCTCACACAGTTTTGGTTTGACGAGTTCCAGCTTGTCAGAAAAGTAAAGGCCGCCTGTGTGCACTGCATCGGTCTTACAGATTGCCATCGGTCTTACAATGGATCAGAAATCACGGTCACGAAATTGTGGAGCTATTACTCTATTTCTTCCCTTACTCACAATGGATTGTTGCAGAAATGATTTTTATTTTTATGTATATAAAAATAATTTTATCAGTTATCTTCAACTTTCCCTCTCAATTATTTTGCATATGTAAGTTTACTCATAAATAGTTGTTCAATAAATTTATGTAATAAATTTCGATCTATATTTATTCTTTCTTAAGCTCTAAATTAGTGGTTCTCAGTTTGTCTATGTAATATATCTATTAAAAACATTGAATAATGAATCGCTCAACTTACCAGAGACAAATTTATCAATATTTAAAAACTTGAAGCTGAATACATAGTGTATTCTTCTTATCTCAATTTCTAAAAATTACTTTTTTATTCTAAAATACTATCATTACATTTTTGCAAGGTATAAGATTTTGTTCCGCTGTATTCACTAATTTCTATTTCATGAATCAAGTAATTTACAAACACTTTACAATTTAGAATATTCTGCCTTTAGTTTTTTTTATATAGTTTTTTTTTCTTTTTTAGACGGCTCTCAGCTTTTCAGAATGGTAATTTATACAAAGCAAATGGAAAGAACTCAAATGATTACTTTGGTAAGTATTTAAACTTACATTTTTCTAAAGTTTCTGCTGTTTATTTTCTATGGTTTTATTATTTGGCTTGAAACATTTCATGCAAGTAGAATTTAAATATTTCCTATTTTGTGTTTACAGTCATACAAAATCACTAATTGCAAAACATCTTACCTGCTTATTTGTAAAAAATAAGTTTATGTAAATTAATCCCAAGTTACCAAATCAATTGTACAAATATATATACTAAAGGAATATTAATTTCAAGCACTGATCAGTATTATTAGGAAAGATGAAAACGTTGACAATAAGATAATGATGATAAATGTTAGATGATGCTCCAATGTAGCATTAATACTTGTATAATATTTTAATCTTCGAAATAAATTGATTTGTGAAATTGAATGTTGGCTTTTATCTTTATCGCTGATTAATAGTTTTACCATGTTAAACTCTTTGTGTGCATAAATTATATTATTTTTTTAAAAAATTTAATGTCAGTCCTACTTTTAATATCTTCAGTTACATAAAAAAAAAAAAACAATTTTACAAATTACTGCGAAATATTTTTGTATGTGAGCTTTAACAAGACAAAATAAAATGAAGAATATATATTCATTATGTAGGTTACTCTAAGGCAAAAAAAAATATAGTTTTTTTTTTTTTAATGAAACTAGTTACTAACCATTTTAAAATTGCTTCTAAGAGTTTTTTGTGAATTTATTTGTTATCGTTCTGTTTTAGTGTTCTGTAGTCTGTTTTTATTTATTTTTATTGGATTGTTTTTGAAGTAAACATTTGTACATGAGTGAAAAAGTGATTTAGTAAGAGACATACACTAAATTTCTCCCTATTGTTCAAGTACGAATACTAATTATTTAATAGTTTATCTACTATTGCTGCTAATATTATTGCTAAAACTCTGTAAAATTTCTTCAGTGAAAATTTTTCCCATTCAATTAAAATCCATGCAAAGCAAACATCAGTAATTTAATTAAAAATTTATACAATAATATTGTTACTAGATAGTAAATATTGCAAATATAAAACATAGTAAATATTTTGATAAAATTTTTTGCTAACAAAAGTTCTTTTTAACTTGTTTAAACTATCTTTGTGTCTGAACTATTAAAAGAAAATGAAAGTTTGAAGAAAATATCTTTTTTTTTACGCCCACTTTTTTTAAACAAAAAACAACATTATTTTTTTATTTTAAAAAAAAAAAGACAGAATATTTTTTTTACGCCCACTTTTTTTTAAACAAAAAACATTATTTTTTTATTTAAAAAAAAAAGAATATTTTTTTACATTCTATTAATGATATGACTAAATCCTATCCTTTTTTTTTTATATTCATTTATTAATTTTTTACTTATAATGAAAACTAAACTTTTATGATTTTACATAACTCTTCATTTAATTTAAAGAAATAAAGAAGAAAAATTATTTAAGCTCAAAGCTTGTGAAAACATAGTTGTAGGAATAATTTCTGGAGAAATTGTATGTATCTAGGCCTCTCATCTTTTGGTTTAAGTAGTGTCATTTTTTATGTTTTAGATCCAGATTCTAAAGATATTCAAGTATATGAGGAAGTTACTTTACTACATCCAGTTCCTGGAAAATATAGACCCATTGTATTAATTGGTAAATAAAATAATTCATAAAAATTTTATTTAATACCTTTCTTAACTGATAAGTACCTATAATATTATACATCTTGTCTTTACAAAGGCCATAAAAGAATGACTTATGACACCTATAATACTAATATAAAGTTTATTTTCTTTGTCAATAATTTAATAAGTCACAGAAATTATTATTTCACTAAATTCATTCTAATGATAGATCTGTCAATTGTACTGATTTGTGACAAAGTTTTTTTCAAATTTAAATGAATTCATTTTAAAATTTAGATTAAGTATTAATATTGACTTTTGAAAAACGTTGAATGGCAAGAAAAATTTCCATTGCATCAAACTTCTTTAACTGAATGGGGAAAAAAGTTAACTTTTATGAAGTGTGTCTGAACAATTTTCTTTGTACTTGCATTCAAATTTATAAGCAAGTAAAAGAGCCGATTTAGTTTTACTATTTTCTAGTTTTGAATAAAATATATCTGGTTGCAGGTTAAGAAAAAATCAGAAGAAAAAAATCATCTAGTGCATTCTAGTTACTAAGACACAACTACAATTTTCAGACTATACTTTGAAATATTATTCTTGATTAATAACCAAAATGTTAAAAAAAATTACTTTTAGAACTAATTTTTAAATTTAAAAGTTTCTGTATAAATTTTTAAAATATTGATTACCATGCTTCATCCAAATTTATTTAATGTTTATAAAACTTAGACATGCCGAGCGGCCTGTGTAGGGGGCAGGGAACTGTCCTTGCGTCAGAAAGGTTCTGGGTTCGAATCCTGGGCAAGGCATGGATGTTTCTTTCCCTCTCTGTGTGTTCTATGTCCTTTCTCCTTTGTGTGACCCGCCCTTTAAACGGGTTTGTGGTTGTGTGAATGGTGTGGCAGAAGTCGTATTTTTGGCCATAGGTGGCGCCACTGAAAAAAACAAGAACAATCGCACCCCCTCTGCCTAAACAGGCATACGACAACAAAAAAAACTTAGACACAAAGGAATGACATACAGTTGACAGATTTGTCTGTTCTATCATTTGTGTGCATTTCGTGAAATGTTTTTTAGCCCCTAATAACACTAACATTTATAGTTTATTTTCCATTTCAATAATTTTATATTTAGAAGTGTTGTTAAGTAAAAATTTTATTTGAGTTATTTTTCTTTAATTCTTTTAATAAGCATGCTATAATCTTAATAAACTTCACAGGGGTTAAGACCCAGAGCTGATATTGTATTAGACTGGGGTTTTAACCAGCATGTCTGAAAATTAAATGTGATCACTGTGCAGTGCCACCATCATGCCATTGGTCTGGAAATTGGAGGGCCTTAACCTCCATGGTTCTTTTGTCCTACAATTAACTGCTGCAGGAATGTTTTACTTAATAGTTTGTTTAAAATGCATGATTTTTCCAAATAAAATCAAAATATTTGCTGCTATCAATTATTTTAATAATTGCTTACACTTTAAATTATTGCTGAAAATTTGTTATTGTTATTCTTAAAAAAAAAGAGTTTTAAAATTATGTTTTATTATTAATTTACTTCCATTACTTGCATTTTATTTAGTTTATATAATATGTATACTTGAGAATAAAAATTTTTCTTATGAATTTTTTTCAGGTGCTCCAGGAGTTGGGCGAAATGAATTAAAACAACGACTCATCTCATATGATCCTGTACATTACAAAACAACTATTCCTCGTTAGTAATTTGTATTATCCATCTACATTTGCCTGTACATTTGTAATGTATTGATTCATGCTTTCACGCATATTTAAATTCTTTCAAATAACTTGTGTTAAAATAGTAGATTTTTTTTAAAGTTTTGGGTGTTTTTGTTATTATTTTATACATGCAGTGAAACATGAATTATCCAGACAGATTAAGGCTGAAGTATACCCAGTTTAGTTAACAATTAGACAATTTTAAAAAACAAAACCATATCCGTATAAAAAACAACTATTACAACTGAAAATTTTAAAAAAACAGCTGTGGTTATGTTTTTTTAAATATCATTCACACTTTTTTAGGCTTAGAACTGGTAATTACTGTAAGGCATATTGCAAAAATTTTTGCATGAATCTAATTTATAATGTATTATCTACTTCATGAGTTTTGGAATGTTTAATTTCTTTGACCAAAACTAATTCAAAATATAAATCGATATGCAGTTCTTTTTTTATATTGATTTGTCAATGCCATATTCAAGCGCCACATTATTTTAATTTTCTACTTTCTTCAATATTTTATTAATATCAATTTTTTGATGTCACAAATCATTTGTACTTAACAATCATGTTTAAAAACAATTCTAATGATTACAAAACTTATTAGAAAAATAGTGTGCTCTCTAGCACACTCTTTAAAAGAAAATGAGGCTGGAAACATATCCCTCCAATAGAAATTGGTTAACTTTACTTTCCATCCTAATTGAAACGGTACAAAACAAATGTGAGTAGAGATAAGGGAAAGGCCCATTTTTCAAGGACATCAAATACCTTAGGTAATTTTTGACTCACTTTAAAGAATCAAGACGAAGACAAATTTTCGTTGAAAAAAAGTTGTTTAACAATTTTTTTAGTCTAGTTTTTTGTTAAAGAATTGTTTGAAAAATATGTGGTCCTTGATCTATCTGGTTCATTGAACTGTTTAATTCTTTCAACATCCGAATAAATTGCATTCTACTGTATTTATATAGCTTATCTTTTTAAACAGATACCAGCAGGCCTCCTAAGAGTTGGGAAGAGGAAGGCAAAGAGTATTATTTTGTAACACGGGAAACTATGGAGCAAGGTATTCGTGATGGCAAATTTGTGGAATATGGAGAATATCGTGGAAATTTGTATGGCACTAGCTTAGAATCTGTATTTACAATAGTGCGATCAGGACGTATCTGCATTATGAATCCCCATCCTCAGGTAAATAAAAGTTTTTTATTTACTAATCTAAATATTTGTGCTTTACACCGAAACCTAAATCAATGGTGTTTGGAAATTTTTGATAAATATTTAAATAATAAGAGGACATTAATAAGGAAGATTGGATAAATGTATGTAATATAAAAATTTTTGAAAATTTTCTTTTTAATGGTAATTATTTTTACAGACAAATTCAAGGTATTTAAATAGGGAATTGTTATTCAAGTGCATTTGCTAATATTTTCTTAAATTTTTATGAATAAAATTTTTTACAACGTAATTTGTTAATTGGGTTGAGATTTATTGATGATTTAATTATTTGTGATTGTTATTATTTTGATTTAATTGAAGATATTTATCCTAAAGAACTAAATTTAATTAAGACTAATTCAGATGAAAATTTCACTTATTTTTTTAATCTTGATATCAAACTTCATAACCAAAATATTTTCATCGGATTATACGATAAAAGAAAAGATTTTAAGTTTAATGTTATTTTTAAAAAATAACACATTTTATTTCCAACCTTTACTTTAAGATTTTTAAGTATATTTTGATTGCTCAAATTATTAGATTTAAATTTATTTGTAATAATAAAACTCAGATTTTTTTCAGCTATCGGGAATTTCAAGATTACATTAGATAATAATATTTTCCCTTTTAATTACTGCAATTCTGATATTTTGATTCAAAATATTTTAAAGACGTTCAAATAATTCGGCTGATATTGAAGCCCGCATAAATAGGCCCATGTAGTGAAATTTAGGATTTATGTTCCTGAAGCATATAGATGGCAGCAACTTTTTAAAATTTTTACTCATTGAATTTTTTCTGTTTTATTTTCTCAAGATTTTTAAAAAAGGAATCAGCCCTTGATTTATTTCTAAGTTTTCTTAATGATTTGGCAATTTATATTTTATTTTGATGTGGCTATTCCAACTGTAACTTTATCTTTATTTATTTTTCTTATTTGTGGGCGTTTCTTTATTATGTCTTAGTTTGTGTACTTTTAAGTCATTATTAAGACTTACTTTGTGATTGTTTGTCATTTATTTTTCTTTGCATTTAAATATCAATTTTTACAACAGTTTCCAAAATTTAAATCTTTCAAACCCTCTAGCAAAGGGTTATATTTTATTAAGAGTAAGTGTGTTAAAAGTGGACTACATATTTTTAAGCATCAACAAGCTGGTGACTAATTTTTTATCAAAGAAATATTGTAAGGTTTTTTTTTAAAAAAAAACTGTGTTTTACATTAATGAAATCATTTTTAATTCCATGATAGCTTATGCTACCATGCATGATTGATGCATTTTGTAATTATGATTGTATTTACTTTCAGGCTCTGAAACTTTTATGTACTGCAGAATTAAAACCCTTCGTTATTTTCATTAAACCTCCGCCTTTTGAATTGCTCAAAGAAACTAGAAATAACGCTCAGTCATCTTTTGATGAAAATTATTCCCGTGGCTTTACAGTAAGTTTTTTTCAGATATTTAAAATTAAAATTTAACATATGCTTTTTAAAGCTTTTTGATAAGTTTGCAGATAATATTAAAATGCCTTTGTTATGATGTTACTATGTGTATCATTATATTATGACAGCAAATTTATACTTATACTTTTATCTAAATTTAACTAGAATAAATAAACAAGTATTCATTTTAGTACTATATAAGCATTAGCAGAAGCCGTAATAATCAGTGCTGTGACACAACATTGCCTTTATGTCTCAAATTTTTGAGGATAATTGCTTATAGCTCTAAAACCTTCACATGTCTGTCCCACTTACTTATGACAGTGTTTCTTCATTAATAGTGATTTTTAAGCCATGTAAGAATAATAATTGAAGATTAAGTAACATGCAACTTTGACATTTAAAGTTTTTTATTACTAAATAAGTTATTAAATCATTATTTTACTTGTACAACTCATTCATTTGAAGGGAAAAAAATGCCACTATGGTAAATTTTTTATATATTTTTTTTTTTTTTTTTTTTTTTTTTGCTCATTACCAAACAAAATTTTTCTTTGAACACATAAATCAAATGTGTTTTTGATAATAAAAGTGTGTTAAATCCATATTTCAGTAGAACAACTCATTAATTTTACTTAATTGAAAATGCCACCATGATTTTTTAAGCCAATTGAATTTGCTTTTTAACATCTAAATTGAAATTACGCTTTTAACTCAACGTTGTTTTCAAGTTCTAATAGGTTACTTCTAGCATATTTTTAAAATAGAAGAAACTTTTTTACTTTATTAATAATAGATTTTTGATAATCAAACCTGATTGCAGGTTTCGTGAGCTCTGGGTCAAAACTCATTGCAAACACAAAGTAATTTTTCAAATTTTTTGAAAGAGATTCTTTACAATTTCAAATTATATTCATGTTAAATCTTATATACATAGTTCATTTCTTGCTTCTTATATAATTTATGTTCTGCTAAAAATATTATCATTTCATTAATTTTACTACATCTCATTATTTTTCAACATAGGATAGAGAATTGCAAGATATAATAGATAATAGCTGGAATATAGAGAGAGTATATGGGCATAGATTCAATGCTACTTTAGTTAATGAAGAAATAAACAAGTCATCTAAAGAACTATTGACAATTGTCAAAAGTGTAGAAACTGAGCCTCATTGGGCTCCTTCAAGTTGGGTTTTAACACCTTAGGGATTGCTTACATACTAACAGTATTATCAAACTTCCATTAACAGAAAATACTACAGAATTCAGTATATATTTATGATATATCTTAACATATTAGCATGTGTAATGACCCCATGTTGTAAATTTCTTTTGATGTCATAGAAATGCTTTATTGCTATAAATATGTATTTAATTATGTGTATGTATATGTGTTTTCTGTAAAAAGCTTTGTAAAAATTACCTTTTTTAAAAAAGGTGTATATTTTTAACTTCTCCATTTAGGGTGCTGTCATATGAAATCAGTTGTAAACTCTTTTAAATTAAGTGTTTTTTAAAATGTTAAATTTTTCATTTGCTTATTTTTAAAAAAAATTCATGCATTTACTCAGGATTTTTAGTATTTCTAATAAGCTATTATTTCATTACATACATCTCTTTATTATATATCTATCCATTTCCTGTTATTCAATTCTAAGAGCAATATTCTTCTGCACATTATTATAGCTTTAATACCCACCGAAATACTTGTGTTCATCAAATTCTCTGTACTTAGATTTTTTTTCAAAAAATTTAATATTTAAACTCAATTATATTTTTGTTGACTAGTTATATATTTTAAATTACATTGCATATACTTAATTATGTTTATACTAAATAATTTCTAAATTGCTAATTATTTCAGGCTAAAAAATGTATGACTTAATTTGTTTTAAAAATCTTTTTCTGTAATTAGAAAATATAATATTACTTAAAAAACTTTTTTTTTAATTTTCAAATCTGCAAATCTTTTATCAAATTTATCACCCTTTTTTGTTATTATTTTTAATCTTTAAAATTAACTACATAAAACTTTTGTGTATAAATGTCTAGCCTTTTTTTCTAAAAAGGGTACTTTGTTAAAATTTAAATTCATGTTTTATTTCATTGATACCTTATTACGCTATACATTTTTTTATGTACAGCCAATGCCAAAAAATTTTTCAGAAACTAATATAAATTAAATGATGCATTTATATTATTTTAATATACTCAACAATCATTAATTTGTGTTAATTGGGGCATTAGATACATGTAAAACTTAAATAATTTTTATGTTTTAAATGGATATTAATCAACATTTATATATACTCTTTAAAAAAAATTTCAACTTCATTCTTCGTCTTTTTGTTTTTTTTAAAAAAAAAAAATCATGTTCTAAAGCTTTAATTGCAGAACGTATACATAACATGCTTATTACTTATTTAAAACTTAATTATTGCTCTGCTTAGAGCAAGTACTTATTTACATGTTGTTGTGACTGTATTCAACTTAATTTTTACTATGAAGTGGTTGTAAAAAAGTACTTTACTTAGAAATTATTTTCTTAGAATTTTTTTTTCTGCATTAAAGAGCCATTTAGTTATAAATTGGTTAAAATATTTAAAAATTTGATTTACTAGTTCTGTTAAGTATTTTATGTCTAAAGAAAATATAATAATAAAACTTAAATGAAATGACAATTAGCCCTAAAGCAGCTGAGCTCTTATAAAATAAAATGCTAACTAAGAGAAAGGGTAAAAAGCCTGAAAAATATTTCAAATAAAAAGGGGAAGAGTAAAACATGCCAATGGTGATGACACATTGTTCCACAAATTTCATTTTTTCCTTATATCTTTCCCCTTTTCATTTGAGTTGTTTCTCTCCATATTATTTTTTATTTTACTCATTACATAAATTCTTTTGATTTTTTTATATAGTTTTTTACTGATAGTTTTTCCAGTTAAAACTGTAACTGCATGATAAAAATTACTTAACAGTATTATCATAATGAACATGTTTTTAAGAGCTATTTTAAATATGAAATTTTCACATTGAGCTTGAAAGTACATCTAAATGAATAGTTCTTATTTTTCCATGCATGTATGAAATTTATAAAAGCATTCAATTCTTATAAATTTGATATTTAGTTTTACACTTATTTTTCCTTTTTTCCATTATTTACTCATTTTTATTATTTTTCATTAAAATTTATTTTAGTAGAAATATTTGTTCATTAAAATAAGTTTGTTAATAACTTATAAAACATTTATTATTAAATTTATTATTTAAATAAAACATATTAACTTACTTATTTAGTTATAGTATATTGTATTCAGCTATAGATTATAATAGTTCTTTACTGAAATTCTTAATAATTTTAAAAATACATAAAACAATTATTACTAATTTTGAGAGTTAATGCCAAGCATAGTAAATGAATAATGCAACAATCTTTATTAAAATAATCTTATGGTGAAAAAAAAAGATCCTGTGCCTATCCTTGTGCACTTTCTTTAAACAATTATAATAACTCTTTGCCATGATTAGGAAAGTAGTTTGACCCTTGTAAAAATGTAAACATTGCCAAATATCAAATTATTTCTTTTATAAACATGTATTAGCTTATAGGTGAATTTAATTTTAGGATTATGAAGTAGTATCAATTTTCTAAAAATTAATTTTGAGAAAAATACATTGAAAGAATCTAAAGATTTAAGACATTAATGTATTCATTTACTTTTTATATTTTTTAGTGCTATATTTACTGCTAATATTTATAATGTTAAATAAAATCACATAAATTTTTTCATGAAATGTATTCAATTTAAATATTATCATTTTAAATATCATTATTTCAAATAATTTTAAATGTGTTGATCATTTACATATTCTGATTTTATATTGCCTGTATAAAATAAAATGTTATTTGAAATAAGCTGTTATTATTAAATTGTTATTTTCAGATTTTAAATTATTTTGTGAATTTTTAAATAAGAAATTTGTATAAAATATATATTCCTTGACAGTATTAATATTTTCCTATAAATAGTACAACTGTTCCATTAACTTTGCTGAACTGAACTATGCTATCCAATTTCTATCCTCATATTTTGTGCCACTTTTACCATATTTATAATACTTCTTTCAACTAACAAGTCAGAGATTTTATCATCTCAGTTTTGAGGATTTATTTAAAAATTTTCATTGCTGAAAACAGAACCTTCTTGTTCTTAGTTCTGATAGCTACTAGCCTCTGCCTTTATTACTTACATATTAAACAACTTAATAAAAATTTTATCATTTATATATAACCAATAAGTTTTGTATCATTTATATGTTATTTTAAATTCATAATAAAATATTAACGATTAACTATATTTGATAAATATGTACCATTAAATACTTTTTGTTATTACCATAATATTTTATAACTTTATTTCTCTAAACATTAAAATTTAACTTATATTTGCCAGTTAAAATATTACAATTTATCCATTTAATGAATTACTGAAAAAAAATTGTTAAAAAGTATTACTGCTTATAAAGTTACTTTAAAGGCTTAATTCTAATAATTTTGTTCATATTGCGCTATAGCAGTAATCTAAGAATCATATAATAAATTATATTATGGTAATATATAAATCTGGTATGGAAATTAGGATGACACAATGGTTAGGGCACTGAGCTGCCATTGTGAAAGTTTGTGGTTCTATCCCTGATGATGATTTTTTAAAGCCTACCCAGCTTTAGATCAATCGGTACTTGCTTGATTTGCAGGAAAGACAGGCAGTGGGTAATTCGAACCGCATTGCCACTAGTAGACCATTGGTCTCAAAAACAATAGTCTTTATATCTTTGAGCTGTTTGGCTCACAAACTAGTTGTTTTGAAAGTGCTTTGCTTTGTTAAGTAGAAGAGTAGCCACATTTTAGTGTTAAAAAATTTAAGCCAAATAGTCATTGGGTTAAAATAACTTTAAAGTAATTAAAAATAGTACTTATATATATAAATTGTAACCAAAACAAATTGTATTATTTATAAAGACAATGAATTCAAATAGTGATAAAATTGTCTATGGGTCTTTTAGTCCCAAATGGCAAGGTAATCAATGTTAATGAAACCAAAACTTGCTGCTTCGTTATTTTTTTACATTTATTTAAATACAGTGTAGTGCTGGTAATCCAGGCTAATAGAGATTTTTGCCAACGAGGATCAGAAAAATAAGTTTAGGCGCAATTTTCTATTGTAAGAAATATTCATTCAGCTATATGTGGTAACCAACCTATTATTCCTATCAGGCGTTAATAAAGAGCTTTGATATGTTCAAAATCAATATTTCTTCGATAGGTTTTATCTTTTATAGATAAACATGGGGTCCAAAACAAAGTGACCATTTCTGTTTTATTTATTTTATTCTTTCCTCCGGCATAGTAGTTTCTTTGATTATGCGTGATTGTAACTTTTTTTTTTTTTCAACTTTAGTTTGTTGCAGTGTAGCCACATCTGTCTCTTCTGCCATCAAACTTTACACTCAATTCAATTTAAACTGTTCTATATCATAATAATAAAGATGATATTGGTTGATATACTTGCTTATTATGTTATGCATTTACCCTTTTTTTAATCTTAAACTGTGCATTTGAAGAATTGGTTTTTTTTTCACTTGTTTTTTATGATAATATTTTGCATCAGATATTCACATTTACAAATTATGTTTTTAAGCTATTGCATTTCCTTTCATCTGTTGCATTACAACCTCCTTTTTTATAATGCAAAATTATGTACAGTTAAATTATCAGTTTCAATCAATCATGTATATTTTCTATCAGGAAAAGATTCATACATTTCTTCTAAAATATGCATTAGCAGCATCTCCAATTAAATAGAACTTAGATTATCAGCACATCACTGCGATTGTAACTTTTCCTTAAAGAATACTACAATGCAAAATTTATAAAAAGTATTTTGTTCTATGCAACAATTAAGGTGTAAGTGCAGCTATCATACTGTAAAAGAAAGAGTTAACATATGTTACATTTAAAATATTTATATACTGACTTTTATTTTAGTTAGAATTTTTTTACTTTGGGCTTAAGTATTTTTATGGTTTATATATGAAAAAAAATTTATTTATCTCTTCTTTTTCTCACTTCTATTAATCTGAAAAAATTAAGTGAGTTTGAATTGTTTCCTTAAGTTTAAAATATATTTTAGCTATGTAAGAAACTTGTGCAATATTAAAAAATTATACATATATTCAGCGTTTTAGATTTTATCAATGGCTTCTATATTTGAATGTATTTACCAATATGTGTGTATTACTTACGTCTTCCATTGTCTGTGTGATATTGTATAAAAAATTGTGGAAATATTGTACCACTTGTATTTGAATGTCTTTTATGTACTAAAAATGTTATCATTTTTCTGTGTGGTACTATTGTGACATGAATTGCAAATTTTTGGAATTTTCAATATTATTTTTTTTCTTTTTTAGAAATCTAGTAAATTTGTTACTATATTATGTTTGTTCAAACAGTTTTAGTAGTTGAGTTTTTTACTTGAATCCAAAAAAAAGTTAAACAATTTGGAAAAATATTTTTTTATAAAATTATCTAAAACAGAATGTTTGTTATATTTTTAATTTAAAAAAATGCTATGATTTGTTCTTTATCAGATGCCTTGTAGTTGCAAAATATGTTAATATTTATTTTCAAAAAGTAGTTATTATTTATCTAAATTTTAAATCATTATTTATAATTCGACTAGTCTTTTTTCTTCTTTAGAGCTTTTACTTTGTATATAGTCAAAGGTTGTTATTCCGTTGCCTTTAAATTTTCTATGTTGTTTAAAATACGTATATCTAAACAGTGTGAATAGTAATTTATATCCTTGAGACAGTTACTACACTCAAGGAATATTGCGGCATTCTGAAAATATATTTCGAACAATTTATTTGGCATGACACTCATAAAAATTAAGTTGGGACATTGTTAATAAAAGTTATACAAATATGAAGTATTTATCGATGATGAGCAACAAATATGCTTGATTTAGGTAATTGAACGCTGTATGCTACCTGAAAATATTTAAGCTATTTGTCTGTTATAAATTGCAAACAAATTTGTTAAATAAAAGGGAAAAAATTAAAGCTTTAGTACACAGTTGAGATACTCAAAATGTAACTTTTTTTTTCCATACCAAAAAAATTTTAATGTATACCCTTAATTTTTTTAATTTAATTCTAAATTTTTTAATAACTTAAAATAAAATTATTCCTATAGTAGTTTAGTATATCTGAGATACATTATAGACTTTTGGTTGTGTCAAATTTTTTCAGAAACTTCATAATTTAAATTTAAAAAAATCTAAATCTACTAAATTATTTTTCCTAGACTGCTATAACACATAAGTTACTATTTAATATGATTTGTTATGCATTATTATGTGATTATTATTGTTTGAAATTTTGCTAGTAGTAAATTTTCACCTACCTTATGTATCATAATTAATAGTTTAACTTTTTATAACATGGCTAACATCTCTTTATAACAAGTATCAAAATAAAATTATGTACATTTGTAGTAGTTAGATCAACTTCTGAATATTTTCTTTCTAATGTAATCTTTAAAAAAACTTATAACTGGTGCATAAGTAGTATATTTGTTACTTGACATAGTTTGTTTTTTAAAATTTAGAATTATATTAAAAAAATTTATTAAAGGGAAATTTTAAAAAGAATTCTTGTCTCATTCTTATGTTGTTGTTTTTTTTTTTTTTTTCATTATAATATTTCCCTCTTGTAATCAATTTTGTATCAATGAGCTTTTTCAGTAACTTTATTTCTTATTAGTTGCTTTATGAAAACAAATGTTTTTTTTCTTTCTAATGCCCACCCGATTAACACTCTTGATTCAGCTATGTGTTGAGCAGATTTGTTGGCCACCTTCAGGGGCCCCATATCGTTGAGGTTAACGTTGCTCCTACACTAAGGACAGATAGTACAGAGAATGAAAGAACATCCATGCCTTGTCTGAGATTCGAACTCAGGACCTATCTGATGTGAGGTCAGCTCCCTGACCACTACACAGTTCAGTCAGCACTTCATGAAAAATAAGTTCCCTTAGTTAATACTGGTAGTATCTTGCTTTTCTCGGCACCAGTTACAAGTTAAGTTTTATTAATGAATGCTAAGGGATTTTAAAATTTGCATCTGAAACTATTCAAATGCTTTTTGTACCTAAACCCACTTATGCATAAATTTGCTTTTTGGATGAAAATGAGTTAAATGATGAAAATAAAAATCGGTGTGTAAATATTTATTTCATAGGGGAAGGTGCTATTTTTTCCTCGTTTTTTCCCCATACTTTTCAACTTAAAATTTTGACATTTCAAAGTGTTTCTTTGAAGAGTAAATAAGAAAATGGCAATTTTAGAAACTTATATTTATGTAAAAACTAAGTCGTTTTTTTATACAGAGCTAATTTAAATATGATCGTTTTTGATGGGTATAAACCCAGCATAAGTTGAGCTGAAATTAATCGATAAATAGATCGAAAAATGATAAAGATTGTAAATGTAGTGTAACTTCTCATTTTTAAAACAAGTTTTTTCTTTATTTTGCTTAATTGTATCAAATTTATTAACATAAAAGCTAAAAAAAATTATAAAAGTTGAGCAATCACAATAATTGCATTACAATTTTATGGGAAATAACACAGGCTGAATACTTGTAATAAATTTGCATAACTACTCACTAATCAAAATTCATTTTGAATGACAAACTTCACCTATACAATATACAGCCCAACTGTTCTAAGACTTTGAATAACATATATTTAGTGATTTGTAAATGAATCCGTAACTTCTTTTAGAAAAACATCTCTATTGACTTGGAATATTTAAAATGTAAAATAGAAATACTTTGCAAATTAGTTGTTTCATATGAATAAAAAAAATAATATTGAAATATTTAAGAACAAAATATATTTAACGTAAATGAAAAGCACTATGGATTAATAAGACAGTATAATTTTAAAAATTTTCTCTATAGTTGATATAAAAATTATTTTGTGATGCCAAGACTGTACTTTGTAAAATTACATACATACCTGCCAACTCTTCTGCATTTAAATTTAGTATGGTAACAAAATTTCTACATTCATCCTTGATTCCAAATTTTAGCAAATTTAATTTTTACTCATTTTAACTATCATTGCATTTAAATAACTTAAACATACTTATTACAGGCCCCATAGTTATCTTATTGTGTAGTTAATGAAATATGAATTGAATTTCTGCTTATAATGTCACTTCAATGGCTTTTCACTACTACTAAGAAAACACTTTGAAAACCATAAAAGTTGGCAGGTATGCAATAGCTTATTTTATTGCACTTCTTGTTTTGTCTATGTAAAATCTGAAACAGTTTCAATCATTTCTTATTGTTGCCAAATATCTTAAAAACTTTAAATAACAACTTACCTAAGACTTAAATAAAATAATTATTCTTTTTTTTTTTTTTTTTTTTTTTTTTTTTTTGAAAATATACTTTTTTAATATATTTATGTAGTTTTATGAGTTTGTGTTTTATCATCATAATAAAAACATATTTGCATAAAAATGTTCCAAAATTACGAATTTTAAAACTCTGTAAATTTTGTTTTTTTAAAAACTTCTCAATTTCTAAAAGATGCATTTAGTTTGTGTATTTGTTTTCCACAACGTTATATTTTCATAATCAAACAATTATAAGTCTGTTTCATGTAACTGTTATTTGTGAAAAATAATGTGATTTGTTGAGTGTATCAAATATTTTTATTATGTGTGTTTTTGTGTAACATATATTAAATAGATATAAGACTAAAATATCTTTCCGTTCATTTACTCAATTCACACACTCATTTAATGCAACTGTGGACTATCAAACTCAAATTAAATTTGTTGCTTTTTATTACAAATATACATTATAAATATATAATGATATAACATTAAAAACCAAAAGATAACATATTTTAACAAATAAGTTTAGTGAAAAGCATACAGTTTTCTTGATTTTTTTTTTTTTTTGTTACAATAAAAAAATAAAACATTATCACCTAAGTGATTATTTGATGACTGGGCAAAAGGTTTAACTCCATTATTGGTTTAGAGTTTTAAATACTTCTTTTACATTATATATTTTAATTGTTTATGTGCCCTGAACATATTAAATTAAAACCAAAACTGAATTATTACTTTAAAAAATTGAAATTAATGAATAATTCTTATTCTGATGACAGTTGAAAATATTCAGATCTTTGTTTATCGAGGATCATGCTATGGGATTTGTTTATCATATTTTTGATGCAATTATATTCTGCAAAAATTATCTGAATAATCGAGTGGATACCATATTGCAGGGGTGGCCAACCTGTGGCTCTTGATAAAAGCACCCGAGTTCCCTTTTCATTTTTGTGCTATTATATTTTAAAAAATTATTATCGTTCCGATTTTTGGAAATCTGTACCAGAATCGAAGTATCCTGTATTAAAAAAAGGCTGCTTGTCGAATTGTTTCAATATTCGGAACAACATACTTATGTGAATCATTTTATTCCACTCTAAAATTCGTGAAATCCAAACACCGATTAGTCTTAACTAACCAGCAACTCTGAAAAGTGCTGTCACCAATTATTCACCAAATTTTAAACAATTATCAAGAGAAGTGAAATTTTATTTATTTCAAATGGCAGAGGTGAATTGACATGTTAAAAAGCAAAAACACAGGAGCAAAACAGGAAAGTAAAAAATCATTTCCTCAGGAGCGCTCTTGCCTCCCAATATCGCTTGGTAGACGACGACCCGCGAAGGGCCCTGCAGCACAGGATGTGGCCGCCATCCAAAACAGCTTGGCTCTTGCACAGAGAACAATAGGGATCAGGTGCCAGCCCTAAACGAAACAGGTCGTGGCTAGGCAGTCATGTCCGGTATATTAGTCGAAACTGAGCCACCGCTTCGCGGCGCGGCCAGTCTGGAATGGTGTTCTGTCGAAGATCTCTCCACACTTTCGTTTTTACCCTTTCTGATAATTGGTGATGGAAATCCCCATTCATTTTAGATCTAACAATCCTTTTTAAAGTTGAAAAGGGGACTGGGCTATTAAGAGCCTGGAGAATTCTTGTGCCTCTCTTTGCCAAAAGTGAAACTTCTACCGCTGCTCTCCACCTTTTTGCGCTGGAGACAATGGGAATCCGTTCCCCGGAACCCCTCTGGCTGAGAGTTTTCACAGATGGCTCTTTTAATCCGGATCAACCAAATGTTGGAGCTGGTATCTTTTGTAATCTCTTCTCCTTTGGTGCCCCAGTGGGTGCCAATAGATCTGCTTTTAACGGGGAAGTTGTTGCTATCCGTATTGCTCTCGAACAGCTTTTTTGTTTTATTGAGTCTTTTTCAAATGTGGTTATCCTTTCAGACTAGAATGCTGCGCTTTGCTCGATTGAATCTATGCATTGCCCTTCCACTTGCAACATTCTAAAATGTCAGGATGCGATACGTAAACTCCACCAATTTGGTAAATCTGTAGCCCTACAATGGATTCCCGGGCGCTGTGATATTGCAGGAAATGAGAGGGCTGATGTTTTGGCAAAGAGAGAAGTGAAATAAATGTGTTTAATTTTAATATTTAAATTCAATACACATATTTTGTACTTTTATTTATATGTTTTCAATAAATATAATTTCTGTAAAAAAAAAAAAAACAATTTAATACCTTATTTGCATTTAATTGCGGCTTTTAAATACGTATTTAATTGCGGCTCGCGAAAAATTTCAAATTTTGAAGAATGGCTCGACTATCAAGGAGCTTGACCACCCATGCCGTATTGTCTATGTTCATCTGAAAATGAATACGACATCAAATTTTTTTCATTAGTTATATTATAATCTAAATAATTTACGATAATTACAATTTTTGAAATGACTTATGCCAAAATAGATTTTCAATTTCCCGTTCAAATTTAAATATTTAATTTTATTTTACGCTACATTTTTTCCTCACAAAAGAAAACTTATATCCATACTAATATTTATTTTATTATTATAAACTAATATTTATTTTTATTCTACTTTATTGTAGTATTCTATGTTCCATAACATATTCTGTACAATATAACTAATGTCCACGACTCATCTCACAACTATACTTATTTTTCAAAAACTTTTTTTAAAGAAACACAAAAGGTAATGGAGTAATAAGCTCAATTTCAATAACTGTATTTAAATAAAATAAAAATATGTTATAATAATGTAATACTCGTTATAATAAATGTAATACATAACAATAAACATAACATATAATTTACTTAAGTCAAAGTTTTGCTTTACTTCTCTATATTCTTCTTCTTGTTTAATTCATTTTGGTGGTCTTAAATTTAAATTAAAAAATTTTCAATTTTAGAGTCAGTATGTTTGTTAATATTTTGTCTAAAGATATAATATTAAGAAAAAACTGAATGAGTATAATTTTTGAAATTTCTTTTATTTATTTTACATAAAAATTTACAATTTAAAAGTAAAGTTATATATTTTTCTACTTAAAATTTAATAGAAATTATTTAAATTCTAATTTAAAAATATTGATAACGTATTTACATTATATAAATAAATTAGTAAAAAGCTGAAGCGATAAATTATTTTGCAAAAAAATTCATTGATTTATAATTTTTTTTTTCTTTTTTTTTTGCATTTTTATATAACTATATATTTTTTTCTTCTTCAACTTTTACTTTTGACTTAAAATTTTACAAACTTACGTATTACAAAGGCATTTTAGTAGAGAATAAATTTCGTGCATTAGACACAAAATGTAGTCGAAATAATAACGCATTAAAACAATTTTTACTGAAATGTAGCCTAATTTCTATTGATCTTTGTGAATTGATGGATTTAACTACGAAAGAAATCAATCGATTTAATGCATCAAAAATTGTGTACATGTTTAAAAAAAATCATTTGTCCCTCCCCCTATGATGTCCATTTGTAAGTCGCACTGCCTGTTTTTAAACTTGATAAATTATTGAGGATGCTGAAATCCCTGAGGATGACTCGAAAAATATGCTATCCCAATTTTGATCCTCTGCTGAGGATCGAGGCTCGTTTGTGAGACTACTTTCTCAATTTAGACATAGATCTGAAGTAGGAGGAAATGTTTTCTTGATTCCTGTACCCGTGACACTTCTCAGCAACCAACCACAAGACATTCGATTCCACTAATTTTACGAGCACGTTTATCGCATGTACTCGTTGGGTCTTAGCGAAGATCAGGATCGAACCCCTTGTCCCTCCAAACCGGAATCCGATTCTCTAACTACTGGGCTACCATGTTCCTGATAAGTTATTAAAAGCTGTAATTTACATATCGAATATGCGATCGAAATGGGCTACAGGTGGAACTCTTTACCGATGGCAACTCTTTGCATGCTTTCACCATTAGTGAGTGGAGAGTTATAGAAGAAGGAAGTCTTTGTCTTGATTTTAAAATAGATAAAAACCTTTTAAGTTCGGAAACTATATGGAACTGAAAACTACATTAAACTTAGTTCTAAAAGAAAGCGTCATGGCAATTTAAAAAAAATTTCACAATTAAAAATAAAAAATATATTAAGAGAAGGAAAAATATCGCAGTACATTCTTATACAACTGAAAAGAGATTGAGAGGGACCGACCAAAGGCATGGAACCGGTCTTCTTCCCAAATGGCGTATTCGAGCGTTGCGATCGCCTATAACAGAAGTATAAACATGGGCAGCCTCTTAATTAGAGAATTTATGGTCTTCAGATAAACACAGGCCCTTTGGTCTCCAAGATCCCCGATGCATATACACCCTATTCCAACCCGGGCCTGCGATGGGACCAAGGGGTGTGATATCGATCTATCGCAGTTCTACCATAAATTACTCGACTTTGCGCGTTGGTCACTCGGCTACTAAAGTGAAGAAGCCATCCACTTTGCAGAGGATCATAATTATGATGGGATGTCTTCAATTCATCCTCAGGGTTACTTCCTAGACACCGCTAATTTCCCGTGATGCAGCTCTAGTGCAACGTGAAGAGTTACTACAATTTAAGTTTGAGGTTCTGTTTATAGCCTCAACTTTTAATCAGATCGGAAATATGTGTCCGGTCTAAGAGCCGGAAACGTGCATGATATCTCTAGACTCGCGTTTGTGGGGTTGATTTAGTTTTCGAATACCACGTTTTAAGGGATCGTTAACAGTGCATGCATACCGATCACTGTGGAGAGAAAATAAACCAGATTAGTAAGTTTTTGCTCTAAAATAGATTTCATCAAAATGCTCTTCATTTTTCCACTATGGTGATCGGAGATGTATGAATCGTACCCATTGAGAAAAGCTCTTTGGGCCGGGATTCTTCGTACTAAATGCTGAGCATCTCAGATCACCGTCGAGGTTCTCCTGAACCAGTCTGGATTCACATACAATGAAAACGCTCTATGGATGGTGTTTTCAGTAGAAATGTAAACAATAACAATCTCGAGCTGTATGCCTGCTCTAGTTCCGGTTAGAAAGTTTGCAGCTGCTTACTACATGTTATTCTCTGAGGCGGTATTTTCAAACGGATAATTTTGTTTTCAATAAAAGAAATAAATTAGATAATTTCGGACCTCAAATCTGCCGTATTTCATAAGATATGAATGTTATTGTGTAATTCTGGTGAGTCTGAAGTGAAAAATTGTTTTAGTTATTTATGTTGAAATTAAATTATAAATAAACAGATCATTTCTTGAGAGAAAAAAATTTTTAATACGTTAAAAGAAAAAAGAATGCTTCTATTGATATATTTTCTATAAATATAAAAAAAAAAAAAAAAACAGTTGCCAAAAAACAAACGAACAAAACAAGGCAATGCATCAGTCAGACTGCTTACAACAACCTCGATTTGCTGCTTCCATCAATAATTTCCGGTCCTGGTATTTTACATTCTTTCACTCCCCCTTACCAGGGCACGGAAATGATCACCACATATATACATAATATATCACAGTTATTCTATAAAACCCAACTGAGTCCTCAAATTATTAAGTACTTTCTTCGAAATGTTTTTTGTTAAGAGGTCAGCTACATTATCTCGTGAATTAATATATTGAAAGTCGAAAATTTTTTGATCTACGTTGTCACGTATGAAATGATATCTAAGATCTATATGTTTACTCCGATCAGACGTAGTTTGATTTTTAGCTATGAACATAGCTGCCTGGTTATCAACATTCCTTTACCGAGCTCAAACAGTAAACTCTTTATCCACAATACTTCCTTGGTGGCATGGGCCATCTCCAGATATTCAGCTTCTGCGGAAGACAATGCAGTACAATGTTTTTTTTTTACTGGACCAAGACACCGCAGCATCCCCAAGAATGACCACATAACCACTAAATGATTTTCTGTCAGTGCAATCTGCTGCCCAGTCTGCATCGGAAAATACTTCTAGCTTCTTTCGAGTTTATCTATATGTCAAACAAAGATGTTTTGTTTGTTTAAGATACCTGAATAAGTATTTGACACTTCGCCAATGGTTTTCAGAAGGTGTTTCGTTAAACTGGCTCATATAAGTTGAACTATAAGCAATGTCAGGGCGAGTACCACAGGCGAGATACAGTAAACTGCCTATCGCCTGTCTGTATGGGATTTTGTTTGAAGCTTCTTTAGTTTCCTTCCACTCAACATCGGTTAACTTATAGTGCTGAACACTTGGGTCTAAGGGAGTTGATGCTCCTCTGAGTAAGGCTGTATCAAAGGTCTTCAATACTTCTTCAATATAAGATGTTTGGTCTAAGGTTAAGGATCCATCAGCATACCTTTTCACTTTCATCGATAAAATTTCACCTACTTCTCCAAGATCTCTTGCTCTAAACTTTTGTTTAACCTTAAGTTTAAACATATCTATGATTTCTGGATTTCCAACAATAAGCATGTCATCAACATATATACCAAGGTAAAGTGTTTTATTTGGATGATAGTAAATGCATGGATCACTTTTAGAACGTGCTAATCCATAATCTTTTAAAAAGGTGTCGAAACACGCATTCCACTCTCTTCCAGATTGTTTCAGTCCATATAGGCTTCTTTTAAGATGACATACAAGATGTTCTTTGCCTGGCACTATGGCTCCTTCAGGCTGTTTCATGTAAATGTCTTCCTTTAAAGTACCATTCAGGTAAGCAGCAGTTATATCCATTTGATGAATATCCATTTCACATTCTACAGCTAGTGCCAATAAGATCCTAATAGATTTTAATTTGATCACGGGAGAGAATGTTTTTTGAAAGTCAATTCCAGGAACTTGCATGTAACCTTTAGCTACCAGTCTAGCTTTAAATTTATCACAATCTCCTGTCTTAGCTTTCTTTTTTCGAAATATCCATCTAGAACTGATATGCTTGACATTTGGTGGTTTGGTAACAAGCTCCCACGTTTGGGCACAACGTAAGTTTTTAATTTCTTCATCTATGGCCTTTTGCCACAAATTTGCTTCTTGTGATGTTAGAGCCTCTTCCAATGTTACAGGGTTCCTATGGAATTTCTTTACATTTGCGGAACATGCTTCTTTTGCCTTGTAAAGTACATAATCTAGCAAGTGTGCAGGGGTTTTAATAGCTCTTGTGCTTCTTCTGGCAGAATCACTTCGACAGACTTGACTATTTGGATCTTCTTGATCATGTTCTAGTTGGTTGAACTCCTCTGTCATTTCAACTTGCTGATATGTCTGATCTCCACAAACATTATTTTGGTATTCGTCTTGATTGATGGCGTTTGTGTCTGGATTCAGATATTTTTCTTCTGGCGATGTTTCATGTAGTACAGAATTTGGATGTTCAACTGATTCTTCTTCACTTGAGTTCATAAATTCTGTGTCTTCATTTTCTATTAATAAGGAAATCTTATCTTCATAGCATCCTTCTTTGGTCAACTTGAAAGGGAACACATCTTCTTCAAAGAGCACATCTCTGCTGATAAAAAACTTTTTTCTTTCTGGATCCCAGAGTTTATATCCTTTGATACCACTTGGGTACCCAATATGGATACATTCTATAGCCTTTGGGTCAAATTTGCTCCGCCTTTGAAATGAGCGCGTATGGCTCCAGGCCCGACATCTAAAAACTTTCAAGTGATCCAAGGTCATTTCTTTACCTGACCATAACTTTTCAGGTGCACTTCTTCCAATTGCAGTAGATGGACGTTTATTTCGGAGATAAGATGCTGTGCACACAGCTTCAGCCCAGAATTCTGGCTTTGCTCTTGATTCTATGAGGAGGCATCTGGTTATGTTGATCAAAGTCTGGTTCATGCTTTCTGAAATTCCATTTTGTTGAGGGGATTCCGGCACAGTTAGCTGCCTTTGAAATCCATGTTTGATAAGATAGTTGTTAAATTTTTGTGACTTAAACTCACCTCCATTATCACTTCTTAAAATTTTTATCTTTTTGCTGTGAAAATTTTCAGCCATTCTCTTGTATTCATCAAACTTCATTATGACTTCATCTTTAGTTTTGATTGGATACACTGTAGAGTTACGAGAAAAATCATCGGTAAACACAACAAAGTAATTTGAACCTCCGAGTGATGGCGGTGAAATCTTTCCAACTACATCAGAGTGCACAATTTCTAATGTTTCTTTAGCTCGTGTGTTACAGATTTTTGGAAATTTCTTGCGCTTCATCTTTCCTTGAATGCACACAAAGCATGGCTTGTTTGTTTCAAGATTGGATTCTTGTTTACTTTTTAGTGGTTATTAAGTTTTTCAAGGTGTCTGGGGAAGGGTGTCCTAGCCTGCGATGCCAGAGTTCCTTCGACTGGATCGTTGAAATGCACGCTGCAGGACAATCTTCTTCTATAATATATAGTCTTCCCTGTCTTCTAGCTCTCAAAACTATTTCACCAGTTTCTGATAATATTTTTGCTTCACCATTCGCAAATTCAATCTTAAAACCTTTTTCTTCAATCCTGCCAATCGATAGCAAATTTCCACCCAAGTCTGGTACATATAATACATTAGCAAGGTTAATGTTACTTTTGGTAGAATCTTCTTGGACTGAAATAGTGATGTTTCCTGTTCCGGTTACTTGAACTTTTTCAGAATTCGCCACTTCTACTTCTGAGGTGTAATCAGTTAGCGATTCGAATTTCTTTCGATCTGACGTCATGTGCTCTGTAGCCAGGGCCGGATTTAAGCTTGGTGGGGCCCCAAGCAGGGGTGAAAGCGAGACGGAAAATAGGAAAGGCTGGTAGTGAAACCTTTTCAGTTATAGCTAGTTTTGGGGAGGAGTTTGCTTATTCTTTTTTTAAATTTTTCAACAATATCTACTCATTCTTCGAAAAGTAGCAGTTTTATATATATGCTAAAATTTTAAAAGAAACCTTGATAGTTACAGATATATTATTTTTTTCGAAAAAAATGTCTTATGTACCAGTTTTTTCACTTTTCCGTCTTGCTATATAAAGCTTTCACCCATGGCCCCAAACTACTGAAAAAGATGGGGCCCTTATAAGTTCAATTCTATTTATATACACCTGAGGAAAACTTTCATTATTTTTTATTGTTGAGTATTAACATTGAATTATTAAAAAAATTTCTTTACGTTATATTTTGCTTTGCTGATCAAAATCAAGAGACTTAGAAACATGAAATTATGAGGGTGTGTAGAAAATATGCAAGGAGTTAGAAAAAAATACAATTTGACTATTAGTTTTATTCTTTTTATGACCGCCGTTGAAAAACTGACTTAATTTTGAGTTCACAACTACCCATGTTTAACTACATAGGCTTGTAATTTTGAACTCAATGCAATAGACAAGGGAACTCCTGTATCAGTACCCAGAGGTTTTGAGATTTGTTATGAGAACTTTGTGACCCAGACAGATTTAACATGCACCAGTCACCATCTTAGACACGGTTTTTCTTCGGCCGGCTGGATTCGAACTCTCATTCTCACGAACACGAGTCCATAGCCTTACCAACCAGTCTATAGCGGCCAAATTATTAGTTTATTTTATAACAGTCATTGAACAGCCCACGCAATTTCGAGTTTCGACTACTAATGTTCAACTCCGTAGTCTTGTAATTTTGAACCCAATCCAGCAAACAAGAGAATTCCAGGATCAAGTATTTGATGAAATTTTTGACTTCGTGGAGGACGTTTTGATGGAACCAACCCACATTTGAGTTACATGGAGAGGAAAACCACGAAAGCTTCAAACGGTTAGTCTGACAGCAAGGGGACTCTAACCCACGATCTGTCTTCCACTGAGGATATTTTACGTCAGACCTGTGGTCGGTGCAAGCCGGGTGTAGAATTCATATCGACCAGCAGCCATCACTGGCATTCGAACTCGGTTTACTTCATTTGGAGGTGAATGCTCTATCCCTTGAGTCCATCTTCACTGAGTAATAACTCTGCGGGAGGTGCCAATGTTCCAAGTTTATTGATTTGCTTAAATTTAGTCATCTTCAAAATGTAAATGGCAATGGTAATTTTTGTGTAGAAAAATGGAAGTAAACCGTTTTTCCTCTTATCTGCTATGATTAATGAGAAGCAACCACGAGGGTTAGTGAGCAAAGTGATCAAGAGGCGGAGCCTTCTAGTTTTTTAAATAATTGTTAAATTAATAGTTTTTAACATGCATACTTTTTAAAAAATACGAAAAACATTTTTCAGTATAAAGAAATAAAAATAAAAAACTGTCATCAGTTAGAGTGAAACCCACGATCCCACAGTTTCGCGTTAGATTTCATAATCTTCAGCCCCAAATATATACATCTGCCTTGCGAATTTTTTTATTATTTTTTTTAAAAATTTAATAAATATTATTGGATACTTGACACTATTTATTTAGACATAAATATTAAAAATGAACCCTAGCATTGAATGTCAAATCGAATCATGGGAATAAGGCTATTTTTCACACTTTGACTTCAAATATTATTTTAAATATTAATATTACAGATAAATTATTTTTATAAAACAATACAATTAAACTAAGTATACCAAATTCATTTAATTTTTTTCTGTATATCTAAATAAATATTTCGATGCTATGAGTTCAGAAATAGTATAAGGAATTAGAAATTAATACCTTACTTTTTATTTACATAAAAAGTGTGTACAGCCAACAATTATTTCATATTTTTAAACACTTGATTAGATTTTGAAAAGCATCCGAAAATGTAAAAAAGAGAAAAAAAATTGCAATGGGCTTCATAGGGTCCCAGCTCCAAATAAAACTTTAAAAAAGAAGAAGAAAAGTGGAATTTGGAGGCCCTTGCCATCTCGGGGCCCCAAGCTACAGCTTATTTAGCTTATACGTAAATCCGGCCTTGTCTGTAGCACCACTGTCTAGAATCCAGATTGTTGATTCTTCGGCTTTAATTTTATTTGTTAGGAAAGCCCAGTTCGTTTTTAAATATATAGCAGTCTTAGCACTGCCTTGATTTCTTTGTTGTGCTTCTTCAAAATTTTTGGAGATGTGACCCCATTCTCCGCAGCTAAATCACCTGAGAGTTTTCTTAGAATTTGAAGCTCTTTCGTTGTTTCTTTTTGTTGTCCATTTCTTCACAGTGTTTGTCTGCATTGGTCTTTTTTGAATATAGTTTTTTGTGTGGAGTGCACGTTCTTCCTGCTCTTCCACATTTGGCACATTTCTATATATTCTTTTTTCTTCGACTAATAGTCTAGACTTCACAATGGTTGTTGTCAAGTTATCTTCATCCTTTTCTAAGTTCAGGATTAAGCTTTCATATGATTTTGGCAGACCTATTAACATGACGAGGGCAACTTCTCTGTCGGTGAAAGCGTAACCACCATTCGTCAGTTTTCGATGTATTTCAATCAATCTAGTCAAGTATGATTGAATTGTTTCACCGGACTTCAAGGTTATGTTAAAAAAATCCTTCATTAACTGCAAAACATGCAGCAATCCAAATTTAGTATGCATATCTTTCAATATAACCCATGCGTCCCTCGCCTTGGCGCACTCGCCAATATCATCCAAAAATGTATCTTCTACAATCAAGAATATAAGAGTTAATGCTTCATCATTTTTCTTTCTCTCATTTTCGGACATTTCAGCAAGGCCATAGCCAGGCTCAACTGCCTCCCAGCATTTCTTCTACACGACCATCAGTGCACGGGCACGTATTACCCATTCATGATAATTTTCGCCGTTTAACTTCTTCAATTTGTATTCTTCCATAGCGGCTATTACTATTGTGCTGCCTATCTTCTTAGATCTGAATTTCTAATGTTTATTTACACAGAGCGTCGTGCTGATAACGTGTTGAAATTAAATTATAAATAAACAGATCATTTCTTGAGAGAAAAAAAAATTTAATACGTTAAAAGAAAAAAGAATGCTTCTATTGATATATTTTCTATAAATATAAAAAAAAAAACATGTAGCGCATCTACCACTACATAATTACAACTACAATTCACTAGTATATAAGACATGTTAACTCGACTCTATGTCGGGGTACCTTTTCATAGATGAAGGTTGACATGTTCGATAGCTACCATCCCCACATTGGTGACATTTGGACGTGGTTTGAACACGCCTACCCTGACAGTAACGCCTACTTTGATTTGAACACGCCTACCTTGACAGAAACGCCCATTTCGATCTGTACACGCCTACTTCGATGGATGGTCCACATTGAATAGTTGACTTGTGACTGCAACATTAACCCACTCCTCGCGCTGTTGCTGCTCAGTCTCGTCTCGATCATACACAACGTCGGCTTGCACACACTCGACTGCTAAAGGCAACACGGTGATCTTAATACAGCTCTCCCGGCTTCGCATAAAAACAGCAATAAATCAACTAGTGGCATCCATTCATCGAATTCTATCACGGATATAATTCTGGTGGGGGAGTACTGTAGCGTATCTACCACTACATAATTACAACTACAATTCACTAGGCATGTTAACTCGACTTTATGTCGGGGTACCTTTTCATAGATGAAGATTGACTTGTTCGATAGCTACCATCCCCACAAACAGTTGCCAAAAAACAAACGAATAAAACAAGGCAATGTATCAGTCAGACTGTTTACAACAACCTCGATTTGCTCATTCCATCAATAATTTCCGGTCCTGGTATTTTACATTCTTTCAATTTAGAGATACGTTGTTAAAAAATGTAACATATCTCGCTTTTTTGGCAGTCTTAATTTGGCCTCTTTCCATTTGTTTATTACTGTTTGTTCGTGTTGCAAGCTGTGCACCATCTTACGTTAGTATTAGCATATTGTTCGAAGAGCAAGATTAAGTTTACTAATAAGTATTCAAATACCACGTTTATAAGCGGCATACCTAGTGTCGAAAACACCATCCTTAAGCGAGTTTTTCGCGGGTATAAATATTATACCAATCGTTTTTCACTCATAGAAAACTTGCCCATTAAATTTACGCTCGTAAACGACGAGATTGCTTTTAGTAAGAATTGCCCTTGTAAACAAATGTAAGGACCGTAAAGAACTCGACTTGTATCAACGATTTGAGCTTTACTAATGGCAACACGCATATGTTTATTTTCTTTTTCCCGTGTTAAGTGTGTTGATGTTGAAAACGTGTTTCGTTAATTTAATTTTGTATACTATTAAAACTATTTAACGATGCAGAATGATGATGTACGTATAATTAAACATTTTATTTTATTTTCTGATCATTTTTGAAGTAAAATAAAATATTCTATTACACTATCATATAATTTTCATTTATGATACGTTTGTTCTTTGATTGGAAAAAAAATTAGGTTTTATTTCTTAAATCTAAAAAATCAGCGATTTTATAACAATTTCCATGTCTTAAGTTTTTTGTTTAATATAAATTGGTCTATGCTGAACTTTATATTGTACAAACTATATAAATATAATTAACTTTAAAAGAAATTATTGAATAAGAATATTAAAAGTATGCGGTGATAATGCCTATAAAATGTATTAAGGAAAAACATTACCTCATTATAATTCGTTTCTAAATAAGTATAGTTATGCTATTAATTGACTCAGTGTTATATTGAAAATTTCTTAAAAATCTTAAAAAAATTATTCTCTAAGTCATAAGCATGTAGTCTCACAGTTTCAATAAACTATCATCTTTTACACATCTCAACTGTGCTCTTCATCATTATTCCAGAAAACTGTAATTAAATACGAATTTTAACAGGAAAAATATGTAGATGTTTGCTCGGGGGTGGCTATGAGTTATACCTTATGAGTTTGTCCCTTTCTGTGATGTTTTTTTTAGTTTCTCTCGGGCCACTGCCCGGAAGTTTCCAAGTCTTGGCGATTATTCTGCCACAGATTACGATATGGAAATCTCCCCTGCTTTTTAAATCCATGTAAATTTGCTGTAATATTTATTTTGTTCTCTATACTTTCCATGAGTTATTGAAGGTATTTTTCAGTTTTCGTTTTATTTCTCAAATTTTTCACCTTATATTATGGCCAGGATCAGGATAGCCTGGTTGGTAGGGCACTGGGCCCATGTCCAAGAAGTTGTGGGTTCGATCCCTGCCAGCCGAAGCCTCCCTATGAAGACAATGGTGAGTTTCCTTGTCTTCTGGATTGGTTCAAAATTAGAAGGCTACGAAATTGAACATAAGTAGTTGTAAACCCATAAACAAAAATCATAAATTATTGTAGTCTCATTGATTTAATTTAGCAGATCTTTATTGATAAATAATCCATTTGCAGTGAAGATTTTGGAACTGATGCATGTATTGGGGAATATTTCTGCGCCAGTGTCTATGCAAAAATAATTGCCAACTAGGCAACTTTAAGGGAATGGCGAATAAAAAAAATTTATAGAAAAGTACTGACTCAAATAAATTATCTGTATCTCATTCATGTTACTGAAAATAGTTGCGATACCTGTATTATATTGTTATAAAATTTTATATTTAATTAAATTATTATTATTTTGGCTGTTTTCTTTTATTCCAGAAATAATGTCTTTTTTTTCTTCTTTTTTTTTGGGGGGGGGGGGGTTCTTCTTCTTTTGTTTTTGAACTTCCTAAGTGATTGCATTTTACACTATAAAGTGATTTAAGTGTTTGATATAAGGAAAAAAAAATAGGAATTCGTTTAAATTTTAAAAAAATTGATAAAAATGTTTTTTGCATTTGCTTTCTTTAAATTATGCCTTAAAAATATTTTAAGTTTTATCTTATTTAAGATGTTAATTTAGTTTTTATTTTTATTTCAGGTTATTTGGAGTATTATCAATAAAACATTTTGTTCACATAAGATAAAGTAAGTTAAAAAAAATTTTGCTTAAAATTTATTTATGTATAATACTTTTGTTACCAAAAAAAAATTTTTTTTTCCTTTTTCAGTACCAAAACTCAACAGTTTTGTAGAAATGAATATAACTTAACTGGATTGTGTAGTAGAAGTTCCTGCCCATTAGCTAATAGCAACTATGCCACAATTAGAGAAGAAAAAGGTGACAATTATGTTTGTTTATTCACTTTTATTTATTTATTTTCTATATACGTTTCTCTTTTTTTTTTCTTTTTTTTTTCATAGTATAATTTCATATCTTACTGTTTTATACTATTATTACATTAAATTTTTATACAAATTATAAAAATTTTTATAAGCTAATGTAATATTTTTTATATGCATTCTTATAAGCATAATTAAATTTATTTCATTCTTATTGTTTTTGCTTTTTAAAAGAATAAAATTAGTAAGCTACTCATCCTGCTCGTTTATCATAGTTTTTTCAAGTTGATATATTCTACAAAGACAAAAGCATTTGGTTAATATGCTAATCGTAACAAAATGAACAACCGAAATTTAGAACATAAACATCTGTGTTAAAAAAAATTTACCTAAGGAATCTAGATTGTGAATCATTAAGAAGAAATGCCTAAATAATTAGCAAGGAACCATTCTCATCCTAATAGTTTTAAAAAGATTTCAATATTAAAGTTATGATTAATATCTGGAACATCTAATCTTTCTATTTTTTTCCTTTGTCACTTTAAACATTAACGCAAATAGTTCCTTTAAAATTAAAATCTCGAGATAAAATTTTTTTTTAACAACAAGCATAAATAGTCAATATTAAAAAAAAAATTTACATGATAAAATTACTAATGACAAAATCTAGAAAGAAACTACGTCTATTTAAGAATTGTTTACTGAAATTTAAACTGATAAAAAAAAAGGCTTTTACAAAAATCCCAGCTTTAAACTATATACTTAGCATTATTACATTTTATTACATCTTACAAGGTATCATAGGAAAATGTTATAATATTCTGTTCAATGCATTTAATGTTTCTGTTTATCATTTGTTAGTTTTAACAATACAGATTTATAACTTTTTGCTTATTTAGGGACTTGTTTTCTGTATATCAAAACAATTGAGAGAGCTGCTTTTCCTGCAAAACTGTGGGAAAAAGTTAAGTTGTCTAAAAACTATGAAAAAGCCCTGGGACAAATAGATGAAAATTTGATTTATTGGCCTCATTTTATTCGTCACAAATGCAAGCAGAGGTTCACAAAAGTAATACAGTATTTGATTCGCATGAGAAGATTAAAAGTGGGAAGACAGTAAGTTTTTTTTTTCTTTTCTTTTACTATTTATGCTAGTATGAAAAATTCATTTAAACATTATTTTTCTAAAAAATAACAATTTTTACCGTATTTACAGTTTTCTGTAACCTAAGTGTTTATATATATATATATATGTTTAGAGAAAAAAAATTCTTGCTCAGTAGGATTTAAAATATGAATTGGTTAAAAGTTTTTTGTAGCATGATTATTAATTTTATTGTAAGAACTTTAATATTTTGTAAAAATTCATTTTTTGTTTAAAATTTTAGAGCTAAGCTCTCTTGTGTGTAACTGGTTTATATTTTAAGTAATTAGGTGTAAAATACTTTTTGAAATTAAGGCTGAAATGCATTACTACTTTATAAGAAATGCAAATTAGTTTATAGTGCGTATTTACAGTTTTCTGTAACCTAAGTGTTTATATATATATATATGTTTAGAGAAAAAAAATTCTTGCTCAGTAGGATTTAAAATATGAATTGGTTAAAAGTTTTTTGTAGCATGATTATTAATTTTATTGTAAGAACTTTAATATTTTGTAAAAATTCATTTTTTGTTAAAAATTTTAGAGCTAAGCTCTCTTGTGTGTAACTGGTTTATATTTTAAGTAATTAGGTGTAAAATACTTTTTGAAATTAAGGCTGAAATGCATTACTACTTTATAAGAAATGCAAATTAGTTTATAGTGCGTATTTACAGTTTTCTGTAACCTAAGTGTTTATATATATATATATGTTTAGAGAAAAAAAATTCTTGCTCAGTAGGATTTAAAATATGAATTGGTTAAAAGTTTTTTGTAGCATGATTATTAATTTTATTGTAAGAACTTTAATATTTTGTAAAAATTCATTTTTTGTTAAAAATTTTAGAGCTAAGCTCTCTTGTGTGTAACTGGTTTATATTTTAAGTAATTAGGTGTAAAATACTTTTTGAAATTAAGGCTGAAATGCATTACTACTTTATAAGAAATGCAAATTAGTTTATAGTGCGTTTCTCAACTATACACAAATTTAAATTGTATCTTATTTTAACACGGTTTTTTATTATCTTATTTTTAAAAAGCAATTGAGTGCCTGCAAACTAAATAATGTTTGTTTATGTTGTTTTACTCAGTTACCAGGCAACTATTATTATACTAGAAAAACTATCATTAAACGACAAGAAAGTTACAATGGAATTGTCAGTAATAGAATGCTTCAAAATAGTGATAGCTGAATTCAAAATTCGCATGTGGTAATAGCAGAATTGAAAAACCTTAGAGTAATTGCCGAAAATACAATCTCAAAACAACATGGATTTTCAAAACAATGAATAAATCACGATGAATAAACCATTTTTATACACAATGAAATCTCTTGTTATGGACACTCCTGCAAAACGGACGCCTCTCAATACAGACATATTTTTAACTCCCCGTGAATAAACAATTATGTACATTCTTCCAAAGTGGACACTCTTGTTGCCATACGCAGACAGTCATTTTTGTCCTGAAAAATTACTTTCTATCTCTTCAAACCGGACTTTTTCTAAACTTGAAAAAAAACTTTTTCTCAATTATAAAAAAAAAAAAAAAAAAAATACTTTTTCTAAATTTGAAAAGAAATAAAAAACTGTTTCTGCTTTAAATTGAAAGGGAAGAAATGCAACTTTTCACCATTTTTAAAACATGTGAATTTTTTTCCTTATTCATAACTAAAAATATAGTTAAGCTATTTCACTACAAAAAGAATCAATCTTTCTCCTGTCACCTTGCCTTATCTTAGCAAAGAAAGGAGAGAAAATGATACTGCTCTTGTGAAATAATTTGAACAGCCGCATCTTATGATCTTTTCATCTAGACCACATTGGTTATGAGACTCTTCAATTTGAAATGATGTTTTAAATGCTTCTTCCCCACTTAAAATTTCTTTCATTTTCTTATAAATTTGAAAACTGTATTTCACAGCTAGGGTAAAAAAAGAAAACAAAAATATAATCTTTGAGCCGTTCATTAAATGAAACATTTATTCAGTCACTTGATTGATGATCAGTTGTGAATAATCAAATCCATAGGTCTTCATGCCTTACAGGTATGCATTGATTTTTTTATTCTATGCATCGAGGGAAGTTTACTTACAAGGAGGTATTAACCATGTTTCCTATCAAGTGATAGGTAGGTGTTAGGCGATGTAAACCTAATAATTGTAGTCGACTGAGGACTAAAAGCTCCTATTCGGTATCATATGACTAACTTGAATATCTGTCTAACTAACAGGAAAATTACATCTGTAGCTACATCTAGAATTATGTATTTATATCAAACTTTTTCATATATTCTTTTTTGTGTAGAAAAAATATTTTTTAAAGTTTAAATAAATATCTTTGTTGATAATTGAGTTATTGTAGATAATTTAATTATTTTTATATCCTTGAAAATATTCTAAAAAAAATTTACAGTGTTAAACTTCGTTATTAGGGTACCCTTCTCATAAACAGACAATTTTTTCAGTCCCAAGAATGTCCGCTTAATCGAGGTTTCACTATATATACATCATGTCACATAATTAAATTCAAAGGACAAACTAGGAATTTTTAAAAAAAAATTTTCTGAACATAGACAGTATTAAAATATTAATTTAAATGCTCAGGTCTTGCGCAATTTTTTATGAATTGTTTTCAAGTGAAGTTTAAAAATAATATTTTTAAAATTTTATTGAATATTTCAGCACCAGCAGTTATGGTAAGAAAATGTATGGCAAAAAAAAATTTTTTTATTAATAAAAATGTCCATATCGTCGTAATTATTTAATCTAGGTTTTTATATTTAATTTAAGCTAGGCAAAATTTTATGCAATTATTGCATGTAGTAACCAAAGTAATGGAGTCAAGTTGCAAGTTAGATGCAATTTTTTCTGACATTAGGTGTTTAAATTAAAAAAAAAAGTTTTCTTGCTGGTAATTTATTGCTAGTCCATCAAACCTGGGATAACTATAAACTTTTTTGATAAGTTTCAGGAATTGTATAACCTAAATACCTTTACAGTTATAAAATAACTATCAAAGAATTTTTTGAGAAATTAAAAAGAAAAAATATCAAAAACTTTGTGTCTCATTAATTATTGCTGGGTAGTTTAAAAAATTAAAAACTTTAAACAATATAAAAAAATATATATAAGTGCACATACTTTAATTATAAATTTTTTATATAAAGAAGTTCTTAAAAATATTATTTCAGTGCTTAAAAAATGATTATTTTTTGTTAACGAATATAAAATTTATTAACAAAATTGTGTTAAAATTTCTTAGACTGAAAAGAACTGTATTTTTAAAGAAGAAATATATCCCACAAGTAGTTTTTTATTAAATTTAGAATTTACCAATAGACATTCATTGTTGGTAAATGTTTACTTATTGACTTGTTTTAACTGTGATACTTCGTTCCTTATTCAAATACTAACCTATATCTCTACCTCATGTACAGAAAAGAATTGGTCCCCACCCAAAGAAAAATTGAACGCCGTGAAAGAAGAAGAGAGGAAAAGGCTCTTGTTGCTGCTCGCTTGGATAATGCGATTGAACAGCAACTTGTCGACCGTCTAAAAACTGGTTTGGTATGAAATTCTGTTTACAGAATTTTATTTTCTTAATCATCATTACTTAATGAAATATTTATTGAAATTGTTTGTCATGCCTGTAGTTCCCCCCCCCCTTCTAATTAATATGCTTATTTTAGTATGGAGATATCTACAATTTCCCCCAGAAAGCTTTTGAAAAGGCTCTTGAAGATGAAGAAATAGAAAGTGAAATTGATGAAGAAGAGGAGGTATCAGATTTAGAATTAGAGGTTCGTTCTTATTGAAGTTCATTATTTATTTTTTACCAATCTTATTTTATGTTAAGTGCATTTGTAATTTTTTTATGTGAGATAAGCAAAAACTTCACAATTTTGAATAATCTATAAGATTTAGGCGTGAGAAAGTGCTCTTTAGGTAATATTTTATTATTTACAAAAATTTCATAGTTCTACAGAAGTTAAATGCTGATTTTGACTCATTTCTTGTAAAAAAGAAAAATTATAAGTTAGTCTGTACTGATCAATGGTGGTACTTATGAAAATTTGTGTAAAATTATTTTAGCCAGTCAGTGTATCTTTATTCAGGGATAAGTTTTTTTCCCCCATCTTTTTTGTGAAATTCCACTTTTTTTTTCTTCAATTTAATAAAAAGAAAAGTTCTACCTTTTTAAGAAAAGTTCCTCTGTTTTGAATTCCTGAAAAAATATTTTTTTTTCAAGATTTTTTCTAACTATGCAAGTATAATTTAAAATACAATTATGTGATTTAATATCCGTGTTGTGATTTGTATTCACTTGATTTAAAATCTCACTGAGCAATTTGTACTCACACAATTAAAAATTATCTATTGTTATCTGTATTCATGCAAGTTTAAATTAAACAACACAATTCATATTCACTTAGTTTAAAAATCTGACATCAGGAATTTTTTTTCACACGATTTAAAACCATATATTGAGATTCAATTTACATAATTTTTTAAAAAAATCTCTCAGCGTTAGTTTTCATTAAGGCGTACTTCTTACACACATTTTTTTTCCATTCTAATTTCAAATATTTTTTTCAATTATTTAAAATGTGTTTTGCATGTAAAGTTTTTTGATTTCTATTTTCAGTTATTTTTAGGTTTTTACCAAACCCTTAATTGAATATCAACGGAAACCAGTTTCATGTATGGAAAAATAATTAAGTCTTATACTACAGTTAGTTTGGTATTTACATATTTGAAGAAATCCAAAAAGGAAAGGGAAAAAAAAGGGGGGGAACACTCAGCATTCTTCTCAATATGCTTAATTATATTTTCTAGCATATTAGCAGATCTTTTCTATACATCGCAAATTAAATACCTAGTTATTTTAACAACATAGTTTAACCCACTGACGGTTCTGCACGTAGAAAGTCGTATTTTAACCTGCAGTCTTCACTGCATAGCAAAACCGGTTTTCCCATGTTAATGGATAGGGGAACTGTGTGTAGGGGAGAAACATTCTCCCAATTTCGCCCGTTTCCTTAACCGCCAGTGGGTTAAGCAGGTCAAGAATGTAAAATTATTATTAGCTTAAGAGGATTCATTGTGTAAATTTTGTATGTGTCGGTTATATTGCCAAAACTGATTAAATCACAATAATAGACTTATATATGTATAATGGGAAAACTAAAAAATTTCTAGTAAAGATTTTAAAAACATAGAAATGTTTAAAAAGATACAAAGAGATATTCTAAAATTTGCCACATTTTGTAATTTAAGGCTAAGAATAAGATTCTTTATTAAAGACTCCTAAACGTAAATTTTTTTCTCTTTTTTTTTCAATTTAAAAGGTGAATTATTGAGTTTTCAAACATTCTTTTAAAAACTTTACCAGTGTTTTAATTTTACCAGCATGTTGTTAATGTTTAATGTTATGACTTGATTACTTTTAGTAGCAAACAAATAAAACGTTATAATAGATAAATGTTAAATAGCTCAAAATATTTAATATTTTATGATGTTTTGAATTTATTTATTTTTAGGAAGAAGAAGGTGTGGGTGAGAGGCAGTATGTAGCTGCAGAAGATTTTGAAGAAAGTGATCTGTCTGATATAGAAGTAAATGATTAGATTACTTTCATTCGTCTATTGTATAACACTATGACTTATTCAGTTTCAAAATGTGCTCAGTGTCATCCAGTTTGTTTTGTAAAAAATGGAAATGTTTTTTTTACTTCCAATTTCTGTTTAAAAAAAATAATAGTAGGTGCTTAATGAATTTTGCTTCTGAATAGCTCATACAACAAATGCTTATTTATATACTTCTCTATATTTGCAATCATAATTCTAAGTTACTTAATTAAAATACGTAAGTTGCAAAAGATAGATGTAAATTTTAGGTGTAGAGTTCAACTACAGTTTTCCAGGCATTATAAATAGCATTTAAATAAGTATTTAAGTTTAATTAGCTAAGAAATTCTCCCTTTATATTTAATGAGCATAATTTTTATATGATCATAAATGTCAAACCTTTAATTACTTTTGATTTATGTGAAATATATTAAAATGTGATCTGAAAAGAATAAATACTGTCAAATATCTCTAAAAATACTCCTGGGATCCAAAATCTAAAAAGCATGAAAATGTGTGTGTGTGTGTGAATAATTTTCAAAAGATACCAAACTTGTCCCTCTCCCCAGGCTTGTCTCCTGATTGAGTATAAGGATAAGTGTCAATTAGATTTTTCAAAATATTAAAAATGGTGATTATTAGTTTTTAATCCAACTAAGTACCACAATGTTTAACAATTTGTACTCCATTTTCATGTTACAGTTACTATGCCATCTGTGTATCAAAGACAAGTGGAAAGACTTATAAATGAAATTTAGACCTAGAAATCAGATTAGTAAAAAAAAAACTTTTGAAATGGCAAGAAAATATTTCTATATAAATTTTATGAATTTTTTTTTAAAATCATATTTTTACACTCTAATTAAAAATATTTTAAGATTTAGAAATATATTTGCAATGTTTCAATAAAATAGGATTTTGAAGATTGAGTTTTAAAACTGGGAATCTGTAAGACTTTTATTATTATTTCATTTGTTTAATTATTATTATTTTTATTTTGCAAAATAATTTTTTTTTAATAACCTCTTTTTATATAGATAAATATCTATATAAAAAATATGCGTTAAATTTTTGTTCTGCTTAAAGTACATTCTCAAAAATCTTAATTTCCATCCATAATCAATTCTTAATCTTATATAGTTGTTTTTAAAATGTCATTTAATAAGTGCTATAATTCATTACTCATTAAGTACTAGTATAATGTCAGTTATTAGAATTTATTAGTACAGTAATGTGTTTTAGTAGGCTTTAAAACTATGAAAGTCAATAAAAAATTTAAGCAACCTTATAAAATGCTTTGTAAATTCAAATTGAACAACTGATTTTTTTTTTTTTTTAAATTGAGTAAGTTCAATAATTTTTTATGTCAATTGATTGAAGTTATGATTTTAAGTAATAAATCCTGGTATAAAATCCATTATTTTTCATCTTGAATTTTAATTAATGTCTATGGTATTATTTATGCTTTAGTGCTTTTCTGTTATTTACTTGAATTTTTATTTTCTGATGAATAGGATTTTGGAGAAGCAATGGATGAAGAGGAACCAAGTTCTGATGAAGAACCCAGAAAAACAAAAGCTAAAGTGGTTCGTAAGAAAGCATATGTTGAAGTTGAATATGAGCAAGCGAGACCTAAAGAGAAAGTTACACACTAACACCACTATTGTAATTATTAAATATGAAGAATAAATTATGTACATGTTTTTATCTTAAAATGTTTCATTTCTTTCAAGAGTTTACTTTAATATAAAAATAAAACAAAACTTTGAATGCGTTTGTTTTGATAAACATATAATTACATTTCTTAGTGTATCAAAATATGTTTGTATAATAGTCTAAAATAGCTCGCACAATTTCTAAAAAAGTGCCAACTAATTAGATTTTAAAAAAATATATAGATTATAAAAAAAGTGAAATATTTTATTTTATAACATCAGTGAAAATGTACAACACAACATTTACTATGTTTTTTTCTTTCTTTTCTTTTGTATCTATCATAGTCTCACTTAGATTAATTATTGCTTATGGTAAATCCTAATACGTTATTGACACTTGATTCAAATTGAGGATATGTTCTAAATGCAAAAGCACACTGTACTTTACAAACATCATCTTCAAGGATTCGTTCCCTTGTGTATGTAGATGCAAGTTGAAAACAATTTGATATCTTCATAGATTGGCAAACCATCTGAAATAACAAATGAAAATGTCAGTCTAAAAAATTTTGCTTCATTTCGATAATTTAAGGATATTTTTCTTACCCCTTCTTTAGTACAAGAGCAAGTGATACAAGGAGAAATTCGATGTGTGTGACCTGTAGGAATACTGACGATATCATTTGATTGGACTTCATAATTACAAGAGTTTGTTTCTTTCCAGAGTTTTAAATTTATGGAAGGAAGACTTTTGCATGACATTCTTGGATTTCTAAAAAACAATGAAACATTAAGTACAATGGGTTAATAAATAATAATGATTTATTAAAACTGGTGTCTATCAATGTCGAAGAATGGAAAATTGCTGTGTTCTTATTTTCTGCATTTTGACATTAATGTACAAATGGTTAATAAAATACTGTGGTTAAAAAAATATAAAAACTGAAAATGCAATAGGAAAGTAAAAACGACATCGTTTTAAAGTAACATATTGAAATCTATGCTCTTGCGAATAATCCCAAGTATTTCTGATTTATACTTAAAATGAAATTGTTGATATAATGTCAATTTTTTTGGTAAATTCATAATTTCATTAATATAAGTGAACCGGGTTCGAGTCCCATCGATGGCTGGTCGATACAAATTTCGCACCTACTACAGTGCTGACGTGATATATTCTCAGTGGTAGACAGATCATTGGTTAAAGTCTCCTTTTCGTCAGGCTAACCATGGGAGGTTTTCGTGGTTTTGCTCTCCATGTAACTCAAATGTGGGTTAGTTCCATTAAAAAAGTCCTCCACGAAGGTAAATTCTCCCAGTACTTGATCCAGGAGTTCCCTTGTCTTCTGGATTGGGTTCAAAATCACAAGGCTGCGGACTTGAGCATTGGTAGTCGTAAACTCGAAAATTGGGTAGGCTGTTTAATGACAGTTATAAAATAAAATATACATTCATAAGGATATTTGGATGTGGAAAATTTTATTTCTAATTCTTAAGTACTTGGCGGAGCTTGTAAAATTTTGAGATTTTTGGATTTTGGCTCAATCTTTGAAAATTTGTAAACAGGCAATCTTTGAAAATTTCCAATTAACTTGTAGACTAAATTGCATGCTAGGGCTTATTAAAATTTAAGGATTTGAGTCATGTAATTTTAATAATTAATGTCATATAACAATTTTAATCCACTTTGTTTTGTTATTTGGAAAGTTATTTTCACAAATAAAAAAATTTTCCTAAGACTAAATATTTTGTTTTCTTCAAAAAATTTAAAAGCTGTAGTATACTTGGCCCATTATAATACTTGCTGTTAACTGTTAGACATTTTGACTCTAAACTAACAGAGAATGCAAAATTTGTTATTTAAAATGGTAAATATAGTGCTCCAAACATTGGAATTTGTAGATCTTAGAAATATAAAAAGGACTATTTGGTGTTTTCTAATGTTAATAATTTCTGAATAAATTTATTACCTCTTCAATAATACTTGCTGATCATGCTTATGGGAAAAATAGCATAATAAATATCTTATTTACTCACAAAAAGTCATCAGGAAGTTCAAAACCCATCATCTGGACTGTATCAATGGAATCAGCATTATCGCAAATTACTTTGGATATTTTAGTTTGGCGGATTTCAGCTAACTGGTCTAGAAATGAAATAAACATGCTTTAATTAATAGGTAAAGTTATTTTTGTCCGTATTTGAAATTTTTTCCCATATATGCTTCTAGTTTGTGAAATCTAATAGTACGTAACTTGTTCAATTTACTAGAGAAATAATTTTTTGTTTATTACATGTATTAAACAATGACTAATAGCATCTATTCAAGGTGCCCACTAATTACATTAGAAATGTCATTATTTAGGATTTAATTTTCACAAGTGATTGAAACAAAAATATTTTAATCAATCAAAATCAGTGTTAAAATGGATCAACAGATTTCGCTCAAGTTCAAATGATAGACTCAATTCTTTTAAAGTATCAGACCAAAGTCTGCTATTTTAATAAGATTTACTTGAAAGTCAAGTTATTAAAATTCATTTAAGTCCATCAATTACTGTAAACCCTTCAAAAAATCAAGTTATTTGCATACTTCTGCTGATTAGAATTGATTGAATTTTGTGAGAACTAAAAAACCACGTTAGATAAATATAAACAAATTAATGAATGTAGTGCCATTATTGGTGATATTCAAGAGGGCTAGCTCACTCCTTTGAAGAAACTCTCGCGGCGCCAAACCTCTGATTTTCGCCTGTGACGTCACGGTGGCACAAAGCTTGAGCTTTTACTTAAAGAACGAAGCGTTTGGTCTAACTAGTTTTAACTAATACTGGAGCATTCCTTTTTATGACATATTCCAAGACATTCTTTGTTTCCTATAATGATTTCTCTAAGTTTTGTGAAGTGAATTACAAAAATTTTAAATTATTTATGAAATGCCAGTTTGTGCGATTGCAACTTACAAAACTTCTGATAGAAACACAAAAGGAAAAAATAAAATTTTCCACGTGTTCCTTAAAGTAAATGAACAACTATGTAAAGAATGGCTTCAACATTGCAAATGAAATGACCCAATTAATATTAAATATGAACGAATATGCAGTAAGCATTTCTTAAAACAAAATTATGAACATGATATGAGAAATAATTTGCTTGGATTGCCGATTAGATTTATTTTAAATGAGATTTTAAAATTGTTCTAACTCTACCAAGTGCTTTCTTATTTAAGGGAGGATTAATTGTTCCGTCAGCAGCATGGATGGAAGTGTGTCAAGAATTTGAGAAAATTTTTAAAAGTGTGCATGGGACAGAAAATCAAAAAGTGTCATCAAAGAATTTATAAATGAATTAGAGGATCCCGCAGTGAATATTAGAATACGCTTATTTTGCATTTCAGAACTTTTATAAGAATTCGCCTTCTAAATTGAAACCGCCCAGCTACTTCAAAAAGAAAAGCCGACGAACAAATTAAAAATTAAACAAGTCGATGAAAATAAAAACTTAAATGAAAAGTATAAATAATTAATAGTTATAAATCTCCTAATTTTATAACGTAGTTTTTTATGTAGTTATTCTAAATATTTTTTTTTTAAATTATAATATAATTATATTCTTTTAAATTTAAATATCTATAAACAATTGCAAAAATTTCTAATATTTTTAAGAACCTAAATTATTATTTTGCTAGAATAATTAGCGTTTAAGATTGTTGTTTCCTAATGATTAAGTATAAACAAATTGCCATTAACAGCATATTTTAAAATAAAGATTCTAAATTTACCCAACTTTACAAATTATTGTTATCGAACAATATGTAGCTAAAAAAAAAAGTGTCGACATATGCATTAAATTTATTTTTAATAATAAAAGTTAAAACTGAAAATTTAAAAAAAAAGTATTTATAGCGACATTTACGACAACTAGTAAAATAATTTTATCAGTTTAAAATGGTATTTAATTTAATATTTTGGCCAAGAAAATTTTTAAACTATGTTTTTGAAAGGAAATAATTTGTTAATTGCATAAAGTTTGAAAGCTAATATCAAGAAAAAGTCGAACTTATTTTTACAGAGAGAATGTTTTCATAATATCTTTGTTTGCGATCTCCGAGATCTGTGTGCAGCGTGACGTCATGAGGAGGGAAATCGTAGCTTCAGCCCTAAGAGCGGAAAGAACTAGCCCTTCTTTCTTCTCTTTAGTCCTGATATTCGCATATTATTTAGCGTTATTAACGTACAGCACAAAGTTACCCTTTCTTTACTTAGATGTCCGCTTTTGTGCCTTTTTTGTACTTTTTCACGTTTTTTAGTTTTATACACATCTTGCACCAAGGTAACTTTTTCTTCGTTTGGATGTCTATTAATGTGGTATTATTTGATCTCTTTTCAAGTTGTTTAGCTTTATTCATAAACATAAAGTCAACTCGTTCATCATTTGTGTTCTTTTCATGTCGCTTAAATTCATTCATAGATAAAACACTAAGTTGACTCTTTGTTCGTTCAGACTCAGATTGTTAAAAATTTCCTTTTTCTTCTTTTTATTATGTGAGACTTAAGATTCTGTACCCACTGTTAGTGAATAATATTGAAATTCGATTTCATAACTACTAAATGTATATTCCTTACCATCAGTAAACCTCAAAAAGGGATCTTGTGTTTCATACCAAAAGCGATCACATTTCTTTAAGTTGTTAAATTGCATTGATATGATGCACCCAAATGTTGGACCCACTAGAGCTCCATACATAGGAGTTTCTGAGACTCCACCAGTGAATAAATCTATGTCATCTACATTTCTGAAAAAAATTGATAAAATTTTTTAATTAATAAATTGTCATTATGGATTTTATTTATTAATTTTTTATGCAAAAAAATTTTTAGTAATATAAATAAATAATGTGGTTTTATTTAATTATTTTTATAGTAAGTAAAAGTTAAAAAAAAAAAAAAAAAGATATAAACCATAGTCTTTAATCGGTGATCGAATCACAATAAAGCAAAAATGAGATTATAATTTTCTTTAAATTCAGTCAAGTTTTAAGACGATTTTTTATTCTACAATATAAAGCAAGACTTCAAATGCAATTTCTATTCATAAATATTTGCTGTTTTTTTTTTAAAAATTTTATTAAATAATTATTATTATTTGTTTTTACAAGATGTAAAATACAAGAAATAGATATATATTACGTAAAAATTGGAAGTTCTATCAATTACTTTTTATTATTATTATTATAATTGGTTATTTTTGATTTCAATGAATTTATGCAGCTACGTATGATTTGGATAATTAAATTCTAGAATAATTATAGAATAAAAATGATCCATACTTTAATCGCAAAATAAGAAAGATATATCTGAAGAAGTAAATGAACGGGATAATTAATTTTTTAAATTGTTGTCTCTTTTTTCAAACTCTGAGAGCACCGCTGTATGATCTTGAATGCCAAGGAGATTCGAGATATAAAGAAGGTAATGTAAGACTGATAGGAAAGACTGGAGTCACTAATTTCAAAAATCTTTCTTGTTCCATAACTCTTTCATACTTTTACACTTATATTTTTTTTTCTCTTTAAAAGTTAACGAAAGGTCACGCAATCAGTCGAATCCAACATTTTGTTATCATGTTATTTTATATAAACGTATGTATCCAAATATTCAACAGTTTATGTTAGTCATTTTTTCAACTTAAACATTTGGTATTTTTTGCATCATTTCCGAAGTCTTTCAAATATAAACTTAGATTAAATTTCTTTTGTAGAAGTAAAGTGATAAATAAAAGATTTTTTTTTATTGTTATTATTTTTAGTTAAGCCTTACGACATTCGATTATTATTTCTAGAATTAGTTTTGACACCTATCTCTCCGGCAACATTTCTAATTTTCCGACATTTTTTAAACACGAACTTTTGATTACATTTTTTTCTTTTTGGAAAAATAAATTGGTTAGTAAAAGTTTTATTGTGCTTTATTATTTTTAATTAAGCTGTAAAGTATTCTATTATTATTTTTAAAATTAGTTTTAATACGCAATTTAGTATTTTTTCGTCTCATGCGACCTCCGTTGTTTCGTATTCAAAAAGCTCCAAGTTTTATCAACTTTTACTTAAAAATATATGCTAATTATTTTCATCATAATTCATTTTCCTGCAAAATTTTGGATCGGACTGGTTTTTTTTTAAGAGTTCCTTTATTCGCTCTTCTGTTTTAAGTTCCAAAAGCAGTTAAAATACAAGTCCGCTGTAAGAGTAACCTTTAGAATGAAAACTAGCGAACTCTATAATATTTCTTTTTAATCAATAACTGTAACACATTTTTTCCTTCAAAACTTACTCATAAACGCTTTTCAGCCTTTGAACAATGTGTTGAGGAATGTCTTCTAATAAATCTTCAAAAGTTGTTGCTCTAGTTTTATTACAAAGCACCCGGTATTCGTTGTAAGCTTGCAATCCATGATCTCTGCCTCTCTGAAGATTGAGAGACACGAGGTCCATACCTGAAAATGGCACTTTTCGGTCTTCAAATAAGTGATTCGTGACTTCGGATGTAATGGAATGATCAAAAACTTCCACGCTAGTGCTCAGGAGACCTCGAAGAATTTCATCAATAGCATTCCCTGTAAATATTTAAAACACAATTGAAATCTCTGTGTGATTTCTGTTTTGTTATAGTGCTTACATATTTAATAGCTTTTAGGATTTTATTTCATTTTCGAATTAACTCTTAATTCAGTTTGTAATCTTTATAATTAAGACAAAAAGCACAGATAAGCAATTTTTTATAATGTGCGTTTTTAAATTTATTATGCCACACGTTTAGAATATGTTAAGCCAAATATTTCACAAAATTGATGAACTATGCATATTTTTTATAACTTATATTTGTAGACTGATGGGAGACGTTTAAATCTTACATTGTTAGGAGAAAGTTGACAGATTGTAGCTTTTTTAAAACCAATATTAATCGTTATATTCAAAATCGCCGCTGGGAGAATTGAAGATGTTTGGTTACCTTAAAGCGTAAAGCTTATTAGTTCCTCTTTAAATCAAAGCTCATACCTAATATCGACTAGATTTTCATGCATGATATACATATAAGGTGTACCGTAATGGCCTTCTTTAATACATACTTTCCGAGTGAATGCATGCTAAAAATAGCATATACATAGAAGGTCTCAAATTAATACATAATATCTTAAATAAAAAACGCTAACGAATTTGCAAGTAAAGAAAGCGAGATTAAAAACACCAAAACCAGTTTGACTGCCTGATTAAACCTGATGTTTCCAAGAATCGCCTTCCAACTCCCTGTTTCTTTCGGTAATTAAACAAGTTTTGATGTTATCAATACATATCTTTAGAATAAATCCGTGTCAAAAAAGCATATACATAAGGGGGTTCAAACTAATACATAATTTAGAATTCAAAAACGGTATAGAATCACAAGTAAGGAAACTGAGACTAAAAATGACAAAAACAGTTTGACTGCCGGATAAAACTTGGTGTTTTTAAGAATAACCTTTCAATTCCTTGTTTCTTCCGGCAATGAAGCAGGTTTTGATTTTTAAGAATCACCTTTCAATTCCTTGTTTCTTCCGGCAATGAAGCAGGTTTTGATAGGTTTTTTTCTTCCATGTCGCTTTTCTTAGTGTTGGTCAGTTTTATTTCGATTGATGTTTTGTTCTTTCCTCGTTTATACACTCATGTTTGTGAAAATTACCACACCGGGAAGGAATTATGCTCATTGATTCAAACTTACACGAAGTGAAAAGTGGGGTGAGACAGTAATATGTCTATAATTACTATTACTATAAGTGATGTATGAAATAAACTTTCGTATTTCTGACAATTCCTTCATAGTGTTGCAATTTTCACAAACATAAATGTATACAATTTGCAAGCTTTAGTATGCATATTTTATAGCTTTATCCTTGACAAGTATTCTAAATATATATATTGAGGACGATCACATCCGGATATTCTCAAGAACAGAAATAATTCATAATTCTCTATCCATATTCTTTCCAGGGATAGTAAGCGTGTTGTTTTTTCTTATCTTTTTGATTAAAGTATGGGAGAGCATTTAATTTTCTCTTCCCTGTGGGAGAATTTAATTTCCTTGTCGTTTGACACGAATTTCCAGCAAAGTTGGGTTAATTAACTCTTCATCCAAAAGAAGACATTGCGCCTGTGTGGTCAAAATTTCTTTCTTTAAAAAAAAATTTTTTTTTTTGCATAGCAATCACGATAGATTCTTTCAATCATGATTCTCCCCATGCACAGCCCAAATGTCACGAGCAGCTTGTGTGACCTCAGAGTCTTGACTAAAAGCAAAAGGAAAGTGTCGAAAATTCTCATTTTTCCAAACGTGACATTCTATTTTAATGATCTGAAAATAAGCTCAAACAAAACATCTATTCTGGTAGAAAAGCATCGTCTTTCGAACGATCTAAAAAACATTTTATCATTTACGAAATGTGAAAATTTAAAAATAATGACGGAAACTTAGTTTCGTACCAAATAATATAAAAAGGAATGTTGCGTTTACGCTCGAACTATAACGTCAGTGATAGCTATTTTTCGCTGCAGAAAGAAAAAAAATAGAACTAGAGAAAATATCGGAGCTAGATTGAATGGTGTACACTTTAGTGTGAATATATATATATATATATATATATATGCAGGATGAGGAGAACTCCATCTCTCACCCCTTCCGCTGCTGCCATCATTCCAGCGCAACACCTTCCCCGCCTCACCGTCATCAACAACTTCCCCCCTCTCCGCCATTGGATCGATACTCACTTTTTCGTTTGCTGCTGAACTGCGAACTTCATTGCCCAGACGGGGCTAATGTGTTTCAACTTCCTTGTCCAGACGGGACTTATGTGTTTCCATAAACGGGGCTGAAGGCCCATATTCCTGTGACCAACAACGGGGCAGACGGCCCACATTTTCCTGAACATTTAATATTTTTCATTATAAACATCTAATATTTCATCACATATGTAAATTTCATTCCGTCATTAAATTTGTCTATCATTGAAAAACTGTCCTTCCTCGAAAACACCCCACAACATGGGGGCTCTCACCGGGATACAACTCTAGCCAGAATTTAGACGAATTTAACCGAACCGTTGAACTTTGCTGATTTGGTAATCAAGTGTGAATTTTCCAAGCTGTGTGTGCACCTGAACTGTGAATTCGTGATTGAAGGATACTTCATGAGACTTCTACAAAACTTGTGAGTAGAATATTTTATTTTTAAAATGGCCTATCTTAGTAGAGCCAGAAAAATCGATCTTATCAATTTACTTTGTGAACTTGATTTAAATGCACCAGAAAATGCTAAAGTACCGCAACTAGTAAAAACTATTACAGAATCGGAAAATTATGATGAGGAACTAGTGAAAAATTTATTAACAACAATAACTTTTGAAAGGGAGAATTCAGAAAAGTAAGAAAAAGAAGAACGTGAATATAATTTAAAGAAACTAGAATTAGAAAGCAAAATTGCAATTAATTTGCCTAAACCAGAAACAGCGAATACAGAAATGTTAAAATTTCTTAATAAATACGAAAGCGGCTCAGATATTACAATTTATTTGTCATTGTTTGAAAAACAAATAAGTAGAGCTAAAATACCAAAAGAAGATTGGGTTAATTTTTTAGTTGGATTACTTCCTCTTGATATAGCTAATTTAATAGCACGTGAACCCGATGAATTTTCAAATAATTTTGACTATGTAAAGAAACTTTTACTAAACAGATTTAAGTTGACCTCAGAACAACTAAAAAATAAATTTTGTAACGCAAAAAAAGAAGCTACAACATCGTGGAGAGATTTCGGATTTAAAATTACCACTTATTTCGAAGAATATTTAAAAACTATGGAAGTTAAATCCTTTGATGAACTTCAAAATTTAATGATCGTTGACCAAATCAAGACCAAAATTCCCAACGAAATTCGAGACAATATGTTAGATGAATTACCGATGATAAAAGATGTTCAAGAACTAACGTCTAAATTAGATAACTATGAAACTGCGAGATCCCATATTAAAAAAGAAACGAGTAAATATGTGCGAGATTCCCTATACAAACCAGATATAGTTAGGGATAATAAGAATACATCACGTCAATATTTCCCCAATAGAGATTCTAGAAATAATCCTAATTCACCAGTAATTCATGCTCAAAACTTTCAAAGAAATGATCAATTTTATGTTGGTAATTCTAATCATAATGCTAATCACTCTAATTATTTAAAGTGTTATAACTGTTTAAACAACGGTCATAAAAGTACTGAGTGTAAATACAAAAGAGAGGGTGTAAAATGCAGAATTTGTTCACAATTTGGACATACCGCTAAGAACTGTAACGTTAATTTAAATACCGAAACTAAAGTTTTGTATGCCAATAGAATTGAGAATAACAAACCCATTAAAAGAGTTCAAATACTTGGTAAAGAATGTCAATGTTTAATAGATACAGGGAGTGACCTATGTCTTATTTCTAAACAATTGTATGAAAAAATTAACAGTCCCAATTTAAGTTTTGATAATGTAAAGATAACGGGAATTAACGGAAATCACCCAATAGAACCAATAGGTTTCTTTCATTGCGAAATTACCTTAGATAAGAAATTAATACCTGTTGATTTTTATGTATTGGAAAATTTGACAAATGAAATGATTTTGGGTTTTAATGTATTAAAAAATTTGAACTTTACTTTCTTTAATAATGAAATTCAGATCTCAAATTCCAACCAGGAAGTAAATGTCGAAAATATTAGACACATTAATTATGCGCGGAGCCAAAGTGAAACTCATAAAATCGCTTCTCATCGCCCGAATAATATAAACATAAAAAATCCCAATCCCTCTTCGTTTCAAGGTTCCCACAACATTTGCCTTCCAATTAGAGTAAAAAGAGATTCCACTTTAAAAACTGATCGTTCATTTCAGGCAATTTATGATCCTTTTTCCAAAAACAGAGAAGCAAAGCATTTTTCTACTCCGTTAGGACACTTAGCAGATGCCATAAGTATTAATGAGATTGAGTTGAGTCATGTGAAACAGTGTTTAAAGCCTCAACTGATAGAATTAATAAATAATTATTCCCCTTCTCAAATGAAAACAACAGATGTTGAATTAAATGTAATACTAACCGATGAATCACCCATAAGTTTGAAATCGCGTAGGTTAGCAAAAATAGAACAGGACTTTGTTGATTTACAAATACAACAATGGCTTAAAAACGGTGTAATTAAAGAATCGTTCTTAGAATTTAATTCTCCTATTGTAGTTTGTAGAAAAAATTCAGGTGATTTTCGATTATGTATTGATTTTCGCAAACTTAATAAAAAATTAGTTAAAGATAAACATCCGATACCTCTTATAGAAACAGTGACGGACTCTATGTCAAACGTTTCGTGTTATAGTAAGCTTGATATCCGAGATGCGTTCTTTAGTGTCCCTGTAAAACCAGAATGCACGAAATATTTAGCATTCTCAACAGATAATTCGCAATATGAATTTCTTAAAGCCCCTTTCGGATTGAGTACATCACCTAATGTTTTTCAAAGACATATAAACAGAGTGTTTAAGGATTTGATTAAAGATGGTACATTGAAATTATACTTCGATGATATAATCGTAACGTCGGAAACTCAAGAGGAAAACCTCGAAAAACTTAAACGTGTCTTTAAAGTTGCGTCAGAATATGGAGTTGAATTTAATTTTAAGAAATGTGAATTTTTAATGAACGAAATTGAGTTTTTAGGTTATTTTTTTAAAAACGGTACGATGCAACCGTCTGCTTCTAAAACCGCTGCTGTTCAAAATTTCCCTACCCCTAAATCGGTTAAACAAGTGCAAAGTTTTTTAGGACTTACTTCTTATTTCCGCAAATTTATTTACAACTATTCTAACATTGCAAAACCCTTGAGTGATTTGTTAAGAAAGGAAGCGAAATTCTATTTCGGTCAAGAACAAATGGAAGCATTCCAGAAATTAAAAGATATTCTAAGTCAAAAACCAGTTTTACACATTTTTCGTCAGGGATAAAAATTGGAATTGCATACTGATGCTAGTAGTAAAGGATTTGGAGCAATTTTAATGCAGCAGGGCGATGATGAAAAATTTCATCCCATATATTATTTTAGCCGTAAAACTTCACCTCAACAAGAAAAACTTTCAAGCTATGAATTAGAGGTTTTAGCCATAATAGAAGCATTAAAAAAATTTAGGTCGTACTTGTTAGGTACAAAATTTAAAATTTACACAGACTGCGCTGCGTTTACCCAAACAATGAATAAAAAAGAAATAACACCCAAAATAGCGCGATGGGCTTTACAGTTAGAAGAATTTGATTATGAAATTTTGCATAAAGGTTCAAATCATATGTCCCATGTCGATGCCCTTTCCAGAAACACAGTGTTAGTGGTTACTCGAAAACTTAGTGAAGTTACAGCAAAAATCGCTGCCGCTCAGGAAAAAGACGAATTAATTAAATCATTAAAAGAACACGTCGAAACAAATGACGATAACGAATACTTAATAAAAAACGGAATTTTATATCGAGTAGAAAAAGGTCGAGAATTATTAATTGTTCCCCAAACACTCGAAAATGAAATTATTCGTGAAGTACATAACAAAGGTCATTACGGTATTAATAAAACCGAAGAAATAGTTAAGCAGGAGTTCTATATTCAAAAACTTAGAGATAAAACCGAGAAAATTATTGCTAATTGCGTTAAGTGTATATTATGTAATAGAAAGTTAGGGAAAGCCGAAGGATTTCTTAACCCTATGCCAAAAAACAATATTCCCCTCGATACATATCATGTAGATTATATAGGTCCCTTGCCATCCACTAATAAAAATTATCAGCACATATTAACTGTAGTAGACGGATTTACAAAATTCGTGTGGATTTACCCCACCAAATCAACAACAGCACAAGAAGCAATCACAAAATTGACAACACAACAAACTATTTTCGGTAACCCGAGAAGAATCATAACTGACCGAGGTACAGCTTTTACCTCAAAAGACTTCGAAACGTATTGTGCTAATGAAAACATGGAACATTATAAAATCACAACAGGTGTAAGTAGAGGAAATGGACAGGTAGAAATAATACACAAAATACTGATCCCAATATTATCAAAATTATCCTTAGAAGACCCTGAAAAGTGGTATAAATTTGTCCCATCAGTGCAAAAAATAATTAACAGTACCGTGTCAAGAAGTACAAACTTTACGCCTTTTGAATTGCTAACTGGTGTAAAATTAAAAAACAATCTTGACTTGCACATCAAAGAAATCTTGAACAACGAATATGAGAATTTTATAATGAGTGAAAGAAACGAACTACGAGAAAAAGCGCGACAGAATATACTGAAAGTACAACAGGAAAACAGAAAGAACTTTAACAAGCGTAGAAAAAAACCAAACATCTACAGGCAAGGAGACTTAGTCGCTATAAAACGGACTCAGTTCGGAACTTGACTTAAATTGAGGAAAAAATATCTTGGACCCTACCAGGTGACGGCTGTGAAACCTAAAGGCCGTTATGACGTCCAAAAAATCCCTGGCCATGAGGGGCCAAGCATCACATCCACCGCAGTAGATTTCATGAAGCCTTGGACTTCATAATCAGCATCATCAAAAAAAAAAAAAAAAAAATGCTCATGTAGAATTAGATATTGCTTTCTTTTTTCTTTTTTATTTCAGGAAATTCATTCATGCTTGTGAGGACACAAGAAGTCAAGATTCCTGAGTGCAGGATGAGTAGAACTCCATCTCTCACCCCTTCCGCTGCTGCCATCATTCCAGCGCAACACCTTCCCCGCCTCACCGTCATCAACAACTTCCCCCTTCTCCGCCATTGGATCGATACTCACTTTTTCGTTTGCTGCTGAACTGCGAACTTCATTGCCCAGACGGGGCTAATGTGTTTCAACTTCCTTGTCCAGACGGGACTTATGTGTTTCCATAAACGGGGCTGAAGGCCCATATTCCTGTGACCAACAACGGGGCAGACGGCCCACATTTTCCTGAACATTTAATATTTTTCATCATAAACATCTAATATTTCATCACATATGTAAATTTCATTCCGTCATTAAATTTGTCTATCATTGAAAAACTGTCCTTCCTCGAAAACACCTCACATATATATATATATATATATATATATATATATATATATATATATATATATATATATATATATATATATATATATATATATATATACCCTTGGGTACAAGACCAGTCAGAACACGAAGAGAGTTAAGGCATCTAAGATGGATTGATGACCAAATGGAAGACTTTTGAGATTTCAAAATTGAGTATTGGAAAACGTGAACGGAAAGAAGATTTGGGCAGGAAAAGGCTTCTTGAAGAAGACCATGACCCACTTTGGGCTGTTGAACCGTTGAAGAAGAAGGGAAAAAAAGCAACAAAAACCCTTACAAATATTCTCATGCTCCTCTTGTAACGAGAATTGAAATCCTGTTCCCAGGGTGAAATACACTGAGCACGCATTATTTGCGAATTATTGATTTTTTTTTTTTTAAATTTTTCATTATTTTAAATGGTAAGAGTTAATATAAAAATGTATTTACTTTCATACAAGGGTTCAGGGTTGAAGAATACCGTTCTCAACTGCAAAGGCACTTTTCCAGAGTTCCCTTCATATTTAGATCCAATTCTCGGGAAGGCTGGCTTCAGAAGGGTGTGCCCAAATCTATAAGCAGCTGCAGCAAACTCATTGAATATAGATGCGTCGCATGTTGGGTCATACTTGTATGGACTCGAGAATAATTCTGATTCTTTCATGAGTTTCTCACCCAAGACTCGTGGTGCGAATTCCGTGAAAGTAATGTGCTGCAACATGGCCGAAACGATGCGTCGAGCTAAAAATTGAAAGATTAAATTTAGTTAAGTTATAAAACACACGTAAACCATTTAGAGACTGAAAAAAATTGTATTTAGTTCTATTTTTATCAGCTTTGTTTGGAGTAATAAAAATTCCATGTTTATATAAAAAGCGGATTGTATGAAATTTGAAAGAAATAACTAAAACTCTTTCCTTTGTTTTTCGTATTGTCATAAAGTTTTTTTTTCATAAATGAATTAAGAATATTTTTAGTACGGACGATTTCGCTATTTTTTTCTTCATAAACGATAAAAACTACCGAAATCCTAAATAAAAAATGAATAAAACAAATTAATAATGTTGCTGACCAACCTCCAAAGTTAAAATATTTTTTAAAAAAATGAGAAATTACGTTTATTAGTAAATGAGACCAAAAACAACTACAAAAAAGTAAGTTAAGACAAAAACAACGTCGTCATGCTAGTTATAAAAATAAAAAAACTGCCCTCCCACAAAGGGAATTTAAGAAAATAAACCAAAATTGTATTTGCTTATTGTGTTGCTTATTCTTTAGTATTTCTACCAAAATTTGATATAAAACATGGTCAAATTGAAATTGATATGCATTGAAACCTGTTATAACTACATTTATGATCATTCATCAGGCAGTCACCTGTTTACATTTTCGTACAATATAAGATCACAAAAATCTCTAATTTCAAATTTAGGAAAATACAACTTGCCTATAATAAATCAACGCAATCAAAATCTAATATTTGTTTGAGTTTTGTAATATAAATTTAATTATAATATAAATTAATATAAATTAATGAGGACTTAAATATAATATAAATTAATGAGGACTTAAATATAATATAAATTAATGAGGACTTTGGGCAAAGACTTAGGCAGGCTAGTATAGTTATTTCTTAGGTTTCTTTTATAGCTGTATCGCACCGTAAACTTGGTTTCGAAATAAAAAAGGTCATAATTAACACCTAGGTGTAAAAATTATATACCATACTTAATATAGAAGTTTTACTTAACACTTAGGAACTAAAAATGGTTTGAATAATTTTTTAAATAAAGTGTATTCATAGTAAACAAATATAATTTGTATAACTGTATGTTGTGCATGAAAAATAAAAAAGAGTAATTTACCATGTTGATATATTGTTTCGTCCCTCCAATGAGGATTAATTCTTTCCAATTCCGCTGTTATCCGGTTATGTTCTCTCATCAATATAGTGTGCATTGATGTCAATCCAGGTTGTTCACTTGCCCTGATATCACCTGAAAAATAGTAATCAAAATTTTATATTGGCCGATTGTACATAATTAAAAAAAAAAAAAAAAAAATAGAAACGTCCACAAAATACTTAAATTTTTATTCTATCTGAAAATCTCTTAAACGACTTATTTGAGCCTAAAATGATTTTTATTTGTAAACAGAAGTGCTGTGCTTCTATATATGCAAAGCATTATAGTAACGGAGGCTATGGCTCCACAAATTCGTGACTACAATTCTCATCGATTGTGATATTGTGCACAGTGCCGCCTTTACTTCTCACAAACAACTAAACTCCCATTGATCTGAAGCTGGGTGAGTTTCAAGTCACCATTGAGAATTGAACCCCAGTCTGTCACAATGACAGCATCTTGTTTTTTATTACTGATCACGGCTCGTTTCAACTTAACTTATGAGTAAAAAGTTACAAATAATAATTTCCGTTTGTTTCAACATCTCTAGTATTAAAATAGTATTAAAACATCTAGTATTAAAACATCTCTAGTATTAATCTCTAGTATATTTTTTAGTATTGTGAGCAAACTCATTCAGAATTCCGTGGCATTTTCTATAGATTGATTCTTGAGGAGACATTTATGTTCATCAAGAATCAATTGAACTACAAGTCGACAAATTGAATCAACGCTCTCATTTTTTGCAATATACTTCAATTTAATATGACATCTAATGAATGAGGAAAATTTAAACCTAATATGTGCAATTCTAATTCTTAAATTGCACCGCTGCAATTTAAGAATTAGCATGCAATCACTTTGTTAGTTAAATTTCAAATGTTTGATTTGTGGAATACAAACTGAGAGCCTATTCAACTCGAACACTTTTCAGCGGCGTGTTTTCTAATTGCGTTATTTTTTATATTAACATTGTTTTGTGACAAAGTTGTGGTACTAACGGCGATAAATTTTAATTTTCAAATAGAAATCGTAAAGATTAAATAATAAAAGGTCAAAAAAAATTTTCTGTTTATTTTACAGAAAAAAGAGTAAAAAAAAACAAAAAAACAAATTTCAGCCAAAAAAAAGAGTATTTATTCAGTAGAAAGAGAATAATAGAAAATGATAGAAACTATTCTGAAAGAGAATTTAGAACAAATTAATCAAGAAGATTTTCATGATTTATGAGTTATTATCTTACCGGACTCAAAGCAAACTCCAGATGGAGCTCTGCATTCCACATTAGTCACATCCAAAGGTAATAAGTCTTTGCCACCAAAGGGGTGTTTCGTGGAATTGAGTCGTCCACCTTGTGATGTTCTCAGCATTCTTGCTTCACATGCATCCGACCCATACATGTTAGAGGCATCTAAGTAGGACGTTAATTGGTTCATTTGTTCACGGCGTCCTAAAAAATTTTTTAAGAGTATATGTGTTATAAAATTAAAACCAAACTGCAATCAACACCCTTCCCCCACAAAAAAAAAAATCATATGTTGTCTAGTACTCTAATACAGTGAGCAGAAAGAAAAGTGAACACTTCACTAACTTTTGATATAATGATCGGATTTTTACGTACCAGGACACAAATTTAATAGTTTGACGGACTCCTCTTAATTAGCTAATCTTAATATTCTAATTAATTAAAAATACACAATTGCTGAGAAGTGGCTTTTAAATAATACTGCAATTAGAGTATACTTCCTGTTTGAATAATAAAAGGAACTGTTACAGATGAATTATAATAAAGATATTAATAAGCTAAGAGGTAAGATGAGTGAAAGATGAATTTAAAAAATACACAGTAATTTCTAATAAGTTGCTTTTAAGTAATATTGCAATGAAAGCGTTTCCTTTTGAAGTAGTAACAGAGATTGTTACCAAGGGTCAGTTGTCCAGCCAAAGATCTTGCAAAAGAGATGCAATTTTTTGAAGAATTCTTGTGTACTGATGGAAAGAATGGATCATCTGGGGGAATGGGAATTGGCCAGCATTCAGGATGAACTGTTTTAGCCGAATCACATGATTTGCAGTCCAGGGGACGACGACCAAGTGCTGAATAAAACAATTTATTTTTTTATATAAATATTTTATTTAAAACAATTCAAATTATACAATAGAAAGATTTATTATTATTAGCTCTATTGATATTTTGATGTAAAAGAAATATTTCGGAAAGAACAGAAATCAATTCACTATAAACATTGACTCATTTAAAAATAATTAATTTACGCATATGCATTCAACTGCAATATCTCGTATTTCAAAAATAAATAAGGGGTATTCCGAAATCCTCACCCTTAATATATTTTGGAATTCTGGGTGAAAATAAAAAAAAAATAAAAAAAAAAAACAATTTACACATTGAGAGAAAAAAAGAAAGACGTTAATGATACACTATTTAATTAGCAAGCTTGGTTATTTAAAGAAACTGATCGTCTTCCGCTATAATGATTTAAAGTAATTTCGATAACGTTTTTGTTTCTTCTACGTTTAGATTTTAATTTGAGGATTAATGTGCTCACATTTTTACGACAAGTATTCTAAAAAATCTATATTAAAAACGGTGTTTAAAGAACATCCTATACGTTTCAGATAATTGAAGGGGTGAGTGAATGCAAGAGGTATGCAACGCGATAAAATTTTTGACATGACTGACTTAAAAAATTTTTTCACTTTATCGAGTTGCACACTAGTCAAGTGTTCCAGTTTTTATCGGAACATTTTTCAATAGTATTTAAATTGGTAGTGAAAGAGCAATGAGTTCTAGCAATATTATTTCTTTATTTATCCGTGTTTGAGTTGCTTATAAAACTATTTGATTATTTTTAAATCGCTATTATTAAACTGAAAAACGTACTTTAATGTTTTTATTTTTATACCACGAGAAAGAATCTTCGACTTAAAACGGAAAAAATTGACAACTGCGTATTAGGCTGAATCAAAAGTAACTTTCTGCTCTTCATCTTGTATTTTGATGATTTAAAAAAAAATTCTGAAAACCTAAATTTTCAGCTTAAATAAGGACAAAGCAAATATTTATAATTTAGTAACTATTCAAATTAAAAGAAAAATAATGAACTGGTTTTTCCGTTAAAAATTATTTTTAAAGCTTTTTCTTAACTAACGTAGCATTATAAATCCTAATTTTCGTTACACATTATATTTATTTGAATAAGCTTCAACTGTGTACTTTTCTCTATTGTGGTTTCTTCCAAGAATGAAATTTAATCTGATAATTTATATCAAATTCTACACGTTCTTCGCCGTTTTCTCATATTTAGAGATAGGTTTATCATTCAATGTAATTTGCATATTCCGATGCATTTCTTTTAGCATGCGCAACAGTAAAACTCTAAACTCTTTCCAACTTACGACTCCTTCTAATTCTAATATTATTATTAATCAAGCTTTTACATTTGCGCTACCAGTGTTTTATGCATGACTAAATATTAACATTTTTAAATAATAAGTTGACTGTTTTTTTTAATGTTTATTTAATTTATGAAAGAATGTTCTATCTTATGACGATCTTATCAGAAAAAGACATAAAATCCACAGTTGTAGATAATTGATACCATGTCCTACATTTTTATTTGTTTAAAAAGTTTCAATAAGCCATTTTTATAGGTATGTTAAAATTGTGCGAATCTCTTGTGCGTATTTCTTGAATCTTTTATTTCTCGATTATCTTATTTCTTCTATTATATGTAAAACTATTATGCATTGTATAGTTGTTTTAAGTGCATCACTTATTTACAAATGATAGTTTTCCTAAGGCACGAAAAACTTTAAAAAAACAAACAAACAAACTTTAAATCATTTTTTAACTCGCAAAATACATTACAAACCTTTGAAAGTTTACTGACCAGGAATGTGACATAGGCTATTTTGAGCTGAAAATATGACCTCCATTTTTATTCAATTATCTTTATTTTAATTACATAATTTTTTAATGAATTACTTATATAGTTTTATTTCCAAACAATGATCTATTTTATGAAACTACAGGTAAAAAAAGTAAAACAAATTAATAAATAGTATAGTAAAGCTAAAACGCAATGAACTATTACATATTATATAATAATATACAATAATAACAATAGAAAACGAAAGTGATTATTTTACCTTCATGCATGGGGGTTAAGGTTAAATCGTGGTCTACAAATTGTCCCCATTGCATTAGAGCCAAACTATATCTTGCATGAGGTGCAGCTATGGCGTAATGAACTATAGTAGACACAAGCCGAGGCGATGGTAGATCTCTACCAGATGCTCCAACTGAACGCGGAGCACTTATACCTGCAATTTATGACAACTAATTAACAACATATTGTTAATATTAGAATTTTATAAATGTATTACGTGTGATGTGGGATTAAATACTCTCTTCAAAAATGTTGTATTCCTTAATATAACCTAAAATAAAGCTTAGAAAATACTCTTTTAGCGATTTATTTTTAGCGATGTATCTATAGGTAAATTTTATATGCACTTCTTCCCGAAAAAACAAACTCAAATTATTTTTTAAATTTTACATAATTTGAAATCAACTGCTGTTAGATTTTTTTTTTATTTCTCTAAATAAAAAATGGCAAAAAATATAAATAAAAGCAAAAGATAATAAAATAAAAAATTATTCTAAAAATGCACTATTTAAATTAGTTTCCGGCGTGAAACAGCTTACTTTCTTTGACACTTAAAGATATTTTAATGCTTAATTTTTCACGCGATATTTTCTTCTTTTATGCATACAAATTGATAATTCTTTTATGGTAAAAACGTGGTGGAGCAGAGGATAGAGCACTCGCTTCTCAATGAGGGTGACCCACGTTCGAGATCATTACTTGACTGAGAACTGGTGATTTTTCAGTAATATGAAAATTTATAAAGATAGTAGATGGATCTTCAGGATTTGCAGGAACTGCTCCGAGGAAGAGCTTTCTCCTGAACATATGTTTCCGAAGTCATGGTGGCTCAGGGGATAGAGCGCTTGCCTCATAATGAAGTGACCCGGATTCGAATGCCAGAGATGGCTGGTCGATACGAATTCTGCTCTCAACTCGCACTAACACAGTGCTGGTGAAAAATAACCTATCTGATCATGGGTTAGAATTCCCTTGCCGCCTGGCTAACCATGGCAGGTTGTCGTGGTTTTCCTCCGTGTAATTGAAATGCGAGTTAATTCCATCAAAAAGTCCTTGTACAAATACATAATCTGATAGTCCCTTGTCTTCTGAGTTGGGTTCAAAATTACAAGGCTACGAAGTTGAGCATTGATAGTCGTAAACTCAACATTTCCACTTTTCAACACCGTTTATAAAATTAAATAAATTCATTCTTGATAAAGTTATAGCCCTCTTTATCAACTACATTTTCAGAGAGTTCAACCCTCGGTTATACCTATATTAATAGTATAAGTCTTTCTGGTTATTAGTGCGTATTAATTGAAATAATTTAAAAAGAAAAAAAGAATTGAAAATATCTCACCATCATGATATCGTGGAGGCAACAAACGTTGGAAGGTGACCAGAGACTTTCCCCACTGTGGATTTTGAATGTTATTACACCACCCAGAAGCTGATCTAAAAACAAATGTTTGAAATTAGTTATTAATGTTTAATTTTTAAATTATCGAAATGGTCTCGAAATTGTAGAACTTTAGATTTTAAATTTACGACAAACACTTAATCATCGTTATTTCTTTATCAGATTATCACCATTGTTTTCTTATTTTTCAATTATATTAGCAAATAAGAGTTAAAGAGCAAATATTTGCTTACCATTTCATACAAATCGTCGTTAACTATTATTTTTACCACTTCCTTGAACCATAAGAAATGATGACTATAATGATGAAGCTAAGACAACTTTTTTTTTTTGCAAATATTTTAGAAAGAATGGAAATTCAAGGATAAAGCTGAAATTTCACCTGAAAGGTGTGGTGTGATCACAAGGTAGAGACGAATGCTCCTCTTCAAATCGACATCGGCCCTCTAGATTCTCGGGCAAATTCTCCCGAATTCCAAGCTGAATGTAATCTTCCACATCTTGGGACGATAAAGCCAGCATCATATTAGCCACTTCTAAATCACTTGGCTTCTTTTCGGGATCTTTCCTGTAAAATACCTCTGTTCTATACCACTTCACTATTCTATACCAATTTGAAATATCACTTTCTGTTTTCATTCATCAAGTAGTATGTAATAACATTAAAAAACTAAATATCTCTACTGTATCACCTTAAAGTAACAATGAATCAAAATTTTAGAATTATAACTTAAATTATTTTTGAAATTATTTTTATACCCTTTGAAGCAGATGGGACAGAGGTGCCCTTTATATATGTATTTTTTTCGGGTGATCTAGTTACAACCAAAAATATATTTTGATATTTTTTAACTATAAAAAACAGTCTAATAGCTACTTAAAAATCTGTTATGTAAAAGGCATGAAAAATGCGTTTAATAAAAATTATGCGTCAAAAGATTAAACTTTATGCATTAAACTGCTATTTCCTGTTTTAATCACAGTTTAAAGAGGCATCGTAGGAAAGAAAAAAATCATAATTTTTCATTGCAAGTTTTATTTTTATAAATTTCTAAATAACCGAAAAAATTTTTTGTAATATAATATATTTAAAAAAATTATGTATTATTTTGAAATATTCGTGCTTCATACATTTAGCACAAAACATAACTATGTAAAAACCTGAAATTAAATTTTGTTAATTCATATTAAGTTATGTAGAAGAATTCTGTTTGACGAAATTTTTTATTTTTTAATGCTATTTAATGATGTTTTATTTTTCGTTTAAGATGCTAAATTAATGCTACTAAGTACTGCGACAATAAATCCAAATATGTTGAAAAGCTATTTGCTAAGGATCTACAAAAATGAAAATAAAAAATCTAGGAGCATGTTATAGAATTGAAACTAGCGAAGCAGCTTTTTACATTCATGCTAAATTTTACTAACGCCGTATCGATCAGACTCCCGGGATTAGTGCACAATTACTTATAACCTTTTGAATTAATTCCGAATGAGAATTATTTTAAGTAAATTAAATAAAAATTTAAATACAGGAAACATTTTAAGTATGAGAACATGCCGGAATTGCTAATTTAACATAATTTTGCATAATTTTCCCTATGCCTTACATTTGATTGGATGCTATTAAGTATTCGATATTTAAATGCATCATATCGTATAGAGAACAATTTCGAAATATAAATGTTGAAATAAGCAATAATATTTTTACTCTGATGCACTTTCAAGGCAGTTGTGCATGTACACAAAAAAAATTTCAATTTGTAACATTAACGATTAATTAAATCTGGTCTTACAATTGTACGTCATGTATGAGTTGAAGAGAAGCTAATTCCAACACCAAAGATTTATTTGCTATGAACATGGCCTGTCTCTTTGGTCTTAAAAACACGTGATGTACTGCTTCAGCACTTGTATGAGGAGCCACTCCTATATCTGCAATAGTAAATGTTATTAGAGTTTTACGAACGCGTTGACCCTTGATCATTTAAGCAATATATGCTGTAAAAAATTCCGTAACAAATTACGGTATAAAGTACAGTAAAAATTACGATATTTCAGATTTTATTTCGTTTCGTAACATGTTTCGGAAAAAATGGATTTTAAGATGAAAAGCACCCTGAGTGCCGATACTTTTTGCTGTAGTTTGATCCGGAATTTTTGTAAATATAGAATTTATCAATACTCTTAAATTCATTTCTTGATTTGGGGGTAAGGTAACCTTTTTTATTTTTTATTTTAAGCTAACACGATTACGCTGCTTTTCAGCTAACAACATTTAACATTCAGGCTTTGTTTCAGCGCTAATATGCTAATAGACGAATTTCTTTTGAAAAATTGTCATCAAGGAGTCTCTGAAAAAACCTGAAGGTAAATTTAGCTCATTCTATGGTTTATAAATCTGTTTTAATTCAAAGTAAGAAGGTACGGAAATTTAAATATTTCTTCATAAATAATGTGTCATTATTGCCACTGTTACCATGAATGATTCTTGATGCAAGCATTAATTTAAGAAAGAGAGAGAGAAGAAAGGAAATAAAGAATCAGATACTCATTCGAGGGGATAATCAATTCGTAAATAAAATTTTAAAAAAAAATGTTACTTGTATATTTCAGCTAAGCCGGGCACAGGTTGTACGAACCTAAGACGAAATTTATTGCGAGCTCATTCGTCAGTGAACAAACAGTCTTATTTTCGTATTTAGAAACCTTTTCTCAAAATTGCAATTTTTTAGTTTTCTAGCATTTATTTTCTTATTTTCTCTGCTGTTTTACCTGAGAATCTCTGAAATTCTCTGAAATTTTCTTTTAAAAAAAATAATCGAAAGACGCAACATTCTTGTAAGGAATTTCGAGCGTGCCCCCAGCAAAGAAAATAGAAAAGAGAAGAAGTCCAGCTCTTTGAATACGTTACTATAATGCAGGGAACTGCTTGGTGCGGTATGCTATACCTGAAAAACAACTTATAGGGCGAGCAACATACTTATATATAACAAAGCACCATATTTCCCTCCAGCGCATGCGCATAAGAAGCAAAGTGACAGTCAGGAGGTACGTTATCTGTGAACAGGTTGTTGGTAATTACTGCCTCTCTGCAGTTGTTGGTAATTACAACTCTACGTGGATGTTGTACACATTTGTATAAACACTTTGTATGCACATTTTGCATAAACACACAAAATTGCATAAACAAGCTGTCTCCCGCCTACCGCTATTTCATTTTTCCTTTCTGTCTCTATGTTGGCAGATTTAATCAACATAGATGATGTAAATGTATTCTCCAAGAAATATCTTAATTAATAGTACAGTACTGCTTATAAATAGTGCGAAAATGCAGAAAAAAAACAATAATAAATAAAAAGAAAAAGCTTTTCATCTCTTCCTCCATTACAGTAGTGGTTAGGTGGGGAGGAGAGTGAAAACCCGTTTCGAAAACCTCTGTTGCGGTGCCCCTAAATGTTGTTTTTTCTTCTTTACACAGGGACCACACCAAGCCTTTAAGACCAGTTTACATTATGTCTATCGGAGCTAGCTTTCTTACTCTATGTATGATAATTGACCCTATCTCTTTATTACACCCTTGTGTTGTGAAATGGTGACTTAAGCACACAATTCTTTTTTACTTTTATAATTTTTTCATTTGTTTGTAATTCTTAGTTCGACAGTTATATGACGACTTAATTTGCTCATCTACATAATAAACAAAATAAAAATGAAATTCTCAAAGTAACTTTTTTACGAACTAAAATATAATCTCAATACATTAAGATCATGTTTTGTATGAATATTCTATTTTCGATCTTTCAACTAATAACTATTATGAAAAAAAAAATTTTAAAAATGAAAGGCTTGCTTACTTCTGCTGAAAACTTCTTGTTCAGCAGTAATTCTTTTTATAGCCTGCCTCATGGCCTCTTTTAGAGAAGTCAAAAGCGTTTCTTTTGGAACTTCATAGCCTGGAGATTCTGAAAATTGTAGCAATGATAAAAAAAGTGAATCAACTTTCTGTTCATCACTTTATACATATATTATAAGCAATGCATAACAAAAACAGATAAATACAAAATTATAAGAAAATTTTTCTTTTCTCCGAGACGATTGATTATTATATTAAGAGAAAAAAAGAAAAAACCCTGGCATGTAAATATAAACTACGATAAATTTCTGGGAAAGAAAGTGAATATTATATCCAGAAACAGTGCAAAATTCAATTACGAAGTCAGCTCTAAATAGGTTTTATACTTTTAGTTAATTTAAAAACGGTTTTTAATTTCGCATCGATTCAGAGTTTTAAAACTATAAAAACCTTAAAAATAGAACTGCACCGTAAATCTTAAATTATTATGTATTCATTTTAAGACACTAAACTTGTTTCTGGAATGTTAAGTTCTCATTTATATGACAATTAATGTTAAAGTTAAAATATATGGAATAATTTTATGGACATATACATTAGTTATCAATAACTCTTTGGACATTCATATACATCGGTGAAGATAGATTTATGGTCTGTGGGTGTTCCTCCGTTATTGGGTCTCTTGGTCATACACCTATTGTGGCATTTTGGATGACAATGTACTTCCTATTTAGAAACAGTTCTACGAGCTGAATCCATGTTGCTTACAGTATAACATCGCTTTTGCCATGCTTCGATTTAAGATGGATTTCTTATGGTGGCAATGTGATTGATCGAATAGATAGGCCTGCTCAAAGCCCAAACGTGGAACCTATCAATAACCATTAGAACAAGCTGTATAACAGAGTTATAAGGTACAGAACAATCAAAAATCAGTGAAGGAACTTAAAAGTCGAAGATAAGAAAAATACGTCTAGCCGTAATACAAGGTTTCCTAGCATGACCCGGAAAAGCACGACCTGAAATACTGAGACTGTAATTTCCTCTCATGGTGAGTCGATCAAGTATTGAATAAATGAATAAATTTTGTTCCTCTTTTCCTTAGTAGTTATGCAGATACGTATTGCTAAATACCTGCTGTGTTTTACTGTATAAACATAATTAAAAAATATATAATTTAAGGAACGGAAAGGTAACTTGGATGTCTAATCTACTGCTATATAAATATATATTATAAAATAATATGTAATTCATGGATTTGTCAAAAAAGTTCCAGATTTGAAAAGAGATGACGAAAATCTTGTAAACGTCACAGGTTGTAAGTTGTTTCGATGCAAAATACTTTTGAATACTTTAAAACCTTAGACAACTCTATTATGTTAACAAAATTTAAGTTTAATTTAATTAATTTTTATTAACTCATATTTTTACTCGAATTAGACAATCCTACAGATCCTTGATGGAAAAAGAGCATTATTTTCAAAATTTAAAGAATACCAGAGAAATTTTGAGCTTTTGTAACTCGCGTGTCAGACCTAACGACAAATCGAGCACTGAATTCTTTAATTAAATTTATGATTTTATTAGGATTTCTGTGACTTCTAAGTTTTATCCAAATGAAAAGTGAACACGCCTGATAGCTTCAGAAATACGGTAGCGATAGTAGCAATATCATCCAGTATTATAAATTAAAGTAAGGTCCAGTATTATAAATTAAGGCATTACATGTTTTGAACAACTGATTAATCAGTTTGTGTGAGAATATTTTAAACGAACATAAAGTTTTGCTGAGGTGGATGCGCTCAGAACAAAACGAAGCGTTGTAGCATGAGTTTTATTGGCGAAAAGTGAACATAATGCGGACATTGGACATTTATGATCGAATGTCAACTGTTTAGGGCGAACATTGTCTAGGATAAACGACAGTAAACAAATGGTGTAAAAGTTTTTGTAAAAGACGTGCATTAATGTTGTATCTGCCAAGACTCATTGCAAGCAAACACCATAATTTCCTCTGCATCCATCGCTGCTGACGATTAAAAGTAGTAGATGAGTTACTACTCATAACATCTGTGCTGCACTTTGAACGACTTCACCTTCTGCTAGTAAAATTCCAACTACTTCACGCTATTTCCTTCTCGATGCATCCGTTTTAGACCAACTTTGCATTCACACTAAATGCTTTCACGTGAGCTATTTGATCAGTCATGCACAGCGTGAAGTACACACTTTAACCTTTATAACCCTAATTGGCGGAGTGGCTTTGGCTACTTGATTTCTAATGCTATCATACAAGCTCAGTTTTCGTTTGCGTACTCTCACATTTTCGAATTCTGGGCATTAAGGATTTTTATGATTTTTTTAGCAGTAACACTTTGTTAGTGGAGTTGTTCTTTCAATGTTGCTAAAGATTGTATAACTAATAAATAATTTTACTTGTTTTCCATTTCGTTAAATCCAATGATGGAGCAGTGTTATTGCAATCTTGATAGGCGTTCCTGTTAATAAATTTAATTTTCAATGAGTAGTGAAATTATATTTAATACAAATACAATGTCTAAGTTCAATAGTAATATTTAAAAATAAAACTTCTCATTACAGATATTCATCAGGCATTAGCATTGGAGAAGGTTGGAGTAATCTGACAAGTTTTCCCGCATTATCACATAAAATTCGAGCTAAGCTAGTTTTTCGAATTTCTTGAAGCTGATCTGCAATAATAGTAAATATTTATCAATATTAAAAGAAACTCACACACTTAATAACTTTTTAGAACAAAATTTAAATAACAACTTAGTAATAAAATGTGGAAAAGTAGTAAAATTTAATACTCATTACCAAGAACAGAATTCAAAAACTAGATATTTCAACATGGAGTACTTATCTAAATAAAGTGGGCACTTGAAACATAAAAAATTATTTTGGGAACTTTTTTTCCTTGAAAATCTAATCGTTTGAATCAAATTATCTATTTACATGACTCCAGCTGTTCACTAAAGATATTTGAGTTAATTACTTGAAATATTTAATCGTTTAAATTTTTTTAAAGATATACTTTCTGGATTAGCATAAACAATTTTTTTTTTCAATTGCTTCAAATTTTTATTCTTTAAAGCGTTAGAAAAATCAGAGTCAATTTATTTAATGAAATAATAGCCAACAAACTCTCCCGTTTTTTTTGAAATTCGTTTTCTAGAAATAAAATATTTAAAGTAACATACTAAAAAACAATTTATTGCGTTCTTTTTGTTATCTAATCAGCAACTGCTGAGTACTAAGGTGCTGGTTAGGCAATCGTCAGCCAATTCAGTAATTCAGTTGTAAGCTGCTGTTAATGTTAGAGCTCTAGGCTGAAACATGTGGTTTTTCTGGAAAATCACAGACTGAGCAATTTATAATTCTTGGTAAAACATCACAAGATGCAAAAATATATGGAAGTTCTGAATATGGCCGGTATACTTAATAAATTATTAAAACTTTTAAACAAATATCTTTAAAAATCATCACTAGATAAAACTATTTTTTTTTTCTATTCGTCCAAATGGCTATTTCGTTAAAAAAATTTCTTTGCAGATTAATTGCTTTTATTTCCTAATTGGTTTATATAAAACTCTTTCTAATTTTTATTTTGAAATCTTCACAACTATATTAGTGCTCACCATAACAAAAGTTCGGATCCCTTTATGTTAGTTTAACGCTTTCCGCTGTACGTGTAAAATTTCTAGATGAGACAGAGTGAATGAATATTGTATGGCCCAAAAGTACTATCATTTACTATCCAAAAAGTAATTGTAAGAAATTAAATCAGTAGGCAATGTCAAAGAAGCTATTGTTCATACACTTAACATTAGAAAACAGATGAAAGTCTTGCCGTTTTCTCCCCATACGACCCACGGAAACTCCTGTGACCACTAACTGTAGGCCAGCTATTTATTTAAGTATATGTGGAGATAGCGACAAAATTATGCTGGCTCAGCATTTTAGCAGCTGAGTACAACCAATTTTATAGACGTGCTAATTTTTTTAATAAAGAAATCAAGATTTTCTAATTCTTAAGGAAAAAAATTATATAAGGGACAAAAAAAAAAAAAAATAAATAAATAAAAAATATATATATGTAAAATACTGAATATGACTAATATAATTTCAATTATTTATATGCTCATTAGGAACACAGAACTGAATTTTTTCTCTTACAAAGTATTCAGATAATGTTGGATCAAGATTAACCCTTTTGTATGAAATTTTCAAATTAAATGCTTTTACAGCAGATTTACTGAACTCAGATCCATAAATATTTTTCTGCATTTCTAATTCATTTTTTATTTTGGATAATATATCAAGGAACCAATATTTTTTTCTTCACCCTAAGACACTAATATATTCAACATCACATATTTTTAGCTTTATACATTTCAATTTGCAAAGTTTCAGCAATATCAGAGTATTGAGAACATGTGGTACTGGTATCCATTAAATACAAAGAAGAATACATAATGATTCAATATAGCGAATACAAACTTCGAGTAGAAATAGGGCACATCATAAGGTTGTAAAATTACACAAAAAGCGATTCTTGAATTGCCAACAAACGCCGCTGGGGGTCGCTTGAATTTCTTGTTAAGAGGGAGTTATACCACGAAAAAAACTTTTCATCTCGAATTCTCTTTCGCCTCCATAAGTAATTTAAAATAAAAATCAAAATTAGTTCAGACAAACCCAAAGTAAGCTATGAAGTTCCAATAGCTGAATTTATTTTTTCTTTCAAAAATCAAAATACAAACAAATTTTTTGGAAGAGAGCTTCTCATTTCATAATCCTTAGTTATATTCTCATAATTTATTTTTATTTTGATACTCGTATTTTGAAAATTTCTTTTCAGTGCTTGATTCTTCATGACTTATTCTAAGTTTGCCTGAATTCGCTTTCACTATACTTTAAATTTTAAATTACTTGTGGTGGTGAAAAAGATCTTTCGATGAAAAATTTCTCCCACAGTGTAGCGTCCTCTTTAGCTCCTTTAAACTGATACTTATATTTATCTAAATTATCCTAATTTTATATTTTCTACGAATTATTTTGGAAAATTATATTTAGATGAGTTCAGAAATAGCTATCCTATCTTAATTAATGATTATATTGACTTAATTGGTGAACTTGCCGAATTAATCATCACATCATTAAATCACGTCTATTTCTGAGCCCATTTGAATACAAATTAGACAATACTTATCAAAAAACATAAAATTAAGATCGTTTAGATAAATAAAATTACAAATTCAAAGGCACAAGAACAGGAATTTTATAATAGAGAAGCGCTCCTAGCTGCGTACGATGACACTCTCCGGCATAGATTGCAATAAATTTTAAATCCTTATTATGTGCCCTAATTTTCCCTTAAGTTTATAACTGCTGTATTGAAACACCCTGTATGTTAAAGTAAAAAGTATGTTTTAACAATTTGACTCAGTTTAATTACCTTTAGTGAAAGAGTTAGGTGGAATATCATTTTCGTACCAAAATCTATCGGCCCTTTTCAAGTGTTGAAATTGCCTGCTTAAAATGCAGGCAAATGTCGGGCCAACCACTCCACCAACGATTGGTTTTTCTGATAAACCTCCAGTGAATAAATCAACATCACGGACATCTCTGAAAAATTGTATTTTCCTTATATAGAAATTGAAGCATTGTATATCAGAAGCTTAATTATTGTCTATATATATAAATAAAAGTTGATTACTAAAAATTTGAATTTTGGCTAAGAGATTCCGGATCGCGTTGAATCGTAACTACTATCAAATTCGCTGCCAACTTCAATAAGGTGCCAATTTAGACAATATTATCATACAATGAAATCTATCTTAAACTTCATTGTTCAATTAAATGATTCAACTTTAGCTTGAATATAAAGATGATTCAGTTTAACTTCTGATAAAAGTTACAGCAAATTTATACGGTACTATGTTTTCAAAGGTATCATTACTATGATTTAATAGTAGATCAATTTTTTAGAGAGCATAAAGGTTATAATTAACTATAAAATGAAATAATAATAGCGTCCTCTTTAATTGTAGGGTACTAAAAGGAATTTTAAATTTATGATTAATTTTTACCATATTTATATGGCAATGCGAAACTACTACTAGGCAGAATTTCCTTCAGACCTACATTCTGACTTAATACAAGAACAACTAATCTCAGTGCGTGGTGCGAAAGGCATTGTAATCGACTAAAACTGTCTTACATTTTAAAAGGATGAGCAATCATTGAAACATTGTATAAAGACTGGTTTTCATTTAACCAGTGTCTGGTCTTAAATATAAAATAACTATTTGGTTATTTTTTCTTTAATTTTTAATATTTAAAAATTTTAAAACTGGTTGATTTTAAACTAAGTGTTGCCTAATTTATTTTTAATATAGCTTGCATTCAACGGTATCAGACGAATACCAGTAAAATTAAGTAACAAGTCATATGATTAATATAAAGTTGAAATAGTGTACAGTTTAGTGTACAGTATTCGACTGGCTTCGGGGTCAGCAGTTTATAAAATTATTGATAAGTTTTATATCAAAATTATTTTATATGAGCTCTAAAGTATATAAGCCTTTATATAAATTATATTATACTAGGGTTTGAAATTTTATAAAGTCTGCATTCTATAGATATATTTTAACAGCGTTAAAATTACAAATATTAGATTGCATCACTTATTTATATTTTCTAAAAGAAAAGTAATATTATTATCCTTAAATTACGCTGATTTTTTGTAAAGCAAATATAAAAGTAAGCACGTTGTTAATTCTTCGTTCTGATGTCGAATGCTTAGTTATAGGGTAACACTGATCTATAGGCAAGAAAAAAAAAAACTAATGTAAACTAATAAACAAACTTTGTTTTCAAAGATAGCAGTAAACCATGCTATTTTCAAAAAACTCAACTCTGAAAAATGCTTACGCGTATGCTTTCGCAATATTTTCAGCTGCTTCAGTTGTCATTATCTGATTAAGAGTAGTAAAGTTTTGTATAGAAGGTGATAATCTACAAGCTTTCCTCCATTCTATATAACCTGGTATGCCGTGATCACGACCTTGCTGAATGATCCAAGCTGCTAAATCCATCTCATCGTTCTTTCTGTCTGCGGAAAAAAAGGAAATTAAATTGATAAGTCACACCGCATTCTCCAGGCAGCAATGCCGTGAAAATTTTAAATTTGTAAGGCCGAATACTTTTGGAGGCCGAATTAGGAATTTATAGTTTAGAATTATTTATTTTAATTTTGATTATTATTTTATTTTTGTATAGTATATACTAAATGCATATACATGCATTGAACTTAAATATATATTCAATGCATTATATTTAAATTCATTGCATGCTTGAAACTTATGAAATGAATATTAATGCAGGAAATGGTACTTATCCATTTCACTGGCGCAAATAAATGTAGCTATTTAATTAATTTATATTTATTTTTAATTTTTTAATTTTTTTTTAGTTTTTTTTTTTATATTAAAAAAAATTTTGAACACGCTGTTTTGTTAATGCCAACTTTATAACCTGCCCTGGTATCCATAAAACTTCTAATTTTTTTTAATTTTAAAGGAATGGAAAATAGTAAAAAAATCGATGAAAAAATTTTTTTCTACAGCACATAACTTTTTGAGAAATAATATATTTTTAAAATTTGTTCGCTCAATAACGTATGCAAATTTTTGAACTTAGGGAATAGATTATGCACTACACACATTAATTTAGAGCTGATACCGCACCGCTTGATGCATAATTTGATTTTTTTTTAATTTAGCTATAAAATTAAAATAATAATTTTATCAGGTTGAAAATATTTATGCAAAATTCCAAGTAAATGGCGTAAGCAGATTTTAAGATGTCAAATTTGAAAATAAAAGAAATAATTAGGAAACATGTTTTAAAATATATGACTTAAATATATATAAATAGTCAATAGTGTGTCGGTTTATAGGTGAGTTGCTTTTTTAAACTATCATAATTTCGATTCTAGTTAGAGTTATAAAAATAAATTTTCTTATTTTTTTTTATTAACGTTCATTAAATTATTAAATGAATAGAATGAAATTCTAAATCCTGATTACCAAAAATGATGACAACGTATGTTGTCACGACATGTTGTTATTTATTATTTTTACAATTTTAATTGGGCTATTCACTCTCATTAATGAAATAATTATATTAACAAAAATATCGAATATTTATTACGTCCTCTTTTCAAGATTTTTCATAATTAAAAAGATATTCGGTTAAAATAAAAAGAATATTTTTTCGGATATCCTAGAAAGCTGGCTGTAGAATTTGTGGATAGCTTTCTAAATTGCATAAATACACCTTTTAGTTTAAGGTCTGTATTGAGCTTCAACCTGTGGCTCCATGGTGTGCTAATTGACTATTTTTTGAGTAATATATAATAAAGAAGTAACATTCTCGATGAAGTCTCGGTCTTGTAAACTTAATATATTTAGGAACAAGTTAAAAATGATAAAATCTGAATTGTGTAGAAAAATAAACCCTTATCGAATTGGGAAATAACTTCACGGGGAAATAACTTCAGTGAACATGAGCTAGCTTCTGTAACTTATTCATGTTGACTTCTGCCTTTGGTGTTGTTCGGGATTTACAGAACAAAACAATCACATAAAAATGAGGCCAACTTTCTGGTTTGTTTGTTTCATGTTGAGCTTTAGCGTATTTATTTGAAGTTTCAACTTGCTCACGTGGACTGAGATCATTCGCTTCACTTGGCCATTTACTTTTCAAATATAATCTGCACAATAGAAGCGATAAATTTAAACTCTAAATTATTTTTATATTATATATCGTAATTTTTATTAAATCGTAAGGGAGGGATACTGCAATTATTAATTAATGGAGTGATGCTCATCCAGTAAAATTGGTCGTGTTTTTGATTCCCTTTCACGTAATTTTTTATTTTAGTGAAAAAACCAACAAGGAAGAAGCCTGGGCGAATATTAAACGCTCTATCACTGAGATGCCAACTAGGCTACCTGAAGAGAATTTATAAGTCGTAAAAGTTCCATACATAATTATAATTAGTAAACTCCTTAGTTAAACAAAAATGTCGATATTAAATTTTTTTTTGAAATAGTGTACTTAATTTAGTACTTTATATTTCCCGAAACAATAATTAAATAATACAATATGAACTGACCTCCTTCTGTTTCCTCTACAAGATTATTATTCATTTCTTTTGTTATGAACTCATCCATGGATTGTGCTTTCTGGTTTACCATGCCCAACAAGAATTGATCAAAGGCCTCGTCAACATAAAGTGGCACGGGAAAAAAGTGAGTTTCACCAATTTGCATGGAACCAACAGTGTCGTGTTTTGCTTTGGTCTTGTCTCGATTTGTACCCGTTGATTGAACGAAGCGAAAGAAATGAGACGGCATCATGGAATAGAATGAAGCACCAACAGCAGCAGCGAAGGCATTAGATGTTCCCGGGTTGAGATTAATGTCGTAACCTTGGTAAAATTTCGCTTCCTTCTGACCTTCAAGATCAAATTGGCGGAGGACTTGTCTTCCAAGAAGGACTGGGAGCAATTCAGAATAAGTAATGTGCTGAAGCTGTCGCAAAAATTTTGATTGATTAATCTCCGTCATACCATAGTAAAAAAAGAAAAAAAAAGAAGAAGAAAAAGAATAAAGAACAATATTAATTCATTACAAAGTGAGGCATATAATTACTTTGTCATAATTGCTTTAAGGGTCCAAGTATTCGACATAAGGTTAAAGGATTTTTGAAGTTTATTCTTTAGGAAAGTTTACCGCCAATAATGTAAGACGAGCATGATGGGTCCAGAAACTACTGATTCATCTGAAAGATTTGGTTTCAGATTTTGGTTGGAAAGATTAGACACCAGACCAAAAAGGAGTATACTCTCCTTCATCGTCAGCCTTGTCGAATAGAGCTATAAGTTGTTTTCATACTGCTCAAATTTCAAACGTCTATATCAATACGAAGATTTAAAACAACGTTTAAGCACACATCGCATTGAAAAATGTTGGCTGCCACATTTTCTGTAGAGAAGACTTCAAAGTTTGTTTTACTAGCTGCTAAGTGTTTGGATTTTCATCGCATTAAACAGTGTTTATGCCGCTTGGAACTAAATTTATTTTGTTTTTTTCTATGGTCTTATGAAACTTAAAAGAAACTTACTACCAGCTTTTAAAAAAATTACAAAATTTAAGAGAAAAAAGAAGTAATAACTATTTTAGGATCAAACATTACACTGAGGAACAAATTTTTTGTTGCATTTATGCATGCATTGGATCTTAGCTAATTTGGGTGTGAGGGTATCAAATCTGAAGTTAGTTTTGTTACAGATAGCTACAGATTTTTTCAAAATAATATTTTTAGTTAAGTTCATTTACTGTCTGAGCATACAAATTTATGAAGAACGTATAGGCTTATCTATACACATTGACACTTATTTGCTCTTTTAAAAATAACACACAAGGCAAAAAATATGACGTCAAAGTACCACATCATAAACAAAAATGTAATATCACCTTTTTCCTACCACTCCCCACGTAGTCAAGAAGTGGGAGCACTTTCTATCCACTCGAGTGTATTAAAAAAGTCCTGATTAAGAATCTACGGAATATACAATATGTCCCAAATTAAACTCAGAAAAGCAAAAATGGACAAGAGAAACGGACACATATTAACGGACACAAAGTTTATTGAACACAAATCGCTAAAAATGCTGAATTTTTGTATTCTGTCAATTGACAAATTAACAAGATTATCGAAAACATTAATCAACATTTGTGGGAAAACAGTTTTGGTCTATTATTCAATTTTCGCCTTTAGTTTGTTGTTAGATGTCGAGCAATCTATTTACTCAACATAAATATCTCTTAAATATCTTCATAGAAAATAGTCCGGAGGTGACAATTCCGGACTTTGGGAAGGTCACAGTGCGTAGAAAATCAGACAGCTCCCAAAAACGCTCTGAGAAAAGACATGATTCACTCAGATGTATGAACAGCGGCTCTATCCTGTTGAAACCAGCGTCATCTATCTGATCACATAAATATTGCATAAGCAATTGCTTTTCCTTCGATGGCGCTATTTCCTCGTTTTTCGGAAGTTGCGTTATATTTGGGAATACTGTGTTATTAATAGCTGTAGCTTCTAGAGAGACAGTTTTATTTTATATTTGAAATCAGCGATGCGAAAATGTATAAGATCCTTTCAAAAATATTAAGCAACAGAAGAAAGTAAAAGTTCCCCCAGTGTACTTCAAAGTTTATCGATAATAATAATTGTTTTCATACTCTTGATAAAAATTTACATTCAATAGTTTTCAATGATACAACTAAGAAAGAATGTAACTAAAAACAATCCTTAATCAGTATTACGCCAGAGCAAAGTAAAATAATTTTAGCGGTCATACTGATATAACAAAACAGAAATTAAAAATAGTAATTGTGATTTACCTCAGCTCCAATAATCTTTCTTGTTTCTTCAAAAAGCTGTTCATCTGTCCATTGTGCATTAAGTTCCGCCAGTTGTCCAGCAATTCTGTTGTGCTCCCGAACCCAAATAGTGTGCATGACCATCAATCCAATATTTTCATTAACACGGACATCTCCTACAAAATATTGTCAAACTTCAAGAGGTCTACTATGAATCCAATTCATAAAAATATATCAGTAGAACTCTAATTACTTTTTTTTACTAGTTTATGTCAGCAGGTATATTATTACTTATAAATTAGATTTCAAACTTTCCGGACCAATTTGAAGAAGAAAAAATTAAATTATAGGTGACTCCCGAGCTACAATGATATTCCCTGAAGTTATTAACGAACTCGGAAGTAGTAAAATATATTGCAAAAAATGCATGATCAATATTATTTTTGTAGTTGTTAAATTACTAGATCCTATTCAAGTTCCGTTTTCTTTTCACTTCTAAAACTGAAACTTTTATTGTTTATTATTTAATTACCTGAACAATCAATTATGTGGATCAGATATGATTAGTCCAGATAATTGGAGACAAGAAAATTTCTATTCTTACCAGCTAAAAAACACTTGCGAGTTGAAGTTGATCTGCAATCATGTGGATTAGCTGTGTCTGGAGGCAATAGCTGTAAATGACCCTGAATCTTTAAAAGCCCATTTTGATTCGCTTTTAGGCGTCTGACTTCTTCTTCTGAAGAACCATAAATAACTGAACCATCAATAAAAGAAGTCACTTGATTAATTTGCTCCCGAGTACCTAGAGTACATCCTGCTCTTGGCACGTTTGAAGATCTCACATAATTGACACATAACTGTGGCCTTCTAGTGGATTTGTTATCTATGATAGGAAAGCATTCTGGATGTCGAAATTCTGATGGTACGTCGCAACATCGTAATCGGTGTCCTCTATAACCTATAATATATAAATAAATAAATAAATTTATATTTACAAATGAATATCACGTGGGGATAGATGTGAATATATTATAGCATTCACTTTTATGTTAACTTCAAAAATCGAATTTCGTTAAAAAGTCGATTGAATATTTGACACTTTTTTAAGGGAACACTGTGCGATGTTTTGGGGAAATTTCTTCTTAAATAACTGCGTTACTTAGAAAACATCTTTAAAATTCAGTATCGTGAAAATTAAAGAATATCATCAAACTTTTTCCAGTTGTTAAGCATGATGCAAAGTATTCTGTGAGAAAAAGATGTTTCGTTGGATTGTATAAAACAATTTTCTTCCTAAACATCGTGAAAAATTCACCTGCTAGTACTATAAACACGTCAAATCGCTTTAAAGTTATTTTTTCTCATCAGCAATTGGATACCTGCAAGTGACGTCATCGTAGGTAAATCGTGCATTTGCTGATTCAGAAGCCAATCAAGTTCGACGCGTACGCGCAGCGTCTCTAACAGGTATCTATTTAAATCTGATTTATCACATGGTTTGGTATAATATCACAGACAAGGGAACTCCTGGATCAAGTATTGGAAGAAATTTGCCGTTGTGGAGGACTTTTTGATAGAACTAACCATTCAATAGATTCGTAGAGATTACAATAACGAAATTAACATCGTTGATATTTGTTTTCCGAGTCCTATTGTAAAAATAATCCCAATTAAGAACTGTTTTTAATCTGTGGTAAAGTAATCGAAAGTAAAAGAGAGAGTCTGTTTATGAATAAAATTCTTCCAGTTTAATTCAAATGAAATGCTTTCATTTTCCGAAAATAACTGCGAAATCTAACTACTTTATTATTTTACACACTAGTATTCTTCGTTTAAAAACTCAGTTTAAAATACTAGCACTTGAAAAATCGTTAAAAACTCTCTAAGCATCGATTATTTCCTAAAAGCTACTTTAAATTTCTGCCCGACATCTGTTGCTTTAGATTAGATGTTTATATTTAAACACATGGATTCCATTTTTAAATTAAGTCGATTATTTAGTTATTTAGGAAAAAAAAATAAAACAACAAAAAAGGAAAAGCGAACATTTAAATATAAAGGCGAATGTGTAAATATGTATCTTAAAGGTCGGTAAAAGAAACCGGCATTTTTTAAATCACAAAGAAATATAATTAGATACGCGGTATTCAAATGCAAATTCGTAAGTCCTGTGGTTCTGTGTATTGATTACCAATGACTTTGATTCTGTGAATTGATTATAATTTTCATTTCATTTTATTCAGCGCTTTTGTGTTAATTATACATTACGCATAGAAAGAAAATAAATAATCGTATATTTTAAATATCTAATTGTGAGAAAGCAAAGTAATGTCGATGAAATAATCTTTCTTTGAACTCAAATGTTATCATTCATCTTAAAATTATAAAAAAAAGTTAACAGTGTACTTTCAAGTTTCATTTTCTAATATTTAATTAGTTTGACTCATATTTTATTTCTATTTATTGATCTAAGCTATTACTACTTTCGAAGTATTTTTATATCCGCTTTGTTTCGAAATAGTAAATTCTTTGAAATAAATTTCTTGGTCACGATTAATTCATACCAGTTTTCTTTGAAAAAGAAAGTAAATGCCGCGAAATTAGTTTGCATTGAGAACTACCGGAAATAAAATACCAAATTAAATTTATATGTTTTCATTTTTAATTTTCAGTTACTTTCTTTTATCGTATTTTTAAATGATGTATTAAATAAGTATGAAATTGTGAAATAAATAAAAAATATCAACAAAATTTTCTAAAGATTTTTCAAAGTTTTAATTGAATTGTTCGATTTCTACTATTCTCCTGTTATTCTCTGACTCAGAATGCTTTAGTACATCAGGAGATGTTTTAAATCGTAAACGTTCAGCTAATAGTGATGCATCTGCATTTTTGGAGACTGATTTCAGGTGACGTTTAACCAAAAATAAGCATTAAAACTTCTGAGCTATAGTAAACGCGTGATCACGGTAGCCAGAAGTTATGTCAATAAAATAGACTATAAAAGTAATTTATTTCCTTTATATGGAGTTCATAAGCTTAGATTGGCTGTAACTGAAATCGCATTAACAAGAAAAAACTAAAAATTTTGCCCTTATAAGAATCTTCGAAATAACTAAAAATTAGAGGTTAAAGATTCTAAGCGCTTTGGCGAATTTCTCAAGTTGCGCCATTAGTGTCAATCCTGTAGCCCACTCATTAATTCGTTTTTAGGATTTCATGGGAATCGACCACTCTCTGTTCCACAGTAAGATGGACGTTGATCGTTCTTAGGGGTTATCCTCATTGACTTCAAAGAGTTATCGAAGGTACATGAACTTTATTTAACAATTTTAATTGTACTCAGTGTCATTTTCTAGGTGCGGAAATGCCACCTCTGTCGGCGTCATGAAAACCTGATAGACGAATAAAATTTAACATCAATAAAAATTACCTATACTGATTTGTGAAAACAAATTGGCCAATTATGAATAATAGAACTATTTTAAATAAATAAACAATTAAGTTTTTTGTTTAAGTTTGAATTTAATTTTATATTACAAAAATTAATTAGCTTTAAAAAAGAGAAGAAGTTCCTTGAGATGTTTAGTTTTTTCTGAAACAACTTTTATTTCTAATTTAACTTTCAACTCTAAAAGTAATTGAATCTACTTATCTGCTTTGTTATAATTATTTTGATATTTTTTAAGTGTTTCTTATTTGGCCTTTTACATATTTGGTGCAGAGGTTTGCGAGGTCGCTCAGGGAGGTTTTGATGGTCTATCCTAAAAGTTTTCTTAACATTATGTCTATGGAAAAATTACGTAGTTCTTAAAAGTGGTCGCAAATAGAGGAGGTCGCTACATAGAGGTGGTCTTTCCTGGAGCTTTCACCGCATTTCGTAACCATTTATTTCGTTTTTCGATATAGTATACTTTTTATGTTCATTTAATAATAATTTTTGACTTGTAACGTACGAAATAGCGTTATAATGTAGTATTTCGTTAATCTTAATGAACTAAATAAATTGTTATTTATTTCAAATTTTTTTTTTTTGTTTTCGTCGCAGTTTTCGTTTTTGTTTTTCGTCAGATGTTAAGTGGAACCATAATACCGCGGTATTTAAGTTTAAGAACGATTGATTAAATAGCACGATGGTTCAATTTAGATCATTAAACCGTATTAAAATTCCAGCAAGTATGAACAATATTTGAACACTATCCAAAATTTTAAAAATTGTACTATTTTCAAAAATTGTAGAAATGTATAATTTTAGAAGAATGTTTTAGAGATAGTTTTCTATTAGTTAATAAAAAAAATATTATTTCATATTTTCAGCAAAATAAAATCTTTTTAAACATAAATACTAAACAAAAATTTGTGTAAGAAAAGAGTTAATAAGAAATATTTAATGTATATCAGATATTCTGTCATTGCATTTTCCAATTCTAAAAAGTGTATAACCACTAATTATCTAAAGTAAAGAGTGGAGTGATTAAGTTTAATACAGTTTAAGGTCATTAGAATAAAATTCATACATACCTTACCAAACGCTCTAATAATCATAATTATAAGTTTTCTAATATATTCGCCCAATGCTTGTTTCACAATATTATTGAATTATTGTTAAATTGGTCATAAAATTACCTGCACTTTGTGATGTGTGAAAAATGTCATGAAAAATGAATTCGGCAAAAATGGCCAGGAAAACTGTTAGATGAGGATGGGGTCTCTCTGAATCTGAGTGCACTAAACGACTCACTTCAAGAGCGCTGGGTAGAGTTTTACCAGAACTTGATTCTCGTGGATTATTCACATCTGAAATATATTAGTAATGACATTCTAGAAATTGCGAATCACTAATAAAGAAAAGGAAATTATAATGGAAAGCGATTCGTTTAAAAGCTTTAAGTTTAAAATATAACATAAATCGTAAATATTTATAAAATAAAAATAATAATAAAAAAGAACATAACAAAAACGCTAGTGAAATCTGTCGGAACACTTGTAATTGGTTGGATCACTTGTGATAGAAGGTTAGAGGAAAAAGTTTCGCAAGGAATTTAAATATATAATAAACCCGGGCCTTACAGAACATCTTGTATAAATCATTAATAACAGAATTAAATCCAGACAGAACTTAGCACTATATGACTATATTAGTTGTAATATTATTGAATACTTTAATTTTTTGCTTGTTAATTCTACAAAATCATTATACTCTTGAAGAACTTAAGTATTAAATATATTAGAAAGCATCACAGATAAAATATATTAAATGATATTATATTAGAGCAGAATATAAATAGCTAATTTACTATGTTACATGGTTAGGCTATAAAAATGGCAACTTAGATTTTATGAGTAAAGATAATCATTCAACATTTCTTTCGCATACGTTGATGTTAAAAGTAGGTGGTACATACATTCCATTTATTTATTATTTAATTGCGTGTGACCTATGAGCTACAATTTATCTCGTTTTATTTATTATCGGTTTATTTTCTAAAAACTGTCAAGTTAATGTTGCTATGGCGAAGAAAAAGAACTCTGACGATATGATGGACAACATATGTAAATCAAAACGTTTTTTAATGAAATTGGAATCAGAATATTTATTTTAGAAAAATAAATGGTAACGACATAATTTTAAATTTTCTAGAAGAGTGTCGCAAGATTTATGGTGAACAATGACGTAATATTAAGAATTTAAAATTTTATATATAGTGTTGACAATAAATAAAAACTTTGAAATTCATTGCTGTCTCTCTCGATTCCAAATTTAAGATAGGTTTTCATTTATTGCTCTTCATACAATGCGAATAAGCGTTTCTAGAAGGGCTCGAAAAACCGCCCGTCCTCGGCGGTCAAAAATTCCCCGCGGACAACGAATTTCTCGAAAGGAGGAGGAGTTACAGTTCAGGGGGCCACGGCACTCGTTTTGTGACGTCACGCATTACGATCCAGCTACGTTTTTTCACTTTCTCTTTAGTAGTTTAAATGTTGTCAAAAAGAGATAGCTTTATTCATAAAATTTCAAGTTCTGCTAGAAAGGGAATCTTCGTTTTAACGAAAACATTGTTTTTCCTTAGGAATAATTTCAAAAGAATATTAATTTAGTTATTTTTATGTGAAGTAGTGCAGAGAAATAACTTTTTCATCTATCTGCATATTTATAAGTTATCAGTCAAGCTAAAAGATTGACTTAAAACGAATTTCAAGTAATTTAAAAAAAATTCTTGTGCCTAAATTACGTGACTTTAATTAGAATTTAATTTGTTCTAATTAAACATAATTTATTTTTTGCATGTATTCCAGTTTCTTTTGCATCTTAAATTACCAAACCTTTAACCTCATAAAATTTTGTGCAAATGAAATTATCATCCATAAGAAAAGTTGAATCTGAATGTATAGAGAGATAACTAGTCAATTTAATAAATGTTATGAGTTCTGTTAAAATATTTTATTTTCAGATGGTAAATATTTCTTCTCTAAATTACCTTTCTTGAAATTCAAAAAAATAAAAATGTGATTTAGCTATGACGTTGCTTAACAATTATTTATTGCAAATTATATTTTAAATCCACATAAGTTGAACATAAAATTAATTGGTTTCCACATAAGTTGAACAAACAATTATGCTACTACACTTTTTATGATTCAACTAAATCTTTATTCAATCAATTGATATTTACTAAAAAAAGTTTTGAACCAAATAATTGGAATACTTTCAGGTAAGAGACTAGTCACTTAAAAAAAAAAAAATTAATAAGAATTAATTCTTATATTGTAAAAATATTCCGTGTTGAGCATTTAACAAAACAAGACTATTAAAATGGTGTTTAAAAGGCATAAGATTCATATTTTATAAGATACTAAAGAATAAATTTAAGAAGATAAAAAAAAATTTATATAACGACATAAAACTTTAAAAAATAATTTTAAATTAATATAGGAAAAAAAGCAGACATATTTCGTCAAATGTGAATTTAAATGAGTTATATAAACTTTGCAGGTACAGAATACAATTAAAAAATTTTATTCATTCTTCATACAAACAATACTTTTTCATGAATAACAATAATATAATTATTTTTGCATTTACATTATGTATCAAGATATAAATACAAGAGATTGTCACATCAATCTAAATTATAGAAATGTAGAGGGGAAATGTTAACATTGTTACTAAAAGCTAAAATTGTTTTCTTTAATGCAATCATACAAAAAAAAAAAAAAAAAAAAAAAAAAAAAAATACAATTAAGATATGAAAAATTAAAATAACTGGCGGTAAATCATTTGTTCTTATAAATATTATCTTGCAATAATTTTTATTTAACTAGCAAAACAAAAGAAACTATTCAAAAGAAAACTTAAACCAGTAATGGTTAAAAACAAATATATAGAACAGCAAAAGAAACGTATTAGAAACATATTTTAAGTATTGTACTATTAATAAAATGAGCAAAATTATTATGTACTAATATTATGTAACCAATTTCATGGGTAACTGCAATATTTAAAAATATTTTTTTCTCCCCTAATTGTATAAAAAATACATTGAATTCTCCCACCAAAAGCTTAAAAACTATTTACCAATACCTAAATTAAATCAGTAAAGTGACTTTTGAGGACGATATTATGAGATATTTATAACACGCTATAAAATCAACACAGCATACAACACAAACCAGCTGAAACATGGATCGTCATGCGTGACGTCAGAGCTGAAGATCATTTTCAGTACCGAGGCCCCCTCTTCAACTGTAACTCCACCTTCTTTCGAGGCGGCCCTGATCCGACGTCCGCGCGGACGGCCATTTTTCAGTTAATGTTCGTGATACGTTTTCAATTTTTATTATCTTACAAGAGTCTTGCGCCTAACTTCTAAAATGACCCTCTAATCTAGAAATACAGCAACATACTGCGCATGGTGAAATTCATGTTTTCTCTGTCTGGGAGTACTACAGCGGTTGAGAGGGGCTTTTCAGCAATGAACTTACAAGAAAACACATTACGTACTGGTCTTAAACAAGCAGCGTTAAACGCAATTATAAACATCTACATAAATGGAAAACCCTTTTCAGATTTCTGTGCAAAAACCTCTGTAAATCATTCGCTTGATTGTGGAACTGGCAAACGTCATATTTGATTCATTTAAAAAACGCAGTACTCTTGGATAAATTGACATTTTAGATATAATTTGTCCTTTGTCATTTAAATTATTTCATAAAAGAAATACTAGGTTACTATTAATAACCTAGTATTTCTTTTATTACTGTATAATGTAATCCTAGTAACTACTAATTCATTGTGCAATTTATATAAATGTTTGTTATAAATAAGAGAAAATTATATTTTTATTTATTTAGAAGCTACGGGTTAGTTTCAAAGGAGGACGGGTACATTGTCGTGCAAGCCGTCCTCGGGGACGGGTAAAATTTCTGAGTTTTTTCGAGCCCTGGTTTCTAGTTTCATTGGAAAAGCTCTTTATAAATGCATGATGTTCTATTTCAGAACTATCGCCAGTTGCGATCAAAGTTACGAAGTTATAGATTTGACTATTTCGGTTATTCGTATATAACACAAACAAGAGCTAGAACTTGAGTATTATGATAATCCTACATTATGTATTTATGATTAAAAAAGTTCTTTATTAATCATTTTTTACTTACTTATAGACATTTTGCATTAACTAAGGATTTCTAAAAATTTTACTAGCATCTATAATGACATAATTATCAAGCTTGATCACGTCGTTCTTTTCCCATAGTCAAATAACTGGGTTGTTCAATGGAATACCTGCAAGTGACGTATCATGAGTATCTCGATCCTGATTGGTTGTTAATACGTGGCATTTGTTTACGTTGGCAACTGTTCTTTCCATTCGATTTCGAGTAAGCCAATCCTCCAAGTATCAATTCTCTTAAGTGACACATTCTATGTTCTTTCACTATATATTTCTTACTTAACACAAAGACAGGCACGAAGTCATGTAGAACATAAAGAAACTAATTATGCATCGAAGTAGCCAGGTACAAAAAACAAAAATACATCACTGTTACAATAAGAGATATAAACTAATAATAAATCCAAGTTAAGAAAGGGATGTAGACGAGAAAGAATTATCTTTCAACAAATTCGATTTGCTATACTGTGTTGTATTTAATTAACTTCACGTTAATTAACATTCTAACTTATGTGAAGAAACTCAGTTCGACTTTAACACTAGAAAGACTGAAACTAAGTATATACCTATATTACCCAAAAGCAGTCAAAATGACTGCATTGTGAAAGAATAACTAATGTGTAAAGAAATTTGTTTAATTAATTTTTTAACATTCTTTTTATTATTATTTACAGCTATATAACAAGTTATTAGTAAATATTAACAATAAAAAAATTTACTTCACTTGGAAAAAAAATAATTTATGCATTATTATTTGATAAAAACTTTGATAAAAACAGTGCTTTTTGCAAATGAAAAAGCAGTTAAAAAGCAGTCAAAATGACTACCTTGGGCAATCTAGTGTTAATATATCATTTTGCTTATAAATGCCATAGGTCACATGTGTGGGTATCCGTGATCTTCTTCTTGAAGTGCAAAAGCCTATTGAAATAATAGAAAACAATGCAAAGTTTAATAAATCGCATTCCCATAATAATACTAAATGACTTCCCAATCTCACTTCCATTCAAGCTCAAAACTAACACAACAATTTTTTAGCGTAAGAAATCCGTTGTACCACTTTTGCGTATTGCAGTGTGTAAAATAAAAGAAGCGAACACCCTGCATAATATTTGATAGATGATTAGATTTTCACGATATAGAACTTTAAACTAATGATTTAAGAATCTAACCATAAATATGCCAATTAAATAGTGCAGACGATACTTTAAGATACAAAATCAGACAAAGAAACTTACTTTCTCGTGATAAACATACCTTTTTTTTACGATGGGAATTTCCTCGAAGTATTGTCCGCAATCTAAATAATATAGTCCCAATAGATTGGCCTTTTGCGCTTAAATTTTATTGGTCTTTTGCGGATTCCATTCCGGAACTAATGAAGTGAATTAAAAAATAACTTTTCTTAATTTATAATTTGATTTACTATTGGTCAAAGAATTTTAATTATAAGGTATAAAATTTTTACACCAGGAAGTTCTTAAAAAAGAAAAATTTAAAAATATGACTTTCTGAGATAGTGAAATATTCCCTAACTCCCCTCTCACTCTTTTATCACAATCAATTTGTGGCTAGCCCCATATTTTCAGGGACAAAAATTCGTATCTGTTGAAAAAAGGTATGCTTATTAAGAGAAAGTGCGTTTTTGTGTTTAATTTTGTTGCCTAAAATATCGTCTGCATAAACTAATTATCATATTTAAGGATATGGACTCTCACCATTAAAATTGCATCCTAATACTAGAAATGCTGATCATTAGCTCAAAATTAGTAACTGTATTCGCTTATTTTTCTGTATTGATCAGCTTAGAGATACAATACTCACGATACTATGCAACTTAAAATTCATCAACTGCATTCTGGGATATTATAAATTATAAAATGAAGTAATCAAGTGTACTTACTGTTCGAATAATCTGGGGCCAGATAACGAATGTACCCAGTATTTGCATTTCCCCAACGAGGATTCTGAACGTTGTTGCAGTACCCACTATATGCTCGATACTTTTTGGGACGACAGGGAAAATCAACCATAAATGGGCAATCTTTTTCCAGAGCTGTTCCCCTTATGTCAACGGTTGGAAGGGCATGAAGAACTTGATCTTTACTCAACTTATACCTGAAAATTATGAGGAACAATTTGTTTTCTCTAAAAGAAATGAAAATAGTTTTCCAAAAAATTCAAAAAAATTTTTTTTACTGAACTTTTAAGAAGTTCCAGATAAATCCTTAGTCATTCAAGTTTATATTTCATTCGTAAATTTAGTACAGGGCTTTAAAAATTCGTATTACTTATTGCTTCAATTCGTCTTTACCTTACACTAAGTAAAGCATTTATACTAAACGAAATTAATAATCTAAGTTGGAGAAGAAACTAACTTTAGTGTAAATTTTGCAATATCTGCAAAACAAAAATTGATGAAAATACTCGAGAAAATTAGCATCCAAATGTATAAAGACATCAGGTATCTGTTGTCAAAATTTTTTTTTTTTTTTTTTCAATTAAAAAACATAAACGAATGGCAGGATACAATAACATGGAATTTTTTATTTCATCCGATAACTTCAAGTGTAAATTCCAACGCAATGTGCAAAAATATTTAAAAAAAGAATTCTTACTGTTGAAGTAAAAGCTTTGATGCTTCTTCTGACACAAGTGCCATTCTTGAAACGTTTTTGGCGGCAACTTTTGTTTTTGCTGATGCTGCGGCAAACCATGATGGACTACCAGGATCAAGCACAATACCTACAGAGGATATATATATTTTTACAACGGTTTTAAAACAATACAGATACAAAGCAATTATGTAATATTTTTTTTAACTTTAAATATATAACAGTCCGTAGGCAGTCTTCCGTAAGAAGACGGTTGACTTTCACAATTTATTTCTATATGGGAAGTCATTTAGTAAAAGAATCGTCATTGGTGCGAAGTTTTTCTGACGCGTACGGTAGTTTCTTTTCCCTTCTTTTAGTTTCAGTTTCTAAGAAATCTCTATTACAATTAATTAACCCGTACCAAGATCTGGCCTTCAATCATCTTATTACGATGGACGGACTGTATAAAATTCTTAATGATAACTTTAAAATGATATTGTTGTGAATGCAATCTTTATACCAGAATAAATCGTAGACAATAGTATAATGTTTAAATGAAAACTACAATTAGTTCCTTTTTTTTTGTTATTTGTTTAACCGAATGACCTGTACAACGGCAAATACGATATATTGAAGGCTGTGGTTACGGTTCACATTCAGCATAATGCGATTGATGAGCAGGTGCTATTTTATTATTATTATTTTTTTTTTTTTTAAAATTTGATTAAAAAAAAAAAAAACGAAATTTTAGCTTTGAAAATTTTAAACTTTAGAAAACATAAACTGATGATTATATTTTTCAAAATGGCATTTTAAAATTAAAATTATCCTGTGCAAGCTCACGTGCATTGGTATTACTTAATTGTATTGCTGAAAAACTTAGCTTATCAAACGGATTTTATATAAACTTCGTTTGGCAAAACATGTGACAACATGTGGTTATGACCTTTTTAGTTTGTTTTTTTTTAAATAAATTTTTAAAATCGTCTGTCGTAATTGCTCGCTATTCCATCGTATTAAAGTCGAGAAGCTTACCATTTCTGAATATACGCTGTTCCAAAGAGTTAAGCCTCTTGTCAATCTCAACTACAGCTTTACCAACAATTTCTCCAAGCTCCAGAGATGAAATGCGTGGCAATCTCGTAAATTTTGGTGTTGGTATTGGTGTTTTGTCACTAGAGGTGCTTTGGAAATTGACTTGTCTTTCATGACGTCTATGACTAGATACACTGTGAGGAACTATGGCATCAAAAGTTTCTATACTACTTAATGCATGGCTTATATTGATTAGATAAAATAAGTTGCATACGATGACATTAAAAACGTTGAACCTAGAAAGAATAGAGTGTCTAGTTTTGAATTAATACCAATACATTTACTTAATCTTTGTCTTTACAAAAAGGAGCACAACTATGCATTGATTATAATTATGTTGCAATATTTAGCATTGTCATATATTAATTAGTTTGTTTGACTATTTAAATTAAATTTAAAATATACTGGTTGAAAAACTTGAAGAAAAAAAACGTAACATTCAAGCATCTAATTGAAAATTAAAACAAAAAGCTTAAAACAACCTCTTATTTAAATTAACAATTAAGAGAAAATGCGGACGAAACGTCTAATAGTTTCTTTAAAAGAAACTATTAGACATTTCACACTCGCGAGAGTTTCACTTACGATGACAGAACAGTTAATTGGATGGAATCTGAATATAAAACAAAACGTCATTGAATTATTCCGACTTGAACATTAAATCAGTTGAAGAAAGAGAAAGATGGGATAAAATGATAGGAACTAATAATTATTTCTTATTCAAAATAGTTTCGTCAAAATAATCGATAAAATAATTATTTTTTGGATGAAATCAGAATCGCTGGATTCGATAGCCCATTTTAATATAGACAACATATCATTGATATATTCCAACTTGGACTTTAATGCTTTGAAGAAGAAATAGGGGATAAAATGATAGAAACTAATAAATATTTCATTTTTGAAATAGTTAAACTAAATTGAATAGATGAAATAGTAATTTATTTGATGGAGTTAGAATCGTTAAATTCGATGGCCCATTTAAAAAGAACAAAAACAATATCACTCTTCTTCTGCACTCTTTCATCTTTGCACAAGAATATTTTTCATGCTTTTTATTTTTTTATTTTTTTATAAGATGATTGTGTTTGTAGTCTGATTTTCAAAAGTTAAAAAAATAACGGATTGGATAAAATGCTATTTTGCGTATTTTTATTTATCATTATTTAATAATTCCTACACCAAAATTTGGGTTTTTGACAGCAATTGTCAAAATAAAAAGAGAGTTTAATGCCAAAATAATTGATTGATCACTTATAATTTTATATGTAACTTTATTTATAAATGCCCCAGACTTATAATAGCTAATAATTATCCTCACACCAAAATTTTAGGTTTTTGACGATTTTCAACTATATCAAAAGAGATTTTGGACATGGCAGATAAAATCATGGTTAAAATCGGATAAAAAAATAAAAAAAATCAATCGTCAAAATCTTGTGAACCCTGGTTAAGGAAGAAAGAGAAATGAAGAAAGTTGGAATGTAATAAATAGAACTGCTGAACTTTTCATAATAAATGACAGAAATATTTATTTTATTAAAATCACAACCATTATTTTCAATTTCTTACTTATAAAGCATAGAAATAACCAATGAAATAAACGGTAAAGTAATTGAAAAATAATGATTTACGCGTGCGACAGGAATACAAATTTTATCTTAGAATGAAATGATTTAAACACTGCGTTTCCACTCAGTTTGCAACACGCAATGTTTCTTCACCTGAAAACTGTCAGCAAAAACTTTGTTTTTAAATTTATAATTCCAACCCCGCATGTGTAATTTGCAACGCAGAAATTTTCAGTTTACAATCTCAACAAAAATCTTATGATTTTGATTTTTTTTAGGTTGCAGAAATGATGGTCATTGATCCATGCGAAAAACATTAAGTTATTCCATAGATCCTATGTTAACCTTTAATCTGTAATTATTACAATGATCTTAAAATATGTCAGAGAAACCGAAGGTTACGCGCTGACCCGCATCGCTGTTTTGAGTGACCCATTGGACAATTAAAGCCTGGAAATCGCCTCTTAAAACTGTATAATTTAACCTGAAGTAAATAAAATATTTGTGACAAGTTTTATGGTATAGCTCAGCTTGCATCAATATTTATAGATTAGATTTATAATGTTGTAAAAAATAAATACAGAAATGAAATAACAAATAATTGTTAAATAATAGTAATCGATTTATTATTATATAATTGATAGTAAATATTTAATTAACAGTTACTGTTCGTATTTAAAAAGAATGACTTACACCTAACATATTTTATGTGTAAATTTATTAGCAAGCTTTCAAATGATTTTACTATAAATAGTATTAATTGATTATACTATAAATTTAAAGTATAATTAATTAATACTATAAATTGTAAATTTATTAGTATTCTTACATATTTTATAAGCAAGCAGCTTATTGTCCTAATTGATGTAACATCAGCTAAAAATATTAATTAAATAATTAAAACATCTCAATTTATTAATCTGAAGTTTCAGAAAATTTAATTTGAAAGAAAAGAAATTTTCATTTTTATAACAACAACCATTTATCATTAAATAAATCTTATAATAACTAACGACAAATAAATTGTATGAAACATACAAAAACAATCTAATTTGAATAGTATGTTTTAAAAATATTACTTGATTTTCCTTTTAAGCGCATAGCTTTACAAATAGGTATAAAAATAAGGAAAAAAAAAAAAAAAACACTGTAGTAACGTTTTTTTTTTTTTTTTTAGTGGAATGAAATCTTTTGGAGTATGAAGCCCGACTTTGGAAGCGGCGGAAAATTCAATTCAAATTTAATTTTCAGGCGGATTATTTTCTTTTTTGCTATTAAATAAATTTGCATATTTAATTTTTAATTCATGATTTGAAATTTTTTCCTTTCAAATTGATTTTAATATCACTAATTCAGTTCAGAGTGAGAGAAGCATGTTTTCTGCAACAATACCGGTTTCCGTAATGTTACTCAATGCAGAAAAATAATACGGAGTAGAAAATTTCTGAAAAATGTTGTCTACAACTCAATAGTTGGATAAACATTTAATTAAAAAAAACATTCGATTTTGTCCATTTTTTAGGACGAATAGGAGCTAAAGTTTAAATTAGTGCATTATATTCTAAATAACATATCACCATATGTGATTCAGAATGTAATGCACTTATTTAAAGAAAGCAAATGAACTGTAAGAAAATTAAACAAATGAAGTTATTTTAAGACATAATTTTACAATTATTCGATAAAAAATTTCGTACAAAAGCAAGTAGCTAAATATGTTATAAATAAAACTAAAATAAATGATTATCTATGATTTAGTTTGTTTAATTACAATAATTAATAGCATACACTCCTCTAAATTTTTGACTGTTAGCAATTAAAAAATATACCTATCACGGATTACTTTAAATTGTATCTTAATTAAAAAAATATACCTATCACAGGTTATTTTAGATTGTATCTTAATTAAAAAATACACCTATCACAGGAAATTTTAGATTGTATCTTAATTAAAACATATACCTATCACAGGTTATTTTTTATTGTATCTTAATTCAAAAATATACCTATCACAGGTTATTTTAGAATGTATCTTAATTCAAAAATATACCTATCACAGGTTATTTTTGATTGTATCTTAATTCAAAAATATATCTATCACATGTTATTTTAGATTGTATCTTAATTCAAAAATATACCTATCACAGGTTATTTTTGATTGTATCTTAATTAAAAAAATATACCTACCACAAGCATGACAAATCAATGGGTGGAAGAATCAAACGTTTATTTCCATGAATTTAAAGAAAAAATATCGAACTAAATTAAGTGTAGAATTATTTCTTGCGGATAGTTTATTTAAACAACCACAAATATTAAAAAAGGATAAAGCAAAATGTAAGAGTATGTTCCACAACTGTGAATATTTCATACAAGTAGCTAAACTTAAAATTTCAGAATTAAAATATTATCGAAACACTTTTTTCAAAATCAAAGTTGGAAACTTTAAGTCAAAAGAAATTATAAAATAATCTAGCTTAAAGAACAATAAAAATTCGTAAAGTTGACTTATGAAAAATGCAAAAAAAGGAAATAATAAAACAAGTAAAGTATACTAATATATTCTAAGTGGAAAATTTTACAATGATTACGTAATTAATTTTAATTACTATGCATAATTGCGAGATATTATAATTACAAGTTAAGCATATTTGCAAATTGCTTATAATTTTCATAGCTCAAAGAAAATTTAATTTAAAACATAAAATTAATATTTGAGAAAAAAATATACATATCATTTTACATGATGCGATTTAAGGAAATAAATGCATTAAAATATTTGTAAATTACTTTAATTTGTAAAAAGCATACAATATTAATGTCTAAAAGTAATAATTAAAAACCGATAGCTTGCTATTATTTGACTTGAGCGTGACTTGAGTTCATAAATTACTAAGAATAAAAAAATCTATTTATTATTTCATAAAAATAAATTATTTAACAAAACAATAATATGATATACAGAAAGAGGATACAAAAATCCCCACCTCATGTCTCAATAAATCAAAAATAAAGTCAGTCTCATTTAAATCAAATATAGTAAATAAAAATTGATAGTTTATTTATATTTTTTCGTAGTTTACTGAGTTTATAAATTATTAACAATTAATTATTATCAATATTATATTAAATAAGATTAAAAGAATAAACTGAGTATTAAAAATAAAAATTTCAGAAAATACTATTATGACATACCTATCATAAAGGTGATGCAAAAATCGCCACCTCATTTCTCAATAAATAATCCTTAAATGCTCATCGATATCTGCTGGACTTTTTGATAAATTACTAATAATTCCACACTTCATTCCTCTTGCTCTGAAGAAACATGTTTCATTCATGGAACAAAAAATTATTCTAACAACTTTTCTTTCAGGAAGAGAGGGAGATAAAAAAGGGAAGAAAAAACAAAACAAATAAAACTCATTCTTTGGGCAGACGATATCTTTGATGAAAAAGAAAGAAAGAAAAAAAAACACCTGCACAATACCGCTGACCAGAAGGTGGCGTTGTAAATAGACAGTTCACTAACCCACTGACCCAATGATGACTGCTTACAAATCATTTCATAAAGAAAGTTTTTCCATTTCTTCAGTTGACTCGTTTTTGAAAGAAAGGTACTTAAATTAAAAGAGGGCTGACACTTTGAAGCGCGTGAGAAAACAATAAAGTACATTCGTCAATAGAAGCAAATGAGTTATTTGCCAAGGAAAAGTCTCTGAATAATAAATTAATCTTAAATAGTCTTTTTCCAAACTCACCGTGGATTGTGACACCCTGTTTCTGTACATGTTGAGTACATGCTTATTTCACAACAAATGTTTTATTTTAATTTGTTTGCTTATTTATTGATTGCTCTAAAATGTGTTTCAAGATCTTAACCAAAATGATGTGACTTAACGATATCATAAAATTGTTTATCAATTAAACTCGCTGATATTAAACACAAAATAGAATAAAGGATTTTTCTATTTGTTTCCGTTTTCATTGATTGCAGAAAATTGAATTTGGATTCATAATCAAAAATGTTCATTATTTCTATTTAAAAAAAACTATTTTAAACTTTTTTGCGTTTTTTATTTATATAAAATGTGTACTATCATTAAATTACAAGTAGCTACAGACACTTAATTTATTATGAAATATAGAACATTTTAATTTAATAGTGCAAACTATTAAATATCTTTTGGTTCATATAAAAATTCAAAAAGTTCATATCTATGCAGTGCGTTCAAAAGAATATGCATTTAAAAGAAAATGTAAATTTCAAAGAAATTTTTTAAGCAAGATTTGAGTTCTGTCAAGTATTTTTCCTTTACAATTACTCCCTATTCGAGAAGTTAAGCCTTTTTAGCCTAAGAAGAAGTTTTTAAGCCTTTTAGGAGTAACAGTACATGGTAGGATTTACAGTTGTTTTTTAGCATAAAAAATATGGCAGCAGGAATAGTCAGAATCTATAAGAAAATAACAATGACAGTAGGTGTGTGTCACAGATTTCGCAGCAGTTTTCCTAGAACGTAAGACAATAAAAGAATTCTTAAATTGTGTAGTACATAGTTGTAAGGACATACAGTAAAAGTTATTGACATTCGAATTTTAACTGGTTTTTGACTCCTCAATTCAAAATGTTTTCAAATGATTAATAATGAAAAAAATTAGTTGCAAAGTGGAGTTGATCTTATATCCGGCCCGATCCTGGTAACAGGTTTTTTACCCGGATGATTGCAGTCACCCGGTAAAAATATTATATATATTACCTTGCCGGTTCCGGTTACCATGTCGAATATTATACGTAGTAATTAATCAAAACTACATAAAAATCATGTTATTTTCTATCGAACGAATATAAAGTTATAATTCTTAGTAAAAATATTATGCAATTACATAAATGTCAACATTTTTAAAATTTTTAAGTTCTTTTATTAAAAAAAAATTAGCAGATTTAAAAAAAGTACTTCGAAGAAATTTTGAAAAAAATTGGTCGATTGTCGGACGTAAGACTTAGCTATGGAAGCCAATGATGTCATTTATTTATTTTGAATTACAATTTATTTATTTTTAATTTGATTAATTTTAACAACATTTATTAATATAGCTACAGTTAAACGTATTAGATAATTTTAAAGTATTTTAATAAAAAGGTGGGTTATTGGTTGATAACTTTAAACGCAATTTAATGGAATTATGCTTCACGTATCGTAAAAAAAAAAAAAAAAAAAATCGAAAGTTTTATGGGTGTGTTTTCCTTATTAATAAAACTTGCTGAAATTATTAATACATGTATGATATTTCAAAATGATTTTTTCGTTTACTCAAACATTAATTAGCATTTCATCAATAGACATCAATAGTTTTTAGTGAAAAGTCCTGTTTTTAAGGAATTGTGAAAAATCTACTTATAATTTTTCGAATCTCGAAAAGTTTTAAATCGGATTCTGTAAGCTTGCGTCTAGGCGACGTCGATTAGTGATAAAAAAAAAAAAAAAAAAGTCCTCTTTTTTTGTTTCTGTTTAGGGAAATAAGAGTTTCCGCTTTAGTTCCCAAAAACAGGACATTAGCCAACATTTATTATAGTTATGATATTGAGATCCATCGATGAAAATCGTGATAGAAAATGGAAAAAATATTGAGAAGGGTCCTTATTTTCGATATTAGATTTTGTCAAAAATCTGCTGATGGACCCAGATTTCTACTAAAATAAGCATAATTTTAGAGCACTATTAAAACTTTTTTTTGTATTTTGTAGTAATAGTCCTTAGTGTCAGCGATAGAAATTTTTCTTTTCTTTATTTTCTTTAAATAAATTAAAAATATTATGAAATCAATGCAAGTTAAAAATATGCCTTTTTTCACCCATTAAGCATCATGTTGTAATATTATTAATTCATTTCCTGTTCATTCATTTTTCTTGTGCGCAAAATAAGGTTTAATAGTTCATAATAAATTATGGTTTTTCACTCTGAATTAGTTACTGCTGGAGACATAATTATTATTTTTTTCATTCATAAAACATCATGTTGTAATATTATTAATTCATTTTCTGTCCATTTACTTTTCTTATGTGCAAAATAAGGTTGAACAGTTCAAAATAAATTATGGATTTTCACTCTGAATTAGTTACTGCTGGAGATACAATTAATTTTGTTTTTATTGTGATCAATTGTTTTTTTTTTTTTTTTTCAATTTTATTTGTTAATAAATCAGTATTAGAGTTATACGCTCTTGTAAAATTTATTATACCTAAAACAGTAGTTTTAGCTTAAATGATTTAGAAATTAATAAACTCCATGGGTTTCAAAAACAAATATTGTTTTTATGAATGCATTTAAGTTTACTATGAATCTTAATATTGCAACCAAGGTTTGATCCTCGACTCCACTACGACCCATTGAGTGCATGCCATATACGTGCTCTTGCAATATGTGGAATTGAAAGTCCTGTGGTCGGCAGCAGACAAGCACCATGGGTACAGGGATCTGGAGAAAATTTCCTTACAATTCAGATCTACGGGTATGTCTTAATTGGGGGAGTGGCATGATGAGATCTGACCTGATGAGAATGAGATCTCCTCTGCAGAGAATCAAAATTGGGATGGCATGTCTTCGGATCATCACCTGGGATGTTTCCCAGACCGTCGCGTCTCCAATCTTTCATTGTGCAGCACTAATACCTACCTACCTTATTTACTTTTTATTTATTTTAAATAAAGTACCTACTTACTCTATTATTTTACTGACATTACATATTTTAATGCGCATTAGATTCAATTTATGGCTTGATTGCAAAGACATTTTGTTTAGAAAACAAACACATTTTTATTAACACATTCACACTAATTCTTTCTAACGATTGTCGTTTTGCTAATTTCATATAATTTATTTACACGATAACTACAGTTCTGTATCAAAAAATGTATTTTGTTTATCAAAACACCAAAAATGGTGGCAACTAAACAACACATTTTTTTTTTTACGGCGTATAGATAATAAGCCCGTTACCTACTGGACGAAACAATTTTTCGGTTAGCTTAAATTAACATGATGTTTGTTATTTAAAAAGATTTGTCTAGATATCTGAAGCTATCCAAAAAAAACAAGTAACTGCAATCAAGCCAATAACAATTTGGTTGATAGAATCAATCATCAATCCCTTTAAAAATATAATAGAAATAATCAAACGGTTTAAAATATTATTACAATTGAGAAAATTAGCATAATGCTATTTATTTGTGTTTCAATATCTAAAAAATCAAGTTAATTCAATCAAACAATCAACAAACTTTTGAACTTTAAAGATACGATAACTGCCAATACGTCCAGGGGTGAGCTGGACGATCGCTTAGGGCCGTTAAGATTTAGAGCCTCCAAAAATTCCGGACTAATTAATAGTTTTATTAAAAGTTTTTCTTAACATTTGCTCAATCTTGGATACATTTTTACTTTATATTTTTACTTATTTAATTTTATTACAAGTTTTTCTTAACATTTCCTATATATTATTTTTAACAGTTCCTTAGACATATTATTCATACGAGTTATTATAATTTATATTTCTGAATGTGATTTTCATTTCAGTTAATGTTCTTATATATCAGGAGAGTAATTTTTAAAACAACAGCATGGAGCTGTTGGCCAACATTCAACCTTTATGTTATAGAAATTAGTTGTATTAAAAATTCCAATTATTGCCAATTTGTGAGTGTGTGTGTGGAGCAATCCTTAAGAACTGCTGTGAAAAATGTCAAGAAAAATAAAAAGTAGGGATGGCATAATTTAAAAATATTTAATTAAAAAATCATTGATATGAATCACAAGATTTTTTTTTAAATCATAGATTTATCTAAAAAATATTATTTATACAGTATTCCATTAACTCAGTGTTTCCCAAACTTATGACTTTTGTGTACCCTTTCTAAATTTTTCATAACGCTGTGTACCACTAATAAAAAAATGAATGTATTTTTTTAAAAATATGTTTATTTTTCTTTTTTGGTATAAAGTTTTATTAATAAGTTTCTTTGCATCAGTGAGAAGGAGATATTGTTTTTACTGTGATAAGTTAAAAATCACAACTGGCTGTTGACACCACTAATTATTAACTGTTAACTCTGCAAAAAATAACCAATAGAAAAATACGTAATTGTAAATTTTCCAGATTAGCTTTGTGTTTTAAATTTTTTTTTTAAATTTTCGTTTGTTGCAAGATATTTTGCATAAGAACGCGTACCCCCGCTAAACTGCTCCCGTACCCCTGGAGGTACGCGTACCACAGTTTGGGAAACACTGAATTAACTAATATACGTATTATACTTAAGAATGTAATAATAAACCATTGATAACAATGATTGATAATAAATACATGAAACCATTGATAATAAAGTTTTATTCAGAAAATCAAGAAATAAGTTCATAAATTTAGAAACGAAATATTATCTTTTTTTTAAGAGCTTAAATGTAGATAAGAATGCAACTTTTAAATTAAAATTTTTCATTATTCATTTCATGTCCTTTTCATATTTTAATGTGCTCATTGTAAATGTAAAATAATTTATTATCAATAAATATATTTCAATGATACCCATATAATTTTATACACATTTATTTCAATACAGATAATTGTAAAATTTATTAAATATCTACTAGTAAATAAAGAATAAAGACTTTTTCTGCTAAGAATAAATTATTTTTGAAAATGTTTTCTGATCTAAATTAATTTTGCTTTTCATTCGACAAAGTGGTTCTCTGTCTTTGCAAATCATTAATGTTTTCAGTTTGATAAAAAAAATAATAGTTGACTTTGTTTATTCAGTAATTAGTTTGCAAAAATTAATTAACCACTAAAATTAACCTTTTTATTATTAGTGGTATTAAGCATTTTAATTGCAGCATTATTGTTAAATAATATCAAGTATTATTCATACATTTGGTCCAATCGTTAAACGCGAAAACGACTTTTTTTTAAAAATCCAATGTTTAATATATATTTTAGTAAACAAAACATGATTTTTATTAACCATTATAAAATGCCCAAATGTTTATCCCAGTAACCTAGTAGCATGTCCCTAATATTGCTGTGTCTAGCATGGATGAGGGTTACTCAGCGCTGATACCCGATAAATTGACCGGTATCCAGTACCAGATTCTGAAATTTGTTTGCCGGTACCAAGGGGTGGGCCAGATAATTACGGGTTCTCGCTACATTTTTAACCCCCCCCCACCCCCCAAAAAAATGACATTACGTTTTTTTGAGTGCAAATTCGAAGAAGGGGATATTAAAACTATAATTTCATTCCACTGACGTCAAAATCATGACCGCAAGAATGAAGATAAACATACACATTACCACCAAAAGGATATCTCTGCAGATGTCGATAACTTCGATAAGGGAAGAAATTGAAAAATTAATCAAAACCAGTTTTTTAAAAAAAGAGGGGGTGAAAATAGCAGGTGTGAAATAATGAGAAAGTTTATAACCAAAAAAAAAAAAAAAATTCTGCAGTTTAGAAACCAAATAATTGTCAATTGGGGGAAAAAAAACATTAACCTGGTGAAATAACAACAAAAAAAAACTTTAGTGAGTTTAACCTGGAAACGCTATTTCACCGAAAAGAAATAATAAAGGCCTGAATGGATCCATCCTGAATTTTAAAATAATAACATAATAAAAATAAAAAGGACTATTTCTCACTCTCACATCATAAATTATTTTTAATAAAAAATCAAAACTATAATTAAATTTAACCAACACAAAGGAAACAGAAAGTTTCGCAAGTGAAATCAAATCACATGCTTGGTTGAAGATCGAATTTTATCACCCCATCAGATGGTCCATAAAGGAAAGTACTGATGAGATAAAACTGTTTTATTTTTGGTTATTAGTATAAACAACTGTTATATTTTGTTCTCAAATATAATATAAAGTTAAAAGGTTATCATCCTAAAGATCAAAATAGAACAATTGTAAAAACTAATATTTTACTTCTTCACGGCATTCTAATTCTGCCTGTTAATCGTTTTCCTTCGATTTCTCTTCTTCGCTTTCTTTCTTTTATGTGCCTTTTTCAGCAAGAATTCTTTTCAGATAAAAATGTATATGAATTCGTTCAGTAAACTGAAGATTCTCAGATTAGGAACTGTTTGTTTCTATTGAATCTCTATGAAAGAGTATTTATGTTTTTGTTTTGGAAGTTTACAGAAGGCATTTAAGGACAAGGTAATTGATCTTAAAATAAACTCTACTCGTCTAAAGAGATAAGTAAATAAAACAGCATATATCGCTGGTTCAAAACTAAAACGACACATCTCCAATTGAGTTAACATTGCAGATGTGTCGTTTTAGTTTTGAACCAGCGATATATATATATATATATATATATATATATATATATATATATATATATATATATATATATATATATATATATATATATATATATATATATATATATATATATATATATATATATATATATATATATATATATATATATATATATTATATATATATATATATATATATATATATATATATATATATATATATATATATATATATATATATATATATATATATAAATTTATCCACAATATAGATTTTGAATAGAGGTTTCAACGAACTAATTTAATAGACCATTAAAAACAACATTACTTATGAGCACAAAAAAGATAATTTAAGGCAAAACATAATTTTAAAAATCTTTACATTAAGTAAATATTGGTCGAATATTTTTGGAATTAATAATATGATCGAAAACTTTCAGAATTGTAAAATATTCAGATTTTTACACCATTTTATGACAAATTTTTAATTAAAATTTGAGTGAAATCATCCGAAAAATTTCTGAGTGATGAAAATTTTAAAAAAAGTCGCATTCTTAAAATTTCTATTATTTGAGAAATTATCAAATATACTCATTACTTGAGAATTAATTAAAGTTCGGATTTGGAAATTTAAAATTACTTTGATTAAACTGCTGTTTACCTTACAGTTCAAATTTTTTTTACAATTATTATATTGAATAATAAAAATAAATAAATATTTTTTTTCATCATGAAATAATCATAGGATGAACAAAATGAATCTATATCCTTGGATATAATTTAGATTACTATTTAGTAGATAGAGATATTATAAGGATACGGAAAAATCTTTATATTATTACGCAAAAAAAAAAAAAACTGAAATAAACAATAAGTCAAAACTTTAAAGCTTTGCTGACTAAACTATTGGGAACATATTTTTCACTTTGCAGCGGCCCTCCCCTGAATAGTTTAAGGATCATATTCGTTGTAAATTTAGAGAAATTACGCTTTTGTGCCAAACTTCATAATTTAAAATTTTGTCTGCACAAGCATATTTAATACTAGATTGCCCAAGGAAGTCATTTTGACTGCTTTTTAATTTCAATTAGAAAAACAATAATGCATATAATAACACAATTTCTTAGAATTTTGTGACTTTTATAGTTATTTTTATTGTTGATATTTACCAATAACTTGTTATATAACTGAAAATAATATAAAAAATATTAAAAATTAATTTTAAGCAAATTTCTTTATACATTAGTTATTCATTCACAAAGCAGTCATTTTGACTGCTTTTGTGCAATATAGGTATTTCAGTCTTTCTAGTGTTAAGGTTAAACACTCGAACCATTAGAATTGCATTTAAGTATGTAAAAATCGGATCACTAAATCAATTTTTTTTCCCTTACAATTTACGTCTTGTATGTAGTTAACTGAGAAAAGGCTTTTAATCGGGAACATTTGAGATCTACATGATGTTTCTTATTTGTTAATTCTTTTATTTGCAATTATAATACACAAATCAGTAATGTAAAACACAAATAATTTAAATTAAAAAACAAGTTTTTTTTTAAATTTTTTAAATAGACTTTTATTTAGACTAAGAGTGTTAGCAAAAATATTAAAACTAACCCTATATTTTAATTTAAAATAGTAAAACATAATGTCAGACAAAAATATTAAAATTTTGGCTAAAACTTTTTCGTAATATTCATTGTTTTCTTTTTGGTATTTCTGAAAACAAAACATCAGTTGTTCTATTTTAAAAAAAAAGCTTTAAAACAGAACATTAAAAACTACCTTTTCGGTGTTTAATTTTAGTACAATTTTATGACCTTTGCACGGTAAACAATAAAACAGCAAATATCGTTCAAGGCCATATTAAAATCATTCTAGAAGCATATTTATGCAACATTCAACAGCAAGTTAAATGTTTGTCTCATCGTTTTATTCCACAGCAGCAGACATCACGACAGCGAAACTGTCATCTCAAAACAGCAAATCATAAAACAGCTTTCAAACCATCTGCATAAAATGACCCACGGGACCGAATTATTTCCGGTGAATAGGAAAGAGGACAAGAGCAATTCGAACACGATGTAGGAGTCGACTTTCGAATGTAAACTTCGTAATTAGGACAACGTGGGGTTGGATTATTTCATGAACGGAAAACATCACCTGACAATTCCCGACTTATGAGTTAAGGCGCTTTTGTTTAAACGAAAGTTCGTGTAAAGTGCCTAAAATAAATGTTCGCACAAAAGCAACATTTCTAAAACTTCCAAGTCTAAAAAGTCATTGAATTGCGAAAAATAAACTAGTAGAAAGAATGGATTGGATCGATTTATGGTGCTTATTTTTAGACATGTAAGTAGACGTGCATTTGAATAGAGGTCATAAGATAAAGAAATATAAGTTTTCTGATACATATCTAAGAAATTCTGAAATCATGAAAAATAGTTTAGTTTGAATGTACGATGTAATTTAAAAACATATGCCTCACCAAATTTAAACAACTCCATCGTTTAAAGACTGAAGAAAGACATAGGTAAAAAATGAAATTCGAGGTATCGGGGGTGTTCTACAATCACCCCCAATAATGTATAGTTTTTAGTCCTTGTCAAAATGTAAACAATAGAGACCTCTGTTAAAACAAGGAAAGAGCAAAAACGCAATCAAAATCAGTAAACTCAAAAATCAAGTATGTTGTTCCAAAAACTTCAAAACCAGTTTGATTGCCTGGAAACATCTGGAGGAGGTGTATCCTTTTTACCTATAATAGTACCTTTATTAATTATAATTACCTTTTAACTCCTGTTTTGCCTGGCAATTATACAGGTTTTAATGTTTTCAGTCCCGTTATCCATAATTAGTAAGATTTCGATAGCGATTTTTCCTGCTTAACATGTTAATTCGCGATCGATAATGTGTTTGAATTTTAGGCGTTAACTCATTATGCAACACCATTATGCAACAACGCCATTTATGCAACAACACCATTTAGTTCAAGTAACAACATGTTGCTACTCCAAACTCAGTGATCATCAGTTAAAGGGCTAAAATGATTTATAAAAAGTCATTTCTAGTTTTACATTTTAAAAAACTAGTATGACAAAAAAAATTCTCGTAAAATACCGTATTTATGAATTCGGAAACTAAATAAAAAATATTGGAGAATTTCAAACTGTCGAAAGAACACAAAAATAGAATAAATTTTGTTAAAATTAATAAAGAATTTAGAAAAAAAAACTATTACGAAATAACTGAAGGAACATTCTGAGTTTCTGAATATTCTCAGCTTGAGCTTCTCCTCAAAGTTTAAGCAATTTTTTAAAATAATTGTGTCAGCAACCGACAAAAAAATAAATAAATCTTTAGGAAAGAATTTTTTTTTTTTTTTTTTGGAAAATATCAAAATAATTTGCATTAATTGCAATGTTTATGAAATGTATTGAATAAAAATATTTTTAATGACTGAGAACTTGACGAAATAGAGTAACAAATAAATAAAATACAAAATATCATGTTTGATGAATAAAATCAGGAATGAAAGTTTAATGTTAAAAATACACAAAAATTCGCCCATGTTTGCAACATAAAAATATTAAATACACTGTCCACCAAAAATAAATGTACAATCAATATGAAAAAATGTTTTTAAAAAATTACTACGATGGGTTCTAATAAGGAAAGTGTTCACCTCTAAATGCAATGCATTGGTGGCATCGACTTTCCATGCTGTCGATTAGGTTGTCGGAGTTCGAATAGGGTAAAGAAGGCCAGACATATTGACAGACAGTGAAGAATCCTTGCAGCCTGTAATTGCAGCTATGAGGGGGGGGGGGGAGAGAGAAATGGAGACGTGGATTTTAACCTTTGCTCCAGCTCATATATCGGCCTTGATGGAAGACTCAAAATAGCAACTTGTTCGCCAAGTTAGTCCCAAAAATTTTATATCGAATTCAAGTCCAGTGATCTGACTGGTTAATCTCTACGGCAAATACTTTCACATTTAATACCCTCAGCATGATGAGGTTCATGTAGTCCCGCGCTGACGTCCATTTAAATGCAATCAGAATCAATTGAATCTCTAAAATGATAATAACTGTTTCTGGTTTGGGTGTACCAGCTGTATTCCCAAAAGAAGCTCTTTTAAGAATACGGGAGGTTGCGTAGCCGTGTAAACATCATGACTTCTCAAACCATCAAACTTTCGCTTCCGTAATGGTCGGTCTCTTGTACATTGGAGGGCAGATAGCTTGCCCTTGATTTGTTCTTTAATATGAATAGATCCCGGGATTCCTATCCTTGATCATCCGAAAAATAGACCATAATTGAAGCGAACGTTTGATGGTTGGGACAGCATCATCAGGGCACAGAACTGTCAAAAACTCCCTGGTTGTTATTTTAAACTAAATTTACATGTTGTTTAATTACGAAGAGTTTTCAAATTATTTATGACACAAGTAAGTTACGGTATATTAGTACATTTGAGCGTATATTTATTTTAAGTTTTGATAACTCATAACTCTAATAGACAATTCTTAAGGAAAAGCACAAAAAGGAATTATTTTTAACATTTAGGAGGCCCCCAAAAATGGTGAGGGGGGGGCTAGGCCTTTGATAAATCAGGCACTGAGCGTCATGTTGAATAGCCGAATAATCCTTCATGCCTTATTTGGAAAGAGTAACTGGTATGAGTATAGAGATGTGCACTTTTATACCTGTTTGATTTTTTTAAAGATTCAGATGGTTTTGGCTTCATTTTAATGAATGGACGGCAGCCAGCGGTCGCATAAGCCTCATAATGTCGAAGGTTTTCTAATATGTGACTAAATTCGCTAGATGGATTTGCCTGTCAGAGCTCCAGATCTTATTTCGATAAATGTTTGGCAGTACCTTGGCAGCCAAATTACTGCGTTGAGTCTTCCATCACCTTCACAGTCACTTATGAGCTGGAGCAAAGATTAATCAATGTCTCAATTTCTCCCCCCGATAGCTTAATTACCGACTGCAAGGAAAGTGAATAGCGTTCAGGGTGGACAAATTCCTCACTGGATCCCATCTTCGTAATGTTTCAAGGACAAGTTTCAAAATGGAGCTATTATGTACTGTTTTCTCAAAGAACGGATGCTTGCTTTTTTCTGTTATACACAAATCATGGTTGCGTTAAAAGTTATATAATTTTTTATTTTCGGTTCAGACTAACACTGATTCTCGCCGTCCTTTCATATGGAGAGAACAAGGGATCCTCTACCTGTCCGCAAAATCGACCATTATGACGGAGCATGTTTAATGGTTTGGGCAGACATTATGTTGGATGGCCGCATACCACTCCATGTCTTTGAAAGAGACTCTGTGACTGGTGTGAGGTACAGGAATGGGGTCTTGGTGTCCCATGTTCGCTCTTTCAGGGGTGCAGTTGGCCCTGAGTTCATTTGAATGGACGATAACGCGAGGCCACATAGAGCTCTTCTGGGCGACGAATTTCTAGAGAGTGAGAATATTCGCAGGATGAATTGGCCAGCCAGACCTCAACCCTAGAGCATGTCAGGGACTCTCTGGGGAGGGCAATTGCACCTCACTACAACCATCCAGGGAATGAAAACAGCGTTGCTGCACGAGTGGGACCAATTGCCACAGGAAATAATAAACTGTAATATTTCAAGTATGAAATCACGCTGCAAGGCCTGTATATCTATAAGAGGGGAACGTACCCCCTATAAATCCATTTTTTTTTTATTCTGCAATCTCTGTTTCATTCCTTCCGACTGCAACAAGTGTTACGCACGATCCTACGTGTGTATTACAATTGTTGAATGCTTATTTGTTTTGAGTTGTATCAATGTAAGTACATATAAAATTTTATTAAAATCGGTCGAGTAGTTCTAGAGATAATCGACCAGGTCTGCAAATTCTTTTAATTTCTTATACCAGTGTATTTGTTTTCAGACGACAAAAAAAAACATTCATTTGTTTCGCTTTTTGGAACATAACGTGGCCTAATAGTCAGCTTCGAACGTTTTTTTTTTATTGGAGAATTTGTTTCAATATTATTCATTCCGACTAAATGTCAAACTTTCTTCTCACACCTTGACTTCGATAAAATGCCACTTTCTTGGCGAGCTACGAAGGAGTTTATTTTATTGAAATTTCGGCCGGGTAGGTATGGCTGGATCCTCTTTAGAACAAATTTTTTAAAAAAATTAAAATATGAATGCCTTAAAATTAAATTTCAATGAAGTGTAACGAACAAGCTTAGCTTATTAAACGATCTTAAAAGAAGTGTTTTAATAATTACAAGGGTTGAAAAGCAAAAGCACAAAGGTTATACAAAATATCTTCAAAAAAGCCTGGTATCAAACAGAAGTAGATTCGCTCGACCAGAGTGCGAAGCGATTTGAAAATAAAAGTTTCAAGGGTTGTAGAGCATTGACAAGGTGTGTAGTCAAATTTTTCAACAAAAAATATGCACCTTTTAAGCACTCAAAAAATATTAAGCATTTTAAAAAAATATCATAATTAGGCAGGCTTGGCATGTTTTTGACAAATGACGATTTTATCCGGCTTTAACCGTCATGCAAAAAAAAAAAATCCTTTAGACATATTTTTTGACAATTGTCAAAACTTGTCCCAGGTTTTTGTCTGATTTCGACATTTTTCGTCAGGGTTTTGATATCTTAAGTCAAAAACCAGTTTTCGACATCCAATTCCCAGACCTGTAATTAGGATAAGCGCACTAATAAAAAAGTTCTTCACAAAATACATTAACAAAATGAAAAATAATTTCCAAAGACTTCATATGATCATGATAAAACAACTAGTTTCTAACTAAGTGGAAATTGAGAGGTGATGAACCTTTGGGATTCTTAACTGCTCTGGGGATCCACATGAAAATACGTAATTAGTGAATGATCCCAAGATGCTCATCTATAAATAGAACATTTGCTTGCCAGTGAGTTGACAAGACTAAGGCGTGTCACCAACGATGAAATTAACAAGAGAAATACAAGTTTCTATCACTATTAGGGGGGGAAAAATATTGACAATGTTTTGTTGGACCTCGTAATCAGAGAAAATTCGAGAAATTTTTGGTTCGATTTCAGAGGATGGAAAATGAAGCCTGAAATTGAGAATCTCTTGCAAAGTGCAGCGGAGTAGCACACAAGAGGGCAAAAATCCTTCATATTGAATAAAGATCAGTAAACGCACATGAGGACCCGCAAGTATTTCATCAAACATATAAAACGAATAGCGTTTACATGCGCTACGGACGGAAGGCACGCCGAAATACATTGGGGTTGAATTAATAGTGAAAACATTGAACAGAACAATGTCTTTTTGCATAATTCGTGGCGAAAATATACATGGTAAAGAAAAAATGTATCATTTTGGAAAAGGGAAAATTAAGGACTTTTTTAAAACACCCAATGTAAAAAAAAGCACCTTTAGGGACTTTTCAAAAATGAAAATCAAAAGCAAGCACCGCTACGCACCTTGTTTAACGTGCAAGAGTGTGCCCCTTAGTTCTGTACAAAATAACACAGTCATGTTTCTTATTATATTGAATATATAATGTATCATAATTGTAGCATGTAGTCAACCAAAAAATTTTGATTTTTCATAAATAATAGGACAATGAACTAACAATGATGACTAAAACAAACTTTAAAATAAATTTCGTTTCTTGTTTTTAATAAAAATATTTATAAAATATTTGGAGGATAAAAAACAAAGAAATATTGCTTTAAAAACAAACTTTATTTACAAGTGACAAACAAATATGGTTCATATGGTTAGTAATCAGTTTACAATGTATAAAAAAAGGATAAAGAATATAAGTTAATGTGCATTTAAACATTTTATTGGATTTTACAAAATTCAATTTAAAAAAACTTATATTTTCCAACAAGGAAATTATAAAAAAAATTAGAAGAACATGCATTTATGATATTTGAACTGATTCATTTTAGAAATTTTATACAATCACTAAACTTTTATGGTACATGGTTTACGTTTTCTTTAGTCTATGACACAAATAACTAAGCATAATCATATCAAACATATATGAGGCTTAAAGTTGTCCATATATCTTAGCTTTTAAGTCAAGTTCTAAATTATTTTATAAATATTTATTCTAAAAAATTAAAAAAAGTAACATCATAAATGGGTGAGTTTTGAAACACAAAGTCAATGAAGACAGCTCGGAATTACTTTTATTGTAACATTACCTAATTCATTTCAGTTGTAAACATTGGTTTTATGCGGATTTTTTTTAAACAATTGATATTTTATGAAAGAAATATACCAAGAAAACTAAAGCGGAAAATATAAGTCAAATTTTCCTTTTTTTGGCTTCATAGCTGAAATAAGTTGACACCACTACTCTTCTGAATGTGAGAGTCAAGTTAGAAAAAGCACAATCGTGGAAGAAAAAATTAAAGATAGTTTTGTTTCCAAGTTCACAATAGCATTTTTTAAATAATAGCATTTTAAATAATAGGATAGGATTAGAATAACTAGCATTTTTTCCTTCTTTAGGTAAAATTTATGATTTAATTTCTAATCAATGGCTAATTTTTTTCAATGGTTTAATTTTACAATACCGCTTTTTAGCTTTAAAGTTTTCATCATTCCCATGTAGTCATGCTGAGAAAAGAGCAACAAAAGCAGGGAGAAACAATTCAATATATCTTCCATTTCAGCTATGAAGCCTAAAAAAAATGAGCCATGAAGTAAAAAGGTACGTAGAAGTATATTGAAAAAAAGTCTTGTTCATAATCATGTTAAATAATATTAAATATAATCATGTTATTTATAAACATATAAAAAAAAGTTTCATAGACATGACATTTGATAATCCTTTTTTTTAAGAGACTTTTTATTTAAATATTTAAAATAACTCATTTAGAAACTTAAGAGACTATTCTCCCTGTATCTGGCTCGAGGGGTCTGCATTAAATGAACTAAACAGATTCATTATTACCCATTACATATTTAATTTGAATTTTTATTTCAATAATAAAAATCTCCTATCTCTTAATTTAAAATGGATTAAGCTTTTTTCAACTATTTTAATGATTCAGAGTCAGCTCCACTGTCACATAACTTACGCCATCTTCTATATTTTTTAATAAGGAAATAAAATATTTGTTAAAAATTAAATAATAATAAAAAAAATTATGTTACCTAAAACTTTTTTTTATTATTATTATTAAAATCCTCCTCAAGGAAGAAATTACTTTTGATCGATCAAGGTTCTATTTTTTCATCAAAGAAGGTATCAATTTTTAAAATTATTTTGCAGACAAAATTAACATCAAAATAAAACAGCATTCCTAATGACTCATACATTTTTAAAATATCAAAACGATTTTGAAATAAAAACCTTTCTGGTAAAATACATTAGAAACTTCTCTGAACAAAGCAGGTAAATTCTAACTTTTGCAACTAACTGTATTTCAATATTTTTAATCAAAATTTTCTATAACCTCATAATAATAACACATTTTACACAATAGTAAAAAAACAAAGTTTTGTTTTTTACCACTGACAACTATATTGGAACTTAATAAGATATGACCAGCAGTACATTGTTGAAAATATAAATGCATTTACAGGTTTTTTGCCCAAAATCAAATTTTTAAAAAATAAAATTTGAATTTCAATATCTTAGTACTAGTAAGCAAGTACTTTAAATCACAAAAAATATTTTTTAAAAAAATTATCCATCTTATTTCTATAATACATTATGCATAGAGATCTATTTTCCAAATTTACATTTACCATTGTCTATGATAATCTTTCTTGTTCCTATAATACCAATAATATTTATACGGAATTTACATTTTTATCACACATCATGTTGTCAGCAAAATAAAGATCTAGCTTGTTTCTGTACTAAAATAACCCTTAGTAACACGAGTATAATATAACATATATGTAAACATATTTGTAAAATTTACATTTTATTACATGGGAGTGAGCAAACTAACGATATGATTTATTTAACTTTTTTTAAGAGATGTATCAGGAGGGGTTAGAAAAATTTAAAGTTTTGAGAAAAGAAATGTTCTAAATCTTTTGATACTATCCAATTTCTCCACAATTGCTATTAGTAAACCCAATTGTAATTGCTTGCATATAATAAATCATTATTAATACAATGACAATCAAAATAATACCAATCATGCACCAGTTTGAATGTTGAATAAGTTTAGCAAGATATATATAAAATTCAAAAATAATATATCACTATTATTTTTAAAGATTAAAAGATGATACAGAATCTATGTTAAAAAACCTGATATGCTTGTAATAATAAAATACCTGATATGCTTGTAATGATAATAAAAACAACACATCAAAAGTTTAAGCTTAATTTTGATAACTGTGTAGCTAAGACTAAAACTTAAATTTGGTAATGTAGAAATAAATAAAATATATAATAAAAAAATTTACCTATAAATGGTTAAAATTTTCCATCCTCATGGAAATTTTATTATATGTTAACCTGCTGCATCATAGAGTTAAAATTTAACAAGTGTGAAATTGAGATTAAAATATGGTAACTCCCTTCTGCATATAGTTTTCACATTATATTTAAATCAAAACTTAATTTTGCTTCAAAAATATTTTTGAGTAGATTAACCAAAACTTTTTTTTAAATGTTACATAAATAAGGATTTTAAGTAAATAAATTGATGTAACCTAGGGTGTAGCTGGTTTTTATCTCAAAGCAGATCAGGCACGTGTTAAAAAAAACTTAACACAAAAGATTCATTATGTATTAAATGCATTAGTAAGTAAAACACAAAATTGTACAAATAAGATAAAATTGTTCGAATGCCATAGTATTACCATTTTTAAATAATATAGCCTATTTCATTAATCATGTCAATTAACGAGGATGCAATTTATCTAATTTAGAAAAATGAAAGACCTTGTCCAATAAGATTTTGACACTTTTGAATGATTGTTTAAAATAGGAATACTTAGAAGAAAAAAAATCTAACAGTTAGCCATAAAAATTAATAACTTAATATTATAAAAATTATACCATAATTCTACAACTGGAATTTCCAAAATATAAACTAAAGTAGTACTTAAGGAGAAATCAACCAGATAAATCCATATTTTTAGATTTTCAATTCAATTCATACATGACTGGAAGTTGAACATAAAAGGCAAATATTCAAATTTTTTTTCCCTTCCAAACAAATTTAAAGCTTAATAAATCTCTCTGAACTACTCAATATAACAAAATAAGAATAGCACATTGGAAAAAGAAAAAAAGAACTGGATTTTTCAAACTTAAATTAAGCCCAGTTTTTTTTTCTTCTTTTAAATTAAGAAAATGTTCGATAAAAAAAATCAAATTTACAACTTTAATCTTTAAATTTATTTTTATGCTATTAGTTTACATAATTGAATGGAAAAACAATAAAATGTGCTTTCTTTTAAAGAAAATCAAAAGTTTTTAAAACTTAATAAATAACTCAAAATCAAAGCTAACAATCGTTTTGCTTTGTACCATGACATGCTAATATAGCAAACCTGATTTGTGATTTTTATACTATCATTTTAATACATTCATAAAGAACACATTATAAAATAATAAAGAATAAAAATTAAAAACTAACAAAGAAACATTTTTTCACCAGGTCAAGTAACATTTACAGAAAGAGTTGTATGGAGGAAGGATTTATTTATTTATTACTACTTTTATCTACTAATTATATATATTATATATTTAATTATTTTTTTTTGTAATAATTTCTTTCACAAAAAATATTTAACATAGCTTCTCTACGTAAAAACACGAGAAGTTAGAATAATCGTGAAATTTTAGAACGAACTTAATATGTAAATTTAAACTACTCAAAAAATCTAAAAGGATTGCCAGGGCGAAATGGAGCACGAGCTCGGCCTCTTCCTTGAGCAAGATTTGATATGCTGGGCCTAGTTACGGTTGACGGTGTAGTAGGTCTGGTTATAGTATGAGAGACAACAGTTCCATCAGCTTTAGTGTAGCAGATGGAGTAACCAGATTCCTTTGATGCACTAGGAGTTTCAACACCAATGCTTTTATTGAGTGCCTGTATAGCTAATTGCTTTTCCATCATTTCTTCAGCAGTCTCAACACGCACAGGAACAGGTGGATTGTTAACAGCTTTCACAACTTTCAGTTTCATTGACTGCAACTGTGTACGCTCAGGAGCAGTTAACTTAACGAGTGTAGCTGAGGGCGTAGAGTGTGGTTCTTTTTTGTTTGATAGTTGTTCGCTCATGCCGGCAACATCTGATAAAAGTGAAAGGTTACAAGATGGCTGCTCTGTTGATTCACCACTGCTGGACTCAGTTTTTTTAATTTTATTTATGAATGAGCCTTTAACGAACTGAATCATTTTAGCAGGCTGAGCATTTTGGAAAGCAGAATTTGAAACTAAAAGGGTGGCGGCACTAGCGGAGGGCACCGTAATAATTGTTGATTTAGAAGAAGTTGGAGACGTTGCCTGATTACTTGCTAACAAGCTTATACCAGCAGAGTTTTTTAAGACACTTAAAGGTGTAGAAGAAAAAAATTTGCTTTGTGGAAATACTGCTTGTATCGTAGGCACAGATGAAGAAGTTGCCTCTGAAGTGGTATTTTCTGGGGTAGGTGATGGCACCAGACCGATTGAGCTACTTTTTATACTTTCAGCAATAGAATTCATTATAGGCTGGTCTAAGACTGTAGAAAAAGTAATTTCTTTGGCAGCTACAGGCGTGTCAGAAACATTTGTGGGAAAAGTAACCATACTTTCTGAATGTGATAGGGGCTCTTTGGCTTTAGCTTCTAATTCAGCCAATGCTTCTTCAGTTTCTTCAGCTGAAACTGTATCCTCTGGCTCCGGCGGTGTTAGAGGACGAGGCAAGAAGCTGCTATCTCTCCCAAAGGCTTTCTCTACATCAACAGGATCATTCTTTTTTGGCAAAATATTTTTAGAAAAAGGTACTTCTTTTGGAGCTGATTTAGGTGCAGGTTCTTCTTCCTCAATAAAGTTTATACTTTGGCTGAAGAAGCTTTCTTTTGAAGGCTGTGGAGTTTTAGGAGTTTGTCGAAGAGATTTAGATACTTGCCTTTTACGCCAATTGCTTACTGATTGCCTTCTTGGTCTCTTTTCTTTCAATTTTTTTACTAAAATGAAAACGAAGAGTAAAACAAAAATGTAACACATACAAATATGAAATTAAATGGATTTTATAAATAGTAAATACCAAAATTTGCTAATAGCACCTAAAAAACATTGCCATGGGCCAATTACCTGAATTTCTTTTTACTTAGTCCCGATCGATTTTGATATTAAGTTTTTTATTGCACAGTAGAATCTCAGTAATTTAGGCTCAGTTAGGAAACTTAGATATATAAAATTTAACTTTGTGCCAATGATTTCTATAGTTCCTATTTCTTTCCCATAACATAGTTAGGGATCAATATCATTTTGGTAAAATGCGTATCAACATTTTATCATTAATTATGCATTTAAACAAACTTTTCTTTCGTGATATATAATGTCAGACATATGTAATTTATAAATTGTAATTTATACTCACCCCCCCCCCTAAGTTGCTTTACATATTCTCATGAGTTACAAAACTCAGTTATACATCATTGAATAATCAATTATGGAAATAATCAATTTGCTTGTAAATTTAATAAAATATTTTGCGTTTTTCCTTCAGAAATATTTGCTACATATTACTGAAAAAAATATATGCTAAATCCAAAAATTTGATTTTTTACTAATTACAGGGTTGCCACAGAAAAAAAATGAACAAAATAGTTGCTTCCAGTAATCTAAAGCATGAAAATAGTCGCCTAAAATTATGAAAATAGTTGCCGAAATAAGAACAAAAATATTTCAATAATATTACTAAAATTTTATTAAATGACTTCATTGTAATATACCATGATCTATTAGTCAAGTTAATGGTCAATATGATAATTTTAAAATAAACGTTAGTGTTCTAGCACTAAATTTTTATATTAAAAAATTTGTATATTAGCAGATAATTAAATACTTTTACCAGAATTAATTCAGAAAAATAATTTTTTGCTAAAGAAAAACATACTTTTACTAAAATTTTTTTCCTTTTTATCAATAATTGATTCAGCAAATATATATATACTGAAAAATTATTATTAAAATTCGAAATTCACGCATCGTAATATCGAATTAAAGATAGGGTTCTTTAAAATCATGCAGAATTTTGTAACAATAACTGTTGTAAAGGCGATTGAGATATAAAACAGATTCACAATGGAATCTGTACAAATTGAGCTCATTAAAAAGTGATGACTCAAATTTACAATTCAAAATGTTTTTATTTTTTAAGAAAAAAAAATTCATTATGTTCAGAAACTACCACAGACCGCAGGTTGTCAACTCAATTTATGTTAAAAAATATTAAAAAAACATCGCTAGAAGCACAAAAAAGTCTCCTTTTCCTGAAAATAGTTGCTTTTTAAGCCTTTTCAGCCAAAAATAGTTGCCATAGTTGCCTCAAGTCGAAAATAGCTGCAAATAGTCGCTTTTTGTCGCCCGTGGCAACCCTGTAATTATCTAGACTCTCTCAACTGTAAAAATAATTGTACGCAATTTTATACATCTTAAACAAAAGAATTAAAAGTAAACATATTAATAACATAGAAACTTCCTATAAATAAAATTCTAGGCATAAATTAGGCAGATAAATTAAGAGTAATTCTATTTATAATATAAGATCATTATATCAATTAAAATTCTAAATAAAAATTAATAGAGAATTATCACATTTTTTGGATGAACGAGATGATTTTTCATGAGTTGAAGCAGAACTTGATGTGTCTGAGCTTGAGGGAGAATTTCTAGCTTTTTGAGAAGAGGGTGCCTAAAACAAATTAAAGTCAAATTAGAACTTTATTTAAATTTAAAAAATCATGAATTTTTTAATTACGTAACGATAGCATTTTAAGCACCCTAAAATATTTATTGAAAAGATAGCTTAAAAAAAATGATAATAATTTCAGTTCAATAACATTACAGATACCGGGCGTCCCAAAAAATTAATGACGGAATTTTAAAACCTACTGGTGCCTAAAAAATTATCGATGGATTTTGAAAATCAATAAAAAATGGAACACAACAAAAATGTATGGTTTGCAGCCTAATGCTTGGGATACTTAGAAATTTCATCCCATCATATTGCATATTAAGTAAACTTTCGGTCAACAGGAGGCTCTGCAGACATACAAGAACTGTAGAGAAACTGAATCCATGCCATTCCCAGTTGGCATTTTGGCATACAATTAGTTAGGGAGCACACATGAAGGATTTTGATGATGGTTTGCAAGCTAGAACAGTGAAACCTCCGTTAAGCGGACATTCTTGGGACCGAAAAAATTTTCCGTTTATGAGAGTTGTCTGTTTAAGGGAAGGTAACCCTAATAACGAAGTTTAACACCGTAAATTGTTTTTAGAATATTTTCAAAGATGTAGAAATAATTAACTAATTTACAATAACTATCTACAAGGATATTTATTTAAAATTTAAGAAAATTAAAAAAAAAAGAATATATAAAAAAGTTTGATATGAATATATAATTTTAGATGTAGATACAGATAAATGAATATAATTTTCCTATCAGCATAGATACTCAAGTTAGACATATGATACCGAATAGGAGTTTTCACTCCTCAGTTAGTTTCAATTATTAAGTTTATTCCCCTTACACCTACCTATCATTTGATTAGGGAACATGGTTAATATATTCTTGAAAGTAAACCTCCCACGATTCACAGAAAAAAAAAGCAATGCCTACCTGTAAGTCATGAGGACCTATGGAGTTGATTATTCACAATTGATCAGCTATCAAGTGTCTGAATAAATGTTTCATTTACATGAACCCCAAAGATTATACTTCTGTTCTCTTTTTTACCCCAGCTGCATTAAATACAGTCTTCAAATTGATAAGAAAATTAATGAAATTTTCAATGGGGAAGAAGTGTTGGGAGCATTTAAGATGTCATTTCAACTTGTGGGGTCTTATAACCTGTATGGTCCAGATGAAAAGATCAAAAGATGCAGTATCATTTTCTCTCCTTTCTTTACAAAGATAGGGCAAGGTGACAGGAGAAAGATTGATTCTTCAGCAGTGAAATAGCTAAACAATATTTTTAGTTATGGATAAGGCAAAAAATTTACATGCTTTAAAAATGGTGAAAAGTTGCATTTTCCCCCTTGCAATTTAAAACAGAAATAGTAGTTTTTTTTTTTCAAATTTAGAAAAAGTAGTGTCCAGTTTGAAGAGATAGAAAACAACATTTCAGGACCGAAATGACTGTCCGCGTCCGGCTACGGGAGTGTCCGCTTTGCGGAGAATGTACATAATGGTTTACTCATAGAAGATTCCCGGGGAATTCATTTTCTGTAGCACCCTATTTGCAGAAAGTTTAACTAAATTCGCAATTAGGTAGGATAAAATTTCCTAATTTCTCAAGCATACTGCTGCAAATCATACATTTGTATCATATTCTGTTGTTTTAATTGGATCCATCAAATCCCAACCAATTTTCAAAACCCATCAGTTATTTTTGAGACATTCAGTATTACCATGGTATATCATAGATACGCAGATTAATTACTTCAATTAAAATATGCAATCAAATATAAAAACAAGTTTTTCTGAATTAATAATTTTTTCTTAACAGAAGAAGATTCCAAATTTTAAAAGTATTAAAAATTTTAAGTTCTCTCAAAAAATAAAATAATTTCAAAATAATGCTAATTTATAACTAAAAAAGCTGTCACTTTTCGAAGAAATATTTATCACTTTTCAAATATTTGTAAAATCCACAAAGCTGGATAATTGTTTGTTACCATCCTCAGTACTGATCGTTATGGATATATTTACACAGATTAAATAATGAAAAGTCATAAACTTTATTACGATGCATGCCTTGAGCGGAAAGCAGAAATGTGTAAAGGGACAAATTGGATAAATTCCCTCTACCTTATCCAGTCTTAAAATATCAACAATGATCATTCTAGAACATTTTAATATGAGGATAAATTTACAGATTAATGCAAGCATCAAATATATTGTAATTATTTTTATAACATTTAAAAAATTTGGCATATAATTCATTAATTACTTTTTAATATTAATTTCTCTGATAGAATGACTAATTTCTTAACAGGTTTTAAATACTTGTTAATACTGTAATTGTCCATATTTAATTAAACTCTTTTTTTAAAAAATTTAGTGAACGCTAATACTTTTATAAGTGTAGAATTTGATAAATGTTTTTGAGTTTGTGTGGAAAAAATTCAGATTTCAGCTTTAAATATTCTGAGTGGAACACAGAGTTGTAATAAAGATGCAAGCAAACATCATCTGAAATATGAATGAAATGCGCTTGTTTCTAATTGGTTTAACAGTAAATTAAGGAGAATATAAGTATCAATACTTTAAATAATTCTTATAATGCAAACAGTTAAGGCATAAACAATTACTGGAATACATAAGAGAGTTTACCTATGTACCTTTACCATATTTGAATAATGTAAGATTCAAATAGTGTGAATGGATGAAAATGTAAAGGGGGGGGGGGACGACAGATGAATTTTTACATCTTAAATGTTTGTTTGCGAAATCTGGGAGTCTATTTCTTCAGTTGTTAAAGGTATTATGGAACATGAACAAAAAAATTAAATATGCTTATATCATAAATACATCTTAAAAACTATCAGTTTTAAAAGAATACAAAAGTTATATGCTTTATCAATAACTCATGTAAATGTTTTAATATCTCTTAATATTATGCCATCATTTGTTAATTATTGAAAAGTTTTATCAATTTAAAGCTTGGTAGTATATTTCCCTTTTCTTTAACTAATACAACTATATTTTCAACTTAACAATATTCACTATTATTCTCATCGAAGACATGCTATTTATCTTTGCCTGTGAATTATATAAATAAATTTTTATTTGTGGGTTGCAATCCCAAATGAGATAGATTAAGTTTAGAGATTTGGATTAGAAAAATCTTCACTGAGTTTGGATAATTTTTATATTCAACATATAACCTCTATGTATATTATATACCAAATACCTATATACATTCATATCAGTTCGATCATGATAAACTTTTCTAATTGAAAATATGTTCTAGGTAAAAAGAAAAGTCTAAGAAATCATACAACACAGGCTGATAATAAAAGAACTGTACAACCAGACTAATAATAAAAACCAAAAAAAAAATTTATAAATGCATAAATAACCAGATAGAAAAAGTATACAAATCTATGCATACCTTTTTAAGACAATAAGCTCATACCTTCGATACAATTAATATATTACATTAATTTTCTGCCAAGAGTAAAATATTTTCTTCATATTTAGGTTAAAAAATAATAATCACCTTAAGTTTAAAAATTATAATAACCTTAATTTTAAGCTGAATTGTTTAATACCAAGTTGCAAACTATAAAAACTTCTTGATCAAAACATTAACGTAGAATTATGAATGGAAATGGAATGATAAATGATTTCAATTGACTAAGGAAAAATTTTTTTTCAACATTGTATTTAATATAAGGTATATATTTTTCAATTACAATATATATAATATACAGATATAATATATTATATCTAGGTATAATATAATATATCTTTCAACTGAATTCAGTTTCATGTCTTAATATGTGTAAAAAATATATATGTTCTATTAACATTGTAAATAGAATTGTAACAATTTGTAATAGGAGTAATATACATTCTTTATTGTAGATACTTTATCTGTTTATAACTTCAAACAGTATTTAAGCTAACTATTCAATGTGCAAGTTAGAAACATTTGAGGCCATGATGAAAGATTTGTAATATTTTAAATATCATTTTAAGATTAAATTATTTTAATTAACTTGATAATGAATGAACTTAAAATACAAATCAAAATTGAAATTTGCTTAAAAAAAGTTTTTTATTTATTTATACCCTCAAAAAAGTCCCTTAAAGAAAATAAAAAAAATTTTTTTTTGCTACAGTTAAAACATTTACAAAAAAGAAAAGGAAAAAAAGAAAAAAGAAAAAGAATTTAAAAAGGAAACAAAATGAAAAATAATACAAAAGAAAATAAAAACTTTATTAATAATAACAAAAGTATCACAAAATTATTTTACAAATTAACACCTTTACTTAAAAATTTATATCAAATAAATAAAAAATTAATAATATTTCAAAACAGTATTCAACGGCTACTTTGTACAAAAATTAATATAAAATTAGCAAAATGAAACAAAAATATCACAGCCAGAGCTATTTAAAAAAATATTTCAGTTGGCAAATCATATAAGATTTGCACAACAATTTCACTCATTTTTAAATCTTTCTAAAAAATACATACAATTGATAGTCACAATATTATTATTTTTTCTTTTTTTACAAAGTTCAAACCTGTTTTGAAGCATGATGCCTGGGTCGCTTCCGAACAGGAGATAGTTCAGGAGAATACTCTCTGGGTTTCCTTCTTTTCCTTTTGCCTTCATCTTCAGGTTTCCATTCAACATCAATCTCATCAGGTTCTTCCATAATGGGTGTGCAAGTTTTCGTAGAGGTAATAGCGGAAGCTGAAGTCGAAGGCATTTTCACAACAATGGACATCAAAAATTCACTAACTTCATCCTAGTCATAAATAAATATAGCTAAATCTTTGATGCATAATTACTTACTGAAACAAACCTATATATTAAATTAAAATAGTTTAAATACAGGGTATCTGCTACATTTTAGATTTTCAAATTCATGACTTTTCATGACTAATTACTAGAATTTTTCATGACTTAACGAAGTTACTATTTTCTCCGACAAAAACCCAAGAAATTTTAAAAAAGCATTATAATAACACAAACTGAAATGATAGGTATAACCAAAAACTGTTATACTCTGCATCGTCATATTTAGAGATTTTAAATTAAAAAAAAACAGAGTAAAGAAAGAGTTGAAGCAATTAAATAGCTGAAAAAAATACAAAAGCAAATAATTTTTTTCTGCAGAATTATAGTCTAAAAATACTTTTCTTGTTCATCCGAAAGGAAAGAAATACTCCTGGTTTTTCTGTTCCCATTTCGGAATTTTTGAAAAAATACCCCAATGACAGGCTTGCTTCAGCTAGAATTTTAAATTGATAAAATAAAAAATAAATAATAACAATAATTCTGAAATTACCAAAGTTTAAAAGATAATTCGCTCTGAGAATAATGTTTCTTCTTTCATTTTTTTAAAGAACACCATAGCTTTTAAGGAACATGATAAAATCATGTTATATTTTAATAAAATATGACTGTGTTAAGGGGGAATTTATTACAAATTCAGATATTCCAGACACCATAAAAGGGGGGAGGGGGTATTTTTAAATTCCATTTTAAAATCATGACATTTCATGACGAATTTTGTTCAATACCGAAATTCATGACTTTCCATGATTTTTAATGACTTTCCAGGTGCGCGTATATGTAGGTCCAGGACCTGTAAATAATAAAAATTTAACATTCGTTAATATTTCCCTGAATAATCTTTTTGAGTCAATCAGTGAGGTTAACTGTTTAATCCTTGTTAATAAGACAAATTTTCATATAATTTTCTGATGATAAATTGAGTCATCGTAGAAAATAAATACAAAAATAAAAACACTCAAGTTGATTCTAACATCAATATTTATTAAATAAGAAATAAGTAATGGATTAGTAGTATGAGAAGTAGTATGAAAAATTGCCTATTGGTAGCAATAAGATCAACAAACTAAATAATTTGATATATTAAAAATTTAATTATCAAAAAGTATGTATTAAAAGTATGAGGCTATATATCATACAGAAGATTTTAAATCACATTTGAAATAGGCAATGGATCAGACTGCAAATGCTAGAAGTCGGCTTTATGAATTGGTAGCTCATTTTTATTTAAAAAAATGCTTTTCCAGAAAAAACAATTTTAAAGATGAAAAATTAAGCTAAAAAAACAATATATTACAATATTTCACTTCATATTATTCATAATTACCAATATGCAACGATCGACCATTGTTTGAGTCACACACTCTTGTTTTAACTTTGCAGGGCACATTCTAAGCATATCATCAGCACCTCCTACAACAACTAAACCAGTCTCTGCTTTCATTCGTGATCTAAAATCTTCAATGTCATCTGTGGAACACATGCTTGCACACTGCCCAACAACAAAAAGTGTTGGTACTTGATTATCCAGTAGAGGATCATTCAAATCCTGAATAATGGAAAAATAATTCATTTTTTTAGAAGCATAATTATAGTATAAACTTATTTTTCCCCCAACATACAAAAGTGAATAAATAAAATGGTTTTTAAAACATATGATTCAAATTCTGATAAGTCAAAAAAAAAAAAAAAAAATCCCAAATGATAATATATAATATTAAAAAATGTTATGTGCTACTATTTCAGTTACTTCACCTTACATTGTCCAAAAATTATATAGCTGAGAAACTAGAAAATGAGAAGGTGTGTAGAAAATGTTCATCCTAACATAGGATGCAGTAAAAAAAGTTAGCATTTGATAGCTGGATGCTTGCAAGCAAGGTCACGAGTGGGTCAACTGATCAGGTTCGACACACACACACGTGAACTTGCAGACAGGTATCCAATTAAATCGATTCAAAAATTGATTCAGCTTAATAATAATAATCCCAAGCCATAAGGCTGTAATGTTAACACACCATGCACAACCCCATGATTAGACACAACCATATGATTAGTTGCAAGTACCCACTACAAGTTTAACAACTCAAACTTATAATAACATAATAAGTTTAACAGTTTGTAATTCTCAAACTAATGTTTAAGAATTACAAACTGCTAAACTTATAGTAATGCCAGACAACTCATAGAAATGTAACTACAGAATATAAATTTAATGATCTGGTAAAGGGCCATTTTTGTTTATAAGCTTAGCACCAAGTTTTTCTTTTTTTTGCTTTTTTAAAATTTCACTTTGTTTTAAACTTGCTGAGCATTTATCACTTATTTTGCTTTAAATAATGACTATTTAGTCATCCTTGTAAAAATATTTATTCATATTTTTCAAAATCTTTATGAGTTAACACTTACATTAAGGTATAAAAAATAAAAAATAAAAAGACAGAGAGAAAAAAAGAAAGAGATTAGATGTTTCCTGATATAATGTTATTAATTTTTAAATAATTTTAACATAATCTGTTCTGTTTTTCATAATTTTTATCAGGCTAATTTCTATCAGGCTGATATGAAAAACTTATAATTTGAGATAAAAAAAAATAAAAAAAACTATCCTATTTGAAATGTTATAATGATGTAAGTCTTGTCAGTAAGTAAAATACTTCTAAATTAAAAAATTGATAAATTTTTCTATATTGTATAAAAAATGATAATGAACACACTTTTACTGTATAAAGTAAATTTTAAAAAAATAGGATATTTAATTATAAAAAACTAAGAAAAATTAGACTTACCCCACGAGAACCATTAACTCCAGTTAATGGAAAACCTAAAGAGATAACAGCATCAACTGGAGCTTGAAGAGCAATCTAATAAAAATAGTTTAAAAATTCATTGTAATAATTAAAAAAGTCATTGTAATTTAAAACATTTGTTAACTTATTTTTAATCACAGTGCAGCATAATATATTATTAAATACATACTATGCTGTACATTTTCTCACAAGTTCATTCATCATTTAAATTTTTCCAAAGAATAATTGCCACAGATGATTTTGAATCAATTGCAACTGATTATTTATTTTCTAAGCTTATTACAAGTTTTTTTCCAGGTTTTAAGGGAGATAAATATTCTTATCCTATGTTTAGGCATTAAATATATATTATTTAAATGTTTAGAAATGGATCACATTCATTTATATAAATAATAAAAAAGGGTCAGCATACATACATGACATGCAATCAATCCTCCTATAGTCCATCCCAAGAGTATCAAGGGTCTGTTAGGATAGTGATTCTTTAACTAAATAAAACATAAGACAAATATTGGATAAAATTGCTGATTTTTAATAATTCTATATACTTTGCATTCGAATAAGTTGTAAAATTTATATAAAAAAAGAAACAAAAATCAATTTTATGATAGCTTTATAAATAAGGGGAAAAGTAATGCATAATTAAACTATGATAAACTCTCTATTTCTTCTCAAGTTATTACTTCAAAAATAAAATTAGAACATGGAAACTTGGATAAATGATATTTATTCATTTATTTTAACTATATTATGGCAAAATAAGGGCAAGTTTATGGAAAAGGCAGTCATATTTTCATTCGCAGCATCAATCAATATTTAAGCAATTTTATATTCCTAATTTCACTTTTTGAAATGGCGATCTTTATACTTTCATTATCCTCCCCCAGCAAACAACGGGCATCATTTTCTTCTCCAATTTATTTATTTTCAAGCGTAGTCAACTCAGTTAATTTTGCTCCCATTTCCACATTTTTAAATATCATGAATACGAATAGGATGAGTGATTTTTAAATTGCCAAAATAAGATAGGCGATGTGTATCACTTAATCATTGTGTGTAATTAATGAGTGTGTAATCACATAAATAAGAATTGAAGTAAATAGACTGAAAACAAATCACGATGAACATGAAAATTGAACAAAAATGTGGTTGCTGTGGAGATGCATTATGCATGGATGCCTGCTTTTGAACCAATATATATATTAGAATTACATTGGATAGGAAAATAAAGATTCTTCTTTAAAGTGTTGCACAAATTTCTTGTTGAGGTCTTTTAATTTAAAAAAATGGAGAAAATCATCTAACTAGAGAAAATTGGGAGACAATAGCAAAATAAGGGAGTTTCTCCATAAAAATAAGAGTTGGCATGTATGAAATTATAAGGAACAGAGAGAGAAGGGAGCTTTTTATCTATTTCTCTTACATGTAGTACTTTTAAGGTACCAAAACAGAGATAATTGCTGCCAAAAATAGAAGGAGACTATTACTATACTTGTCACACTGCGAAGAAGTGGTATACATTTCATTATCTATCCTGTTTCATATAGAACAAAATTTATCTTTTTTTTTCCTCCCTAAATTTAACATGATTTAAATTTAAAAAAATTTTGTAAAATACTCCCTTCTTTGTAAAATATTCTAGAAGTAAATTCAGCAGTAGGAAATTTAGTTTTTTTGAGCAACAATTTTATAAGGTTATGGATCAGTCAAACAAGTTTTTTTTAAATTTTAAAACTGTTTAAAACAATGATTATGCTTTTTTTTATACATACAATCAATTCTAATTAGATTAATTTAATAAACAAATCTTCTTCGCAAGAATCATTTTGTGAGAAGATTGGTTTTTTCCCGGAATACATCATCTCATCTTTCAAGCTTAATTTTTCCGTTTGGAGCATTTTTGTATGAAAAAGCCTATTTAGATATGGGAAAAGACAGCTTAGATAGATTCATGAAACAACTCTTTTATTGAAAATTATATACTCATTTTATGCTATACACTACAGATATTCTATTTAAGCTTTTATCAGTAAATTTCCTTTTTTATGTGTAAAATGTGTTGTAATATATTAAAACATCAAGAGTTAGTCTGTCTGCTAAATAATTCATAAATTTTTTATATTTAAGAACTGAACCACATTTATGTCAGACTTTTCAAAAACATTGATGTTGTCCTATACATAAGAAAACAAAGCTATTTTACTTACCAAAAAAATGTAGAATATCAGTGTTAGTAACTGTCTAACATTTTATGCAAAATCTAGTAAATTTTACACAGTTAATAATATTTAGGTAATTTAAATAATAGTTAGGTAATTCAGAAGACCAAACTACACAAAATGTTTAATTAATTTATTTTTATGTCAAAAATTTTTGTTTATCAAAATCAAAAGAATTAGCACATTATGTTTCACAAATAAAATACAAAATTTTTTTAATTTTATCGATAAATCATATTTTTTTGCTTTCTACACAGCATAATAAAACAATTAGGTCCATTTAATGAAATAACATTTCATTTTATAAAGTAGAAGAGCATTAAGTAATTAAAATAACATTCTTTTTCCATAGGATGTTTGGATCAATAATTATAAAAGGTGCAGGTTTAAATATTTGTTCAATTATTAATATACGTTTAATATATGATTAAAATTTACATAGTTTTAAGAAATATAGTATTTTTACAAAATTATCATATTTCTTTTCATTATTAACATTCCAATTTTGATTAAGTTATATTAATGCTAAAAAAATTACTAGAATTTTAAAAGAAAACTATATGCTAAAAAAAGGATATGCTTGCACCATAAGAATATAAAAATATTCACAAAATACCAAAATAAATGTTTGGATAACATATTTGATAAAATAAAAAAGTTCTGACAAAATGGAAATCATCTTTTTTAAGCATTCATTAACTTATTATTGAAAGGAATACAAAAACTATAAAAATTCCAAGATACCTCAGTAACTTTATTTTTAACAGAAGACATAATTTGATCCAAGCAATCCTCAAGTGTACCAGGTACCTCTTCATCTAAAGTCACAGGGATATTCATTACTTTACACATTGAACTAAGGTTACTATGCCAAAACCTTAACCTTGGAGAACGAGAATTAATGGTTTGCTGATTGGGTGAACTTGGGCAAATTAATATAATGGCATTTCCAGGTAGTTTCTTCTACAAAGAAATAATTAAGGTCAAGATAAATATAAGAAAATTTTATGACAAAATATTCATTATCTTTTTTTTAAAAAAAATCTGATTTAAAAGGAAGTAATTATTTATGATTTGAAAGGAGAAAAAAAAAAAAAAGAGAGAAGAAAAAAAACGCCATATGCAGTTTTTTCTTTATATTATTAAAAATAGATTTAAATTTAATAACAAAATATTAATAATTTTTTGCCTGTAAAAGTAATAAAGCATAATGACTACATCTATTTGAAAAATATTGTTCAATTTTTTTTTTCTTTTTCTTGTATTAATATGTAGTAAATTATTAATAACGTGTAAGTTTAAATACTTAACTATAAATTTACTGTTTATAAAATTAGCAATTTATATTTAATGATCATTGGGTTTTAATTACAAAAATGTCGCACTTGCTGGGCATCTTAATATAAATTCTTTGTATATCAGATTATATGTATATCAGAGACAGTTATATCAGATTAACAGCAACTTGTATAAATTTACTAACTGGTTTGTGTTGACTCAAAACAGGAAGAACTGGATCCCATGGTTTTTTCAAATATTGAATAACAGTATCATTTGCAGCAAATCCAGTACAAGCTTGAAGAATTCTATCCACTAATAAAGGAACCTAGAAGAAAATACAAAAACTATACAATAATATGCTATGTTACTATGTATGGGGTAATTGTGAGTCAACTATGTCAGCGTAATTGTGAGTTAGTATGTCAGGGGTAATAGTCAGGTACACAAAATTCTGAAACTTTCGTGTGTATAAAGTCAATATCAAATTATCTACCATATATGTTTAAAAAAAATTTTTGGGCTAAGGTTTTTATTTAAATTATTTATCAATAAAGAATATCACACCTTTAAAATAACTAATTTAAGAAAATATGAACTGGAATATTGGAATATTTAAAAACGTGTGAGCACAAATCGAGATATTTTAGTTTTAAATCATGTAAATATGAGTTGTGATTTTGAAACAATGTGTATCTTTTATATCAGGTAAATACGAAAATCAAGGTTTGATATTAAAATTGTGTGGATATAAATCGCGATAGTAAAATGGATTCTGGCACAGTTTCCAAGACTCAAAATATCGAAAATCTGTCCAATCAAAAGGATCGAATTAGCGGGGGAATCACATGTATGTAAACAAGATTTAGTCACAATGTAAATTTTTGGATTGCAGAACTACATCAACAATTCATCAGATTATAAGTTTTTGATTTATGGACTTGAGATATGGACAAACTCGCAGAAAAATCACATACTTTTTAGACTCAGAAAGGTAATATAAATAAAAGTTAAAAAAAAGAAGGAAAAAAAAACAGAATTCCGGGTATACTCAAAATACAATCACCCCTGCTATGTACAATATTTATATTTAACTAGTTTTATGCCAAGAAAAAAACGAAAAAATAAAGAAAAAGAAATGAACATGAAAACTTACTTTTGCTCTTAATGTTTGTAGAATTTCCACATAGGATATCATTATGGAAACATCAGAGCTGAGTAGTTTTTTATGAAGCCATGACAAAAGTTCAATATTCTAGGGAAAGAAAAGATAGAAAAGGAATTAACAATATATAAATTAAAGGATGTCATGCATTTTTTACTAATGCACATATATACTTTTCAACAAAATATTGATTTGTCATTAAACGTAGGGAAACTTGCACAATTGGGTACATGAGGTGAATTGCTTTAAAGTAGTAATTTTTTTCTGTGGTTTCCTTTCCAACATTTTTTATATCATATTATTGCTCTATATTACCCATCAAAATACGGATCAATATAAATATATTTTTTAACATCACAATGACATTTTATTTTTAGAGAACTGAAGAAAATAAGATTATCTATGATAATGATCTAGATTTGTTATTATAAATTTAAAAATAATAAAAAAAATGTGTAAGAAAAGCAAAACAAATATGCATATATTTGTTAGTGATGCATGCTAGGTTTTTACTAAAAATACTAATATTATTGTATACTAATATCATAAAACATTTGTACACAAGGAAAACTGCACTTAGAAAACTTACATCATTTAAAAAAAAATTTTGTATTTACCATCCTTAATTGTTACAAAACTGAGTTATTGTTTCCATAAACAGTCAACTCACAAAGCACTCAGATTGGCTATAATATTATTTTAACTACTGAGTGCAATTTTAACAGATTACATAATAGTATAGAGAATTTTCCAAAAAATTGTTTTTCTTGCTGGGTAACTTATTAAAGGCTTAGGAATTTAATTCTAGACAAAAAGAGATAAACCTACAACATAGACAAATGATCAGCTAAGTGAGATCAGGTTAAAAAGGTTATCTTTCTTTTATTAGGCAAAATGTAATCAAATTTGGTAAATAGATAGAGGCAGTTGGCCAACTTCATAATCTTTACTATACTAATATTTTGGACACACATCTATTAATTAATTATTATTTTGTTTTTGATGATTCATAGCGCAACTAAGAGAAATAATTATTACAATGCACATTCTGAAGCAAATATTCACAATTTCATTAAATACAAAAGCAAACATCAGATGTGCCTGTGCTGTGCTGTTATGCTAAATGATCAAGTTATAAAAGTTTGCTTTTTCTGTTACTAAGTAAAATATAATCACTTCTGGGTAATAGAAGGCAACTTAAGACTGAAATAGTGTTTTAGACACATACATCTATCAATAATCTAGATGTTTTTTGTTTTTTTGATGACCTAAAGTGTAATAGATCTATATCGAAATTAAAGAATAAATTTTAATTCTATTTGTTATGAATTGTTTGCTAAGGTGGGGCAAAGTGGGTATATGGTTATGCAAGTGTTGTATGATAGGGATATATTTTTTTATATTCTAGTGTTAGCTTTAGGAAATATATTATACTCTAAATTTTATAATGAAATAGCAAATAAAAATAATTTTATTGTTTGATTATAGTCCTACATAGTAATTTTAACACTGAAAGCGACATTTCTTTTAAATTTTATTTTTTAAAGAGTAAAGTGATATGGGGAAATAGCAATATAACAGACACAGTATACAATTAAAAAAATTTACCAAAATAGCATAATGGTACAAATTAGTGAGCCTAAAGATATATATGAGTTTTCAAGCAAGTTTCTGCCTTCATAGGCCGATTTCTTTTTTTTATGAAAAATTAAATAGTGTCATTAAAAGAACTAAATTGAATAAAATACATGTCTGTTATAAAAGTAAAAATACTTTAAATTATCACTATAGATAATAATCCTTACATTCTCATTTATATTTCAAATAAACCAAAAGGTAATATGGATTTCCTGCTTTTTGCTGAAATTGTGTAGAGTTCAGGAAAATATACTGCATCTGAAGTGAAACCTAATTTTGATAGTTATGAGCATCGACTCATTAATTTATTAATACTAAGAAGAAAAAAACAATTTTTCAGCATAAATTTTTTTAAAATTTAATCAAGATACATTTATTTAAGAGCATTTTTATTTCTAAAATAATATTTCCATGCATTTTTAGTGATATATATATATACACTAATTTTAGAACTATAATCAAAACATGCTCTTTGAATGCATTACTGTAAGAAAAAAAAATATATATGTCATGCTTCATATTTAATCTATATGAATCCAATATATATATAATGCTTTAGAGTTTTCAGTAAAATAAATTCTATGGCTTAGTTTTAGAGTCTTCTAAAAAAAAAAGCTTATGTCAGGTATGATACATCTGACGTATTCATGCTCTAAGTGATCCTGCTAAAAAGGTTTGCTTTCTTTTATTAGGTAAAATATAATCAGTTCTTTGTAATAGAAGACAACTTAGACAGGTTGTCAACCTTTCACTACACTAATATTTTGGACACATGCATCTATCAATTACTAAGATTTTTTGTTCTTAATAACTCAAAGTGTAACTAAGAGAAGTAATTATTACAAAACATATTCAGAAGTAAATATTCCTAAATTCAATAAATACAAAAGCTTGCATCAGAAAGTATGATATGTCTAGGTGTTTATGATATATTGCCTGCTTAATTATATTCTAAGTAATTCTAATGAAGTTAAAATAAAGCAAAGACTAAGTTTTTTAGAAATAAGTCTGCCTGAAATATTTATATATTAACATTCTTTGTACTAAACAAATTTAAGATATTCTGCAAAATAAATGATAGTTCAGAACAGTAAAATACATTATAATAAATAGGAGAAATAAAAGTTTTTTTCACTGTAGTCGAACTTAGCAAGTTTTTTTGAGAATTTTTAAAAAAATTAGAGTGGAAACTGACTAATAAAAGTGATAACAATAATAAGTAATAATTAAGATATGAGAAAATATATGTCTTCCATCGCACCTGTTATAAAATGAAATAATATGGTTGTACGGAACCTAATATCAATCGATCAGACAGCAAGGCATTTTTCCTAACTGTAAGACGATAAGATATTTGAAAATAACAATAATTAATTCTAATATTTAGACAAGTGCCACAATTGAAACAAATTTCTCAAGGCGTCATAAAAAAAAATAAAAAAAAGATTTTAATATATGTGATTAAATCAGTGATTCTCAACCTTTTTTTTTTGTTGTTGCAGCACACTTTTAACGATCTCTAAAAAAAGAAAAAGATAAATTTAAAAGTTGTTCACTTACATATAATAACACTGTGTAATATAGTTTATGATAATAATTTGGAATGTAAAATAAAATAATATTATATGTACTACAAAAACAACAGTACGTTTATTAAGGGATTAATTACAAATGAATAATATGAATACTTTTAATGCGAAATTTGAGCTTGATGTTTTTTGATAATTTCAATTATATTTATTTGGTCGTAAAAATGACAATGCTACTCTCATACCGTCTTCTACATTTAACAATCTCGATATTTTTTTCGTTTTTATGTTGGTTAATACTGAAAATCCAAATTCAAACAAATAACATGTAGAAAATTGTAATAATACTTTTAAAGCTTTTTTGGCTATCATGGGATAATCGTATCTAATGGTAATCCAAAAGGAATTAATTGATTCTTCCGAATATTTTAAAATTAAATCTAGATTGTTAGAAGTGAAATTAGTACTTCCTCTTCATTCAAAGTTAATTCAAATACAGAAGTATTCGTTATCACAAATGGATTACGAACCCAATCAAATTTTTTTATTTCTAAATTTGGGAAATAATGAATATTTCTCTCCTCTACTGTTGTCAAATGGTCAATAACAATTTTAAGAATAGTTTTATTAAAATCCTTTGAGCCTCTACTCGTAACAAAAAAGCATTATAATTTTTACCATATACATTTCTAAAATTTGGCGGCACACAAAAGTGCCGCAGCACAGTGGTTGAGAATCACTGGATTAAATTAAACAAAATTTTTTACAAATCTGAAAATGCTTAAGTAACAGTTGCTGTACTAACCCAAAATACCATTCCAAACATCTGTCTCAATTGTCTTGATGTTTTATCTGTAGCGATCCTTCGTTTCAGTGGTTCATCCACTGTTCCTCTAAATGTTAGTTTAGCTAGTCTATCTGAATTCACAATGCTAATAACTTGTTGATACAGTTTCTTTTGATGAGGGTCACAGCTATCCCTAGAAAATTTCGAGTCATATTAGCAGGAGAATACACTTTTTAAATGGTAGGAACAAATATATTAACTGTCATGAAATATCCAAATGAATTCATAGTTTTATAATTTAATTGATAGTAAAAAGCGCAATGCAAATAGTAGCATAAAATTAATAATGTCATTATCAATCCCAAAGTACAAATACGGGTAAGAATTAGCAACAGTCAAGTACCGATAATCCAAGAACCCATAGTCCAGCAGCTACTACAGTTAGGCACTAGAAGGACGTTGGCTGAAAAAAAGAGAAAGAAAAAAAATCTTTGTTCCGTTTGATGAGGACATCAGTGTCACATGATCAGTATGTGGTGTTTTGATCAGTTCTCTCGTTGACAGATTGTTCTTGGGAGTGAATGGTTAGGTGAAGCGCATCAGTCGAGAAGTAGGAAATAGGAGGGAAAAACATTTTCATTGCTCTTATTAATATATTTATAAGGTTATTATGAGTATCACATGATCAGAACAATATGTTTTACTTCTATTTCCTCTGGAGTTGATTATAAAATTAAATGGAAAAAAAATTCTTGCCGTTCTTATTGATGGGCTGAACAGCAATCACATGATCATAATCTCAGCATCACATAGTGCACAATGTTCCGCTTCTGTCCCACCTTCATTGAACTGCAGCAAGTTAGCAATTTCATCTTTTGTTTTACACAATGACATTTGTGCTTCCAGAGTTGCCCCAACGATTTTGAACATTGGAAAGTTAAAATTGTTTGCTTTATTTTTTATTAATAGCAGGTAAAAACTATCGTGAGTAAAATTTGAAGTGGAGCTACTTCTACTTGAAATCATCGTACAATGTTATTTATTTGCTATGAATAATTTTATGCTTATACTTTTTTATATCCATGTGTTTTTTTTTTTTTTTACTTTTTCATATTTTATTTTTAATCTAAAAAAATTGGTATTTCGCAAGTGGTAAGTAACATTGATGTTGGATCATTGATGTTTTACTGAATTTTTTAGACCTATCAAGTTATTATCAGTTACAGTTAGTTATAAGTTAAACAATTGAACTTTTTCACTTACAGAAAGTTTTATTATTTGCCTACAAACTCATTTGTCTATTTCTGAAAGGAAGAAACATTACCCCCCCCCCCTTAATTTTCTTGTATAAATGTCTTTCATTTTAATATAATTTTGCTTTTGACTCTCACAAAAATATAACTTTTTATTTGTTGGAACATTACAATCTTAGACAGGAAAAGATTTTGTGAAAGAATAGTTAGAAGTTTTGACTGTCTGAACAAGACGGGTACCTATCAGTGCAGCTAAAAGTTCTAATTTTGAAATAGACATTTCAGTTTGATTTTGGCGATAGGATCCTTTTTTAGAGGAGCAACACGTGATTTTGCCTGTAGTAATTTAATTTGAACTTCTTTTTTGCATTCAATTCGCAAAAATATGCACGCCGTGAAGGCTTTCCCACTAGCATCGCTAAACATGTGAATAGTAGTAGTTGATTTATTAATTAATCCCCCAAAATAACGCGGAATTTGAATTAATTTCAAAAATCCTAAGCTAGTTAGCCAGTTTTTAAATTCCTTCACTATTTCAGATGGAAGTTTGTTTCCAATTTGTTTTCAATGCTTGACACTACATTGTCAACGTAAAATGCATTTTTCAATTTCACAGTGATATCATTTCAGTTTCCTTCATTTTATCCAAATGGTGATAAATTGTTGACATGAGCAAAAACGGACTGGAGGTAAGGCCGAATACCACTCTGCAATGTTTTTATATCAAAATCTTCCCACCAAAGAAAGTGAAGAAAATCTCTATCAGAAGGGGACACGCTTATTTGAAAGAATGCTTTGCGGATGTCGGAAATTACGCCAATTTTTTCTTTGCGAAACTTATTTAGGACGAAAGGAATCAATTCATTATAATTTGGACACGTAGCTAAACATTGATCTAAGGAAACGGAATTTTCGTCTTTCGAGGAAGCATCAAATACAGGCGTATTTTAGTTGTTAAACTAGACTCTCTATAAACAGCTCTGTGAGGAAGATATCAGCATTTTATGTTAGAGAAATTGTTTCTATTTGTATTACTAGACACTTGTTCTATGATTCCCATTTGTATCTATTCCTTAAAAATTTTGTCATACGAATCAAATTTTCCTGAAGAGATCAGCTTAGAAGTCATGGAGTTTAAACCTTTCTCCGATTGATATCGCAAATCACATAATTCCGGATGGCCTTCGACCCATGGAAGATTAACTTCATATCTACCATCACGAAATTTGACAGTTTATTCGAAAAAAGATTAAGTTTCAATATCAATTTCTGTTTTATTTTCTATGGGATCTCTAATACCAAGAATATCTAATGACTAAAGGTCGCAAATTTTGCTAGAGCTATGTAGCAAAATTATGGGCATAACATGAGTAGAACTATTTTCATAGGATGCTAGTTTCTCCATTACTACCCACCCTAGGTATGTCTGGACAGTAGTTAAACCATTTTGTTGTTGACTGATAAAACCAGTCTAAAATTTTCCTAAATAATGAGCACCAATAAGAACTGAAATGTTCGAATTATCGTTTTCACTATCGGAAAAGTAAATCCCATTATAAGGCAGTATTCTACATCAGATTTTCTTATTTTAGGAATCATACCACAAATAGTTTCTTTATCTAATAATACAGCTTCACACGAAAAATTTCCTTGAATTTCCTGAAGCTCACACTTTAAGGCTGAATGGTTTATTTTTTCCGTTTTAATACCGCCAAATAAACTGTGTGTCAGAAATTCAGAATGATCAGTTTTTAAGTTTAAATATTCTGCTCCATCACAAGTTATATACGATCTTTGCGAAGCTGAATTGCATAAACAACGAACAACTTTTGTTTTTGAAGGCCCTAATACTCTTATTTGAAGAGTTTGTAATAAAATATCTGCCGAACCAGATGAGCTGTTACTGGCGACGTTATTAGTTTCGGTTTTGCTCAAAGAAGGAATAGTTTTTTTCTCTATTTGCATAAATTAGGACACAAAATAGGAAAGTGTTCTTAGAAGTAAACTACACACCCGACACTCATTCCATATTTATCCGCATGACAATTAATTCTAAGACACGCCAAACACGCTTTCATTTTTATTACTTTTTCTTTTCTTTCTTGAAGTGTTCATTTTTGAACAGTAAAACAATCAGAACTCCTGTGAGTGCCCTTTTGGCAAAATAAACAAAATGCATTAGTTTTGTGTTTTATTTTTTATTTGATTAAACAAAGTTGAAGCCGTCGCGCCTGGCGTCGAAATCACGCTTTGAGCATTTCCTGTTTTTAATTTCCCTGTTCTATTTTTATCCGTCGTACAAAAATTTTTTGCAATGCGAATCCTTTCTGAACCGATCACTTCATTCTGAAGGAATTGCATTAGTAATTCAAGGTCATGTGTTTTTGCATTTGTCGAACGAGAAGAAGAATTTCTTTCTCTTTTCCACGCAATTAAAATATGCTCTGGAATTGACGCTTCGACTAACAGATAAAGCATGCACGCGTATTTTTCTATAGTAACACCTAAATTTTCTAAACAACGCAATTGAGTATCTAATTGATCTACTAAATTAATGAAAGGCATGTTTTGAGATTGATTTAAAATTAGTTTTAATAATTTGCGTACATATAACTCGATTAGCATTTTATCATCCACAAAACATGATTTTAGATTTTTAATAGCAGTTTTATATTCACTCTTAGAAACTTGATGAAACTGAACATAAAGTCGAAAGCCTTACTTTTTGTTGTCAGCATCAGGTATACGAAGTTTACATCTTCTCTATTTTAGGATCCTCATCGATTTTTTGGAACATTACCAAAAAATAAAACCAATTTTTGGGATTTCCGTCAAAGTCTGTTAGTTTGAGTTTTGGTAAATTGATGCCAATCCGATCTGACGATGTCTTCTGCTTGTTTGTTTACACTTTCGTAGGATTTTGAAAACTCTTGGAAGAGTAGTTACGCTGAAGTAACGCTATCTCTGCAATTTTCACATTGTTCCAATTCTTTTTCTAAAACCTCTTCAAGCTTTGAAGTAATATAGATTTTACTTCTTCATCAGTTTTGGTTTGATCCTCCGGATTTAAAATATTTCAAAACGATTTCGTCATTTTCCAACAATCGATTCGATTTTTCTTCAAGTTTTGTAAATGCTACTGATGCTGACTGAATGTTGTTTCCTGCTGTTGAAGAATCCAGCTCATTTATTGTTTTTGTTACAGCTGTTCAAAGAAATTTTCTATGGATTAAACAATTGATATCCATATTTTTGTCAATGGATAATTTACGTTGGGCGCCAGATGTTATGTCACGAGATCTTTTAGGCTATTAGCTTGAAATAATTCAGTGCGAGCAAAAATTCTTTTAAGAGTTTTTTATTAAAACTTAACAAAACGACATCAAACAAATGACGGGTGAAAAAAGCTATGTATTACCTTGCTATCCTTATAGATGCGCACACTGCGCCATCTATCGTAAGGTAAAATTATTCATTTAATGGAAGGAAGATGCAACAATATCCATGTTATATAATTTCAAGTCTGCAGTTTAGTTAGTAAAATAAAATATTTTATTTATCTAACATAATATTTTTAAATAACTTTAGTATAAAGAACTTAAGTATTCTATTAAATCAAAATATGCCAATGGGAAAAGATTACAAAAAAAAAAAATGAATATAAGTAATAAATAATAAAACAATTATTAACTTACAAGTCCAATTCTTCTGCTTTACGTTCAACGTCAGAAAAATGAGCAGAAAACTGCAAATTCCTTTCTAATTCATCAATAACTTTCCTTGTGCTCATGTTATCAAATGGTGAAGTAATTGGCTCATCACAAGTTTCTATGTCAATTTCTTCATTTTCATTTCTAAAAAAAGGCAACGACTTATTTATGAAATGTTTAATTCTATAGGTGCACGCAATGCTTATTAACAAAGTATACAAATATGCATGTGTAATATATATATATATCCAGCACAACAAAGCAAAAAAATAAATAATAGGTTAGTTTACAGGACTACAACTTTTGTAAGCACAAAGGCTCTATGACTCGGTTAGCAAGTAATAGAGCTCAATCAAAGAAATCAAACACGTATATCAGAAAGGGCAAAATTATATTCAACCGGAAGTACCTTGTCTATATTTAAATTATGCATCATCATATCAAAGCAATAGGATGATTTATTCAAAACAATTTAACTAAATCATACTCTGACAGTAAGTAATTTTAAACTTTACAAAAGAGCTCTATATATAATTAACATACATGTTATAAGAAGGATGGGGATATCTTTGAAGTCCTTTCATGAAAATCAAACGAGCAGGCTTAGTACGATGAGAATCTGGATGAGCATTCCATGGTTTAACATAATTATGATCAATTATTAGAGTCTCTTTTTCTTGCCCGGATACTTTTCTTAAATATTGTTCCACAGACATATATTTAATTTCAAAAGACATTTTTTGCACTATCACAGAACAAAGCGTTTATTTCAAATCAACCAAGTAATTGAATGAATAAAAATAAATAAAAAGCATTTCAATCTCAACAAAATGTTCATATTAAATAATTTTCTTTAAGAATGCTTCAGAGAAACACAAATACATAGTTTAACTGTAATGAATCTTCTAAAAAGTTACTACGCATTGTGAAAGTTGAAGGCTTATTTGTTTTCATTTAAACTTGTATCGAAGATGATGTTCTTTCTTTCACCGCATGTAATCTTTAAACATTTATCAATTTCTTACCACTGTTTTGTTTTGCTTATAGCTTACAATAATAACTACTAAATATATTTCACCCATCTGGTTCGCATTAGCAGTTTGAAACACAAGTTTTTCCCATAAAATGTCAACACCTTTTAATGCCGTACTCGATGGATGGGATTTTTTTCTGCATGGAAATTCTTGAAAAATCACCAATCAGGTTTTCAATAAAAATCATAGACAGTGAAAATGGTCCTAACATTGTCAACAGCGAAAACATAATGTGGTTTTTCACGGGTTTTTTACTCAAAAACGCGATTTATTCAGACGAAGCTTGAGCGACGTCCTCTTTCGATTTTACTTCTCGCTTATTTCGACAAAACTCGGGAACTAGTAATATAATAAAAATTGCACGCGATTATGAAATCTGATTGTCCAAAACAGAACTTTATTGGCGATCGCAACTCTCGAATACGCCATCTGGGGAGAGACCGGCTTCATGCCCTTATCCTTTCCTTCTCCTCCTCTTTTCAGTTGTATAAGAATGTATTACGATATTTTCCCTTTTCTTAATATTTTTCCTTTTTAGTTAATAAAGATATTTTTTAAAATTTCCACGATATCCACGATTCCATGAATTTCTTTAGAACAATGTTTAATGTAGTTTCCAATTCCATATAGTTTTCCAAGTTAAAAGATTTCAATCTATGAAATCAAGAGGGAAACTAACGCACTTCCTTCCTCTATGACTTTCCACACGCTAATAGGGTAAGCATGTGAAGAGTTGCCATAGGTAGAGAGTTTGTGGTGTAACTACCACTATAAATATTAAATACCAATTCACTAGTATATAAGACATGTTAACTTGATTCTATTATGAGGTACCTTTTGATAGATGAAGGTTGACATAGTCTAAGATAAATAACTCCCACATGGTGACCCGGACGTGATATGAACTCGTCAACATCGATATGGATGGTCCACATATAAACAGTTGATTTGCTTTAAAAAAAAAGTATATAATGCTCAAAGAAAAAAGAAAGAAAGGGAAAAAATCCGGTGAAGTAAATAAAGTCTCCCGGTCAATAAACAAAAAAAAAAATAAATAAAAAATAAATAAATAAATAATAATAATGAGCGAAATGCTATAAAACAAAATAATGAAGAAAAAGAAATGAGCGAAATGCTATAAAGAAGAAAAAATATAATGAGCAAAAATGATAAAAATATAAAAAAGAAAAAAAAAAAAAAAATAGCATGAATCAACTAGTGGTAATCATTCATCGAATTCTATCTCAGATAAAATTCTGGAAGGGGAGTAATGTGGTGTAACTACCACTATAAATATTAAATACCAATTCACTAGTATATAAGACATGTTAACTTGATTCTATCTTGAGGTACCTTTTGATAGATGAAGGTTGACATAGTCGATAATTTAAATCCCCTCAAGTTCTGCTCTACGCCACCTGCAGCCTCTTTTGATCGCCAATGGAAGAAAATAATTAGCGATCGCAACGCTCGAGTACGTCATCTAGCGGGAGCCTGAAAATATCAGACATTAATTTTTTTAGTTCCATCAAAATCATTGGTAGAATCAGACGCCATTTTCTTAGCAACAAATACGAAACAAAATTACCCTAAAGTAAAGGCCGAAGAACTTGAAAAAACTCTCCAGAATATTGGTAAATCTTTCAGAAACAGAACACGCCAAACATTTGAAGAAAAATTCCTCAATTTTTAACTTCTATGATCAACAAACTTGCAACTGATAACTTCCAACTTCGGTATTGCATACTGTTCAGATGTGTCTATTACGGTAAAATACATTGCTTCTGTCTTCAATTCATTACAAATTAAAGTGAAGTCAACATTGCTTTCTTCATTATTCCAATGAATAAATGTGAACGTACAGAACTGTAATAGTTATAGAATATTTTTCTTCTTTATAGAATAGTATATATTTCTGTATCTACATTATTCAGAAAACAATAATAAAGTATCATCCGTGTTACTTGAAATTCGCGATCGCAACACTCGATACGCCATCTAGCGGGAGACTGTAAATATCGGGCATTAGTTCCCACATAACCATTGGCAATGACGGACGCCATTTTCTTAGCATCAAAAAAGAACCAAAATTTCCCTAAAGAAAAGGTAAAACTTCTTGAAAAAACTAATCAGAACATGCCAAACATTGAAGCAGAACACGCCAAGCATTTGAAGAACAACTTCTCAATAATTTTTACCTTTCTATTACCAACAACATAACATGATTTCATGATCACTTGCTGTTAGAGATCTGTGTATTGCGGTAAAATAATTTTTCTGTCTTCAATTCATTACAAGTTAAAATGAAGTCAACATTGTTTTCGTCATTCCAATGAATAAATGTGTTCCAATGAATTCCATACAGAACTGTAATAGTTATAGAATATTCTTCTTCTTCATAGAATAGTATATATTTCTGTATCTACATAATTCAGAAAACAACAATAAAGAATAATCCGAATTACTTGAAAAAGTATCTTTTGTGCTGATTATAAATAAATTTTTTATCGTTTTCTTGGTAAGTGTTTTTTAGTTTTGAAAGAATTTCAACTGGGATTCAGCTATTCTGTTTTTAAGCTACATATTAAAATTCATATCGAGATCTTACAATTATAAAATTTTGATGTGTGGTATGTTACCTAAAAGTAATGAAGGGATAAACTATGTATATATTATTTGAGAATAAAGTTTTCAAACAAAGAACATGTCATTTTGGAATTCTCCGGCTCCTATAAATCAGGTAAGTGTTATGATTTTTATAATAAAAAATTTGCTTGTAAATAATTTTTTTTCTTACTTGATGATCGTTCTCTACAAAATGTTTTTTTACGTCTGATTAAATACTATAAGAATTAAAAAAAAGAAACAATACAAAAGTTTTTATTGAAAAATGAGGAATTTTTAAAATCATTTTTAATCCTAAGAATTCTTTATATTACGTTTTTTAGTTTATAATTTTTTGATAAAATTGTTGTCAAAATACTTTTTTTGAAAAATTAAACGGTATAGCATTATGTGTTTATGTATAATTGAAAAAAATTTCGGTCCTTTCTGCAACTACAGATTTGGCGGTTTTTAAGTGCCGCCAATCTACACCTAAAATTTTTGCGACAAATCATAAATTAAAACACTTTATTTAAAATCAAAACACTTTCAAAATTCAAAACACTTTATTTAAAATCAAAGTAGTCAATCGGATTTCGGTGGAAAATGGGCCGATATCGAGTTTAACATAGATTCAAAACAATCTCTATTTTCTTTCACCTGGTGTGCTGTCGCCATATGTAGATGTAGATAATTTACGTCGCACTAGAGCTGCACAATGGGCTATTGGCGACGGTCTGGGAAACATACCTGAGGATGATCCGAAGACATGCCATCACAATTTTGATCCTTTGCAGAGGGGATGGCACCCCTGCTTCGGTAGCCCAACGACCTGCACGCGAAGTCGAGCACTTACGGTAGAACAGTTTAACGAGGACCAATACCGCACACCCTCGGTCCCTATGCAGACTGATCCAAGTGGTCACCCACCCGCAGCCAGTGATGCTTGACTTCGGTGATCTGCTGGGACATTCGTCTTAACGATCAGTCCACTGCGGGACCTGTCGCCATATGAACTCTAATAAAATAAAATTTCAAATTAAATTACATTTCCAAAACGTACGTTTACCATAATAAAGTTTCATGTCTTGAGAATTGGCACATTTTCGTTTCTTTTTTGGTAAAATATTTCGCTCCTGAAAAAATAGAATTGCATCTTCTTCTATTTTTGGCAAATCCCAAAGACGCATTTTCGTAGCACGAAAAAATGGCGTCAAAAATCAGCAAACAACAAGGCAACAAAGAATCCAAAAGATGATATCCAGGATTATTTGATGATAATTTTCTATAGAATGGTTTTCTACTTCCGAATATGAATAAAAACAAAAAAACATGAAAGTTTTTTATTTTAATGTGAGGAATTTTTAGAATTTTTTTTTTTTTCTTTCCGTAAGCATTCTTTATTTTACGTTTTTTAGTTTCTAAATAATGATTTTTATTGAAACTTAAAATATTTTGATAAAAATTGTTGTCAAAAAACTTTTTTTACAAAATTCAATTATATAAAATTATGAGGTTTATGTATACATTTTGCTTAGTTTAATGTTTGAAGTAATATGATTTTTAAAACTATGGAATGTAAAATTTAAATAGGCCTTTTATGTTATATCATTTACTAAAACTATTTCTCAGGCATTAAGTTTTAACTCCAATAAGAAGATACATTTTTTTTTTCTGTTAATTTACAAATATTTTTCCGATGTGTTTTGGATGTTTCTTCTCTAAAAAAAAAAAAAAAAAAAAAAAGAGAGATACCATTTTTTTCCCACTTGTATAAGAAAGAATATCAAACATTTTTCTTTTTTAAATTTAATAAGCCACAATAAAGAAGGAACGTTACAATGCTACACTAAAGACGTCTCCAGAGTAACTGAATGACTGTTCATATAGAAATCGGTATATAGTGATATACATAAAAAATATAATTAATATTAAGGCTGAATTCATATCCGAAATCGAAGCATATCGAAATGCTTTTGAAACGTAATCATTCTGATTATATTGTTCATATATCAGGGGTATAAATTTCATTGAAAATTTCTAGTGATTAAAGTTTCATTTCATAATTTTTAATATTACCTGCACTAATTAACACATTTTGTCAATTTTACATTTTAATTTTTGCAAATACGTATGTCTTTAATGTTTAAATGGAACAAAATAAATACATATATGCGAATGGTTTGTGCATGATGCTATTTATTTAGCATCAAATCATGCAATGAATTTAAATTAAAATGGCTTAATTTAGAGAATTTTAAACCAAATGCATTTAAAAACGAGTTTTTATAAGACTTCTAATTATTGAAAAAATAAATAAATGTGATAAAATTTAAATGTTTTCCTACTGAAAAATTTGTTGTAAAACTTTGGCCCAATTAAGAGAAGAAGGGGCATGGGGCAGAATACAATCTAATTATTTATTTCATTAACTAACATTTTTGACTAGAATTAAAAACATTGACTTTCATGAAGAAAAAAAATGATGAATAGGACACAATCACAAGGGGTTGGTAAAAAGAGGGCAGAGACACCTCGTTAAATTTTTTTTTTTTTTTTTAAAGATAAATACTTACGCTTCAGCTTATTCCCATAAAACAAATAAAGATAAAAACTTTATGAATCGTAAACTTACAACTTTATTTTCAATAGCAAGAGACAAATCAAGGAAATATTTAAACATACAATTGAAACTGAATTTAGTCTCAGCACAATGATCAATTGCACTTGAAAATAACAACATTGTACAGTTATAAGATAAAATGAAACATCTTGTAAGTTAGAAAGAATAAATTAATGAATATATTTTTATGTAAACTAGAGATAAATGTAGAAATGCATGTTTATAATCGCCCTAATACATGAAGAAAATGTAATAGTCTAGATTATCAGAAACACATACAGTGAAATGAATTTACATAGTGAATAAACAAAAATTTAAAAGTAGTACTTTTTACCGATTTGAATTACATACATGAAAAAAAAAAGAAAATAATGAAAGAAATAGACAACTAGAAGGCACATTGACAACGTAAAAAATTATCATTGCAATATAAGGCTAAAAGTTGAAATTTGACACCGAGAAATAGAGATTCTTTAAAATAGTAAGGTAATAACTAATATATAATTTACACTCAAACATTTTTGAAATATTTTAAAATCTTTAAGTACTCTTAGCTAAGTTATAGTTTGATATACTAAGTATCATGAAGAGAAATTACACATCTTTTAAATTATCAACTCAATTAAGCATCCCCCTCTTAATTTTTGATCAGACCAAATCATTTAATTTTTGAACTGACCAGTTACCTTAATTTAAAAAAAAAAAATCTAATTAAAAACATTTGGAAACTTTTGTTCAAAAAGAAATTATAGAATTTCTATACAAGAAACTGCTAATAGTGTTGTTGCAATTGGTAGATTTCAGTGGTGTAGCTAGACTTCCAGAGAGCATAAAGAGACATAGCCTTTGCATTTGAAGAATCTAGCACTTTTAGTTGTTATATATTATTCAAAATGATGTATTTAAACAAGTTTAAATCCAAAATTATACTAATGTTTTACACATCATCCTACATCTTAAAATAAGTACAACATTAAACTAATAAAAATATGTATAATTTTTATGGTTTTCAGAATATAAATAATTAGGTGTATTTTATTTAATGTCACACAAGAGCAGCACAATAGGTTGTTCGCGATGGTCTGGGAAACATCCCCGAGGATGATCCAAAGACATGCCTATTCGCTTTTGATCTTCAGCAGAGGGAATGGCTTTCTTGCTGTGACTGAAATTAAGCGTTTAATTAAAAGAAGACTAAGGACTGGCATAACTATCATTTAAATGAAAAAATCCGTGTCTTACCAGTATCTCAAGATTTTCCATCTTGCGCACCTTATTATTTTTAATAAAAAGACGGACCAAATTGCATAAATTTTAAGATGCCTCTTTCCTCATGATTGAACTTGACTGCTGAGAGATGTGGACGGATGGAAGAAATGTTTAATATAATAATAATCTTCCTTTAACTATCACAAATATACTAAAGATTGCAATTTTATTTATATTCAACAGTATTCTTTAATATATAAATTATTAGATCATCGGCCAACCAGATTGGGAGTTATAAATGGAATTTTTTTTTTTTTTTTATTGTTGGTGGGTTTTTTTTTCACATTAAAAAAATTAAATCCCACAACAAAAATTTAAAAAAAATTTCTTTGATAATATTCTTTTGAAAATTTTTACATTTTACAAAACTCATTAATGTTTGCATACTTATGGTTTAAAGTTTTTTCTGTGTCACCTAAAATGGTTTGCAAGGTACAATAAAAAAGAAAAAAATTTTAAAAATAGTTATTTTAGAGACAGTAAATTCCAATCTAAAACTAATAATTGAAGACCCTCTTTGCATTAAATTTTATAAAAAAAATGTAAAGTTTTGAAAGTTAAAATGTCAGTTAAATTGCTTTACATTACCTTTTTAGAAAGATATTTGTTCCTTAAAATGATACTTTACCAGTCAAAGTTCATAAAGAAAAAGAGAAATATGGAAAAGATGGTAAACAAAAATTTAAAAATGACAAGAGAAAGGGCTTTTCATAAGTTTCAACTTCGATCCTGCTGCCCCAGCCACTGGACTGAAAAGGAAAGAAAGATACAGCACCAGTGAAAAATCTTAATCAGAACATTATTTCTGATGAAGAGGAAGTCTACTAGTTCCTAAACCCATTTATTACCATTTAATCATTACATACACAATACAATAATCATAATTCAAGAAAGAAGATATTTTTAGCAATGTTTTTGATTTTTTATCAATACAGATTCAAAATCTAAACAAGGCAAAAAGATATATTTAATTTTTATTTTATTTAACTAATTAGTTTTAAGGGACCTTCTTAGTTTTGAGACACTGGCTCAGCTGTTTTAATTTATAAACCAATATATATATATATATATATATATAAAGGTTTCTCATTAAGGTAAATATATTAATGACAAAATATATATTTTCCCAACTTTCAATCTCAAAAGTACAGGAACTACTACTGATAAAAATCACTAAATAACAAAACATTTTTTTTTTAACTCTAATTTACAAAACAGACCCTTTAAAACAAAGTGTGCTTAAATTATCGTATAGTAAATTTATTATCATGATTTTTCGAAAGAAATCACACTTCTGGCAACGTTCACATATTATTCTACAAACGAGTTTATATGTTCTATGAATGAATTAATGAAGCTTTTTCCTGCCAAAGTTTAAGTTTCCACATTTGAAATTTCATTTTTTCTCCACCACTCATTGCATAAAGACAAGAAAATTCAGCCACTTAGGGAAAAGCAAAGTTACGAGTGTGAATTATAATTCTTTAAGAAAATAAAAAAGGGTGAAAAGGAATATATGCAGATGCAATATTAAATGTCTTTCATATTAAATGAGAAAAATTATAGGGCTGAAGAAAAGGCAAGTATTTTTAGAATAAAAAGGGCAAGTTTAAGGGCAAAAGGGCAAAGTAGGGCAAGTTTATAACTCAATTAAGTTTCATAAAATTTCAAAGGAAAAATTATTTTTATTTTAAAATTTTACTTTTTAAACAATCTACCAATTTCTGAAATCTTTGTAAAAAATAATAAATAAATAAAAACTTAGTTTAACCTTTAGAGTGCACATAATTTTAAGTTTAACTTTGAAATTTTAAATATTCCTTAAAAATTTCAAAGGATTGCTAATAAAAATTCTTTTAAAATAAATTCCTGGGAAAAAAATAATTTTAACAACAGGTAGCCAACATTATATAGTATATTATTTTCAATTTATGACTTAAAAATGCAAATTAAATGTTATTTCAAACACCTTAAAACTTTTGAAATAAATCCAAATAAAATATATTTTAAATTAAAATAATGAAGAAATAAATCTTCAAATTTACACAATCTATTAATATATATATATATACTCTATTAGTTACAAAATAACAAATTTCAACTAATAATTAAAAAAAATTTGTAATATATTGCAGAAAATACTGAGCAGAATATGACACTGACGTTTTAATTATTGTGCAATATTGGACATTAGAACTTGAATGATCTGATTCACGCAAATTAGAACAAAGGGGGAAAAAGGAAGAAGTTGATTATCAACCCCCTGAGCTTAAGTTTGAGCTTTTCAAAACTTAATTTGACTGTATTGCAGCAATAAAAACACGTTTTTTCCTTTGATACTTTTTCAGAAAGTAGTCGATAGATAAGTCTGCACTATTTTGCAGAACTAGTGTTTGATTTAATTGGCGGAGAGGTATTAACATATTCAAAGGCAGCAAAAAACACTGCACACACATAAAGAGTATTGCTTCTGTAGTCAGTTTTATAATTTTGTTATTTTCTTATAACTTTTTGTTATTTATCCAATCTAATTATCAGGATTAGGTCGAATCTCAATTAAAATAGTTAGAAAATAATAATACCCACATCAGTTTTCTCAATTTTTATATTACTAATTATAGCCCTATCCCACAAACGCACTTGAATTTACGAATTGGTGATAGCTGAAAAATTAACTTTATAGTGCCAGCATAGCCTTTTTGTTAAATTTGCTAAACATGTAAAGAGGCAGAAGCAGTATTAAATTAGATTGTTCTTAATGTTTCAAATAACTCCATATAGAAAGTATCAAACAAGTTAAAGAAAATGACAGCTCTAATACCTTGCCTAATTTCGCAAACACATATAATGTTAGTTAAATCAGTGAGATTTGGGTTTTTTTTTTATGTCACAAAATTAAAAGAAAAATTAAAATTATCATCATATTCTATGAGGCAAATATGAAGTCTATGAAAGAAAATACAAAATTCTAACACAGGCAAGTCACGATTAAATAGATTATTTGATTTAAAAACAACCTATTATTTCTTATAAGCTTTGTCTTTCAAACAGTTTTATTCACCTTTGAAATTATATTTTGTTGTCACATACTTTTTTTTGGCTTTAATTTCATAAAAACAGAAGGGTCAATATAAGACATTGAATCACTTCTATGAAGTAAAAAAAAAAAAAAAAAAAAAAAAACTGAACTGTTTCAATCAGTGTTACAAAGCTTTATTTGTTCTACTTGTTAATAATATTTATGCTATCAAAGATTAATAAAATTACTACATAAAATAAAATTATTTTAATTTTAATAGGCTTATATTTTTGGATGAACACTCAAAATTAGTAAAATGCCCATAAGAAAATGTAGTTCAGAGCTTTGGACGTATAATTTTCTTCTTTCAAACATCTTGAAATTTCTGTGATTATTTATTTAAAGGTATTTAATCTTCTAACATGATATCATTATGCTTTATTCAAGTTTAAAAACATAATTTAGAGAGTTATTAAGCTCTGTGGAGACAGTTGATATATACTTTGAGTTTGGTGTTAACTTTTGGAATGAGAAACTAGTGAAGTATTATTTTTAATAGTAAAAATTTCAAGTCTTTTAACTGCAGTATCTTTTAATTAAACATAACGGGGCAAATTTTTCAACATATACAAAATGCGTGTAGAATTAAAATATAGTTGCTCAAGGCCCAAAAATAGAGAACTGTATAAACAAACTAGTTCTACAATTTTCAACACTAATTCTGTCAGAATTTAATATTTTCTTTCATAAATGAAGTGAATAGAGGAGAAGGATAAATGGTATTAATTATTTTTAAATTTAAATTTCTCACTGTATAAATTTTAGAGAGCTCTTTTAAAAAGTCGATAAGTAAAGATTTTACTATTTTAATAATTTCAAATGCTTTAATACAAATGTTTAATTTAGCTTTAAGAATATTTCTTAAAACAAAGATAAAAAGTTCCCATGACTCAGTATAAGTTGGCAAAGTGGCAACAAAAATATGGCATGTTTATTTTATAAAAATAATAAAGTAATAACAATAATTAATGCCTAAATTATAGTTCAACTATAAATGCCAAAAATAGTTTCCTAATTTGTAAATTAGAAGGAACACTTAAAACGTTTCAATATATATATATATATATATATATATATATATATATATATATATATATATATATATATATATATATATAAAAGAAAAAAAAAGACATCAATCCAATGAAAACTAATATAACAATGATTTAAACATATAAAGTGTATAACTTTCAAAATCAGAAACATATAACAATTGCAATCAAAAAATGACAAACTGAAATATAAATTGATCCTAAAAACACTCACCCTCATTGAGCACAAAAACAATTCATATAATTAACTATATAATGAATATGCATAATAAAATCAACAGTATCAAAGGACCAGAATAGTACAATTGGATCACAGAACTTTGCACCTGTTATTGAACAAAAACATAACAAAGACTTTTTCTAAGAAATAATAATAAAAAATTTTTTGACAAAAATGTTCAATGGGTAAAAAATTCAGACAAAATGGCACATTATATACATACATAAAATCATCCCATGAAGAACTTGTATGAAAAACTTGTAAAAGTAAACTACGGTTTAAAAAAAAAAAAAAAATTCTTTCAGAAATGCTAACTTTTTACACAATAAATGCTAAATAATTTACTGTTTTGTACTTTTCAAGGGAAATTTTGATAAAACTTTCCATTTTACTTTGTAATTGCAAAACATAGTTGGTAAAAAAAATACAAGTGTTTAAATTAGATTTTCGTGATGCTTAAAATGAAGAGAAGATTCACAAAACATAAAAAATTTAAATAATAAAATTTTTCCATAACTTTTAACAAATTTTGATTGCTCTCACTCCTTTGCCGTGCATTTAAAAACAATAAAAATCCCGCTTTTAAAATTAATATTTTTTCACCAGAATTTTATGTTTGAACGGTAGCCTGACAAATGCATTCGGGTATGTTCATAAAAAATATTTGAATAGTCTATATTAATAGAATATGTGATACTAATGCTTAATGAATGTTTCTTTCAACCAATGTGAATTACAATAATTAGGTGTATTGCGACAGTTATTTTATATAATATTGCAACCATACCACAATTTATGAAGTATAAAATGAAAACAAGATTTAAAAAAATCTTTTAAGTTAAGCAATGCTTTAAAAAGCAATTAACTTGTCATCTTTATAAGCAATTCACTTGTATTCTTTTAAAATAGTCATTTTTAGATCTTGTGGTGAAAAATGTTTAACTATTGAATATGTCAGGAACAAAAGTAAAAATACTGAAACAGCCAGTTAGGTAAGATAAATGTCTTACTGTAAAATACTTATGTTTTATTCCAGTCTAAAAGCATTTTTTTTTTAATACGAACATTTTATCTTGCTGACTATTAAATTATTTTTCTAAATTTAAATTGTCACAAGGTTTTTGCTTAACTCTATTGAAACAGATAAAAAAAGGTGCTGATTTTCAACTACATGTACAGTAGTTATACCTTCTAAATGAATAATTGCAATGGGATGTTAATAAAGACAATATTTTGTAATAACTTATTTCTTTTGAAACATGCTCTTTATCAAACAGTAACTAAGAAAATAAATGAAGTATATTTGTATAAAAGTCAAGATTATTAGTATAGTATTAGTCATGCAAAAAAAAGTTATCAAGTATTATTTAATAAGCATAGTACAGTACAGAACCTCTTATCCGGAAATCAGAGAACCGGAACGAAATTTGATACATTATCCGGCCATTAAATAAATAAAAAAAAAAAAAACTTTTTTTTTCATCCTAAGATTTTAGGATTTTTCTTTCTTTTTTAAAAGATGTTTACCTTACCATCATTTTAGAAATAATCATTAGTTCCCTACACTGTCAAGAGAAGTAAGAGTCTTATACTAAATTTGAAACCCAAGTTAAACTCCTCTAGATAGAAATCGCGTGCCAGAATCACGGTGATATTGTTGCAGAACATTAGAGAGTTTTTGAGGAAAGATTTTTCCTTTGGGAAGTAAAAAATTTTTAATTTCTTTTCTGCAGAAATTTTTTTTCCCATCCAGAATTATATTCAAACAATGTCTTTCTCTCGCGTAGGAGGGGAAAGAAATGCTCACGATTTTTCTCTTCTGACTTGAGAATAATAAAAAATAATGAAGTAAAAAAAAATTGTTTTTTTCTTTTTTCTCCAGAAATTTGAGATTTTTTTTTTCATTCAGAATTATATTCAAACGGGAAGGGAAAGAAATGCTCATGATTTTCTCTTCTGATTTGAGAATAATAAAGAATAATTTTTTTAAAAAAAATCGTGCTTTTCCTTTGTCCAGAAATTTTTGAAGGATTCTTTTTATTATCTTGAATTAGATTCAAATGATGTCTTTCTCGCGCATAGGAGGGGAAAGAAACTCTCGCGATTTTTCTCTTCTGATTAGAGAATAATAAAAAATAATGAAGTAAAAAAATTTTGTTTTTCTTTTCTCCAGAAATTTTCCAAAGATTTCTTTTTTTTCATCCAGAATTATATTCAAATGGGAGGGGAAAGAAATGCTCGCGATTTCTCTCTTCTGATTTGAGAATAATAAAAAATAATGAAGTAAAAAAAAAGTGTTTTTCTTCTCTCCAGAAATTTGTGAATTTTTTTTCCCATCCAGAATTATATTCAAACGGTAGGGGAAAGAAATGCTCCTGATTTTTCTCTTCTGATTTGAGAATAATAAAAAATAATGATGAAAAAAAAAGTGTGTTTTTCCTTTCTCCAGAAATTTTCCAAAGATTTCTTTTTTTGTTTTTTCTTACCTGGAATTATATTCAAACGGGAGGGGAAAGAAATGCTCGCAATTTCTCTCTTCTGATTTGAGAACAATAAAGAATAATTACATAAAAAAATCGTGTTTTTCCTCTGTCCAGAAATTTTTGAAGGATTCTTTTTTTTCATCTGGAATTATATTCAAACGATGTCTTTCTCGTGCATAGCAGGGGAAAGAAATACTCGTGATTTTCCCATTTTCACTTGATAATAATGAAGTAAAAAATGGAATGGATGGTTTTGAGTCGTGACACAGACAACGACGAAGTAGAAGAAAGCAACGAGGAAGATGGAGCTCACTCCACCCCTTTTTTTCTATCTTACCTTTTTTGTTCATTTTACATTAAGCCTGTATATATTTTTATTTCATTATTTTTTTCCCTCTTTCATCTTATTCAACTTATGTATATTACTTTATCGTTTTTTCTTCTTTGTAAGATTATTTCTAAAAAAAAAAAATTTTTTTTTAGTTGGGTTTGACAATAAAAAAAAACGCCTTTTTGTAGCGATTCAGAAAACCGGAAAAATCAGTTATCCAGAATAGCGATGGTCCCGATCGTTCTGGATAATTGGCTCCCCACTGTACTTAATAATCACATTAACTAAAAATTTAAAAGTAAAAAATAATTAAAAAACAAATTTAGCTTTATATTCATTGTATAAAACTTAGCTTTATTATGAATGTAAAGCTTTTAGATAATTTAGTTAAAAACCCTAAAAATGTTATCTTTTTACTCTGTTTTGAGTATGTTAGTTTTTTATGCATGTTTTTCAATTTTGAACCAATGCTTGACAGGTAAAATATGAAACAACTTAGCCCAAGATGATACACAGTTAAAGAATTAATGCACAATTAATAAAAAAATAATGCTGTAAAAGTAGTAAAAACATGCATAATAACTTAGTTTTCGAACATAAATCAAAAAATTATTTACAACTTTAATTTACAAAGTTTATTAAAATTTAAAAAAATTAAAACATGCAAAGAAAGCAATTCAGTAAAACCCTACTTATGCAAATGCAATGACTAAAAATCTAACCATTCAAGAAGTTAAAAAAAAAAGTATCCTTTATTGAGATCTAAAATTCTAAATGTCATACTGATATTTCATAGCTAACATCAGGATCACTTTTCCTTGTTTTGTAATCAGGTACAACATTTGCACTAGGAGCAGCAACTTTATAACTAGGAGATAAGTTCTGAGTTAATCTGGAATGTTGACTAACATGAAATCGTGGATGCTGTAAATCACAATCACTTAAGTCCATAGTCTCAGACATTTCCATTGCTTTAACAAAAGATAATGGTCTGTTGCCTGGAGTGCGTGCAAACTCTCCAGAAACACTGCTCTGGCATGAATGATTTGAAGAAGATTGTTGACAATCTACGCAGTTATTTACATACAGTTGCTGGGGTGTATGAGCAATTAACAATTGATGACCATCATACTGTTCTTTGTTAGGACTATTATGAAAACTACTGCAACCTTTCGGAAATGCTTCTAGAACTGAAACATCAGTACACTGCCCTCCAATCATCGTTCTGTTAGCAATTTCTTGCAATTTATCCACTGTTTGATTTCCTAGACAGCAAGTGTCAGATGCCAGCATCTTCCCACTGCTTGCAGATTCAGGAGATGTAAAAGAAATACCCTCCGGCTTAGAAAACATGTCTTTCCGTTTATTGTACACATTAGAATAATAATTGGAGTTAGGTGCACAGGCATCAGCAGAAGTAGCGCCATAATCATACTTCATAAAGGATGGGTTTTGACTTTGAGAACAATACAGGGTAGGATTTGAAGATTGTCCGGAGGTACAAGCACTCATTCTGGGAACATCCTTTGTAAATGGAGGACTATGAATTGATTGAGCGACTACATAATGAGGAGAAGGTGCATGAAGCCTATTGTGGGGAGGAAGGGATCTTCTTGAGCAGTCAAACCTAATTGGCACAGGCGGTGTTAATGCTCTAGAGCTTCGATTTTTTGAATGAGATTCTGGCCTAGTATAAAGTGATTCACTAAGGCTTAAATGTAAACTCTCACGATTTAAATATGAAGGTGGAGAGCTTTCACAGTCAGTTGAAAGTGTTTGATTCGGTATCATGAAGTCATTTTTGTCAGAATACGTAAAATGCACGGATGATGCCTGAAATGAATTTTTCAAATAAGCAAGAGTATGAAATCAATTTTTTAAGAATACAAGATTTTTAACATATATGTATCATTTTAAACTGATTTATAAACTCCCATATTAAGTATTTTTAGTGCTTATTTTACACATTTTAAGTAAATTGCAAATAATAGTCTAAAAAATTAAATAACGAGCTTTCCTGTCAAATACTTTTATAACAAATCCGTATATTTCAGTATGATTAAAACAATGTGTTATTTTAAGTTGATCTCTAGTCTTAATCTTAATCCACAAAATGAATTCCAGTCACTTTAGGCGGGAAAGATGTCAATGTTATAATTGATTCATATTAAATGTTTTAATAAAATAAAATAGATTATAGAGGGACTCTCAAACCAGAAATTTATTGAATAAATTCTCATACTAAACACTTAATATAATAAAACACTAGTTTTCAGTAAAAGGAAATTTTTTTAAACTAACTAAAAACAAAAATAATAACTCTGTCGAGTCAGAGGCCAAGCTTTTATATTAATTACACTTCTTGATAGATACAAATTTTTTTTTTATTGTTATGACTAAAAAGCGGAATTAGTGGATAGAGCATAGTGTATTTGAATTGATCTCCTTGGATAATTAATGAAAGAATACTTCTATATATTAAGCAACATAGCTAGAAACATATTCACGTAATGATAAATTGTTAAAAGTTACTTTTATATGTTCATAACATAGTATATAGTATCTGCTTTGCTCAGAGTATTGAACTTGTTACTTGAATTTGTTTTGCTAGATAATCAATTAAAGAACACTAATAAATTTTGAAATACATTATTTAAAAGAAATATTCACATAACCACATAATCCAGGGTTAATTCTAGACCTAATTCTAAAAAAGGCAGCACGCTAAAAACTGAAAAGGGCATGATATATACCAAAAAAGGGCCTTGTATTTTACAAACATTTCTGCTTAGCTCTCATGAAATCCCAAACGTATTAAGTTCTTAATTTCACAAATAAAAATATATCATTTCAAAGAAAAATAGTTTAACATAACAGTTCCTCAGTCAAATTTAAATATTTTATAAATAAGTTTTGAAATTAGTGCAGTTCTCGCATTGTGAAAAAGTTGCATATTGCACTAAAAATGTATTGAAAAAATCAGGATTTCCAAAATGATAAGTAACTGTAATAATTGTCAAAAAAAAAAAAAAAAAATCAAAAATTGATTTGAATTAATGATGCTATCATCTTAAATCAAATGCATAAATAGTTAGAACTATAATAGGAAATTTTCTAGCCGTATCGTATTGCTGATTGAATATCGTAATGAATACATCGGAATATTTGAAAGAAATATGACAAATAAATTACATGGATTTACGATAGAGTTGTTGATCACGCCAAAAAGTTACTCATTCAATTTGAAATATACACTTCTCATAGTCATAATGACATCATATAATGAATATGAAGATTAGAAAAAACAAGTGAAAAAAAAAAAAAGATTACAAAAATGCGTGGATTTATGATGAATTGAGTTAACTCAAATTCAAAATTTGTATGTTGTAATAACATATTTAAAACAAATTGAAAAACCACGTAGTAAGGGCCACAAAAGTATTAAAAAATAGTTCGAAAAATTATGACACAACCAAGGCAGGAAAAACTATAAATAATTGCCAAAACAAATATCATTTAAGGATGTGAAATTCGAATGGAATTGCAAAAATTAAACGCATGAAAAATTGATAAATAAAAACAGAATGTCGTAATAACTTAATTAAAATATCTTGGTTAGAAAAACCATGTGAAATAGGTAAAAACAATGATAAATAACTTCCAGCAAAAATATCAACAAACAATGTAGTAATTTGTGCAAACAAAACAGTAATTTGTGCATGTTGTAATAATGTATTTAACATATATCAGAATTTGAAAAACTGTAAGGAAATGGCTGGAAAATAAAATAAATACCTACTAAACAATTATTGGAAAAATCACATGGGTTTACAAAAAATGAATGTGAATAGACCATTCTGTTTTCTTTTTAAATATATTGGGAAATGCAATCAGGTTCACATTTTAAGTTCGTTCATTCTTTTATTTAACCAATAAAAAATAACACAACAAAGAAAACATTTTTGTAGAAATTAACTAGGAAATGTAGTTGCAATTAATAAAAACACAATATTCTGTAATATTTGTGCAAAAAGAGTTAAATTATTTTTTTGAAGATTAAAAATTAAAACAATGAGAAAATAAGATATTTAGAAAAATGAATTTCACTTTTCAAATAATTAAAAAAAAAGGTCTTTTAAAGCTATATGGTGTCAATATCACAAAAGCAAATACCTTCAGGGAATTAGAACTCTGACTTTCATGAAAAGTTTGTTCTTTCAGACTTCTTGAAGAGTAACGATTACTTAAAGAATAAAAAGTACCATCAGATTTAAACCTGGAATGAAAGAAGTTGAGTGAGTACATTGCCTTATTAAAATAAAAAGATATACTATCTCTGCATAATTCTTTGAAACTAAAACAGATAATTTTATTTACTTGAAAAACTAAAACAAAAAGACAACTTTTAATATTGGTGAAAATAAATATTAATAGATTAGAATACATAAAAATAACACATTTCATGACTAAAAACCAGTACAGGAACTTTATAAGTGATTGATTTTAAACAAAAATCAATACCCAGTAACAGAATGGACAATTGCAGTCAATTTTTTTTATGTTCTTAATGAATTCAGAATGATGGAAAAGTCCTGAAAAACATCTTTTTACCTCCCAAAAAATGCTACTTTTTTAATTAAGAGCAATTAAAAATCGTGTACTTTCGTTTTCAGTTTAAAAAGGAAGTCACGTGACTTTTAAGAAAGTGACGCCATTCGAGCCTGACTCGCGTTTGTTTACACTTTTTCTCCTTGGTGATTTAACGCTTGTTTACGTGCCTAGTTGAACGTCGTTTGTTTTTTTAAAAATATATTTTAAAATCGAAGTGTATTGCTGTTTGATGTCTTCATCAAGTAAATATAAGTACTGTATAGTGCCTATGTGCACTAACACAACTTCCACAGCTCCTGAAAAGATATTTTTTGATGTGCCAAGAAAAGCTGAGATAAGGAAAAGATGGTGCCATCTAATGAAGCGTGATGAGAATAAAAATCCTGAATTTTCTGAAAAATGCCCTCGACATATCTGCCAAGACCACTTTGATGTAAGTATATTTTTATGTCAACTATATTCAATCACCTTATAAGTTTTTATCTTCGTGAGACCATCATTAAACTGAAATAAGATTTGTATTGACAGACGAATTCAACAGTCGAAATTTGATCGATTGTTGACAGCCGATCTACTACTTTTTTTCTTTTGTTTATTTAACTCTCACATATGGATGGCAGTGTATAAATAAAGTCCACTTTTATTTATTTATGACTTTAACCTATACATTGGCCTTTTAATGTCTGGTAGCTACATGTGAAAGTGCCACTGCATTGTGTGGAAATTGATATCAGTTTTTGTTGCTGTAAATTATACCTAGGTAAATTGGTTTTAATAAAATTAGGTGTTAGTATCTAAATATTTCAGAAAACTCAAACTATTTATTTATGAATGTAAATTAATAATGAGCATTAATTTTGTTTGTTAAATGAATAAAAAATGTATCAGATATTCATTTATATTAGTATTAGAAATGCCTGAATGTTGATATTATTACGAATAATATTATTTCGAATTTTAACTTTTCTATGCTTTTATAGTTAAATTCTATTGGTTTATATAGTTGAACCTCATTAACTTCAACTCGAAGGGGAACAGAAAGTTTGGTCACGTTAAAAGTAGCTCACATTGTCAGCTTTATACAAGTAAGCAAAATGACAAGGAATCAAAAAACAGTTCTCGTAAAAGAAATTCTAGAAAGAAGTTCAACTATATTTGTTTTTTTTTCTCCATAATTTAAATAAAATTGTAGGGCAAAAATAAATAGGCACATAGTTAACATAATCATAAAACAGGTGTGGTTCTTAATAGCTAATTGAATATTTTTATTAATATGTCTGAAATGCTTGGTATTGTTATTTATGTAAATTATGAATGTTTGCAGAATGGACTAAATTTGATAAAATTTTCATTTGTTTCAGCTTGAAACTGATACAGAAAATTATGTGCGGCATAAAGTACAAGGTGTAAATCTCAAGTTAAAAAAAGGAGCTTTACCACACATATTTGCATGCCAGAAAAATAAGCCTCCAGCTCTGTCTACAGAAAGAGCTGCAAAGCGTCAGCGAAAGAACACTGTGAATGACATTCTTTCGAATTCAGTGCCATCAACATCTGATGAAATTATTTTCATTAGTTCAGATGATGTAGTTACTACAGCACACATTAAAGATGAAGAATATAAAGATGCCATTTGCCAGGTAAATATTAAACCTGGATATAGAAGTAAATGCACCAGTACCACCACTGTTTCTATGAGAGATTTTGGTTGCCAAATCTCACCTCATATGCAAAATAAAGCTTGCAATGCGGATATTGTTAATTTACAAGAAAGTGTTAAGGAAAATTGTGCAATACCGTGTACAGAATTATTTGAATGTGACAAAGACACGTCAAATGATTATCATTATGAATGTTTGTCTGGGTCTGATTATGATCCAGAGGATGATGAAGAAGAAGATAAAAAAGCGATACGAAATTGTATGCTGAAGGCAATCCAAAAAAATCCCCTGATGTGCTTAGGGATTCAGAAAGAGGAAGCTTTTTTAATAGACTATTTGTCAAAACATGCTAAAAGCTTGGAGCTGAATGTGATAATCACGCTGAAAAAAATCAAACAGAATGAAACTTATGAACAACTTGGAATGCTTTTCGGCATGAGTGCTAGTAATGTGGGGAGGATTTTTAAGGACACATTGTTTCTTCTTGCAGGAGTGCTGCAAAACTTTGTTTATTGGCCCGCTGACCCAAGTAGCATCAAGTTGTGTTTGCCGGTGGCATTTCGAAGAAAATATTACAATGTGCAAAGCATCATTGATTGCTTCGAAATACCCATTGAAAAGCCCACTAACCCCTTACATCAAAGTTTAACGTGGTCAGAGTATTATAAAGACAACACCATAAAGTATCTAGTGTCCTGCACTCCTGATGGAACTGTGAGTTTCATTTCGAAAGGTTATGGTGGACGTGCCTCTGATACTGCCATTGTTGAAGATTGTGGTTATTTGAATATGTTACTTCCTCACTTAGACGTTATGGCAGACAGAGGCTTTAAAAATGTTTCATGTTTGTTGCAGCAATTGCACTGCCATTTGATTCGTCCACCATCTGTTGTTCACAGTGCTCCGATGTCTGCGGAGGATGTAAAGACAACCAAACAAGTTGCTGCAGTTAGAGTGCACGTAGAAAGAGTTATTAATCGTTTGAGAAATTTTTCTATCTTATCTAAGCATACTTGCGTTGATAGACATTTAGTGCAACTATTTGATCAAATTTTAATAGTAGTTTGTGGTCTTATAAATTTTCAAAACAAATTAATTAAGGTCTAAATGTGTATATTTGTAACCTTGTAAAAAATTTTTTTTGTAAAAACTATTTAAAATTAATATATTTTTCTTTTCAAATATTTAGTTTAATATTTTTTTTTTAATTTTAACTGCAGCAGCTTCTTTGGTTGTCTTTATAACCTCTGAAAATTGATACTTTTAAAAAATTAAGAGAATGTTAAAAAGATACTTGCCATAAATGTTTGAAATATTTTTATGTATTTTATATCATACTTGTGGAAATTGACTTAGATACTTTTTAAGATTTATATTTTAAGAAGTCTTTTTATTGTACCCTTCTTAACACATATTATTTACTTTTTACTTCAAATATAAGTTAAAATTATAGAAACACTACAATTATTACCTATTGATCATAACCTAATTCTTATAACATAAAGTTATAATAACTTTGATATAATAAAAAAATTCTTTTTTACTAATCTCTATTTAACATGTCTTTCTTTGGATTTTTGCAATTAAAGTTGATTTTTTTTATCAAAATATATAATAGTTGTAATAAACTAATCTTTTTTCTTAAAAAATTCTCTTTGTTCCTATTTTTTAAGTACTTGTTGCTTGTGGTTAGAATTTTTTCTCATTATAAACTCTTTATCGCTCACAAGATCCTTCACATTTACATTATACTTTTAGCAAATATTAAAATTTATTAGATAATGGCAGAATAATATTATGTTTGACAGTATGAAATTTGTATTTTAAAAAGTTTTTTTTTTTACTGTGCCCTTCTTAACGCATATTATGCATTTTTTTTTACTACTAAATACTAATATAAGTTAAAATAATGATAACAAAAATTTATTGCCTATTTGTTTTCATAAAGTTATAATAATCAGTTCGATGTAACAAATAAGTTCTTTTTTAATGTTCTCTATTTAACATATGTACAATGAATTTTTCAAATAAACACTAATGCATATCTAAGTTTTTATCAAAATATGTAATAGACAGTAATAAACTACACACATGATATATTGCATTTACATTACAATTTTAAATAATTTGATGGTGGCAATAACCAATTTAAAAACCTAGAAAAATAAAAGCTAAATAAAAATAAAGCAAAAAATTTTGATGATTATTTCACAGACAGGCATAATATTTATAAGTTAAATTTAGTCAAGTTAAGTAGGATAAGTTATTAGGAAAGTGAAATCTTATACAGCTGTGGAAAAATGGCCTTTTTCCAAAAATCAAGAGCTTTATGCATAATATTTTCACAATAGTCATCATCTCGATTAATCCAAATTTCAGTTACATTACCACCTTTTTCGAAATCAGGATGCGCCACGCAAAATAAGCCTTTTTGCTTGTCTGCGAACAACATTTGTAGTTGCATTTGTGCATAATGTTTGGCAGCAGGTTTGTTGTCATCAAAGTATTTTTCCATTGTTTTTTCAGAGGTAGGACACTTAACTTCCACAATAAAATCTGTGGCTATACCATCGGGCGACGCTCCGAAAATTGGGAATTCATCTTTTAGTAATATCCCACTTGATTTTATTTTTATGTTATGCTTTTGTTGAACTTTTTGCACAACTTCTTTTTCTAGATGGCTTCCCCTCTTGATGGCTTTAGTTGGGTTAAACTTTGCTCCTAGAATGGTCTCAACAAGACTGCCATTTAAATTTGCACACTGAGACGCTTCATATAACTTAGAGGCAGTTATTCTTCCATATCTCAGCTCGTGCCAAATGGGATTTTGGTTTTGGCCAAGTGAGGCCTGGGCAACTTCACTACATAGTTGAACAGGCACCATGTCCTTCAGATATTGTAAAAACTCATCGACTGTGGTACCTACTTTCAATGCTGTAAATTGCACTATTAGATAGTGCAATGATATTTTTTCCAGATTTGAGGGCTCAGAAAAGTAATTGCAAAGCTGCAAATTTTTAGAATTTCTCGCATTTGCAATTTTCATGCAATCTTCTAAAATAGAAGGACACTTTGGGGGAAGATCTTTGATATCTTTTTTACCTGAACTAGAAGCATGAATAAATTTTTGGGATGAACCAACTGATGAAAGTTTAGATTTTTTCCAATAGCATTCTATTTCTGTTGGAGATGGTAGCGAACATTTTCGGTGAACCCAGAAAAGAAATGCTATCATGTGCTTGCATCCTCCTGCGCTGGCCGCACAGTTATCGCACACTAATGAGTTTATGACCCCAGAAGATTCATCACATGTCAAAGTTATTGCATATGCTTTGGTTTTTATTTTATGCTCAGGAGTCATTTTCCCTTTAACAATGCAGATATCACTTTCTCGCGCTTAACTTGCACATAGCCTATAGCATTATCCCCATATGTTTGTCTTGCTGATCTGAAGTTAAAATATATATATATATATATATATATATATATATATATATATATATATATATATATATATATATGTGAAAAAGATGATTTAAAAACTGAAAAACAGAATCTTATTAGACTAAACAACCAATTGAGACAGACCTGGCCTCCCCAAGGCCATAGTGTCGATAAAGAAGAAGTTTTTTATAGCTTTCCTATGTCCATGTAATATTTGTTTGTGTTAATCGCTATTTCATATCTTTCTTTTCCGTAAAAATTCCAAAAGTTTCTGGAAACCTTAAATTATGAAATAGTTATTTAATATAAAATTTAGTATACATTAATTTTTTCTTTTTTTTACAGAATAGGGATAAAAACTATTATATTTTTTTAAATCCTTCAATATGCACACTATCTGCATAACTAGACGCTTTAAAATATAATGTAATAAAAATCTTTTTGATTTTTAATACATCATTCATAAAATGTACCAGTATCTTTCAAAATGGTTCATGTTATTATTTACACCTTGGATTTAACACTTTAAAAAATATTATGAAGCAAAACTTATTTTTAAATTTAATAAAAAAATTCGATAAAAAAACATTAGCAGGTGTAGTTAAAGTAAAATATACTAAAATTGAAGATGTGTATTTATGTTTGACAGTAGAAAGGGTAAAAATATTCTATAACTAGCTTGCCTCTGACTATTTCTTTAATTTTTTTTATAAATTAGAATCTAATTTTCTTTAATTTTATTTTATTAAATATTAATTTTTGATAAAACAATAATTTTTAATAAAAATAATAGCTTATTTATTTTTATAAAATCGTTTATAAATTATTTTTAATAAAATTGACTTCAATTAATTTTTAACTAAATTAATTTTAATAAAATTGATTGTAATTATTACAAAGTTGTTTATAATTGGTCTTTAATAAAATAATAACTTTAATTCAAATTAATTTTTAATAAAATAATACATTTTATTAAAATTAATTTTTAATAAAATAATTTTAATAAAAGAGTAAGTATAACGTTTATAATAATAATTTTGTGAGTAAGTATAATTATTTGTTTTTGTGAGTAATAATAATTTAGTGTGTAAAAATAGCATTTAGTTTTATACTTTTATGAAAGTGGAAAGATGTTTTTAGTATACTTAAATCCTTGCTATATTTTAATGTGTACCTATATGTGTTATAACAAATCGCCGTTCCATTTTCACACATAAAATTATTTACAGCCAGGGGCGCCGGTAGAATAAAATATAGGGGGGTGCAACCCTCTAACAAACTACCATCCCCACAAAAAAAAAGATTAAAACTATTCTGTATGATTGCAATTCTTGTTTGATTAATCAATTTTTTACATAAAATTTTATAACTAAATTGCTTTTCTATTTATTTTTAATTGCTTAAAGAAAATCCAGGGTAGTGCAAGTGCACCTCCTTGCCGACGCCCTTATTTACAGCTACAGTCTATAAATAAACAAATTTATACCTTTGAGCCTTTATGCCTTTGATTTCAGGCGAAATGAAATCTTGGTTCGTTCGAAAAAAATCCATAATCATCTCTTCAGTAACTTGCGGCAAATTGTCCGTTTGAGCTTTTTGAAACCCCTCTTCCATTTTGATTCTATATATGCAATAGATTTCAAAATATTTGCTGCTAAATACGCATTTAAATACACGCGGGAAAATTTGGAAAAAATAAGTTAAAGAAGAGCTAGTTAAAACCGCAAGAAAGAAAATACATAATAACAACGGGAAGGTCGTGAGGAGTAAGGCTCTAATGACGTCACACCAATCAGCGGTCGTTTTCGAGTGAGGGCGTTTTCGCTCAAATTAAAATATTAATAATTAAATAAATATTTATTTGTCAGAGTTAAAAATTATATTTTCGTAATCAGGAAATCAATCTTAAGAAGTAATGACTATAATTTGGAAAATTTAAGAGATGCTGCAATTGTCCATTGTCAACTTAAAAAAAAAAAAACCCAGACGATTAAGTTTGGAATTTCACTAAGTCACTGAATGTTCTCCTACAAGCCGCATAATTAAACCTTATGGTTAATACTAGCATCAACTTGATCAACACCCACAAGCATTACTTTCCTTGTTACTAAATTTATATTATTTGGTATTGATCAAAAGAATAAAAAATAAGAATGCAGCTATTTTATATTCAGCTATTTTAGTACAAATTAAGATATTGCTCTTATAAGAGAAATCATTCGTTTTAACACACTTTTTTAGGTTCTTTAGCAATTTCAATTATATATACTTAAAAAAAAAGTTCTCAAAAAGAATTAACAATCAACATAACTTTAAAAAAAAACAAAAAAAAAAAAACAGGTATATAAATTTTATTTCAATATTTTAGAATTTTAAACCTTTTATTCCTAGATTTGATGACAGATCAATTCGTTATTCAAACTAGATGTTACTTAATATGCTTTTCATTTACTATTTATGCAAAAACAGATAGTCCTTAATATTCCTGTTATCAGTTTATGAGTTTCTGCACAAATACAATAAAATTTAAAAAATTAAATTAAAAAAATATGCAATGCGACCATTATGGTGTAATTTTCAGTTTCTATACATTTAGTCAACTGTTAATGGAAAAGTATAAACAGAAAGCATACGGAAGAACTTAATGTATTTCAAGAAATTACTGATCATGTTACAATGAGTTTCAAAAATTTGTGCAAATTCATTTATATTTTGATGATTTGTAATACATTTTGAACATTTGTAAAAAGTTAAAAACTTTTTTCATAATCCTTTTCTTTTTTCATATGTAAAAGCTCTTTTAATAATTTTATTTCTTACCCTCGTTAAATAGCTGACCCAATTTTGAGTTTACGGCTGCCAACTCCCTAGCGTTGTAATTTTGAACCCTATCCAGAAAACATGGGAGCTCTTGGATCATATCCCCAGAGGTATTGATTTGTTATGGAAACTTGGAGGACTTTGTGACTCTGGCTGATTTAACGTGCACCAGACAACATTTAAAACACAGGCATTCTTCAGCCGGTTGGATTCTAACTCCCAAAGAAGAGTCCAATGTCCTACCAACCAAGCTTTCAAGGCCCCCTCTTTTAATATTTAGCTTAATTGATAACATGGGAATACATAAGGTCATTTTTTAGAACACAATCAAATTTCATACATATTAAATAACCCAAACACCTAGAACAGTAAAACATTTAAAAAATGATATAAATTAATCAACAGGATTAAAAATTTGTCAATAAATGACACGGTATTTCTATTGCATACCTTGGAAGTGGACTATTACACAAAGTATATAGCATGTTTTTACAGCAGCCTCTTGAATATGGATTTTTATCCTTAGAAAATTTTCCAGTCACCTTAAAAAGAAACAAAAAAAATTAAGTTTTTGATAAACATATAGACTGAATCAGTTAATCTAATAATCCAATATGATAAAACAAATGCAATTTTAAATCACACTGCAACAACTTTTTTTTTATTACAAGAAATAATTGCTTCTGACTACTTATGGTCAGAATTAAGTTTAGTCATCTTTCAAGTTTGTTAAAGGATATTTTATGTTACAGTTTCCATTTTTTTTCCCATTCAATCAACATATTTTATTTAGTTTTCTAAAAGCTATTAATAAAAACATTTGCTTTTTGAATGATTTACAAAATATAAAACAAATTCTTATTATTTTTTAATATAAATTTGTTTAAATTTATCAAATATTTTCATCAAAATTAATATTAGTTACATTTTTGTTCACCAACAAAAAGCCACATCAGCCAAAAGTATCAAAATTAAAGACATTTTAAACATATCATAATATGCAAAATTAAATTCACAAAATCATTAAAATACAATTTTTATTTTATTTTTACAAGTCTTAATAAATTTGCAGAAACTAACAGAAAAAATACAAAGAATTGAAATCTCTTTTAAACACTTGCCTGCTCATTTGTGGTCTTTCCTCTGATTATTAACATCAGATGATAGATTGTTAGGCCAAGGATGGGAATAAAGAGAATTATTATTAAAGCAATAATACCAAGGCTAGTTAGTAAGTTAAGAAAAAATTAGCAACTGAAGCTTCATATAAATATTTGCATTCTTATACATCGAGTGTTTTCCAGGAACCAGATAAAGTAGAGTGTACTCTGCATCATTAATTTACCAGCTCATAAAAATTTAAAAGTTTAATTGACTATGAGTAAGGATTCTGTTTTAATATTAATGTAAATTAGATTTAATATTAAATGAAATGCTTCAATATATATACTTTTATTTGTAATCGAAAATATTATATAAAAATGTGTTGATTATGTGCTTTGATGTAACCATTTGATTTAAAAAAAAATCAAGATGCATTGAAAAATTGAAAATTTAATCTTGGTTAATTAGCAGGAGTGTTTTCCAGGAACCAGATAAAGTAGAGTGTACTCTGCATCATTAATTTACCAGCTCATAAAAATTTAAAAGTTTAATTGACTATGAGTAAGATTCTGTTTTAATATTAATGTAAATTAGATTTAATATGAAATGAAATGCTTCAATATATATACTTTTATTTGTAATCGAAAATATTATATAAAAATGTGTTGATTATGTGCTTTGATGTAACCATTTGATTTAAAAAAAAAATCAAGATGCATTGGAAAATTGAAAATTTAATCTTGGTTAATTAGCAGGAGTGTTTTCCAGGAACCAGATAAAGTAGAGTGTACTCTGCATCATTAATTTACCAGCTCATAAAAATTTAAAAGTTTAATTGACTATGAGTAAGGATTCTGTTTTAATATTAATGTAAATTAGATTTAATATGAAATGAAATGCTTCAATATATATACTTTTATTTGTAATCGAAAATATTATATAAAAATGTGTTGATTATGTGCTTTGATGTAACCATTTGATTTAAAAAAAAATCAAGATGCATTGGAAAATTGAAAATTTAATCTTGGTTAATTAGATGGAGCGGTTAAACTAAATTTTGTGGTAATAGTTTCAAATCTTTTAAAAATAATGAAGTAAATTTTCAGACTTAGTGAACTTTTTTTTAAAGGAGTTATAATTACTTTTCCTAACAGAATTAATTTAAATATTGAAAATAGTGTCAAATAAGAATTATTGCGCTATATAAAACACTTATTAACAGGATTGTACGAAATGTTGGAAATTGAGTACTGTATTCAACTTAAAGTTTGTGATTTTACTTCTACTTGTTCCTATTTAAAGAAAACATCAAATGAATAAATTTGTACAAAAGGATACGTCATCAAAGTTGTGAGTCTCTTAATATTATCAAGATGATCTTTCAAATAAAAAGAACAAAGACATAGAATTGAGATCATATGAATGCTCAACCAGAAAAGGAACATGAAGAAATAACGATAGTTACGTCGGCCAATGCAATTGTTAACCCAGGGGCAGTGATGATCAAATGTCTAAAAGAAAAAAAAGTTTAGATCATATAAAACCATTGTCAAAATGTAATTTTTCAGCAGGTTAAAGTAACATAAAAATAGATAAACATTTATATAATTAAGGTCTTTATACACTGAAATGTCAATCAATCAACGACACTAATAGGGTCTATCGACAGGTTACTAGCCAAAATTCTTATGTTTTGTTTAGATTTGATAGATTGGGTGAATGAGTGGTCTGCCATTAGGGAGTGGGGCTACTGAATGCAACATATCAGGATTTTAATGTCATGGCTTTAAATTTGCATTGATTTTTTAAACCAGAGATAATCAAACTGTGCTGGCATTGACACCATGTAAATTATGAGAGAGTTTAAATAGAACTGTAACTCGCACTTCAGTGCTTATTATCGTGCTAAATGTTTGTTGCTGATATCAGTTATCTTTTATCTACCATTATGTTTAGCTAGTGCGTAACCTTTTGATGTTCGTCATGTTACTTATGCACTGAGGGTATTTAACAATAAAGTACTGTTTAAATGATTGTAAGTGTTTGAAGTTCTAATTTAGGTAAAGTTAATCTGGCCTCCAGCAAATAGAAACAGGCATACTCCTTAGTAACCAGTGCGTTGTTCTTGTAATACTACATTTTCAAGTTTATAAGTAAAACGTGTAAACAAGTTAGAACATCTGAAACATCTCCTGCAAAAACTATTAATCAAATGAACAGTTTAACATCCACAATAAATAATTAGACAATATTAAGAAACATATCTGAATGAAAAAAATTTGCTATAAAATAATTTTAAACTAAAGTATAAGTTAACTATAAACATTTCTGGTAACATTATGAAAAAAAAGCTAGTTTTTAAAAGTATTGGACAACACAGTTGAATCTTATTAAAACAAAGTTGAAAGGTAGCAAACATTTTTCTGTGTTGTATGATAAGACAGCAAAAGGTATTTCTGGTGATTTTCACTAAAGCAGTTATATCAAAGAATTTATAGTATATCTGTAAAAAAATGTCATAAATAAAAGTAAAATGCATAATTACAACACATGTCTTTTAGCATACAATATTACAACATTATTTAAAATTTGACAGTCATCCATTTGAGTATTTAAAATTTTTGTATAAATGTTGCTTTTTCTTCCAGACCAGTACGAGTTAAAATTTCTTGTTGATGTTGTTTGATGTTGAATCTTCGCGAATCAAGTGTGAATAAGGTGATAATTAAAATACTAGTCATTATACTTGCTAATCATTATATTGTATAAAAATTATTGGGATAAAAAAAATTGTACTGAAATAGCAGAACAAAAGATTAATATCTGCTGAAAAAACGATCCTTAAATGACAAAGATTTACGATAAAATTGCTGTAAGTTGAGCGTGTCAAATAGTGACTCCTTAAGTTAAAAAGGCTTGTCATGATAACATCATACAAAAATCATGTGAAAAGAGCTTAAAAAAAAGAAAAAAAAAGAAGATAAATAACAGCTGAAAAGCAGTACATTCATCAGCGTGAAGTCATTATAGAATCAAACACATGAAAAAGTGGTAATTCGAATTTCAAATACTTACGTCGTAATGACGTATTAAAAATATCTGAATTTGAAAAAAAAGAGGGGGGGGGGGGGTAAATAGCTTGTGGAAGAACAAAGATCGACAACGTGAAATTACGATAACCTGCCAAGTAAACTCATCAAAAAGTGATAATCCAAATTCGAAATTTGCATGTTGTAATAACATAGTACTTAATCATAATTTGAAAAATTACCTATGTGAAAAAAGGAGTAAAGATGACAAATAAGTGCTAAAAACCTATAATAAAACGATGTAAAATTACAATGGAATTGCTGAATCGAATTATTCAAATTCCAAATTTGCATGTCTTAATAGCAGTGTATAAAAATAACAAAATTTGAAAAAAAAAAAAAAAAAAAAAAAAAAAAAAACTGAATGAAAGGCACTGAAAATTTATAAATGATTGCCAAAAAGCTATCATCAAATTATGATGGATATTTATGAGCATATCTAGAAATTACGATAGAATTGTCACAAATCAAATGCTATAGAAAGGGATAGCTCTAATTCGAAATTCACATGCCCTTATAATGTAATAAATATATCATTTCATACGTTATATCTGGGAAACTACTAGGGAAACGACAGAGAGAATATTACAAGTTTAGGCTGAAAATACAATCTGAAACTTGGGGACCACTTGGAAGTAATATAAGAGAAAGCTTGTTTGTGTCATTCTTAGTAAAGAGCTGCTCACGAATGGAAGCATTGATTGCTTGATGTGTGATTGTTTTAAAACTTTTCCCTGATTTACTAAAAATTTTTAGAAATTCTTTGATATTTCCCAGAAATATCCAGAATCAATAAATTCCCTGATAATTCCAGATTTTCCCTATCACTGTACCCCTTGCAATTATACTTTAAAATTATTATTGTTTTTTAAAATAACAATGATGTAACTGTTGGTTCCCCCCCCTCCTTCATCTAAAATTTGTGTTAAGCCTTTTTATCTCTATAAGTTAAGAGTGAATTGGGGGAGGAAAAAAATAGGGAGAATTTCTTTTGAGAACAAAAAGCATAAAATTGATCCGTTTTCTTAGCACTGAATAGCTGCTTGAATGGTACAATTCTTATATTCTAAAGCAGATATGCAGCATGAGCATTATTTGTGCTAAATATATAACTCCATTTAGAATTTTTATTATAAGCATTAAACTTAGTTGAAAAAAAGTAATAAAAAAGTTTAAAATTCTATCACTCTAACAACACGAACTAAATTATCTTTTTAAACACTAATTTAGAACACATCTCATATAATCTTAGCACAAAATTTTATGTAATTTTTTAGAAGGATATAGAAAAAATGATTTTATTTAATCAACCTATATAAAATTTATCTTGCAAAATTTTTTAAATAGATAACTGAATAAGTTATATAAACCTATCAATAAATAAGATAAATTTTGCACAGTACAAACAGTATTTGTAGATAAAATATCTGCGAAAAATGAAAAATCTATTCCTGTAACTAAGTTTAAAATTTCCTTATCATAGTTTATAAAGGTATACAAATTTTTGATTAAGCTTTCATCACCACAATAGCTGATAGTTTCTCATTTCAAAATTTTCCACCCAGCAAAAGCAGGAACCTGCTGTATGCCATTTTAACAAGCTGCAGAGTATTTTCATTAGTTCTAAGAAGAAGGAAAAGCCAATATATATGCTTATAAGGCCAAGTTGAAACATTTTAGATAATAATCTGAATCAAGTGATCGGTTCAATAGATCCTAACTTTTTTGGCTACGCAACCCTAAGTAATAAATCTTTTTTTCGGCAGAACCCCGACTTATTAAATAAAGTTTATAGAGATAGTTGAGCATGTTATAACCTATAAAAGACTATTGTTAGGGGATTCAACATTTTTCCTCATTTTATCATTAAAACAATCTTAAATTTGGTTTAAATCCAATGGTTAAATTTGAAGTCCTTGTGCTATATCCTTATCTAGTCTAGTTATGAATTTATTTTTGGTGTATATATATAAGCTAAAAATGAATAAAATAAGCCAAAATATAGTTTACTTCAAAATAAATGCTAAAAAAAAAAAAAAAAAAAAAAAAAAAAAAGAAGTTGTAAATGTTTAAAATGGTTATTTCAAAAAAAGTCTTCCTCCATAAAAGAATTTAGTTATTTTATTTTGATTTGAAAAGTGCAATATGAAATACAAATGCAATATTTTATAAATGCGTGTTCCTTTCATAATCTGTTCAATATATTGTTATTACAAATATATTTTCTGTTAAAAAATGCTATTTACAGTTCATTGGCATTTTACTCAAAATAATTTCATAATGGAAACCTTAAGATTAAATAAGACATGGATATAGGTTGGATCTCATATAATCAAGGATGCAAAAAAGTTACAACTAACTAAAGGTTATAAAAGAAGTCATCCATGGTTATAAAAAGTACTAACTTACGGAACTCCTTTAACATCATTTGGGAAACGATGGATCAGTAACTACATATATTTTACATTATGTACTAGCAAACAGACCAATTTTTTTATCCACTTGTCATTTTAATTATACGTAACCACAATAGTGAATGGTAAAGCCTAATTTTTTAAGTTAGTATGCAATGTCTGGCAGCCTAAAGATCACAGACGAATTTTGAAAGATGAAAGCGCAACAAAAATTTTTGTTTTGACGAAACATTTTATGAACTTAGTTTAACCGATCTGGTAAGATTTCAATAAAATTGGAAATAAGATACCAATATTAATTCAATTGACACCGGATCAATAGGACAGATAAAAATATAATGCTTACTTAATTAAAAATGTTGATAAACATTGATAACATAACAAAAATACTACCTCTATGCAATTATCACAAACTCCACAATGGACACACCGAGGAGGACGGTAAAACTGGCATGTTACACACCACTTTAAACGCACTTTTATCCCATTAATTTCAATATCTTTGTAAGTAGGTGAGATACCATCACCCTTCAACTCATCTGGTTGAGCTATAAAATAATTTTTGGATATAATTTAAATTAACATAAAGTTTTATGGACATTTCAAGAGAAAAATAAAATTTGTATTAAAGAAAATATCTACGAATTACCTTTTGGAATAATACCAGGATTCACAAAAGTGGCCAAAGCAAAATTTATTATCACAAAAAAAGTAATCACTCCTTGGAATATAGGAATTCCGATAGAATATACTGACATTAAATATCGGCATCTAAAAAAAATGAAAATAAAATCAGTTAAATGATTTGATTACCATTTATATAGTCAAATCTCAATAATACGAATTTCAAAAACACAATTTTTTTGATAACACACTAAGTCAAATACATTTTTCTGTGATCCTTAAGTTAACAAAATACTTTAGGTTACCAAAATGTTTTCCCTCACTTCTTAAAATTTAGCTACAATGCCAACAGAGTGTAGCGAATAAAATCATCGCCAAGCCGACATAAAAAATAATGCAACCCTAGAACAGAACGTCTTAACTATCAATATAAATAAATACCAGTTCACTAGTATATAAGACGTTATCTTGATTTGGTCAAAAGGTACCTTTTGATAGAAGGTTGACATCCTCTATAAATTCTGCCAATTAGGGTTTAATATTTAAGTTATGCCACAGGAAAAATGGAATCTCACTACAAATTAATAATAACAAAACTAATTTTGCACATTACGTAACCTATGTTTTTATTTCTATTACTACTGGATTTAACTAAGGATGCAATGAATATTCGACCACTATTCGGCATTTGGCCCTTTTGCGAATATTTGCAAAGTATTATTTGGAAAATTATTTATCAGCATAGTTTCTTGCAAGGTGGGGGGGGGGGGGGGGGGGGGGATTTTTATAGATTTAATAAAGAATAACGTAAAATCATATTTTTTAGTATACAAATAGTTTTTATGCATATTTGTTAAGTTCCGAAACTTGTTAATTTATGTACTGAAAGACACATGGAAAAGTAAAATTTTAAGAATTGAAACTGATAACTTGATACTGAACCATGAGTTTTATAATGCTGATTTCTTTTCTTTTTTTAATTATATCCAGAAAAGTAAATTTAATTGTTTTTTCAACACTTTATATTTTAAAAATTAAGAACTTTTTTTTTTTGTTTTACCTTATTCCTTTTTCTGCTTGTTTAAAGCGAAGCATGTTAACGAAGCGTTTCTAATAGATTTTATTCTTTCATTGTCATTTTATTCTTGTATAGTATGACAGATACTAGTGACATAGAAAACAGTGATTCTCAACATTAAAATTATATTCATATAATAAGAACAACTTTTTCTGCTTCTCTTAAGATTTTTCTTTTTAGCTTCACTTTTCATCAGCATTTTTATTATCTATATAATGTTATTCTTTATTAGTAATCTTTTTTTCAATTAAGAATTTTAGGGTTAAATTTTTTGCATATAAATTGAGAACGATTTTTTTATTTATTTCTATCTAGCTTTTTCTTTTGAAAAAAAACACTTATGCTTATAGTTTAAGGCAATTAAGAGGGTTTCTATTAAACTTGAATCTTCACTTTTTCTTTAAAATACGGTGATTGGAACACCAAAATGTTTAACTTTAGAATTTTTTCTCAAAAATTAAGATTATTATATTTTATTTTGAATCTTTGTTTTTTTTAAAGCTGTTTTTATCATATCACTGCATTTTTAAAAGCGTTTCTGATAGACATTATCTCTTCTGATATTTTATGTATATTTATTATGGAAAATATTATTGTTAGCATTAAAGTTTTGCTTAAAGAATTAAGGATTTCGTTTTCTATTCATTTTTTCCCACCTTTATTTGTAATGTTCCATTTTTTTAATAGCTGTTCGTTAGATTTTTTTTTTATCTTAAACGCTTCCAGTAAAGCTTTTTCTTCCCTTTTACCCCATACCAATAATATAGATAAGTTTCGATTATTTTTCAATAATGACAAAACTTATTTCTACAAAAAATATTTATTAATGATTTAAAAAAAAAATCTGCTATTTGGCATTCGGCCAAATCACTACTTGTTACATCCCTAAATTCAACATTGCTTATGTTTATAGAAAAACACTCAAACCAATATTCTTTAAGAGCTGTATATAATTTACAGGATATATACATATCCCGTATATTAGGGGTTTCTAAACTTTTTGACTGAAGGGCCACTTGCACAACAGGTAGATTAACGGAGGGCCGCACGCATATTTAGCCATGTTAGCGGCAAATATGATAATTTTTATATAAACATTAGTGTTCTAAGCACCAAGTATTTTTATCAGTAAACTTAATAACATATTTGCTGAAAATTAAATACTTTGAATTATTTGAATTTATTTAAAACTGAAAAAATTTATACTTTTTAAAAAAAAAAAACTTTTTCCATTTTTCACAATAACTAATTTACCAATATATATATATATATACATAAATAAATATATACATATAGGACCAAAAAGATGTTTACAGAATGAAAGTACAAAAGATAATTCATTTTATAGAGTGATATATATTTGAATTAAATATTTTAATTAAAGAAAATTTATAATTTTAAACAAAAACCAAATTAAAATGAACTTTTGTATTGCGTTTAGAAGCTCCCGCGGGCCACATATCAACAGTGACAGCCCTCGCGCCACAGTTTGTGCATCCCTACCGTATATAATCACAAATATAATGAAATATATATACTATATATATACAAAAATAAAGAGAACTTATTCTTTCACATACATTTCTAGCATAAAATTTTTAAGTTAAATTTTTATTTGTATGTTAGGTTGAAATGAAAAGCAATGTTTAAGAATATTTCATCATTCTTTTTATAATCTTATAATGTTTATGGAAGAAAAGCGAATATTTTTTCATTTATTGATACTAATAGTGTAAAAAGATCTCATGGCCATATTATATAATAGGTTAATTACTTTTAATTTAGGGCATAAAATAGTATTTTACCCTTAGTTTTATATAAATAAAAAACAGCTTTTTTTTCCACTTCGATATTTCAAGATAATAACCCTATTATTAATATTTATGTTTCCCTAATAAGAGAGTTGACATCTGTCTATAAGGCAATCCCTGTGCTCCCTCAAACTACATTAAAGAGAATAGGAATTAACATTAATAAAAATTAACTACTTACGGAAAAGCAAAAAAGATTCCCGTTGCACAAAGCAAAAGAATCCAAGCAACAGAAGCAGGTAATATTCTTGTTATTGGGGTACACTTTCCCATCTTAATAATTAAAAAAAATTTGCATCGTTCCCCAAGTTAGGAGAATTTAAGTAAGGTTCATTACTATTTGTATCCGGAATGTAATAAAATACAATATCAATTTAAAATACAAAGTATAAAGGACATGGTTGAGATCTTTAACAAGTCTTAAGTTAATTAAAATACGGAATAAACTATTTAAATTAATTCATGTATCGTAGTCACCCAAACAATCTTAACACAGAACTTAAAAAATTTATGGAGTCAATCATAAAATGCATAAATTAATTTAGTGTATTGGCAAATAAGGTTTCAAGCTATTATCTATTCCTAAAATATTTCGTCGTTAAAAGGTTAACACGTTTAAGAAAATAGAGACAGGCTCAACAACTTTTGACATTTTAAGCAAATCTTCATAACAACAATTAGTTAAAGAGTTAAAATCGCAGTGTACTTATAAAGATGTATATGATTATTTTTGAAAATCAAAAATTTATAAATATTTCAATTATAGCATAAAAAAAGTTATTTTATTATTTTAAGAGTGTCAAAATTTTTTAATTGAATATAAATTTATTTAATTATTTATTATAATATTTTAATTTTAAAAAAAGTGGCAATAAAAGGCTAAAATAATTATCGAACGCTTTGAGTTGAACGCATTCACTGAATTTCGTTCTTAATTGTCATCAAAGCATTGCATAAAATTCAACCGTTTGTAATTTTGCCGTGTTGAGAACCACAACTGCGTATTATTTTCATTGCTCAAAATAAAGAGCATGATATGTTTGTTTTGTTTTGATTCGTTTGTGTTTGTTATAAAAAGTAATGCGACTTAAGATACACAATTCGTTTAATTCTAATTTCTATTTTTCAATAAAATGTAAAAATAACAAAATCAGATGTTTTTAAATTGCATGATACATATTCATTTGGCATGTATTGAAGAAACGTGCTTTCTTTGCTAACATCTTACCTCCTGATCTATCATATCTCCGTCGTGATTCTATTTATTACATTTTATTTTGTCATCCTAAATATTGTTGCTCATTTATTATTTTTAAATGAATTTATTCTAATGTCCATTTTCTCTGAAAACACGAAGCCTGTTGAATTAAGCTTTGACTGAAACAGTTGAGACATAATGCTTTATTATTTAATTAACTTCCCAGTAAAGAACTATGTTTTTTTTTTTGTAAAACATTTTGAACTTACATAATGAAATAGTTTAAAGACATGATAAGATATTCTGTTCAAAGGAGATCTTCCATAGATTTGTCAATATTTTGTTTAACTGTTGTTTTCTCACTGGTGGCAAAAAATATTCTATTATAATGGTAGTATTTTAACTAGGGGAAGATTTCTGTATCATGATTTGCTGCAGAATCATCGCAAAGTCTTGACAACTTCCACACAATGGCCTGCGAGAAAAAAAAATTATCAGAAGGGGACCAACCTAAAGGGTATAACTTAGCCACCCTAGGTTAAAATCCATTTGGCGTCTTGGCAATTATAGATAATGCGACAGATAACAATACGAAAATATTCCCTTAATTAGCTAACGTAAAAATAAATAACTGAGAACTTAATATTTCTTATAGATATTTTCCTTTTGGTAACTGTTCGCACCAACAATAATTGCTAAGATGCTATCTTTTTTTTTATTAATTGGAAATATTTCAAAAAATAATTTGTTGAGATTTGTCCATTGGTGGGTGTGAGTTAAACTCTTCAAGTTGGCCATTTCTTTGATTTTTTTGGTTATAGGCCATTGCCTGGTTGATGCTAAAAACTAGTAATTATTTTTGTGAAGGTAGAGTTACGAAAATATACCCTGTTTTTGCATATTATACTGATATCGCATTGTTGTTTGTACTTTAGAGTTAATTAACATTTTCTCAGCGTTTCATTTTCCCCTGTATATATTTGATATTCTTTAACCGCAAAAGTTTACATTTTTAGATGACACATTTTACAGATTGTTCTTTTCATTCGATGGTCACCATTTTCACTATTTATGATATTTTTTTAATGTAAAGTTGGAGCCATGCTTAAATGTTTAATCTTTGGATGCAATATCTACTACTAAATAAGTATTTAAATGTTTTACAACAGCTTCTAATGAAAGTTTCATTAGCTTTCCCTGACTATTTTTCTAATCAACCTAAAATATTCCCCTTGAACAGTTAAGAAATGTAATCTGTTTCATAAAGATATATGCTGGAAGGAAGGAATTCAAAATTCAATTTTCCTTAAATTAATTTTGTAATTGATTCTTAGTTGTGCGTTACATATAAATAAAATTGACTGTTTTATGGATCTATCTATCTATCTATATATATATATTAATGCATGCCATATCTGAGAAATCAACATAAATTTGTCTGGAAGATTAAGTAGAACCTAATCCAAGACTAGAAATATCAAATAATGAGCTAAACTTTGAATCTCATTGTTCTATTTGGTTGCTAAATTAATTTTATATTTGTTTTTTTCTAGATATTTTTTTTTAAAACTTTGTCTTCTTTTTCAGAAAAGGAATGGATTGTTCAGGGGAAACTTCTAAAAAAAATGAAACTTCTATAAAAGAGATAGCTAACTCCAATGGAAAAAGTAAATTTTTTTTTAATGTAATAGAAGTATTAGTTGTTTTCAGGGTTAGCAAGTGTTTGACACTTGTTAGTTTTTGACAGCTTTAACCATGGAAACTGTCCATAAAAAAAAGTAAAGCATTCCTGCATTCTAGGGGACTCATATCATGTCATGGCTAGACAATTTTATAATCAATGAAAGAATTTAGCAAGCTGGTGCGCCCCATGTCAAAATTCCAATGACATTCTCGCAAAACCTTACTTTCTTGCAAAAAGATTTTTCCTTTGGGAAGTGAGAAAATTTTGATTATCTTTTCTGCCAAATTTTTTTTTCAGCAGAATTATATTCAAAAGATGCTTTTCTTACGCATCAGAGGGGAAAGAAATGCACATAATATTTCTAGTATCATTTGAGAATAAAAAGAATTTGTTAATGTTGAATTGAATTAGAATTGAGCTAGAATTTCAAAGATATGAAATAAAAAAAGAATTACAAAAGTTTAAAAGATAGTTCACTTTAGAAATCCTTATCTTTCTTTCATTTTTTTTTTAAGAGCGCTATATTTCCCATTTTATTAAAATATGACTCTCAGTTGGGATTTGTTTCAAATTCGCATTTGTAGCAAAATAATTAATTGATAATTGCCCCTTCTTATCTGGCTGAAATAAAATCGATCCAATATTAAAATCTTACGCACATGCAAATTATCAGTTAGGCATTTGAGTTTTAATTTTATTGCACACAAATCACATTTTCTAATTCGTAAATATATGTTGTATTTTAATAGTTTTTTTGCGAATTTTCGCTAAGAAATTAAATTTTTTTATCGCAATTATTTTTTTAAAAAAATATCGATATTATGATACATTAAGTTCAAATCACAGGTTCAAGAAATCACTCTTTGACTTCCTCGGCTTGTGTCAATATCATCGTTAATCCATGCAGTGTTTCAGTTGTTCTTTTGATTGTTATTGCTACAAAAGTTCAAATTTTTTAAAAAGAAAATTTGTAAAGTTTCTTTATATAATTTTATTACTTGTAAAACTCAAATCGTTTATTTTACTATTAACTTTTAATGTCACAATTTGAGTAACTCCTTTTTGAAGAGATTGATTTGTGTGATTTTGTCACTATCGTTTTTACAGTAATTTCGGTACTTACATATTAACGCAACCAGGCCAAAATTCGCATAAATCGCCAAATTTGGCGAACCTACTTGTTGAGAAACTGATCTGAAAAGTTTCCTTGTTCCTTGTAATATTTTGTAATCGCCCTGACATACTTTAGGATCCAGGAAAGTTCACTGGAAATAATAACTGCAAATAATAATCAAAAACAGTCTTCTCAGCCGTCCGCTCTGCTATCTCGTTATTCTATTGGACGTTTATCATCGTCCTTCTACTTCCTTGTATACCCCTATAAAAGGGATGACACAATTGTAAAACCTCACTTCTTAGCTAACAATAAAAGCTTAAAGTCAATCGATCTCATGGCCTATTCTGTTTATATCTTTCTTGCACAACAGCAGAGCGTGGTTTACCTCAACTGGGCCCCTCTTGCTTAATCTTCCGTTTTTGACTCCGCAATAAGAGCAGCTACCGTAACTGGGTCGAAACCTCTTCCACTGGAGGGAGATTAAGGTAATGACTCGAAAAGACAACTTCATTCTTTGAGAGAAAGGAATCAGTTGAAAGGATGTTTACATAACCTAGCCTGGAGGAAGAAGCTATCCTCATCGTACACCCTCTGTCCCTCAACTGATTGATTGGAATAGAAGCGTGCTGAAAGAGAAAGTAATCTGCCCTTTCTGAAAGAATCCGGAGAAAAACAAGAGTAACAGAAGCCTTTTGCGAAAATGAATAGACCAGAAGCGCTGATGCAAGTACAAAGGAATCTTGGAATTCGGGATAGTAATTCTGAAACAATGATGATAAATTTATTTGATGGAAACAATTATCCTATATGGAAAAGGCGAATCAGAGCTACCCTGGAAGCCAAAGAGTTGGATCAATATCTGGATGAAGAGCCAGCAGATACTGATGCAGAAAAACTGCGGGGCAAAAAGGCCTACGCATTACTAGTACAGTATATTGGCGATTCTGTACTATCAACCCTTCATGCTGAAGAGACTGCAAAAGCCGTTTGGAGCAAGTTGAAAGCTCAGTACGAAGATGGAAGCAAAGGAACCGTCAGCCAAATCCTTGCCAGGAAGAAACTGATGACGGTGATGAAGATGCGAGACGTACCAATGCGGGAGCATTTGGATCACATCTCTAGGCTGGCCGCTGACTTAAAATCATCTGGAGCCACTGTAACTGATGAGGACTTGGTGGTGTATATCCTGATGTCGCTGCCAAAAGAATACGAAGGGATAAATACTGCCCTGGAAAACCAGCCTTCCCCTGGAGTTTTTGGATTTGATATTTTGGCTCATGTCCGAGCCAGACTGATAGATGCTGAAGCCTTGATGACAGAATCCAGAAGCGAAAACTCTCCTCGCCGGACCAAATGTCTAGTAGATGCAGCCGCTTTCAACAGTGTAAACAAAAGAAATTTTTTCTGTACTGCATGCAAGAGAAAAGGACATTCAGCTCGTTTCTGCAGAACCAAAGTAGTCTGCTACCGCTGTGGACAGCGTGGTCATTTTCAACGAGATTGCTCACGTAACAGACCACGAGAATCACCACAGGAGAATGCGTCTTCTGCTGTGACTTTCGCTGCTGGAGAATTTAATGAAGAAACCTTCATCTTGGACTCAGGATGCACTCAACATATGTCCTCTAGAAAAGAATGGTTCACCAGACTGAGACCACATACTGGAGTTGTAAAATGTGCATCGAAGGAGGACACACTAGAAATAACTGGCATCGGCGACATTGAAGGAAAAACGTCTAATGATAAGGATATAATTCTGAAGGATGTCCTTCTCGTTCCAAGGTTGAATGGCCAGTTGGTAAGCGTAAACTGCATTGAAAATGCAGGTTTTTCCATTGTCTTTGAAGCTGAAAAAGTCGTCGTAAATTCTGAATCGGAAAGCATTAAATTTGCCGATAAGAGAAGCAATGGCCAATACATTTGTGACTTTATTCCTATTGAGGCAACTGCCATGAGTGCCACTGCACAAGAAAATGGAATGCTGTGGCACCGTCGTCTAGGTCACCCCAATAAGATAACGCAGAAAAAGATGTCTTTTCCTATCCCGCACGATTTTTGTGGAATATGCCCAGCTGCTAAGCAAAGTGCGACCCCAATTGGAAAAGGTCCAAGAAGAAGAGAAACGACTCTTTGGAAGACTGTCCATACAGATTTATGTGGACCTATTACTCATGAGACCCCTTTAGGAGCCAAATATTTTTTGACTTTCACCGATGACTACAGTCGCTTTACTGAAGTCAGACTCTTGCGAACCAAGGCCGAAACAGCTAAGGAACTGATACACTTCCTCAAATCGCACCCATCGGTGACAAAAGTAAGGTGTGACAACGCCAAGGAATATTTTACGACAGAAATAAAAAGTTTCACCAGACGAATGGGGATTACCTTGGACCCATCTCCACCATATGTACCTGCCCTAAATGGAATATCGGAAAGGGTTAACAGAACCCTAGTTGAAAAAGCACGAGCAATGCTTATGGATGCAAAACTTCCCAAGACATTCTGGGGATATGCAGTACAAACTGCAGCTTATCTAAAGAACCGGACACCCAGCAGATCCGTAGGAAACTCTACACCATTTGAACTGATAAATGGGAGAAAAGCAGAACTCAAATATCTAAGAGTTTTTGGAAGTGAAGCCCATGTTTTAATACCTAAATCTCAAAGAAAGAAAATGGACAGTCGTTCAAAGAAGATGGTTTTTATGGGATATTCGACCATGGGTTATCGACTATTGGATCGACAAACAAACCGTATAACCATCAGTCGAGATAACATTTTCAACGAGCATCGTAAAGAAAAAGAAATTCCTTTCGCAACAATCGAATTCCCTGAGTTGGAAACTGCCATGGAGCAAGAAAATGAAAACACGGAAGAATCTCCATCCACTGACCCAGTGACCTCACCTGACCCCACCGAGCGGACACGCCCCACGCGAGTGAGGAAACCCCCTACTAGATACCCCAATGCGGAAGTTTACGCAGCAATGACGTCGGCGGAAGAAACTCTCACTTTCAATGAACTTTGCTCCCTGACCGCACCAGAACAACTACCCTGGAGGCAAGCGATGACGGAAGAAATCAACTCCATGAAGAAAAATGAAGTGTGGAAGTTGGAAGAACTTCCCCCCAACGTAAAACCAGTTTCGAGCAGATGGGTATTAAAGAAAAAGGGAAATGGAAAGTTTAAAGCGCGCCTTGTCGCCCGGGGATTTCAGCAGAAGTAAGGCCTTGACTATAAGGAAACCTTTGCCCCTGTAATCAGCTATCCAGCTCTACGCATGATATTTATTCTCATCTTACTACAAACTCTGTATGTTAAAGTTCTTGATGTGAAAGCTGCATTTTCAAATGGTGACTTAAATGAGCAAATATACATGACTCAACCAGACGGTTTTGATGATAACTCCGGAAGAGTTTGCAAACTCTTCAAATCCATTTACGGATTGAAACAATCACCAAAAATGTGGCACGAAAAGTTCTCAGAGCTAATGACGAAACTGGACTTTGTGGCCATGGAACATGAACCCTGCATCTTCATCAGGTCTGTAGATTTAGTTAATATTTATATTGCCCTATACATGGATGACTTAATCTGTGGAAATAACTAGATAGAAATTAACAAAATTATTGATATCATGACTAATACCTTTGAAATGTCTAGATCTGGTAATTTAACTCAATTTTTGGGTATAAATATTGAACTTACTGATAATACATTCTCAATGGATCAGGAATCTTATATTCTGAAACTGATTACTAGATATAATTTAATGGATGCTAAAATTCATGACCTGCCTATTCAGTCAAAGGCTACTGCGGCAGATTTTCAGAATGGCGAAAATTTTAATTGTCCCTATAGAGAACTAATAGGCTCACTTTTATATTTGGCTTTGATAACCAAACCCGACATCTCATTCGCAATTAATTGCCTGAGTCAACATCAAGAAAAACCAACCGAATCAGCTTGGAATAATTTAAAAGGTGTTCTTAGGTATCTTAAGAAAACCTCAAATTACAAATTAACATACATAAAGTCTGAGAGTCTTCCCAACCAACTATCGCTTTATGTGGACTCAGGCTGGGGATCGGATTCAAAAGATAGAAAATCGATAACAGGATACTTTGTCAAATTTTATAACTATCCAGTCATGTGGAATTGCTCTAAACAAAAGGTTATTGCTCTGTCATCCACTGAGGCAGAAATCATCGCCTTAAGCAAAGGCTTACAAGATCTTATATGGTTGAAAAATATTTCAACAGAAATTGTTAATCAAAGTTTAAATCTAACCATATACGAAGATAACATGTCTTGTATTAAATACTTGTTTAATGATAACAATCAGGGAAGACTTAAGCACTTGGATATCAAACTTAAATTTGTTAGGAATGCAGTCAAAGAAAGCAAAATAAAACTGAAATTTATCTCCACAAACTTACAGATAGCTGACGTATTAACTAAATCCTTGGGAAAAACCAAGTTCTATCAGTTTTTAAATTCAGTTGGACTTTTGAATAAAGACTAATTTTTTTTAAGGACCTATTTATATTATTGTCCTTAATTTGACTGTTAGTGATCAACTTTTTCTTTATATATGTCTATTGCCAGAGTTTTCTGTTTATGTTAACAAAATAATTAATGCTTTTGTTCAAAATGAAATGTACTTTGTTAATTAACATTTTAATTGTTTGCATTTATATTATATCACATATCTGTCATTACCATGAGATTGAGGGCGGGCTTCTTGAGAAGAACTGAAATTGTTTTTATCCCGTTTAACCATTTTTGCAGTCTTGTTTTGCATTTAACAGCTGTTTTTGAGCTCAGTGCGATTAAGGGCGGGTGTTGAGAAACGGATCTGAAAAGTTTCCTTGTTCCTTGTAATATTTTGTAATCGCCCTGACATACTTTAGGATCCGGGAAAGTTCACTGGAAATAATAACTGCAAATAATAATCAAAAACAGTCTTCTCAGCCGTCCGCTCTGCTATCTCGTTATTCTATTGGACGTTTACCATCGTCCTTCTACTTCCTTGTATACCCCTATAAAAGGGATGACACAATTGTAAAACCTCACTTCTTAGCTAACAATAAAAGCTTAAAGTCAATCGATCTCATGGCCTATTCTGTTTATATCTTTCTTGCACAACACTACTTACGGCAACCCTAAGTGATTTATATAATTTTCTTTGTACATCTTGAATAAATGTATACCGGGCAGTGGCACTTGACCTTAAAAAAACATCAGTGTAGGGTATACCGGGCAGTGGCACTTGACCTTAAAAAAACAGTGTAGGGTATACCGGGCAGTGGCACTTGATCTTAAAAAAACATCAGTGTAGGATATACCGGGCAGTGGCACTTGACCTTAAAAAAACATCAGTGTAGGATAAACCGGGCAGTGGCACTTGAACTTAAAAAAACATCAGTGCAAATCGCATACATGCAAAAAACATAACATACAAATCGCGCCAACCTGGTTGCGATAATACGTAAGAACCGTAATTTCTTCTACAGATTTCACGATTTTTAATTGTTTTTTTAATGTAAGGATGATTTACAAAATGTTAAGAAGAATAAAATTAGTTTGTTTTTTTCCCTACAAAATGGGAGAATATTGCTAATATTCGAGTAAAATTTTATAATGCTTTTATTTTGTTCATATAGGTTTTTTCGTTTGAGAAACACAATGCTATTGTAACTTTAAATTAGTAACATATATATTTGTTATTATTAAAAGTGTCTTGTCGAAGTGTGTTTTTTAAGTGCAAATTATTCATAATCCTTTGTTATTTTAATGCATTGGAACTTGTGCTATTATGTTTTCCATTTCTTTTTTTAATTTATCCAGTGTAATTCATTGAATTTAATGCAATTTTATAAAGACCTTAAAGTTTTCAAAACGAAAACTTGCTAATCATAAATAAAAAAATTCTTCTATTTAACTAATGTCTTTATTTTATGCAAAATAATTGTCTGAAACAGTTTTTCATTGATGTTAGCCTATCCATTCTTACTCTACCTACTCCTACATCATATCATTATTACCCAATTATAATTGCATCATACTCTTTTTTGTTTTAATGTTTTTTGGTATATTTTAGTGAGAAAAATAAACATTTTAATAAGTGTAATGATAGTTTTATAATTAGAATAATATCTTTTGCATTTAAATAAATTCTTTTATAATATAAAAGCCTGGTAGCAGAAACCCTCTGGTGTGACTGCAGACTTAGCAGATTATTTTTAATCCCAGATTTTTTTTAATCGTGAAAAACTTCTGAGAAAGCTAGGAATTAAGATCAATAAAAGAGAAACTGATTTTCTATCTTCTTTTGATTACAATAAGAAATAATTTCCTTCTTTTTAAATCTGATGCAAAAAATAAACACTGACAACTCCATTCCACAGACACTTGTATTTTTTTCTACATTTATACTAAATAAGATCAAAGAGAAATGTTTTAATCTATAACCTTTTTTCAACTACCTACTCAAAAATAACCGATTTCTGCTCTTGTAACATTAAACCTTACATTGTTCATTGTTCTGGTTATTGATTTCTTTGTCTGCAAAATATCTGAAATTGTATGGTAATGAATTTCATTTGAAATTTTTTTAAATAGCACCATTAAATAGAGAATTAGAACCAAAGCACCATTAAATACTTTTCTAATGATTCTTCCCTTTGAAATAAAGAGGTATTTTTAAAAATTGTCATTTTCTTATTCCATTATTATGTACATCCATACCTTATTTTCTTGGGCAAAATTAAAGTAACGTATAAAATTCAAAATTTTTTTTGACAACATGAAGTTTTTGTATGATTTTTTAAATATCTAATAGTTGTAAATTTTGCTACATATATGTTAAATTATAAGCTTTATTTTAACAATACTGATCTCTATGTGCCTACATTTGGTTTTGAGCTTATGAAGATTATGTTAAATATTTCTGCTACTGTGTCCAAAAGTATGAAGAATAATTTATAGTTTGGTAAATATTTTTTGAAGTCTAAGTCAAAATATATTTGACTCTGCTTTAAATAAAAAGCAAAGTTGTCTTCTTTCCAAACCATTCTTATTGTCAATGTATCAAATCTTAGCCATTATTTTTAGTTTTAAAAATGTTCAAAAAAATTTTCTAGCATGTTTAAAAACTTTCAGGGAATAGATTTAAGCGATTACCTAGTGCTGTCAAAAATCAATTTAATTCGTAAGTTCTTTAAAGTTAATTTAGTTTTAAAATTTGAACTGTGTATAATATTCTAATAATTTTTTTTAAGTTTTAATATTATTTCAATAATGTATAATGAATTTTAGCATTGTATGTTTATGAGTTACTAATATTTTTCAGAATTATAATTTATAATACTTGATTTTTTTAAGATTTCAGTGAAAGATTCTCAAAACAAACAAGCCCCTATGGGAATAGAAATAAGAGTTTTTAAAGTAGTACTAAATGGTAAATGAGGAAATATTTGTAATTTGCAAAAGTGATAAAATGAAATTTAATAATTTTCTCTCTGATCTCTTAATTTCTTTGCCTAATTGTGTAATATTTTATCACTAATTACATGACCCATTATTCTTTTTAAGGTTTACAAGATGGAAATCAGCCTAGTTGTAGCACCCAATTAGAAAAAAATATTATAGAGCAAGTTTCTGGATCTTTTGCCGATGTTAGCATCGCAAATAATTCAAAGCCAGTATGTTTAATCGTTCTGGGAATGGCTGGATCTGGCAAAACAACTTTTGTCCAAAGAATAACATCCCATCTCCATGCTAAGCAAACACCACCTTATGTCATCAACCTTGATCCTGCTTGTCACACTGTACCTTTTCCTGCAAACATAGATATTAGAGATACAGTTAAATATAAAGACATAATGAAACAATATTCACTTGGACCTAATGGTGGAATAATGACAGCATTGAATTTATTTTCGACTAGATTTGACCAGGTTATGAGCTTTATTGATAAAAATAGTTCAAAATGCAAATATGTCATATTTGACACTCCTGGTCAAATTGAAGTGTTTACTTGGTCGGCTTCAGGTATGATTATTACTGAAGCTGTATCATCTACTTACCCTACTGTTATTGTATATGTTATGGATATTGTAAGAAGTTCAAAGCCAGTAACTTTCATGTCAAATATGCTATATGCTTGTAGCATTTTGTATAAGACAAAACTTCCATTTGTGGTTGTACTAAACAAAACAGATGTTCTAGATTGTTCTTTTGCTATTGAGTGGATGCGAGATTTTGAAGCATTTCAAGAAGCTTTGGAAACTGATTCTTCTTATGTTTCTAACCTGACTCATTCCATGAGCCTCGCTTTAGATGAATTTTATAGTGATCTTCGAGCTGTTGGCGTTTCATCTCATTCTGGCTCTGGTGTTGATGATTTCTTTAAGCAAGTGTGTGAAGCAGCAAAAGAATATGAAACCGTGTATAAACCAGAATATGAAAAGATGTTGCAAAAGAAGAAGGAATCCGAAAAATCGAAACAGGATAAAGAAATGAATCGAATGAAAAAAGATTTAGGTAAAGATATAGATGTGGGTTGGGTAAATACCCAGTGGGTAGGGTATTTTCCCCTTCCTTGGGTAAATACCCAAATTCAGGGTATTTATATTTTTTTGTTCTTTTTAAAGCATATTAAAAAAATTTGTTTTACTTATAGTTCTGAGAACAACATCACTATCTTTATTTTTCAAAAATGAACTTTAAACTTAAAATATATAAGTTCCAGAAAAAATATTTCAAAAGAACTATAAATTCCTAAGGGAGAAGCTACATTGTGGCATTAAAAAGTAATGTGAAAAGTTTGCATTGTATAAAATAAAGTAGGAATTATATTAAATCAGTTGTTCAAGGTTGCAAATTTTTCAAAAGAAATAATTTTTACAATGCAATGGGATAAACTGGATTAAATAAAAGATATTCTAAATAAGCCCAAAAAATATTATGAATTGTAAAAATTAAAATTTTTTAAAACTAAATTTTATACTGTTTTTTTTCCCCTTCCATTTATATTGAGTTAATAAGTTTAATATGAGGGATAAGCTGAAATTACAGCATTTTTTCCCATAAGAGAAACAGCCTTTCGACTTTTTAAAATGAATTACATAAAATTTGAGTACATTTTCTCATTACAAAAGTATATTTCTACGAAAACTTTCTTTGTTTAGATATTGTTTTTAAACCCACAAATATTTTGAATTATGATTCAAAATGTGAATTTAAAGAGGATTAAACCATAACCGCTCTTATATAAAGAAAATTAGAAAAAAAAAAAAAAAAAAAAAAAAAACGATTTTATTAATTTATATGTTCAATTGAAAGAATTTTTATTCATAGTAAATGACAAATTAAATATTGATAATGTAAGCAAAACTTGCATCTAAAATATATATAATTTGGTACAAAGAAAAACGTAATTATTGAATTTTCAATAAAATTGATAAAACATTAAGGTATTTATGAATTTTGGTACCTGGGTAATTACCCAGGGTATTTTCCTCAAATTCTAAAACCAAGTATTTTACATCCATAGGTAAAGGTTCTGAAGTTGAATTGAAAAAAGATGATGATGAAAGTAATCTGAAGAGTGTTCATGATGATCCTATTTATGTTCAACAAGGTATGGATGATGATGACACATCTGATGAGGACTGGACGACAGGGAAACTGACTTATGGAGATGATGATTAAAAAATAAATTGAATTCTATAATTTGTCTTTTTTCATATATTTTGTACAAATTTGTTTTTCAAATTTTTTTGAAAAGAAAATGTTTTTAGTAGAAGAAGGTTTTTGCATTAATACTTTCAGGTTGTTTTATTGTATTAATATCTTACATTTGAGCTATTAAATCTTAAATTTTTTTTATCAATATAAAACTTTGATAGGTATTTTTTATGTTTAAAAAAATGGAGTTATAAAAGTTAATGTAGGTATTGAGTCTTATTGATTGGAGTGAACATATTAATATTTTCCTCAAAATTATTGTTTTTCTTTTTAATATTTTATCTAGTAAGAGAAACCAGATTTTTAATTTTATAAATTTTTTCTTTAACATCGATTTTTTCTCATGATAAGAATATTGAAACTAATTTCAGTATGGAATGTGAAAAAGTTTCATTTTGATTTTATAGGTTTCATATTCAAATAAAAGCTTGAAATGTGTAAGTTGTTTTATAGTTTTCAGCTCATAATAAGCAGTTAACTGTTACAGATCAGGAAAGGAGAATCATTAAAAGTGAAAGAAAGGATCAAGATTCCGTTTTCATGTTATATTGAATGAGAGTTCTAACTTCTGTAAAGCAATTTTTTTATTAATGTTTGTGCTTTATTTTAAAATTATGTAATTAATTGAGTGGTTTTCTACGAAATTAAATTTTGGTGCATCAATAATATTAATAAATTATCAAATTGACTAGCATTTTAAAAAATCTGTTGTTTTTTTTTAACTTTTAATATTTTATACTCTTCAGATGTAATTGGTCACATTAAGGAAACCTTCTCGAAAGGACAAAGTTTCCATCCGAAAAATTTATGCTTGGTATTTTTTATTATTGACACATAAAACAATGTCATTAAAATGTTTGGTAATTTTACTCTTTCTGATAAAACCGATTTTAGAATTCCACTGAATGAAACCAAACATATCCTCAATTGACAAGTTTTCCAACAGTGTAATTTAGGCTGTAATTTTTTACTTAGTCAAACAGCAGTATCACTAGAATATTTCATGCTAAATCTTTCATACTGAATTGGTCTGGGGGCATTGATTTTGTGGATAGGGGCTGTCCATATAGGATGTCACTTTTTAGTTAGCATTTTTGACCCTTTATTCTCCTTTGTCTCACAATGTCACACTTGAGCCACGATGACTCAGAGGATAGAATGTTCACCTCCCAATGAGGTGGCCCTAGTTCAAATCCCAGCGGTTGTTGGTCGATGTGATTTCTGCTCTCGGCTCGCACTAACCACAGTACTGACGTAAAATATCCACACAGTGGTAGATGGATCATGGGTTCGCATCCCCTCACCATGTAATGCAAATATGGATTTGTTACATCAAAAAGCTTTTCACAAAGGTAGGTTTGTTTTATTTTTAATCCAGGAGTTCCTTTGTCTTCTGGGTCAGACTCAAATTTACAATGCCATGGAGTTGAACATTGATAGTCGTAAACTCAGAATTGGGTCTGCTGTTCAATACAATCGTGTCACGCTCACTGTAAAAGGTGTTCTTCTCGGGGAAAATAATCACTTTGAAATAACCTTGCCGGTTTTAATAACAAAACTTTATTGAGACAAAACACATAGAAAACTAAACTACATAACACAGAAAAGAAAAATAAACATTTTCTAATCACGTGACTTTGTGCTGCCATTTCATTTTGAAAACTATAAACAGAAACACTCACCATATCCCCTTATCCCTTGTGAAATGTCATGCAGTAAAATATCATATAATTCCTAACTGTGTTTTAATGACATTTGTGAGCATAACAATAATGATTGTAAGGGTACTTATTTAATATTTTGATAGAAAAAATGGTATTAAAAAATATTTAATCTGCAGTTTTTTAATCAAAACATGTGTTATCATACTGCTTGTTACTTTTTTATTACCCCTTGTCACAAAATGACAAAATTTTACTAACTCACTCCTACAAGCGTGACATTATTTGTGGATAGCCTCTTTAAGGAATCGATTAGTGATATTTATCAATGCATTTCGTGAATCGGTGATTTACCTGGCTCTTTTGTTTGATTTAATTCTGGAGTTGATTAATTTAAATTCAAAAATATTCCGATCTTTTGATAAAATGTCTATGACTCTAATTTAACATTAATACTGAAAAAAAGTAATGGGTCAATGGGTGATAATCATCATCAAAGCTTAACCAATGGGTGATAATAGGGAACAGTCAACATTTTCAAAGGTGTTATTCAGAAATACTTAAATTGCAAACTGAGAAGGAAATGTAACAATGTTGTTTTGTTTTTTAATGCAGTAATTACTAAATAAGCAATGCAAATTCTTTTATTATTGTTACAAGGAAATAATATGACTAATTCGAAATAAACAGCAAATTCTTTTGAAGTATCATTTAATATCCAAATCTTACATCACCTGTAAAAGACGTTAAAAAAAAGAATAATAGTATGTGTATAAATCAAAAATTATTTTCAATAAGATCTTTGGTTTTTCTGATGGGCCTTTCTTTTCTGGTAAAGGTCGAACAGAAAGACTTTTTCGGAAAGTGAATTTCATGATATTTATATTATCACCTGTAAAAGACGTTAAAAAAAAAAAAAGAATAATGGTATGCGTATAAATCAAAAATTATTTTCAATAAGATCTGTTTTTCTGATGGGCCTTTCTTTTCTGATAAAGGTCCAACAGAGAGACTTTTTCAGGAAGTGAATTTCATGATAATTAATCGGTGTGTTGCTGTCTCGGGTTTTTAAAATTTTTCTCCAGCATATTGTTATAAAAAGAAAAAGGAATTCTTATCCTAGATATGAAAATAGTCATTACAATTCTAAATCGTAAAACAGAAGTTTATAAATTTTTTGTTAACTTTTGCGAGTTTGGTTTCATAGCAATCACAACAATTTAAAACTTGTTATTGCACCGAAAACATGAGTTCGACTTTCTAGTGACAATTGTCATCAGAAAAAATGGAGATCTTATTGAAAATAAATTCTCGCACATGTAAAAATATAATTGTAATTGATAATTCTTCTCTATGCTTTCTAACATAAATAATCACAAAAATAATATTTTTTTGCTTGAAATTATCTTAGAGCAAACGAGTTTAATATGGATGCCTCATAGAATTAGATATTACTAATAGGGCCATATTTTTCTATCGGGTAGAGTAAAAAGTCATTGCGTTTTATTCTCCATATTTTTCAAATCTATATCCTTAAATAAAGGTTAAAAGTCTATCAATGATATATGTTTCCTTTTATTCAATGACATTTTGCTATCTTTCAGTGATCTTCATAATTCCTGGTTCGTTGAAAGGCCTGTCTTTATTTACGAAAAACTGAACTAAGTGCTGTTTTACCTTATCTTAATTCAACGTTATTTCAATCGAGGAGTTTTGAAGAAATCAAAACTAGTGGAAGTCTGGCAGCGGAATGTCATGTGAGTATGCTGGGTGGAGCAACACATCTACTGAGCTGGATTTGATGATATTCTTGCACTCTCATGTGCAACTCTGCTGCATTTTGAAAGATATTCTCAATTTCAGGCTTCATTTTCCATCCTCTGAAATCAAACCGAAAAATCTCCCGATCTTTATATGGTGGCTAATATAATCAAGAAAAAGAGTTCTTTGTCAGAAACTAGTTATTTTATCATGATCATCTAAAATCTTTGAAAAATTATTTTGCATTTTCTTAATGCATATAGTGCTTAAAAGGTGTTTATTTTTTGTTGAAAGATTTGACTGCGCGCTCCGTTATCAAATGCTTTGAGTATTTCAGAAACTTTGCTTCTGTCATCTGTTGCAAAAAAAAAAAAAAAAAAAACGCACAGACTTTTTACTTAATCCAATATTTACATATTTTGAGGGTCAAGAAATGGAATTCGAAAAAAAATAAAGGTATGCTGTTTTCAAATAAAGTACGTTTTTATTTCGTAACTGAATTAAACGTCTACATTGGCGTATTTAGGGCTTGCTTCTCGAACTATTAAGTTTTCATCTGGATGCCCGAAAATTCAATATTGAAATCAAGAGTTATTCAAGCTTTCTATGTTTTTATTTTGATAAATTTCGTTAAAGGGGCCAAAACATACTGTTGCAGAAAAAAAGTTCTTTCTGCGAAAGTAATAAAATACTTGACTAATATATAAATTTTTTGGGAAAAATGTTCTTTGTTCAAACTATAGCTTTGTTTTATTTATCATGATATCCGTTAAGTGACGTTATTTAACGGCGGCATAGCTAGAAAAGTTTAATTGGGAGGGGGATATACTTTTGCAAGTTCTTTAGTGTTTCTTTTACTACACTCTTTTAACATTACTATGCTAAAGTGACATTACCCGTGAAAAGTGACAGTGAAACAATATGTCTAAGGTATGAATCAAACCCACCAGCACAAGTCTATTGATATATCTATGTTGCTCTTCTTCAGGTGTCTACAAATAATTTCTTTTTTAAAGTTAGATGCGATACTCTCTATAGATAGGGTTAGTGAAGACGTAGATCATGACGTCTACCATCATCCTTCCCTCTTAGCTTTCCAAACATTGTTTTAAACTGAATCCTTAATATAGCGTTTCCCATTAAACGTTACGTGATGCATGTTTCTCGTAATTGTTTTTTTTAAACTAAGTAGTTCATTTAATTCCATTAAGGAGCTAGTTTGGATAAAAAATAATCGATTTGGTTGCAATCACACCATTGATTTTTAGTTTAGGGACAGTTAAATTCAGGGAAAAAAAAAGGACTGGTTATTAGTATCTGTTCCGAAACATTGTTTCGACTTTTTACAGAATTACGATTTCTGTATAAATTATCATTCGAATCAATACTTTTGATTAAGAGATATTGGTGAGGCAGCATTGTTTTATCATAAATAAAAATGTGCATTTTATTTGTTTATTTTGGAATTTATTTAACTTTAGAGAAATTTTTTACCTATCTGAAATAAAACAATAATTTTTAATACAAAAATTATAATGAGAAGCTTTGTAACCCGTATCTAATACTGCGTATCAATTAGTCTCAACGCACTTGAAATAAGACCTGCATTGACTGAAGTATTTCTTTAATGTATGTAAGTGTCGAGTTAAATTTCAACGAGCTCAACATTTATTTTTTCACTAAAACTTGATTTATTTCCAAAGTTAAAAACGAAACATCGTAATTATTTTTATTTTAATATTTTTGTTTATTTGATTATTATAATTATTATATATTAAAAAATATGATATTAATCATTTTTTCTCTTATGAAAAATTTTATGATGCTATAATGTCTATTTAATGGTTCTTACAAAAAAATAATAATAATAAATATGTTTAAAAAATCATAACACATGAAGCTTATACATTATCTGAATATCTTAATCTTTCTCTGAAATTCAAATTGGGAAATATTTAAAAATTCTCAAAATAAAATTGCATGAGATTATTTTTACTTATGAAGTATGAATTATGTACTTATGAAGAGTCCTGAAGGCAATAAAAGAAAAAGTTACATTATTTCGAGAGACACCTTCGTAATAATGCCAAGCAGTCTAAGTCTCAGTAGCTCAGTGTTATATTTCGAATCTTCAAAGCACAAGGTTTCAGGTTCGATACGGAACGCGGACACTAATTCCTTATTTTTCTTATTTAATTCTATGAACATTCCAGCCAGAAGCTTTTGGTACATTCAATTTACGTCATTTCCTCTTTCGTTATTTCTAGGAAGTTTCTAGAACGTTCTTTGTTAGTATATAAGCGATCCCTTGATTGTACACAGGCAGTTCTGAGTGCAGACTGGTTCTTGTCATTTGTACTTTATTCACTTTAATAAATTCATTAGTTAAACCTCATCTTGTCATCTGTATTAAACCACTTTAACGTGACAACTTTGGTGGAGGCGCCGGGTACGAGTTAACCTCTCAATCAACATCACGGAGCAAGACACTGAACAGCTAAGATGAAGTCGTCGAGTCCAAGGACTTCCACCTGAATTTGGACTATACGAAAAACCTATAAAGAAGCCGTTCCTGAAACCTTTGTGCCAGAGACAGCCATGAACACTGTGGCAGAGACAGACATGACCACTGGGGACCAACAGGATGTGAAACCTGCCTTTTGGATGAAGCCAACAGTTGCTGCTGAAGCCAGGAAACCAACTATCTTCCGGGGTGCTCCCGGACAAGACCCGACAAAATGGCTGAAGGAATACCAGAGAGTGTCATCGTACAATCATTGGGATGACACCATGCAATTGGCTAATGCGTACTTCTTCCTTGACGGCACCGCAAGACAATGGTACGAAAACAACGAGGTCTCACTGACGTCTTGGACTCTATTCGAGGATGGTTTGAAAGTGACATTTGGAGACATTTTACCTCAGACGGAGCCGAAGATCACCTCAAGTCTCGCGCACAAAAATCCGGCGAAAGCATTCAGTCTTACTTACATTCAAGACGTTCTCGGACTTTGCATTCAGGTTGACCCGACCATGTCCGAATGAGATAAGGTTTCCCACCTCATGAAGGCGTCGCAGAAGATGTGTTCCAGGCACTTCTTACGAGAGAAATCTTAACAACATCCGATTTTTCCAAGTGGTGCCTGTACATAGAAGAAATGAGACAAAAGAGAGTGGGACGTTACAAGTTTGCCAGGTTACCTAATGTTGTTCCTATGGCCGCCGTGCACGAAGCACCTGACTCGGCGGTGCTAATTCGCCAGATTTTCAGGGACGAAATTCAACATGTAAACGCGCAGCCATTCGAAATCCATCCTCATGAACTGCAAACTACTGAGGCTTCTATTCGGAACAAGATCGACCGATCCATTGCAGCCCTTACAACCAATCGACCTCCCTTCGTCACAACAGGGCGCCCGGTGGCAACACCTCCTAGATGTTTGACGACATACGCCGCAAGGCCAAAAAATAATGTTCCTCGAAGTGAACCCCAACGAAAGACTGACTTGTGGCGTACCGCGGATAACCGTCCGGTGTCTCACGTAGCACCTAATATTAGCTAACATCAGAAAATCGGTAAAATCTAACATTATCTTGCACAACTTCTAATATTAGAAAGATACAAGAGACCGCTGTTTGCTCTGCATTATATAATATTAGATTCTATGCAAACTAATATTATCTAGCGTTCGCCGTAATATTATTTTGCATTAGTTTTAACGCCATATAATATTAGATTTTGTATTTTCTGATATTATCTTGCGTTGCTCTTTATTTTTGGAGTAAGCAAGAGGAGGATTTGGATGGTAGTAGAATAATTCGGCGATATAATTTTACTTAATTTGCTGTATTGCGGTGAAGCAGTAAAACATAGAACAATAGTTTTATAATGTCATGCCATGCATTATTTACTTAGATCAATCACACCGTTAAAAGACTTCCTTTTTTTTTTTTTTAAAGAAATTTCACCATTAATTATTTTGTTTTCATTTTAACTTATTTTCTCTGCTACAAACAAACATGAACAATGAAACTCAATCAATTAATTTTCGTTCCTTCACTAAAAAAAAAAAAAAAATTTAAACAATTGTAAATTGGACGAAAAGCATGTTAGAAGTTAACTCAGTTGATGTCGAGGAATTACATAAAGATCGTAACCGAACACATAATTAGGCGAAACTGATAATTATTCTTTCATTTTTTAAACTTTAACAAAGCCTTAAATTAAAAATGAATAATGCCATTATTTCAAACCAATTATTTTTTATCCAAACCTGACTATTAATTTATTTAAACAAACTATTTTGTTATTAAAGTTAAACGAAAAACATATGTGACTTCTGTTTCAACAGGAAATACCATAAACTTTGCTTTCATTTTATTGAAACGATTTTGGGGAAATGTCGTTGGTGAGGTCAAGATGTGACGTAGGACTAACCCTGTCCATTATTAATTGTCAGATTTATCCGAACAAGATAACCTTTAGTAATTTGTTTTCCTTTTGGAATAGGCTAATCATCGTTTCCACTGTTATTCTTGTATTATGCTACTAGTTATTTTAAGGCAAAGAAGTGCCATCTATGGTCAAGAATTCATCATCTACCACACACGTCTCACAGCCCCTTTTACAGAGAGGACACCTTCACACACCATCCATCCGTCCGTTGATCGTAATTTTGACTTGAACCAGAGCACGATTAATTTCCAATCCAGTGCAGAGGTATTTATTGATTTGATGGGAACTTCTAGGACTTTGTGACCCCGAAAAATTTAGAGAACACCAGTCACCACTTTGTACTACCGGCTGTTCGGTGCCGATTGTTTTGTTTGTCTTCGGCCGGCGGATATCGAAGTCACGACCTCTTGGCCACGGGCCCAACGCTCTAGCACCCAGACAATCCCGGCTCATTTTTTTAACTGTTACTTTTTCAGTTTCTAATTTTAATGTGTATCAGAAAGAAAAACCCGTATTTCCGTTATTGATTTCCATTTTGAAATACTGATCAGTGCGCAAGACAGTAAACAGTTAATAAATTTTCTTTTAACTATATCAATACTTAATGTGATAACCGTTTTGGTACTTCTAAAATTATAGTGAAAGAAGCATACGCAATAACTAGGAAAAGAATTTTGCATTTTTCCCCTTATTTAAAACAGCAATCTAAGAGCGAGAGATAGTTTAATTATACCTTCGTTGTTCACCTGTAACAAAAGATTTCTATAATTTTGTTAGAAATATATAAACTTGTAAAAACATTTACGCATTTTTCATTTTATTAAAAATTGCTATATATATATATATATATATATATATTTATATATATATATATATATATATATATATATATATATATATATATATATATATATATATATATATATATACACCACCAACAAAAAAATAATTTTTTTTTTATAATTAATGTTAGATTCTTTTCAATAATTATTTCTTTTGCGTGGTTTGCATACTTAAGAAAGTTTTGAAATTGAGTTTTAATGCAGATGTATTTAGATAAAACTTCGTATATTTATAAAAAAAAAAAAAAAAATTCTGAATAATCACTAAATCTATTCATTATTGTATTTAAATATACCATAATATAATAATATTTCATGTTTGATCTTACTTTAGGTGTAATATAACGTTCGAAATATTTATATTCTTTCACTTAGTTAAAGGCCGAGTTCGACGAATGTGTATCAAAAAATTATTAGCCCCTGGCAGTATAATTCTTATTTTGTTTATCTTATGACTTATTCAGTAAAATTGAAATTTGGAACTGAGAAATATTTTTCTCGCTATATTCTTTTATACGCCAATAGTGAAGAGGATAACGTTTTATTAGGATAAGACATGATGTAGCAGTCCTACAAAACTTTCAATTATAAACAGAGTCCCGAAATATGAATTTCACGCTATTTGTGCAATGAAATATTTGCAAGATTATTAAAATTAAGCACTAAATGAAAAAACATCGAATTTTTATCGTTGATCATTTTTGAGTCATTCCCTGGTCACGAAATTCACCCTTTTGTTGATCAGAATGGGCCCCACAGATCAAGAGAAATTTAACCTTTTTTTATAGTCTTATGTTTTTGATATGAAATTTTTCAAAATTTATTCAGTACTTGGAGTGGAAAGAAAATTTATTTAGCTAAGAAAGACTTACTTGGTGTTTTTGTTGATGTTCCCTTTGCCAGCGCATCCCTTTTTTATGCCACCACTGGCGAAGTAATTTTCTAGCCTATAGCATGCAAAATGAAGCAAAGTCATACTGATTTCTTTTGACAATATATTGATTAAGATTTTATATAAGCATTGAGATATTATAAGATATTATTAAGATATTTATAAGGCATTTTAACACTAAGTTAATGATCATAGCAACATTTTCGGGAAAAGGAGTTAATTCGAAGATTGAGACCAGAAGAAATGATTGGCAAATAAGTTCTTCGAAGAAAAAATCTTTTTATACCTTTGAAGTATTTTAAATACTAGCAATTTGATTTGTTACATTTTAAATCTATCGTGCTTGATGAAAATAAAATATTAAAAGTTTTTTTTTCCTTGTTTAACACTGCAAATATAATTTTTAACTCTTTGACGCAGAATTTTCATTAAACATATTTTCATACTTTTTTCATTGTATAAATTAAGGTCAAAATAAGTGAAAAATATTATAATTAACATTTCAATTATTTATACTATTGAAATACAGGGTTAAAAAATGATTTATTTTTTCCTACGTTATAGGTAAAATCTACCAAGCACGGCTCACTTCCAAACAATTATTTTTCTAATTTGCAGTTATTAAGATCTAAGAAAAATAGTTATTAATTATTAAATTTCTTTATTTCACAAAAACAAATATTAGAAAATTTTTGAATATGCATAAGAAAAATTAAAACTACTTTTTTTGGATTTTATATTTCAGTATACAAATTTAATTCTGATAATATGATTTCTTACTATTAGACTGTGTTCTTATAATTAAAAAACACCTAAATAGATTTTTTCTTGCAATTAGAGCGTCAGATATATATATATATATATATATATATATATATATATATATATATATATATATATATATATATATATATATATATATATATCCCATCTGTATCAAAGGGTTAAATAAGATTGTTTCGAAGACTAGGATTATTAGTGAATGTAATAAAGTATGTATACGATAGAATTGGGTAATAAAAAGTGTTTACGTTATGAAAAAAATGTAATTTAATAATTACTCTTGATCAATCTGTTTTCTTCGTTTCTCGTGAGCCAAACCCACATGGGGTGTTGCACGCGCAAATAACACAGGAAGTAAGGTTGGATCTTGTATTCTTGGCTTGTTTGGTGAAGGAATCGGAACACTGTAATAAAATCACGGGATCAATTATTTCTTTAAAGTTAATTGCTCTTTAAAATATTTCAACTTTAGTACATTGGCAATACAATATAATGCTTGACGTTCTTCGTACCCTTGGACGGATCATTTGTATTTTTAAACCATGGAAACTTTAATCAATTGATCGATCTACCTGTTCCAAAAAACTTTTTACGTGGTATTTTGAATAAATTCTTTTCTTGGTGTGGGTCGTAAATGCGTAAATATATATATATATATATATATATATATATATATATATATATATATATATATATATATATATATATATATATATATATATATATATATACATGTTGCGTACTTTTAAATTATAATGTCAACACTTATTTAAGAAAACTGAACGAAAATTTTTGAATATTTTGGTAAGAGAAATGATAAGAAAAAAGTTAAAATTAGTTTAAAAAAACGTTAACAGTAATACTAATAGTCATTTGCTTATAATACGACATGTATTTAAAATTTTATCAATATAACAAATATCAACTCTGCTTTAACTTAAAAGTCACCTTTTATCTGATGTATGCGTAAAATATTCCATAATTTTGTACACATTGTTTTTTGTTTAGAAGGATAATTTTTGATTCAAATTAAATGATCGAACATACTTAAAATTACAATAAAATCCGTTTAAAATTTCTTAAGAAATTTGAAAAAGAAATAATTACCAAAGAACAAAAGTATCTAAAGACTTTTTCTACATAGTGTAATTTATTTGTAAAAATTATACATTTCCAGCTGTAGTTACGGAAAATTTTATCCTTGGGGAAAAAAAAAGAGGCCTCTTTTACATGAGTTGAATAGCCTCCAATTTGGTTTCACCTCATTGCGAGGTTTGAGTGAAGGTCGATTTTTTATTTTAGCTGTCTGTAAAACTGTTTCACTGCGGAGTGAGTCTGTTCGCAAAGAAAACTGAGACACAGTAATTTAACCAAGAATTTTAACCCTTTATACTCTCATGTCCCCTTTCATGGGAAATTAAAGTCCCCACTCTGATATTTAAAATTTATAAGTCTTAGTAGTATTAAGTAAACACATTATTTTATAATTGTCAAAAACATTATTTTATGATTCTTTTAAACCACATTATTTAATTACTACAAAAAATTTTTTTTTTGTATTATGCATTTTAAACGATTAAGATCTTAAATGAGTTTAAATAGTATTTTAAAAGTTCTCGGACTGCAAAGGGTTAAATCAAAAGCTAAATTATTGAAAAGATTAAAAAAAAAGACTATCTCTTTCTCTCTCTAATTTACATCGAAACCGATTATCTACTTTTTATATTGTTTAAAAATTTTGATTTCATTATAAGACATTGATTCTATTTTATTCATTGGTATTTAATGTATTTGAAATAAGTCACTTATTTTCTAATAGATAAAAAATCACGAAAACTTAATTTTCACCATAGATTTTTCTAATGAACAGAATGTAACCTATTTATATAAAAACGTAACAATTGTGCGATTTGACACAATAGTTATTGCCAACTGAGGTTCTAAATGAAAACCGCTTTTATGGCTGTATTAACAAATATATAGAGGAAAGCTGGACAAAAATGGGTAGTCTAATAAAATCGGAATTTTTGAGCAAAAATACAGCTGCAAATTTTTAGAAAAAGCATGAAGCTATTTGAAGACAGACGCTCTATTTGGAGACAGACGAATAACAGAATAGGCTATTTGTTTTTTAATGCTAACGTTTTTAAAAATTCGATTTCAAAAGTTATGATTTTTACACCCGCAGTAATTCTGCAATATTTAATTGCTTCAAGATTTATTTTAGGTAGATTCAGCTTTTGATTACGCCTCTGTTTAACCATCAACTGCCAAAACTGGTTATGCTTTACGATTTCAATTTGTTAAAGCCATTTTCTTTTGTTGCGTTAAAATGAGCTGTCGGATAAGAAAAGCTTTTACAATTGAGTTCAATCGGGGAACTATTTACCGCAATACTTAAATTCAGAATTCCTGGAAGATTGGATATTCTATCTCAACTCTAAACCAAGACTGAATTAGAATGAGTAATTAAATTTCTAGTTGGGTCTAGCTATTGGTCGAAAATTACATCACTACTTGTGGGAAGGGAGATGGTATGTATTTGCTGGCGTTGATGCGATTCTTTATTTCTATTTAATAAATTTATTATTTAAATAAAAAAATGGCTGCTCAATAAGAAATAATAAGACAATTTACTGAATTTTAGAAAGGCATTGCTGGCAAGAAAAATAATAGTAGTACTTCTGAGGATAAATTTTTACAAGACCTGATAGGTATTCAACATAAATACTGTGACTGTAGATAGTTTTTTTGTTTTGTTTCTGTTGCAAATGTTTAGTATGTATGAATGCAACCGACTAAATAAATATCTCTTTTAGGTATTGAAATTATGCAAAATAAAAATAGGGGAAAGTTGGACAAAACGGGATACCATTATTGTTTTTATTAACTATGGAAAATCTGTTAAAGAGAACCACACATAATTTTTTTATGGCTACATCACTTATTGAAGCACAGAAAAAACATGTTTTAAACTAATTTTAATGACTGTGAAATAGAAAAAATAATCATTTTCCGAACTCTTACATATCCCGTTTTAGCATACCTGGGTTGGACAAAACGGGATAGGGTTTACAATGTTTGATTTTTTGTGTAAAACTAACTAAAAAACAAAATTAATTGACTGCAAAATGCAAAGCAAAATTTCTAAAAATTTTATTTATGGGATTTTATTGCTTCTAACATTTTTATATAGACTGTTGTTTTATAATTAAGTACACAAAAATTATGATGCTACATTGGTTCATTCATGAAGTTTAATCATTATTTCTTTTTCTTCCACTTATAATTCACTTTTATATGGAAATGATGTTATTACTAGAGTTTTCTTCTTTCTCTTATCAGTAATTTTTCTGGGTGCGGTCCTTTTACTTGAGGTACAGGTAGAACACACTTTGTAAGGATGGAAAAGGGTAGCTTAGGTCGATAACAAGAGAGTAATAATAATTCTAAAACTGCAGACATCAGTGTGCTCACATCAGTCTGGTGTGCAGCGCCTGGAGGTTCTTGCTGTTAGATAAGTGGTGACCGACAATGCAAACGGGTGATCTGGGAAGACGGCAGGATTGTAAGGACTAATACCAGTTTTGCTAAACTCTTTAATGGTAGTTTCTGCAACGGCTGCCCGTGAGTAGGCTGCGCTGAACAGTTTTGTAACCTCGTAAATTGTAGCGTACCTACCTGGATGGTTGAACAGCCACTTTCGAGCTTCTTGTTCATAATACGTGCTGAGTGGATCCATGAAACTGACATCCAGGGGCTGAAGGCGATGAGTTGTATGTAGGGGGAAGGTTAGGATGATTACATTATTTTCCTTTGCCAAATTTGCAAGTTCTAAACTTTTGGTGTGACTGTTGTGTTCATCAAGCAGCAACAGCACTGGCTTCTTATGCCTAGGGTTGGAAAATTCTACGAACATTTAAAACCAAACAATGAAAATCTTCTTAGTGATGCAGCTGGTCTTGTGATACACTTCGAGGAAATACAAACATAGGAGGGACAAATACCCCAGCTGCACAGATGCATGTTTCAACAGTAACCAAAACTACTCATTCGGCTGAAGGCAAGCTACCCACTTGCTTTTTGCCTCATAGACCGTAGACACAACACTTTTGAAGGCTTGTTTGGCACTGTTAGAATTCCTGTTTCATCAACATTATAAATATCATTTAGAGTAATCTTATGTTTACTTAATAGAGAATTCAAAAGTTCAGTAAACTGCTTAACTGCAGCGCGATTAAACCATTTTGCTCGGCCCATGCTTGTGGGTTCTGGATTTCGGAGTCTAAGTTCTTTATGTCTGCCAAGAAATGATTACAACCAACACTTTCCAGCCATTTTTTCCTGGGTAAAAATTACGCTTAATATTGTTTCTCTCAGCTAACTCAAATGCTAGCATTCGTATGTCCGTTAGAGTTATACCAAATAATCTCTCTTCTAGAGCCAATACATGCTCATGCGTTTTTTCTTGTTCAGCATTGAATACTGTCTCATACATGTCCAACTTTTTCACTGCTGCCAATTCAGGGGTCAATGTATTTGTACGAGCCTTTTTTTTACCTTTCTTTCAATATAGTAATAATGATATAGTAGAAGTTTTAAGTCAACAAATAAATAGGTGGATAAAACGGGACATAAAAAAACTCTATCCCGTTTTATCCAACTCATAAATGTCCCGTTTTGTCAAACTCAGACACTTTTCAATACAAACATGGCTGCTGCCTGAACGTGAAAGAAAAATTAGATTGACTAACTATGAGAATACTCGTTAATAAGTGCCTCATTAAATGTAATACTCACCGGAATTGTAATGCCATATATATAGGCAGTACAATGTGAAAACAACGCACGTAAATGTAGAAAATGGCGAAGAAAATGGAATAAAAAAGTTCTGAGACCTACAAATTTCTATCAACTAGTGATCTCGAGACGGGACGCACTAAAAATGATAAAATCACAGTCAAATAACAAATTTCTGTCGTCGTTAGCTGGATAGCTGCAATAGTCTAGTTCCTGGGCGACGTATCCCGTTTTGTCCGATTATCCCGTTTTATCCAACTCTCCCCTACTATTTATAATGTGAAAAATTTTGTGGTAATTTCTATTAGAGTCAAAGTAAACATTAAATATTATGAAATATTATGCAAAAAAAAAGGGTTTTTTTTCCTTATTATTTCTATACGTAATAGAACCAAGTTTTTAATATATTTTAAAAAAATGATTTATTTTTTCCTCCAAAATAAAGTTTTAATACAAGTTAAATTTTAAGCAATTTTATTTCCTTTTTCTAAGGAGAAAAAACACAACATTAGGGATGGAACCGATTTTTGTCCGTATTTCCTCAGCCTTAAAATAATAATAATAAAAAATTACGTATAATAAAAAATTAATAATGAAATAATAATAAAAAATTGCGTTAAAATAAAAAATAAAAAATCACGTTTCAAAAGTGTGAGATTATACATACTGATCAATATCAATAGGTGGCAACCTGAAAGAGAGGATATAAAACTCATAAATTTATAAACTGAAAAAGTCACACCTTATACGTTTCTCTAAAAATAGTTTTACATCTCATGCTATGTTTGGTACAGCAAATCTCTTTTTTTCACGTTATTAAGATTTGTAGGCTATATGGAAAATGTTCTTGCTATAATTAATTAAAAAAAGAAGAAAAATGGTACAAAAAAATTGGTTACTGACAAACAAAATATATCCCCAAAAATTTATGTGCCCCCATTTTGTTTCGAAAAACATTTAAAAAAGAAACAAGAAAAAGCTACGTTTAAATTTAAAAACTAGAAAATGTGTTACGATATACCGTAAGAGATCATAGACGGAAATTACTCTAAAACATCTGAAAATCCATAAAAAAATCATTATTGATTAAAATTAACGAATCTGTAATCGAAATAAAATTCTTACTTGAACAAAATTTATTGGGATGTTTTCCTATTATTTAGTTAATAACATCGACTCTGACTTTACACTTTAAACCAATAATATTGTTCATAATCGTTAGATTATTTTAACAAATTAAGTATTAATTTATTTAAATGTTTGTTACATCAATCCGCAAATAGTTTCTACGCTTACACCCCGAAATTTGATCATTTTATTTTTACAAACTTAATTGCCTGATTAATTAACACTACTTGAATACTCGTTGTCCATGTAAGGTTTAAAAAAAATCGCAAAAACGCAATGATACGGTATTTATTAACACAAAGCAATTAAGCACAAAATAAACAACGACCTTAGCAACTTTGACTTACATTTACTTACAACTTTGGTAATTTTTGTCAATCAGGAGTTGACCTCGAACAATAGAATTATCCCAAATGGTACTGAATATTATTAATTTTCGTGCAATGAACTTCGAAAAGCATGCTTTGCTTATTCTGATAACATGATAACATAACCGGGAGAGCAAAAAATTATAAGAAATAAAGAATTCTTTTAAGCTTAATTAATTGTGTTGGTCTTTCAGCTTTGTGCTTTATATATATATATATATATCAGTCAGACTACTATTTAACGAACTTCCATTTTACGAATTTCTCTATTTTGCGAATTTTTTCGGACATTTTGGAAATTTCTTCGTTAAATAACTTCCAAATAGCGAAGTGAATTTTCTATTTAACGAATTTTTTTTGAGATCTACTTTCCCTATTTCCCAAAATATTTGAGAAAATTATAAACTTGTTAACGCATTTTATGGGGGAAATGACCTTGAACTGATTTTCGCATCCACTTAACTTTTAGTGAAAGCAGTAAAATTCCTTTCCCTTTTTGTTTGGAAAAGTACAGGAAAATACAGGAAAAGTAATACCTTCAAAAAAGGGGGGAAAGGGTCAAATTCCATGTCCCATGCTTCATAGTTTCTTTATCCCCACCCCCACTGTTCACTTAAAAACTCACTCAGTAGAGTTCCGTTCTTGAAGTCGCCTCCTGTTTTTACATTGCTGATTATGGGGAAGATTTATAAAATAAATAATAGATAATAATTTATAAGATAAACTTGCATCAATAGTAGTTTTAATTATTTCTAATATCTATGAATTTAAAACCTGTTCTACGTTGTGTAAGTATTTCAAAAGATAATTTTCTATTTAGAGAATTTTCCATATAACGAACTTTTTTTCGGGATTTAGCGACTTCGTTAAATAGAGGTCCGATTATATATGATTATATTTACCTTATCCCCCTCATGAAAAATGGTTATTCAGCTATTTATGAATAATTTTTTTTTGAAAAATCAGTGCAAAACTAATTAGCATTGCATTAATTGCTACTGTCTTTATTACAGTTATATGATGTTATTGAAAGGCCATACTTCAGTGAATCGTCGTCTCGCACTGCGTCCTCGTTCGTCATCACATTAAATTGGCGACGATCAACTGCTGGACCAACAGTAGTCCTGAAGAAAAGAAAAAACACAAAAGTTTATTAAATATAGGGAATAGAAAAGAAAAGAAAAGAAATAAAAATAAAAAAATCAAGCGCGTGTGTCTCATCCTCTTGAGTACTGGGTCTTTTTAACGTTAAACTTGGAGGAAAGCCCCCACGGTTCACCCGAAGCCGAGGGAATTTCAAGACATGATTTTCTACCCAATGGGGAAATTTTTTTCGTCAGTACAGTGGTCAGTGCAAGCTATTACGTTTATAATCCTATAAAAAAAAGACAACAAACCAAATACAGATTCCAATGATAAGAAATAGTAGTGATTATGAATAATTAATCAAAAAGAACAAAAAAAAAATTCTCGAAATATATGTTTACAAAAAATATGTGTTTACAAATGTGTGCTGGGAAAGATAAGAAGAAAAACCAGCTTGACACACTTATTTGCATGCTTTTCTGTATAATTTCTTTTTCGCCTTTTCTTTAAACCTTTTATGTTTTAGACACTTTTTATCTTTAAGTTTATCCTTTCATCTTTTTAGATGCAGCAAAAAAATATAGACATCCTTCTAAACTATGAAAAATTTCGATTTTGATGTTTCATTCAAATATATTCCATAATTAGTTTTGCAAAGTTGAATATTTTAATTTTTTTTCTCGACTCATACCAGGTAGCAAACGATAAAAGAGTAATGATTTTAGTTATGTTTATTTGCGTGGCATTTAAGTGATTGCGTATACACATTCCTGGAATTTTCCTTCTAACAATTCTAAACTTTTCTGTTATTGGTCCATTTCAGCTTTAGCATTTTTCAGAACTAAAATTTGCTTCATTTTTATTATTTTTTAGTGGATGACTATACGTATTATGAATAATTAATGTAAGAGAGAATCTTCAGTTCTCAGGCTATTAAAAATTTGCTTTCAATTTGATTGGAAAACACTTAAAATGTGAAGTTGTATGTGAAGCAGAATAAATGTAAGTAGTAAATATGGATTTATATTACACTATTATTTAATGAAAAGTTTTAATCGAATTAAATATTATATTAAACATTATATAGTTTCAAATTTAAAAAACCTCACCAATTTATTGATAAATAACACCATTTATCAAAGGCATAAGATGAAGATGTTAACAGGCTGTCGTAGTATTGGCAATGCTTAAAGGTTTTCTTTGTTGCGAATATATACCAATTGTTGAAATTTTTTTTTTTAAAAACATCGTTATTTTCCTCTCAATTTTTATTCTTTCAATTAATAAAAATTTTAAGAAACCTTATGTTAAACTAGTAAAAAAACTTTTTCGTGGAATTTAAGCATTTTAGAATTAATATAATTCTTCATAAGTTAACATGAAAAAAGAAAAAACAATTTTCTGTTTTCAACATTCAACTACATCCTCTCTCCTGTTGCATAAGTTTAATTGACTAAGAAGAATGAGTTAACATAATGGATGGATGATATGTAACCAAATTATATAAACAAGCTTACCGTCCTGCTAAATTTGCACCTCTCTTGCAAGAAAAGCACCTGAAAAACAAAAATAATTCAAACAAATAATTCGATACAACATTGATAACTCAAGGTTTTGGATGATTACAAAAATAACTATTCTATTTCTTAGTTTTTTTTTTTTTTGTAATCCAAAAAATTAATTGATCCGGTTTTCCTTCGGCTGCTTGCCAAATTGGCTTTCTAACTAATATTTTCCCATAACGATCTGTAAGTTCTCCTAATACTAATTCGGACATTCTAAACAGAAATTCATTTTCTCCGCAAATCTTCATTGCCACTTTTTACAAGTTTTTATTATTTTATAAACAACATTGAACAATCAATCTTTATAAAATTTGTTGGTACTAATGTTTCGTAGCTATCTAATTTTAAACCAAACCCATAAGACTTGAGACTTCATGAAGACTGGGAAAAATTCGCCCTTAATGGAGAACATTCTGAGTGAAGCTAGCCAACATTTACATTGTGTGGAGAGGAAAAACCCTAGGAATTTTAACCCAGCATTCATCAACCACTGAGGACATTTTTGACAGCACTGTACAGTGCTGACGAAAATTCCACGTGGTCTGTGCGACCCGGGAGCTGTGAAGAATTTTTTAGTCATTGTTAGGATTTGAACATTGTTCACCGCTTTGGGTGGTGAGAGCTCTATTCCTTGAGCTATCCCAGCTAACTTTAAATTATTTTTTTGCGTTTTATTTCCATTCATATCGGATTTGAGGTTACATGCACTCTGTAGTCTTGTAATTTTGAACGCAACCAAGACAAAAAAGAGGTTTTTGCTTTGAGACAATGTCCCCTGTTAAAACAACGGAAGACTTCCAATGGCAAGGACCCATGTCTTCGCGGGCTCTTTGGTCGGTGCGAGGCGGGATCAGTATACAAATTTTCCAGCCATTGCTGAGATTTGAACGTGGGTACCTTCATAAGGAGGTGAACTTTCTATATCCTTTGAGCCATTTTGGCTCACTGCTCGACGTTATTTCAAAATGGTAATCTAGCAAATAATAAAAAAGTTATTGTGTTTCCAAACCCAAGTCCTTTACAAGGCGATCGCATATAGTGATAAAAATAACACAACAATTAGATTAACATAAGTTTGAAAAAATACGGGTGGAAAGCTGGTTTTTTTTTAACAGATTTCCAACGTTTCGACAAATGTGTTAATTTGTTTAGCTATATTTCTGCATAGCTGTTTAAGGCGGTTGTTAAAACTGTATTATTAATGCTTGGAATTCTGCGTTCCAAAATCTGATTACTTTACATTATATTTTATACTATATATATATATATATATTTTTTTTTTTTTTTTTTTTTTGCTATTTCATTTAACAACAGTCGGAAGCATAATTAAACAAAGATTAAGATAGTTACTTTAGAACACCAGGAGCATCGGGCAACAGGTGTGCTAGGGCGATTTCTTTAATCCTCTCTTGCTCATAGAGGATGGCTTTTATTCTATTACGGATTGGCTCAGTAGCAGTGATAAAGTCCTCTGTATACATTTTTAGAGAGAGCTCATGGCGAACTTTTTTGAAACTGGCATTCATCTCTTCTTCCTACTGACGCAACGATATAGCATTGTAATAGCAAAAAAATTAGATGTATTTTTTTTTTGCTATAATATTTAAACGCACGTTTACAGCACATTAATACCTTGTCTGCTTTAATGCTCTTAGCTTTTTTAGCCCTTTTTGCTAGTAAGCAGGCAATTATTGCTATTTGCTAGTATACAGGCGAAACGTGTGAGAACAAAATGATAATCCAAAAACAACAAAATATGTGAAGAATAAACCGGAAATTTATATTACGTCAAAAACTGGTTGTCCGATATCACGTAATATTACGTTTAAAACAGGTAACAGAGGTTAAGATTGATTTTTACTACATTGAAAGTTTTTAAGATTATTGTACAAATAATTAATGGGGAACCGTTGAAATATTACATAAGCATCTAACTGAGGAAGGGGTTTGCTTATTTTTTTCTGACAAGGGGGGGGGCAGGTATGAACAACACTCACATAACACATTTGTTAAAAAAATATTTTCTTCTAATCCCTTCCTAAAATGCAAATAAATAAATAATTAAATAAAAATTGATAAACACTTTTGGAAAAAAATTAAGCTAGATTGTTTATTTGAATTTAATCCTAAAATTAATTCAGTTAAAGTGAAAATTAAAGTAAAAAACAAGGGAGGGTTCTGACTTTCTTATGTAAACATGGGTGGGGGTTATGATTTGCTTATTTTTGATGGCAAGATTGGTCGGAGAGTCTGAAATTGCCAAAAAAACACGCTCATGTAATAGTTGAATGCTATCTTATATTATTGTACAGCTTCCAAAGAAAGATTAAAAATCATTAGTATTTGATGAACCTTACGAACTCAACGAAACAAACATAATAGATTAAATGTGCGCCGGCCAGGTCTCCGAGCGGTTAGCGCACCTGACTGCGAAGCCATTGGCTGCGGGTTCGAATCCCGCTCTGGGCATGGATGTTTCTCTCTTTCTCTTTGTGCTGTCCTCTGTTGTGTGTGTGTGTGTGATGTGTGAATGTGGCCCACCCTATAAATGGGTTTGTGGCAGTGTGGCGTGGGCAATGTTGCTCGCCTCCGTGACTTTGGTTCACAGGTGCCCACTGGGTAACGCGAAATGAGCAACAATTCTGGCATCTTCTTAGACAAAGATTCAAATTCAGTGCCTGCCATTGAAAAAAAAAGATTAAATGTTAAGTTACAGGAATCAGTCAAAGGTTGAGTTAAACCTATCTTTTGCCTACTTTGTTCAAAAGACAATACAGTATTATAGGTTGTACTATAGAAAACATTTCTTTTGATTGAGTGAAAAGAAAATTTAACTTTATAACCTTTGGTAAAAAAGTGCCAAAATTGATTAAAAATCAAAACGAAAAAAAGTGTCAAAAGTTGAAATCTAAGACGAAATATAAGTTAAGTTACAATAAATAATTTCTTGAAATCTGAACTTTGATCAAAAGATCTCAGATTTATGAAAATTGTTCGTTTACTTTTGGTAATTTTGGTTACTTGGGTTTCTTTTGTCTATTGGTTACTTAAGATTAAGACAACTTGACATCAATTGAAGATTAATTAGAGTATTTTAAATTATATCTTCTCCTTTGCTAATCACCGATATTTATATCGTTACATTTATATTTATCTCTTTATTAACATTTCTTTTTCTGTGAGCCATCTTTTCCATTATGTAAGATAAATTGCATTCTTGTGCGAAAATTGATAGAGTAATAATATTAAATATATAGCAAATTTTTATATAATAGTTGTGAACATCTCATATATTACCTTGTAACAATTTAGTTCTTTCTGAAATAAAAGCATTTTGTTTCAGAAGTCTCTCCGCAAGCATATGTTATTATTTCTATAGATTTGAAATGTTTTATGTTACATTATTTTGAAATGAACTTTCAGAAGCATCTTCAATGTTGCACTTTTCGAACTTAACTTAAAAGTCGATAGTTTGTGGCATATAGAACATTCAAAATGTCATCACTTTCTAAATGTATAATTAGGCAATGTAAGGGACCCTCAAGAGCTAAAGTTTCAACCAAAGAACCTTCGTGGTTTATCCAACGGTTTAAATTAGTAAAAAAAAATATACTTACATTTACTTTTACTACAATTGTTAAATGTTTTAGATCGTCCTTGACTTCTCTAATAGCAGCAACGAATTCGTTCCGATCCAACTTGTTTGACACCATTTCAATATCTGCTTTCTAAAATACGATTACATTGAAGTTACAAATATTGTCATGTAAAAGAGAAGTTACTGTAAAAGAATACGCCAGGTAAAGGAAATAGCTTATATTTTAAGAATAAAAAAAAAAAATGCTGAATGAATATTTGATTGGTGTACAATTTACACGTATGGGTGAAAGATTAGGTTAAATCCTGGAGTCCGATCAATAGAGTCCATATACGCTAGACGTATGTTGTTTATAAAGCTATTTTTATTTATTCAAGGTGTAAAAGATGTCAGGAAACGAAATATCTCAAGAATCGCACATAGGATCAAAAATCTGAAAATATTCACATAAAATACTTTCAATGATAATAAACTCGACCAACAACCTCACCCTTGTGGTACGGTGGGGTCAACTTCAAATTTAAATAGGAACATTTATTTCTTATTGCAGTTTTGTATTTTCCAGAAAAATATCCCATTTTACATATGGGATGTTACATTTTGGTTCATTAGTGAAGCTGTAGATATCTTAAAAAATAGATTTCAGATAAAAAAAAAATTCATATATTGATGTAAGATTAAGATACACGACTCTTTACTGATTAGTTTTAGATTTTTTTTTTTTTTTTGCACGGCATTTTTAATTAAAAGTTGAATACACTTATGAGCTGGTTATAGCTTTTTCCAATCGTTTATGTTATTGCTTACTTAAATTCGTTTGCGTTAAAATACACAGACTGATTCAGTTCAGCGGTTACTTATTTAAAGGTGAGTTAGAATACATTATAAGCATTGAAAATGCCACAACAACTTATGACAAGAAATATAATCGTACGCCACTAAGGAGGTTACCCTATCTATCTATACGTGTTTGAACTGATACTTTTGTTCAACCAAATTATCTTAATTTTACATTTTCTGATAATATTGTTTAAAATTGTATTCGAATAGGACTAGAGAACTGGTTGTTTCATAGTACTTAATTATTTTGGCAACCAAATTGACCCCAAATTAATAGATTTCTCTGCAAGCTAGTCCCCATACTAATGAACTATGGTGAAACAGCTAAATGAGCAGTTTTTAGAAAATATAAAATTTACATGAATTTAAGATAATTTAAATAAATAAAAGCAACGGTTCAAATGCACACGATTAGTCTGGACATGATAGGGAAGCGACCATAGTTGCGTACAAAGACATTTCTGGCCATGGATTGCTACGATGCAGTTCTCAAACCAATCCTAAAGATAAGCCTTGTCTTTCCAAGTGTCTAACAACTCCTACGAATCATCCGGCATATAACAATCAATAAATTCCGAAAAGAAATAGGTTTTTGTGACTATCTCAATAGTATTTAACCCTCTTAATTCTAAATGCCTGATCCCATATCATTAACATTTTACAACTAAGGTTCTACTTCTTTGAATCGAAATCACTTACCGACTCTAGTAGCTCAGACAATTTTGCTTTATCTACTTTTGTTGATTCCAATCTGACAATTGCGTCTTTTAAATCCTGTAATAAACCTCATCATGTAACTTTTTATCTCATGAAAATAATAATATTTAATTTCATATAATGAAATAGGATAATTAACTTACTAATATGATCTTAAACTTGGTTCTTGCTTCTTTTTCGAACTGTTCGGTTGATGATTTTAAATCACTCTGTTTCTCCGTCAAAACATCAATTTGTTCTTCCAAACGAGCGAAACTATCATTAATCTAATTTATACACATAAAAGCATTTAAAATACAAATATGATAAATGAAAGCACTAATAAATAAATATGAAAGTAATGATCTCGGTCCTTTTTGTAATATAGTTCAGCAATAAATAAATTTTCACTTTGATAAAAATCAAATCGCTAAACAGTAAAGAAACATTATGCACAATTTAGCAAGTGGCACTAATATTATGCATCTGAATGAATACCAACTTACTATACTTTATTTATTAAAAATTTATATAAAGAATTAAACAAAAATCTAAAAAAAAGTTTACAAAAAAAGACAAGAATAATTTAATTTTCTTATTTTTATGAATAACTTTTCAACTGTGCTAAGAAATACACAGCCGAAGATAAGGTTAAATAATATTATGGAAGAAGACAAAAGATCGGACAGAGTTTAATGGCACGCACATCACCAAAACAAGATCAAGTACGTTGCCCCGTTTCCTAGGGTTCGAGCAGATGATTTGGTAGCCCTCTTTTTTAATTTTCCATACCACAAAAAACAGGAGAACTTTCAGCCTTCTTAACAAACACAATGGTTGTTTATTTAAAAATCTAACGTTTTGAAACGTTTGAAAAACCAACGAAACGTTTGAAAAAACTAACGGATCACATATGAGAAGATTTAATAGGCGAAATAATAAACACGAATAATAAACATGATTGTTAGAGGAAATAGAGAGAAGTTAAAAGGCAGTTAGTTATAAGAACTATATTCAAGTTTTATCGGGTTATCAGATTGGTTTTAATGTTTTTAATCTCCCCTTGCGTAACGGTCTTTAGTCAGATTTTTATAAAATGTTTGCTTTTTCCTACCTTAAATATTATATTGTTACAATACATACATATCTAATTTAGACTTTATTTTGGACAAAGCTTGTAAAAATATATATTGAATTACGGACTTCAAAACACCCTGTACATACTTCCCACTACGACATTTTTGGATAGTCATAAATTCATGTGATGAGAAATCGACCCACAAAGACTATTAATTGCTTTTAAATTTACTAAGAATACTCGTAATATTTTGCTTTAGATTACACATTATACTTATCATTATATATTTAATTTAAACTCCTAATTTTTTCTTCGAATTGTACGAAGTAAAACAAAAACATATTATTAAAGCAGTAATATTTAATAGATTTCAAACGTTGTTTGAAGTAAAAACTTGCTTTAAAATTATTGCGAAGCAAAATTGAAGATTTGTCAAGAGCAACATATAGGGGTATAAGCTTCTTAATAAGATTAACTTTTATGTTTTTCTTCCCTAAGTGCAGCTGGTTCAAAAATTTCTAAGTAGGAAAACATAATTTTTTTTAAATATCAATTTGGAAAAATAAATTTCAACACTTCAATTGCTGTATAATATATGACTTTAATCAAAATCTTATTTTATACTATTGTCTTACCAAAAAAAAAAAAAAAATCTTTCAAAATATGCTTACATAAGCACACAACAAATAAAGCAAAAAAAGAGGTGAAAGTAAATAATGAATTATCTTACATCATCAGCATCAAGTAAATCAAGTTTCATCCCCATTATTTCGAGGGTACTTTTCACATCTGTAAAAGATTCATCGATAGACTTTAAAATTTCTTCATCGATTCTTTTGATTAAATTGTTCAAATCTTCTTCTAAATCCGATTCCTGAAATCAAAATTCAAATAAAATTTTTTTCATAATCATTTTATATTTTCCCTACTTAATAACATATTATTAGAAAGTAAGTGAGTATGTTGCAAGTAGCATTCATTTCCAATTAGTTTTTATGGAACAATTTCATTTATTTTAGTAAAATAAACTTTAACTTTTCGTTTTCAACCCCAAGATTATTTTTGAAAAAGATTGTTAATTAATTGTTTAAGTTATTTTGAAAATACAAGAGCTTAAAAAAATTACCTTAAATTGAACTTTTTTGTTGAAGAATATTATTTAAACTTTCACCCTTACAGTCAATTGAAATTTTTTTTTGTTTTTGTAAATTACATTGACATTCTATTTTAAAATTTAATTTCGATGTCAAAGGTAATTTTACAACACTTTAAGGTGAAATGGTTTCTGATGTCCGTGAGAAGCTTTTTACTTCAAATAATCATAAAATAATTAATTTAAGTATATTGTTTTTGAAATTTTTTTTATCAAAAATAAATTAGTGATCTTTTAAAAAAACGTTGTTTATAAATTTGTTTCCGAACTTTATAACATTATAGTGGACTATATATATAAGTAAAAGTTATAACTGCAAAACCGTAGACTACAATGCGTAAAAAATCTAAGACCACTAATGATTTTATTTTGGAAGAGGAAGCATACAAATTTAAATTTTATCTTTAAACACATTTCGTTAAAAATTAATTAAAATTTTTATCAAGATATAGGGGAAAATTACTTCTTATAGTAAGTCATTGGGAATCTACGAAACGCAAAAAAATGTTTTCTCACAAAATAAAAATTTTGATAAATTTGTAAAATCTAGAAAAAGTATGATGGCATCAAGAATAGTGCCAAAAACATATTAAATACGTAAACATTTTTATTTAATCTTGTATTATATTTATAAATTATTTTATGTAAGAAAAAACACATATATACCACAAGTATTCACTAGTATTTGTCTAAAAATAAAACAATTCAATAAACTTAAAAATTCAAAAAGGGAAATTTTTTTAAATATTACCATGAATAATGCCCAACGCTATGAATAATGCTTTTACTTTCTCATTGTCATCTTTAAACATACTTCTCATGTAATTGGATACTTACAACTCAAGAAGAGTTGAAATTATTATGCCTAAGCATGTGATTTAAATCAGATTTAATTAGATATCTGTAAGCGATTTCACATGTGTTTGTCAAACCTGACTGGCTTCTGAATCGACAAATGCTACTTGTTACCTACGGTAACGTTACTTGCAGGTTTTTTTATTTATATCAGTTGAGTTCAGAGTCTCTTTCTGCTAAAATAGAGGTGTCGCATATTTAGGGAAATATTACGTATTAGGCACCTTTCGTTTATTAATTTTTCAAAAAAAAGTGATTTTTGTTCGTATTTTTTTAAACCATATGATCAATTACTAAAGGGCCGGGATAACCTTTTTGGCAGGGTGCTGGACTCCTGTTTCCAAAAAACGGAAGTTCGAATTCAGTCGGCCGAAGACTTCACGCTTAGTAAATGGCGACTGGTGCACATTAAATCTGTTGGGTCACAAAGTCCTCCATTTTCCTATTTATTTTTTTAAAGAAAAAAATAAATTCCTCTGGGGGTACTGGATCGTTCTCTAGTTCAGGTCAAAATTACGATCTGTGGATGAATGAATGGATATATGAAGATCTGCCCTATGAACTGGTGTGATGTATGGGTGTGGCAGAAGTTGAATTCTTGGTCATAAATGGCACTACTGGAAAACAAGAACCCCCTATGCCTTAATGGCCTACGACATCAACTTTCAATTACTAAAATTAGTGCAATGTTTTGTCACAAGTAGGTAGAGAACGTAAAAAAGGGAAAAAACTGTTTTAAATGCCTATTAAATTAATGAAGCTCACCATAACAAATAAAAAATCAAAACAAAATTAAGCGATATGGAAGGGATTTTATTAGAACGTAAGAACATAAAATTGTCTTTCAATGAGCTGAAATTTCAAAACCTTTCAGTAAAAGAAGAACAAAATGTTGCTACATCTGGAAGGTTCTAAAATCAAAATTTAGAAAATGGCAAGAAACACTGGATTTATTGAAGAAGTACTTCAGAGAAGAAAGGCTAAACTATACTAGAATTGTTTCATTGCGAACTAAAACGCTGGACGAGTGGACATTTTATTTTTCATTTAAAGAATGAATTCACACGATGTAAATAACAATAGATCAAAATAAAATTAAATCCAGTTTTTTATTATGAACTGACACTAATTTTCACGTGAAAAGTCTTAAACATTGTAAACAAATTTAATTATGAACAATAGTTGTCCACCGCTATGAAAATGTCTAGGCATTCTTATAGCCGTATTAATGAAATTGATGACTCAACAATGCAGGGATCAAGATGAAGTCGCCACTTAGAGTAATAATTTCATGTTACAAAGTTGCATGCGTAAAAAATAATTTAAAGGTTACTTAATAATTTTCCCTCACCGAAATTTTCAGCTCCTCTACATCTATCCGAAGATTATTTTGTTCTGCAATAAGCTTTTCAATAAAGCCTGGCTCCACTGCAAAAATAAAAATTATTTCATTATTAATAAACTTCGAGCTAATCAGCTCTCTTGTTATTTGTAGGAAAGCATAAACTCTTTTCGAAGGATAATTATTAATCTTTTATAGCTTTTAAAACAGAAATTTTAACTGTTACTTTATTTATTTATTTATTTTTTGTAATTTAGCACTAAGTGTTAAGTGGTAGCACTAAGTTAGTGCAATCAAAATTAATATATTAATGAAATCTCGAATTTGTTTTTTTAGGTGAAAAAATATAGTTTCTTAAAACTCCCAACCGAAGCAATATTTCCAATACAATATTAAAACATTTGGTTAAAGCCAATTGCAATAAAATTTATTGATACAATGAACTAGTAGTAATCTTTATTAGTCCCCAAAAAAAACTTTCTGTAGCAGTTAGTGAGTAGAAAAAATTTCGAAAGTGTAATTGACGCCGACTCATAGAATATTATAGGAGAGCTTGTCTCCTCATCAGGAGTCCTAGATAAAAATTCTGGTAATTTTTGGTTTATTGATGTATTACTCCGAGCTTACACCGATCACTGTGCTAATCTAAAAAATCTTTAGTAGTAGAAGGATAATGGGTTCGAGTCCTTTTCGTCAGGCTGACCGCACAAGTTTTGTTGTTTTCCTTTCCATGTAACGGATTTGCACTTACGCAACAACATTAAAGTAAAATCTTAGTTTTCAACTTTGCATTAACACTTCAGACACATGTTGTTATGTCCAAAGTATTAAAGCAAAATTTCTTGTGCACACTTCAAGCAGAGTAGTTTTTAGCATGTTAAAGTGTTTTATTTAACATGTTTGAGTGTCTACTGAATCATTAATCATTTTATGATTTAATTGCACTAAAATCCGAACATAAGGTCAAAAGTTACTTAGGATATAATATTTCCGATATTAGGGCACAACATAAAAAAAAAACAAAAAAAAAACGAAACTCCAGAATAACTTTTGACAATATAGTCGGATTTTCACGAACTAAAATGCAATATTAATAATTGAAGGAGTTAGTCAAATATTCTAAGTAAATAGGAACAGAAGGATCTTTTGTTAAATAATTAGTACTTATTTTTAAAAATGAAATCGAAAGCAAACACCTATTTTATCTGAATAAACATTTGTTTTTTTTTTCTTCGATGTTCGGTTTTTGCCCTCAAAATATCAGGGTAGCTGCAATCTGGAAAATAGGTCTTAAATGGTTTAATCACAAGAGTGACAGAGATTTTAAGCTCTCAATTGTGAATTTTAATTTTTGCGTGTTTCAAAATATATTTTAAAGTCTTGTACATAATTATAAAAGTTAGTTTTTTTAATTATGTTGCTGAATTTTGATTTTTTATAAAGAATTTAATCTTTTCTGTTTTAGTTATTTTTTCCTGCAGTAACATTTTAAATATCGAAGAAAAAATAGAACAAAGAGCATTATGACCATCACTTAGAAACTATAAGAAACTCTATCGTTCAAAAAGACGCTTGTTTATGTAAATAATCAATTCGAAAGTTGAAGCATATCGAAACGTGATCCACCGGCTCAGTTTTACAAAAGTCGTTCATTGTTAGTAATAATCATCCAAAACTTTTAGTTGACTCACTTAACTGTCCTAAATCTTCTCGATTCACTTTGATTTCCTATAAAAAAAAACATATTTTTTTTATCATTAAATAGTAATATTAATACTGTGACGAGGAAATGGAAAGAGATACTAACATTCAAATTATCTACTCGTGAAACTATTTCTGCAATATCTTCTTTGGGCGTGATTAAGTCTTCCACCTCTAGAATCTAAAAAACATAAAAAGAGATAATGTACTACCTCAGAGTTCCGCTGCTAAGTGATTAATGTCAAAACAGTAATCCTTCCTCTGAAATTTGTTTTTTTTTTTATCCAACTTAAAAGTTTGTAGACAAAAAAGTATTAGATAACCCCGAAATCATTTCATTTGTAGTTTTAGAAAATAATTATGTACTGTGTGCAAAATAAAAAACGGCCCACCCTGAATAAAATTTGATCTGATGACCAGATCTTCACGTTCTTAATGGTGCGAGGGAGTGACCTCAAATATGCTTATTGAGCCGCAATGGCTTAGGGGATAGAGCATTAGACTTCCAACGAGTTGAACCAGGTTCGAATCCCTGAGATGACTGGCCGATAAGAATCCGCATCCGATTTGCACCGATCACAGTGCTGACGTGAAATATCCTTAGTGGTTGACGTGTGTTAGAGTCCATTTGCCGTCAGGCTGATCGTGGGAGATTCTCGTGATCTTCCTCTCCATGTAACCCAAATACGGGTTAGTTCCATCAAAAAGGCAAATTTCTCCCAGTACTTGATTCAGGTGTTCCCTTGTCTTCCGGATTGGGTTCAAAATTACAAGGCTTCGGAGTTGAACATTAGTTGTCGTAAACCCAAAAATTGGGTCGTTTGTTTGATATATATATATATATATATATATATATATATATATATATATATATATATATATATATATATATATATATATATCAAATTTGTGACACTGTAGTGTTATTATTGTACAAACATAATGGGTAGTTAAAATTAAAATTTTTTTGTTTAAACAAATTTGCAGATAATGTTTTTGAAAAATGTACTATCCAGGCAAGATGGACCGGGCAAGATGGGACAGCCAAAGTAGAATAAAAGTGTAATATAAAAATTAAACTCTCCTGATTTGGCAAAAAGCATCAAAAATAAGGTAATATTAACAACAAAAAAATATGAACTAGCAAATATTACTTAACAAATTATTTAAAAAAAATTATAAAAATAATTTATAATTAATTAATTGGCAGACAATGTTCAGACTGCTTAGAATGGGCTCATGAAGCGTGCAGTGCTTATTCCAGTTTTGCCCGCTTCTTATGCAGTAACTGTGATGTTTAGGAACGTTTTTTTGTCGATTATTCTTTTATTCTGACATTAATTTCAGTGATTTTTAAAATATAATTATGTGTCCCCATCTTGCCCGGGTATCCCGGGCAAGATGGGACAATGTTCTAATTTTGTTTATGTTAAGTTATTATTATTGAACTTTATTATTTATTCTTTTTCTGTTTGAGATATGTAAGAGCAATGTTCCCACTATATGTTTACAATCTAAAAGATATAAAATTGCTCTAGTTTACTATTTTTTAAACCAAGTTTCCTTAAGCGGTCCATCTTGCCCGCTCTTCCCTATATATATATATATATATATATATATATATATATATATATATATATATATATATATATATATATATATATATATATATATATATATATATATATATATATATATATATATATATGGTCATCATAGTTTAGTCAAGAGTGCGATCCAAAGTTTGGACCCCATAATGTTAATTTTACTTTTTGCGTATTTCCAAATATATCGAGAACTTGTTAAACGAATTAAAAAATTTCACTCGCTTATAAAATTCGTTTGTTCAAATATAATTCCTTGCAAAAATAAGTTTTAGTTAATATTTAAAATTTTTTATTTTCTTATTTTAGAATAGTCAAAAAAGTTTGTATGATAAGATATAAAATTTTTTGCATATTTTTATACGTAATTTTACGTTGCAAATTTTAAAATTTGAGAGAAATGGGTCGAATAGTTCTAGAGAAATAGAATTTTAAAATAGAATTATATTTAATATTTGATTTCTCGGGAACTATTCAACCGATTTTGCTCAAATCTAGTATTTCGCCATGTGAAATTACATACTTTAAACTTATATAAAAATTTTTATACCGCATTTCAACTTTTTTTGGCTATTATTAAATAAAATAATAACCAATAATAAACATTTACTAAAATTAATTTCTATCAAGTAATTATCTTTGGACAAACGAATTTTATAATTGTGCGCAAAAATTTTAATATTTATTTTAAAAGTTCTCGAAATATGGTGAAATATGTAAAAAGTAAAATTTACATTGAGGGTTCCAAGCTTTGGATCGTTCTACAGACCAAACTATATAGACCATATTTCCCAAATTTCGGCTAACCCCTATAATTGCGGGTTAAAAAACCGCAACCATCAGAAAAAAAGTATATTTATTCAGAAAAAGTACGTTTTTGTGGTTGATTTCGTAACTTCAATCATCGTTTGCTCTAATTAATTAGCATATGTGATGTTATCCTTTCAAATCATTATGAATGAGTCCCAGAACGTGAAGATACGATCAATAGATCAAAAGTTATTCAGCGTGGTCCGTTAGTTATTTTCCGCACTGCACACAATTGCTTCATAAGCTGTTTAAAAAAATCAATATGCACGCATGAGTCATTACATATGCAATTTGAAAAATAATTAGTTTCACAAATCTGTTTAGCTTAAAAAAAAAATAATAAATAAATAAATTATTTCGTACAAAGTTTTTTAAAATTATTAGTATTGTAATTTTTGTAGTTTGATTTTTAAAATATTTTTCAGATATTTAAAAAATCATCAACTTTTCCCGTAGTTCATGTAGATATAAATTGCATAATATTATATTTTATGTTTTATTGTTTATTTCCAGTAACAGTAAATAATTAAACTATAATTTACCCAAAAAGAAAGAAAGAAAGTTGAAGTGCTTTTTGAGAAATTACAAAAATATCAGTTTCTGTATCCATTAATGATTCGACTAAACTCAACTGTCGAAGTGGTGGGGACGCAGAGTCGAAATTCTAAATATACTTTAAATCATTTTTATTTAATTTTCACAAATAAAATGAAGAACAGATATTCTCTCTATTTGGCACTATCATCCGATAACCAGTCTCTATTTGAGATATAACGGGTGTAGTTGCTTAGATTCTTTTTAAAAATTTTATGACAAAATTACGCCAATATGATTCTGTAATCAACAGTTTTTGATATAGTTAAATAGAAAAAGTTTCCTGTTTTTAGAGTTTTTATAAGCACCTTCGTTTTTATGCAATTTACGTTAAAAAAAACTTTTAGTGTCATCCTAATTAATTTCCATCAGTTTAAACTGTAATAAAATTAGGTTTTAAAAAAATTGAGAAACGTGTAGTATTAAATTATTTAATCAAAACCACAAAACGAATCCTTTTATAGTTTGATAGCTTCGAGTAAAAATTCATGGAAGTTCTAAAAACTATCAAGCGCTATTTCTTCTAATCTAGTAAAGCAACCCTTTTATTTTCTACCTTTTTTGAAAGGTATTGTGCTATCTAATAATACAATTTTATCATAATAAATTAAGTACAAAAAAAAAATCAAGTAAACAGAAATCAAACATTTAACCTAATATGATAGAGGGTAGAGGCTTCAAAAATGTGAAACTTACTCTTATTTTCAGTTCCTTCTCCTTTTCTGTGAGTCTATCCGACATCACTTCGTTTAGTTCTTCCAAGTCCTTTTTATATGCAATAATTTCCACCAGCTCCTCATGTTTCTTTGATAAATCTTTTAAAGCTAGAAAACATCGAAAGCATTATAAGCTATTTACTCCTAAATAAAGTATATTTTGTAATCATCAACCTTAACCTATATTTCAAAAATACGCGTAAAGTTGAAAAAAATATAAATTGGAGGACGCAAATAAATATTTGAGGTCGGAATGAAACAAACGCCACTATGCCACGTTAAACACTACGACGCGTTAGCAAAACCTAGCAAATCACTATTTCGGAAGATGTGGTTTAAAAACATTAAAACTTGTTTGATTTTCGGAGGAAGTTGAGAGGAAAAAATTGGTGATTATCAAAATTGCATTTCAGTTTCATCTGACAATCAAAATGGTTTCGATTTATTTTATACCATCTTCCCCAACAGGTTTTGATTTTTTTTTTAAAATTTCTTCTTCGATTAAACATTAATTTGTTATCCTTAAAATATATATTTTTAGCATAAAACAGCATAAAACACCGATGTCTTTTTCTGCTATAAAGGTAAAATCTTCGAAACACGGCTCACTTCCAAACATTAAATTTTCAAATTTGCACTTATTTGCAGTTATTTAGCTGTAAGAGAAACAGTTATTCATTATTGAAATTTCTTTAATTTATAAAATCAATCATGAATGAATTTTTGATTATGAATGAAAAAAACAATATTTCAAAGTACTTTTTTTTAAATCTATATTTTAGCATAAATATAATTCCGATAATTTAACAAATTTTTTAATAAATATTAGACAGTTTTTTATTTCTAAAAAAGCACAAAAATTTATTTTTACATGTAATTAGAGCACCATAAAATATATATATCAGAAACACTGGTGTCCCATATGCGTCAAAAGATTATGTAGGCTAATCATCGAATATATCTTTTAAACATATATACCACTTGCAAAATCTGCTTATTTGCACTTTTGGAAAAACAAAATATGATATACAATTAATGATAGCATTAAGTTTTTTAACAACTTCAATTAGTATATCTACTTTGTTTTTTCTTTTAAATTTTTATAAGCTAATAACGCTTTAATTATTTTAATCACTAATTAAAACGCTCTGTCATACGGAATCATTTTACCCTTAAAACAACTGGCAGCAAGTTGTGCATCTAGACTGCTAGCTTATTGGCTTTTGGAAATATAAAGTAAAGAACATATTGTGACGGATGGAACACTAGTTTTATCGCGAAGGTTTTCACTGTAACCGTGGTCATGTTTTCGAGTCTCCGATTTCTGTAATTTCTAAATTATTTTCAGAAATATTTCAACAACTGCCGTAAAAGCATTTAAGCAGTTTATGGTTGTATGCATTCAGCTTTAAGGCAGCCATATTAATAAGATTATAAAAAATTATAAATTGCAAATAAATGAGCAATGATCTCTTTATGTTGATCTTTAATTTGAGGTTTAAAAAAAGAAACAAAGTTGTTTTTTTTCCCTAAATAAATTTATGTATAAAATATTATGAAACTGAATGGCATTAAAATACATCGTCCCCACGCACTCATTTAGAGAAGAATGAAATTAAAAATTAGGATACAATTAGAAGTATTACCTGAGTCGGTTTCCTCTTGTAGCCGATTTACATCTTCAACCGAGTCCTATGAAAGTATTAGCTTATTATTTTGTAAATTTTTTGGAAAACTAATGTAATTTAATGTTTGTTGATATGTTTTATGGGTTAACACCTCTGTTCCTGGGTGAATGTTACACAACATTAAATAGCTTAAATTCCTCATAAGAAATTGTATTGAATGTGGGATTAAATGGCGTGGTATAAAGGTAAGTAAGGTTGTATAGGTAAAGGAATATTCTGCAACATTTTTAAAAAAATCATTTTTAAGGAAAACGTAAGTAGTTATAAATAGCAAAATTTTTTTTGACGTTTTGTGGCAGCGTAGCTGAAATAAATAGTATAATATTACTTCATAATAAAAATAGGTTTTTCTAACTGGTAATTTTATTACCAATGAAATTTAATGTCTTCTACACAACTGAAACATAGAACTTGGATAGTAACTCTTGTTTTTTTTTTTTTTTTTTTTAAATCTTTATAAGAGCAAATTCATCTACATATGACTAATGCTATTGGGGAAGAAAAATATTACAATTATTTCAACAGCTCTATCATGCGCGCTTTATTGATGAATTTTTTTTCTGAAATTGAGGTTTAATTTTTTCTTGGTAACTTTAATTTATAAGGATATGGCATTAAGTCACCATTCTTTATCATTCATTAAAATAACCATTTAGTTAACTGTCTCCTTCAAAAGGTAGTGTTCAGAGAGCAAAATCTATTATTTTTCTATTTCTATGCCGTTTGTTAGTTCTATATCGTATTTCTATACCGTCTACAAAAGCATGAAACAGATATTTTTTTATGATAGAATTTTTCTTGTTTTAAGTTTTTGAAACATCTTTACATTCAATAACAATGTTTTTTACAATGCGCAGATCTGTCAAAAAATTCATTATTCTTTCGTATCTCCTTTTATTTTTCAATTCGGAAAACTATTTTGCTAATAAAAGAATAGACATAAAGTATATTGTCCTTTATAATGAATAATTGTTTCTAACCATAGGAAAATTAAATCCAATCATCATCATCAACTGCCCGGAGTGGGCCTTAGCCTTTTCCAAACATTTCCCTATGTAATTCTCCTTGAACTAGTAATTCTAAAATTCCATCAATTTTTTTAAACAAAGTTATTGATTGTATATCTTGCAGATATTTAAAAAATTGCAAGCTGTTATTTTTCTTTTTTATAGATAATTCATTAAATGAAAAACTACAAACTAACTTTTTAAATATGATGGAACTGACAATAAAAATGGGTGACAATAACTAAATGAGGTAAAAAAAAAGGAGTGAATTATGTGAGAAGTTCTTTAAAACTGCGAAGGTAGATAGACTCATACAAGTTTTGAAAAAAATTACTTAATTTAAGAGAACAACAAATAAAAATTATTCTGCATCATTTTTTTATATACTGTAATTCCACAGATGTAACACATTAACGAATAGAAACTATAACAGGAGATGCTCTAAGTCACTATAAGACACATAGAGATATGCATTGTATCTATGCTGCACGATGCACTTTTTCTAACATCTGAATGTATTTTTAATAAAAATATATTGTATAGATAGTTAAAAAGAGATAGCGAGATATTTTCAATTACCTACCTTTACGTTTTCTATTTTCTCATCTGTTTCTAATACCTACAAAAAGGAAAAAGATTTTAAAAGAAAGGATAAAAATGAAACATATTCCTAAGAATGAAAAGGTGGGAATGTCTCTTGAGAAACCTGTTTTTTATAAGTTTCGGAATTAAGAAACTAATAAATTTATAAATTCAATTAATTTCATAATATTGTGGCAATGATCAGCATTTCACCACTGTTTCAGGACCTTTGTATAAGATATAGTACTAAGACTAGCATATTATACGGTTTTCAGATTAATATTTGAAAGTGAAAAAACAAACGTGCAATTAAGCTATGCTTGTAATTAAGCAGTGCTTGGCCATCAATTTTGAACAGAACAAAATAGAGATTAAATTCCTCAAAAGCTAGATAACACCTCACCCTTAATAAAAAGATGCCCCACGAAAATTTTTTAATTTTTTAAAGAAAACTAATTAAAAGGTGGACGAAGAAAATTAAAGTTTCATTCAACAATCAAACAGGTTTCGCATTCTTCTATAAATATCCTTCCAGAGCTTTTTAATCCAACGAAACCACATGTCATTGCTAAGATTCTGTTAAACCTTCTGCAACTTTGCTCTAAGAAGAAATCCAATCAGATGCTTTTTCAGGTAAGCAGTTGACACAACCAGTTCACTTTCCCATCAAAACAGAATAATAATTAACTCAGATGGTTCGTCAGAAAACAACTTTAATAGAGGCGGTCAAATATCATTGTTCCCCTCTCTTCTGGTGAAAAAGCAGATATCAAAATTCCCACTGGCTGAATTGCTTCGAATGTCACAAGCTCACTAATGGTGTCAAAGGAGCTGTTGCTGTCAAAAGAGCTCTTTCATTTTACCAGCAACACTATTCCCAGGACTCAACAAAAGGACAGGTCATTTACTCCGACTCAAAATCAGCATTAGAAACCATTTGCAATGGAGAAACAAATTTAACTCAGAACATCAACAACCTCCTGGGACCTAAGCCTTGCATCCTCTAGTGGATCCCTGCCCATGTGGGCATTGAGAGAAATGAGTGCGCAGACGTCCTTGCTAAAGAAGCCCGACACTTGAATCAGACACCCACCGTCTCATCTGATGACGTCAATGCAGTTGCCAAACGCAAACTTTTCAAGTAAACTTTCAAATAACCCTCTATTCCGGATCTTACTTGTCCTAGAAATCTCTCATCCGCAATAGCATGACTCCGTACGGGCCCTCTCTAGGATATGAAGATTTCTTTAAACAAGACCAGATTATACCTCATATGTAGACTCCTAAACCCAATTAATGTCAGAACACATTTTCAATTGTCAAGCCATTCTAGCTCCACTTTTTGAACTCGGCTCACCACCAGAGGATATCCAATATAGTCTTCAGGCACCAGAACTCGCCTAACGTTCGGAAATATTTAACACTGCGCCATAGATAACAACTGGTTTTGATGTTTTTAATCTCGTCTTCCTCAATAGTGATTTATCTGATTTTGATATATATATATATATATACATACACCGAAGAGCCATTACATTATGACCACCATCCATCTATTACAATGGGCTCGCCCAGGTTTTCATGGTTTCTCGCCCAGGAACAATGTTTTCATGGGTCACATTAAGACACATAATCCTCATAGAACATTCCCTGATGTCTGTAAGCTTCTTGAACATAGTTGCAGACCAGGTTCACTCATTCAAGGCAACATCTTTTCCTGCGGGGGATGGTGTTAGAAACAGGATAATGCACCACGTCATAATGATGGAATCGTCATGGATTTGTTCGAGGAACATTCCAGTAACTTTCAAGTCATGTCTTAGCCCCCAAATTCACCTGACCTTAGTCCAATAGAGCATTTGTGGTCCTACTTGGAAAACCAAATTCGTGCTGCCACGCTACCCCCTCGCAATGTGAGGGAATTGCAGGACCAGTTGGTGAGCCCTTGGTACCAGATACCTCAGACTACCTATCAGCACCTTGAGGAATCAATGCCACGGTGGGCGCTAGCAGTTTTGAGGGCAAAAGGTGGTCCTACATGTTATTAGCAGGGTGGTCATAATGTAATGGCAATTCGGTGTATGTATATATATATATATATATATATATATATATATATATATATATATATATATATATATAGCTTGATAAAAAACAATAGTTACCCAACTAAAGTAATAAAATTCTATATAAAAACATTGAGTTAATCGCATTTTTTGTAAATATATTTACTAAAAACTTTATTTATTTATTTATACAATTTTCCCATGTGCAAATCCATTTCGGGTAAATCCGTGGCCAAACATTTTTTACTAAAAATTTCTTCGTTAATTTGTATAATTTTTCCTTGTGCAAATCCTTGGTCAAAATTATTTACTAAAAAATTCCTTTACTAAAAAAAATTCCTTTGTTAATTTGTAATATTTTTCCATGTGCAAATCCATTTCGGGCAAATCCGTGGCTAAAATAAGTTTACTATATTTTTTTTTCTTTTTTTTCTTTGTAATTTATATAACTTTTCCATGTGCAAATCCATTTCGGGCAAATCCGTGGGCAAAGTTATTTACTAATAAATTTCTTTATACAATTTTTTCATGTGCAAATCCATTTCGGGCAAATCCGTGGCTAAAATTATTTACTAAAAAGATCTCTTTGTCAATTTATATAACTTTTCCATGTGCAAATCCATTTCGGACAATTCCGTGGCTAAAATTATGTGCAAAACTGGCAATTCATGTTTCTTTCTCTTTTCTATTATATATTTTTTTCTTAAATAAATATTTATTTTCTAAAATTATTTATATTTTATTTTATAACCGTCGTTGAACAGCCGACCCAATTTCATGGGTTTACGACTACTAATGTTCAACTCCGTAGCCTTGTAATTTTGAACCAATCCAGAAGACAAAGAAACTCCTGGATCAGTACCCCCAGAGGTATTGATTTGTTATGGGAACATGGAGGACTTTGAGACTCGACAGATTTAACGTGCATCAGTCACCATTTACTACACGGGGAGTCTTCGGCCGGCGAGGATCGAACCCACGACCTCTTGGATATGGGCCCAGCGCCCTACCGACCAGGCTATCCCGGCCTTGAAAAAATTATTTATAGTCAAATTCTTTAAATTATCCAGTTTAATATTACCTCGCGTACATCAGTTTTCTGGCCCATCCTTGGTAACTAACAAATCTAACGCACTTCAGTAATGCAGCAAGAACGCAATTTAAACTCCTCTAGTTAATCTCAATTTGCGCTTTTGTTTTCAAAATTTTCATATTTTGCAATCTGGCAATCTTGTTACGTAAACACTTTAAATCATTCTTGAAAAATTTCCCGTTCATGTAAGTTCATTATTTTTCGCTACTCGCTTTATAGATTTTGTTTTGTTCTGCTCTTCCTTTTTATTTTATTTTCTGTTTTTACGTGTTATTTTTACTTATTGTGTTTTATTTTATTTGTCGTAATTTTTGTAAAAAATTTTTTTGAGTGCTCCTCACACTATTGTATTGATATATTTTGCTTTGGCTATATTGATACAATATTAGAAAGCACTCTTTTTCGGATATAATCGTGTGGGCTGATGAAAAGATTATATCTTTCATTTTCCGGTTTTTTAAAAAAACTTTTTCCTCTTTTTTTTTTTTTTTCCTTTTTTTTTTTAAATAATTTCTTTCTTTTTTTTTTTTAATTAATTCTTTTTTTTCTTTCCCCAGTTGTTTATTATTATTATTATTCGCCCCCCTTTTTTCATTTGTCTGTAATTTACCTTTGTTCTATCTTCATTTTGAACTTATATATATATATATATATATATATATCTGTGCGTGTGTATGTATATATTTAATTGTGAATTGAGTATTGCTTTCGAACTCAAAATCGATATCAAAATTCAAAAATAGATATTAAAAATAAAATTGAATTCAAAATAGATACTAAAAGTAAAATAAATTTTAAAATGGTTATCAAAATTCAAAGAGAGGCATCAAAAAATAAAATTTTTCTTTATATTGCTCAGAATATGACTATCATTTTATATACGTAAAAAAATTTCCTTATTAGTTTGTATAGGACATGATAAAAAAGTGAGCCTAAAAACGCAAATGATTTATAAGTGTTTCATAACTCCTTATTTCAGGGTTAATGAGTGCTTTAAACTATAAAAAGTGGAAACCAATAAAAAACACAGAAATCTATTTAAAAAGATTAAAATGAGCAACAATTTCTAACATATATCTTTCATTTTACAAAAAAAGGAGAATGCAAGAAGGATTTTTGTTTTAAATGTACTAATTCATTGCTTATGTAAAATGTGGTGATAATTACGAATAAATGATAAATAGGAGAACTAAATGTAAGCGAATTAAGTTGATACAAGTTTCAGTCTCATTTATTATTGTAACTGGTATATTATGGTAATTGTTTTTTTTCTGTTGGTGAAGCAGTCTTCAGGTTGCGACTGCAATGCTGATGAAACTACATCACAATTTTAAATGCACAGTGCGTATAAACATAGTTCTTTTTCGTCTTCTCTTCAGATTAAATTAAGTTTTGTTTGCTGTATCTTTTTTAAATAAGTACTGCTTTTGTTGTTTTTAATGTTTTTACCATCAAGTAAATGATTATGCTATTCGTAATCTTAAAATTCCTTTTGAGAGAGAAAACATAACCATGAACTTATGATTAGTTTCTAGGGAAGATAGAATTAAAAAAAAAAAATTGATTTTGATATGATGTATTGATTTTTTGAATTAATGAATTGATTTTTTATTGTGACCTTTTGAATATGGTGCTTAGCATGCTAAAGCCTGCCATTTCGATTCACATGTTCTATTAGCCTTAAGCAAAAGGGTAAACTGCTTTTAAAAACATTTTCTTTTAAATCTTATTAATGACAGTACGTATCAAGCAATCGGTTAATACATAACACTTTTCATGATTTGAATTTTAATAATTTTGCAAATGTTTTCCATTTTTACATTACAGTTTGTGATTCACTACACAGAAACTAAAACAATAAGAAGCATGAAATTTTGAAGGTGTAAAATGTACTAGTAACACAAAGGAAGAAAATTCTAACAATTGGTTATTAGTTCCAGAATTACTTTTAAACCCATGTAGTAAACATTTTCCACGCAGGTTACTCTGCAAGCTGGTGTTCTTTCAGTTTCAAAAAGTTGAACAAATAAAACAATAGCGAATGAGAACCAATCAAGGGGCTTGTAAGAGGAGCGAGTCATGAGTAATTGAGCCATTGAGTAGGTTAAAACAAAAGCAGTATTTGAACAGTCAAAAGGGAAAAAAGAGAAATGAAAAGAAAGGGCTTACAGTCTGATCAAGTCTACTGTTCATTGCATTGCAATTCTCCTCGCATTTACCAATCCTATTAATAAGCTCTTGGTTGTCTTCAGCCTGCAATTGTGTTACGGAGTCTTCCAAGATCGTCACTCTCAGTGATAAATCATCCAGCATATCGGCATACTGCAAACATTTTAAACTAAATGTAACGAAATATAGAACATGTTTTTGCATTTTACCATAGTTAGTTTTTCAATTTCAAAAAAAAAGAAGAAAAAAAAAGACCTATATTAATATAGGATAATTACATAATTAACAATAAACAACCAAATGATTAACAGTATTTTTTAACGATCCTCTTAATGTATATATTTAGAATCCAGAAGTGTTTTCAGTTTGGAATGAGGTCAAAAATACATTCATATTCTGGAATATAAATTAATAATTAAGAGTGGAAAAAATGCTAACTTTGTCTCCTTAATCACTACTGAGGTAACCGGGACTGAAAACATCAAAATTTGTTTGATGAGAAACTGAGGCTTAAATGTAATTATTAGAAAGAGCTTTCACTGTTGTTTGATTTTATTTTATTTCATAGCCATCGTTGAATAGCCGACCCAAATTTGAGTTTACGGCTACCAACGATCAACTCCGTAGCCTTGTAATTTTGAACCCAAGCTGCAAGACAAAGGGATTCCTGGGTCAGTGGAGGTTGATAGTGATTTGATGTTTTCAGTAAAGTCATCTTCAGGAGTGTTTTGTTAGAGTATGATAGCGTTTTGATTTCCCCCGCTTAAATATCGATTTGTTTCCCTAATGTGGAACAATTCATTTTATTAAAAGATTCTAATAATAAATATTAAGGGTAGTTATTTTAAATTTTATTTTATAACCGTTGTTGAACAGCCTACCCAATTTTTTGGGTTTACGACTTTTGATGCTCAACTCCATGGACTTGTAGTTTTGAACCCAACACAGAAGAGAAGGGAACTCCTGGATCAAATATTGAGAGGAATTTGCCTTCGTTTAGGACTTTTTGATGGAACTAACCCGCATTTGCATTACATTAAGAGGAAAACCACGAAAAACTCCCACGATTGGCCTGACGACAAGGGGATTCTAACCCCTGATCCGTCTACCACCGAATATATTTTACATTGCAATTTGTATGCAGACGTCGTATCGACCTGCCATCCCTGGTATTCGATCACGGTTCACCTCATTGGAAGGCGAATGCTTTATCCCTTGAACCATCTTTGCTCAAGAGTGGTTATTATGGAATACTCTATATGTATTGCTGCAGAAATCACCCGATTATCTGTAAAACAAGCTAGTGAAGCAACCATGGATAAACTAATTCCGTAGATAAATCTGAAAAATGCCGAAAATATTATTTTCAATGGTATATGTATTTCATAGTGTTAAATTAATTATTCATTTTTAAGATTGGTGTTTTAAAAAGTACATTGAAAAAAAACCTATTGTCTATTAAAAAAATGTTTTTAATATTTTATTGAGAAAATTATATATTTGATTATTTGGCATATATATTTTTCCTTTTTATTGTTTGAAAAGTTGTAATAGTACTGGTCATTCAGGTATGCTCATTGTATACGCTGATCGAAACTTCTGAATTTAGATTCAAAAAAGCTGGCAAATAGACTTGACTTTTTTACAAATCAACCATTTATTTTCTGAGATAAAAATCGAATTTTCCTGTTTAGTCTTTTTAATTCTGAACTTGTAACTCAAGCAATAAATTAAGGTTAAGGCAGGTTGAATAGCAGAAAAAATTTGTTGGAAGGATTCTATATTTCTAAAGATCTTTCATACTAAGTAGCTTTTAGCAAAGTTACTAATTTTAACTTATGAAATTAAAGTATAACAATTAAAAAACTATAAAAAACGAACAACCTGTCCGAGTATTCTCTCTGCTCCGCCCATTCTCCTGTTGATGTCGGTCGCCCTCCACATTTCTTGAATCACCTTCGCCGGTTCGTCCTCGAAAAGTCTCTGTTCGGTCAATGTTGGAACTTTGGGATCTTTTGTCAACTCAAGAATTTCTTCTGCCACTTTTCGAGGATCCGCCTTTTCCACTTCAGCACTTTTACCAGATTCAGGAAGTGATTCCGATTCTACCGTAAATTCCTCGGCCTCTTTTGGAGTATCCGCCTTTTCCACTTGAGCACTTTTTCCAGATTCAGGAAATGATTTCGATTCTTCTGTAATTTCCTCTGTTTCTTCTGGAGAATCCACCTTTTCCACTTGAGCACTTTGACCAGGTTCAGGAAGCAATTCCGATTCTGTTGAGCTTTCCTCAACTACTTTTTGAGGTTCCGCCTTTTCCAGTTGAATACTTTCACTGGATTCAGGAAGCGATCCCGGTTCTGGCGCAAGAGCCGATTCGGTTGCTTTTATTTCAATATCTTTCGTAGACTCTTTCGTAATGACTAAAAATGTAATGAAAAACTCCTAAATATGAAATAGGCAACTAACCAACTCTTCATTTTGTGTAATAGCTAAGAAATGTTAATATCAAGCTAGAAACCAAACACCAAATAAGTGATTCACTTTTGCTCTGAATGAATATATATATATATATATATATATATATATATATATATATATATATATATATATATATATATATATATATATATATATATATATATATATATATATATATATATATATATATATATATATATATATTCATTCAGAGCAAAAGTGAATCACACATATAGCCCGTCTATAAAGAGAATTCCCTTCGCCATTCATCTGAATCACTGTCGGTGACTATGGTTATGAGATTTAATTATTTCAAGTAGCGGTGTTAGGTCATTATTTGAAAAAGGGAGAGAAAGGGAATCAGGGGGAGAGAATCTTCCCTCTTTAAAATGAGCTATTTCTTGTTTCTATAGTAATAGATGGCCTTAGATTTTGTGGCGAGGGTATTTCTTTCTATAGACAAACTATATGAAACAGGTGAAGAAATTTCTTTCTTTCGCCCATTTACACAAAGCATAGTTCGTGAGGTAATAGAACTGGATTTACCTCTTGACTGGCTTCGGAAACCATTTCAAGAAGAGGAAAATATTTACATTATAAACGAAACAGATAAGAAGTTCCATCCCATTCCAACTGTGAATTGAAATGAAATTTAAATTTACATTTTCTAACTGCGTATACTTCTTCAGATATGAACTGTTTATGAAGGTAGGTACTTTATTTACGTCACACTAGAGCTGCACAATGAGTTGTTGGCGACGGTCTGGGAAACATCCCTGAGGATGATCTTAAGACATGGCATCGCAATTTTGATCCTCTGCAGAGGGGATGGCCTCCCTGCTTTTGTAGCCCGATGATTTGCGCGCTAAGTGGAGCACTTTACAGTAGAACAGTTTAACTCGGACCGATACCGCGCACCCTCGGTCCCTACGCAGGCTGATCAAAGTGGTCACCCACTCTCTTACTGACCTCAGCTAGTGATGCTTCGGTGCTCTTCTCAGAACCTTGTATTCATGATCAGTCCACTGCTGGACTTGAACTGTTTATAATTTCAGTCGTGATTATGAAAATACCTGCCTGTATAGGGTTGTACAAAAGTGATACGTAGTCTCAATGTTTTATGGAGAAATTCCATCACATCAAATCCAAAAGGGTGTAATTTGAAAAAAAAACATTCTTCTAAATATCAATGCGTATTATTTAAAAAAAAAAAAAAGACGAATGGATAAACGAATTGCCATTAATTGAAGTTAATGGCAATTCAATAATTATGCTTTTTGGGTAACTTAAACCAGCTTTGCTTGGGGAATTTCGGAGGCTGATTTTATCAAAACTGTTTTGCGTTTTCATTGCTAATTTTCTTGCCATAATTTTGTTTGTTTGTTTTGGTTAAGTTTTGATAACAAACAATTTCTTGTGTTTGTTTGTTGAATTAAGTTTATAAATCTTTACTTAAATTTAAGACAATTTCTTCATAAATTTACAGGCTTCAATCACTACGCATCGCACGCACACAATCTTTACAAATACTTTTTTTTAAAACATAATCTGAATTAGTTCTTTCATTAAAAATTAGTTTTCTTTATTTCTGTATTGATATAAATGTTTTCGAAAAAGGAGTTGTACATTAGGAATCAATAGTCTATTGAAAAAAAAAAATGAGACTCAAAGTTAGGAGAGTTATAGTTTCGTATCTAAATTAGTTTCATAAATCAGGAAGAGAAACAGTTCATAGGCTTACAATCTATTGCAAACTTTTTCATAAATGTGTAGGAACATGTGCTTTACTCAACTTTGTCATTTAAATTTCACACTATATTATTAAAAAAAAAATTATCAGCATTAAAAATAAATACTTTTGAAAAAAGTATAAAACCTAATGTTAGAGACTTTTTGGACTTTTAAGAAAGATGTCACCTTTCTCTTCTTTCTGAGGTGGAATGAATGACAAAGAATGTCTGAGGAGGGTGTCAGGATAATCCTTTCGACGTTTCATGATGGCTGATCGTGCAGCCACTTCATTTTCGATCTGACATGGCAGTTTCACTGAATCCAAATTCAAACGGATAACGAGATGCGTCAGAACTGTGTGCAGGATATTGAAATTGGTGCCATCTTCAGGAATACCTAGAGCCAAATCAAGAAGCTCTAAAAATGTAAATTTATCACTCAACATTTTTTTACCTCATACTTATTTCAAATTGGCATATTTTGTTATGGAAATAGATTTTTGGTGTTCTTAGTCTTTCACATTTTTTGCTTATGTGTTCCATAAATTCAAAAAACAAAATGATTAAATATTCAGTATCACATATTTTTTTTGAAGACTGTTCTTTTTTCAACAGTGGTACTTACACTGCACATGCTATTTTTCAATAGAGATGTCCAAGCCAGAAGCTGAACTTCATCATTGAGTAATATCATCATAAATCAATCGATTGCAGTAATTTTGTAGTTGTGAAGGGCAACTAGCTGTTTGCACTATTTCCATTGAACGGCACATTGGACTTATTGTCAATGGACAGATAAGTGAAAGGACGTCGGCTTAGACATATGTATTATTATATCCCTGTATCCCTTATTAAAAATTTTATACACGTTCGTTGCAAAGTACAAAAGAATTCCCGATAATATTTTACATTTTATAAAAAAATTCTATCTCTCGGCTTCGTTAAAAAAAAAAAAAAAAAAAAAACAATTTTATCAAAAAATATTTCATGATTACAGAAATCTCCGTTATCACCACTTTTCATTTATTTATGTATTTTTTAATCTTAAAATGCATATTAATATTTTTATACATTAGGGGTCACAATGTAAGCGGAGAAAAGACAAAAACGAATTTCACTGTGGAAGGCAGGACTGTAAGCACCGAAATATGTTTGATGTCGAAATATGTCACAGAAGAAAACGTTGTGAAGGTGAAACACAATATTAGGAAAAACTCTAAAGATCATCAAGCAATTAAACTGGTTTTGATGTTTTTCTCGCTCCTTTTTTCACTGTAATTTAACAAGTTTTGAGAGTTTGTTTTTTTCCCCTCCTTCTTTAACCCTATTTTGCGTCCCATAATGTGCAGATTGTTTTTTTTTTTTTTTTTTTTTTTTACTTTGATTATAAAATTATTTATTACGAGCGATAATGACGGAGCAAGCTCTTTTCAAAACTTTTTCCGCCCTATTCCTTACGTCCATTTTTACTATGTTTGTCGAAGATGAAGTTCAAAAATATGTACATTAGGTGTCGGCATGAATTAAATATTTTTGAAATAAAATGCGTCGAATTAGCATTGATAACACGGGATTTAAAACAGGAAATGAATCTAAAGAATATTATGTATCTTTGCATACATTATAATTAATATATTATCAATCAGAATATTATTATTGACATGGATTCTAAATATATATATTAAGGGCAGTAATTGCGGAACACCCTGCGTAATATTAAATATAATGAAACCAATGGGAGAATAATTTAAAGTGTTTCGTTCATAGGCTTCTTCATTTGAAAAGGTCGAAGAATCTTAAGTTTTTCGGAACATTTCGCGAAATGTTAAAAAGAATCTATCAAAAATCAAAACTTTGTGAGTTTCTAAGTTAAAAAGTATTCTTGCAATTATGTTTAAAATCTTTGCTGATTTAAATTTATCTCATAAATAAATGAATTATGTCGCATTTTAAAATTTCATTTCTGTTTGCCATGATATTGGAAAAAAAAAGAAGCAAATTTACGAAGTTCTTAGATTAGTGGTCAAGTGGCTGTCCATGGTAAAAAGATATAATTAAATAAATAAATAGATAGATAGATAACAAAATAAAAAGCAGGAGAGAGAGACAGAGGGACCTAGGTAACCAGAAAATCAAACACTTAACGCGAAATAAAATATTGAAAAATGTAAGCTTTATTGATATTACATTTTAGTTACGTTTTAAATTAAATTTTAATGAATATGTAATTTATTTATATAATTAGAACTGCAATTAAAACTAAATATGAAATCATGAATGAAACTTTCGTTATAGACACAAGAAAAAGAAAAAAAGTAGCAATTTCTAACACCAACACTTATTCTTCATTTTGAAATTGCTTTCCATGTTCTTTTTATTTTGTTTTTGTGCTGAAATCATAAATATTTAATTCCAAATTCAAACCAAAAAGCAGTATGTTTAAAATGTAAATAGTATTGGCGATCGCAACCCTGGGGAGAGACCGGTTTCATACCTTTAGCTCTTCCCTCTCCTTCTCTTTTCAGTTGTATAGGAATGTACTACGATATTTTATTCCCTTTTCTTAATATTTTTCCTTTTTATTTAATAAAACTATTTCTTAAAATTTTCGTGATACTTTTCTTTAGAATTATGTTTAATGTAGTTTTCCGTTCCATATAGTTTTCCAACTTAAAAGATTTTAATCTATATTAAAATCAAGTGAGAAACTAATGTACTTCCTTCCTCTATGACTTTCCACACGCTAATGGGGAAAGCATGTGAAGTTTTGCCATAGGTAGAGAGTTCTGCTCTACGCCACCTGCAGCCCATTTCGATCGCCAATTTATTAAATATGTTCTTTCATTAAGCTATTCATTTCGTTTCAATCCAACGTCTCATTTTCGACTGTGAGAAAAAATCCAAGAGACGTTTTTTAAAAGTTGTCTCGTAGACGTCTAACAAGGTCCATCTATTGTTTCATTATGTCTATCATAGTTATCAATAAGATTTCTGTACTTAAGCCATTGTGGATTATCCCTAAATAAGCTATAAGAAAGCGTTTGTTAGACGTTGGTATTTGATCCATGACGTCTAATGGATCATGTGGTCGAATTCGGAAAGCCTACTGGATGAATTATGCTGTATGGTTATATAGTTAACAGCAAAATTTCACCTCGTTTTCTAAATAAACAAACAAACAGCTAGTTAAGCGGAAGTAATTTCACCCGGTCCGTACGAACTTCCGCTACATCGCTATAACCTTCTTATTATGTTTTGCATTAAATTTGCAAACATTGTTGGCGTTTTCTCTTATCCCCAAGTAGCACAGAAACATCGATCTATACCGTGGCCGTTCCTATCAATATTTTGAAAGCGGAGGAATATAGATACTGTGAACAAGTTATTGAATGAATTCCGTCAATAAAACTTTAAAAGTATTTTTCTTAAAACACTCTATATTAAATATATTTTAGTTCCATAGTTCAAAATATTTGCTAGAAAGATAAAAATGAGTAAAATTTCTTTATACTTGCTCATATTAGTGAAAGTAAAAAATAGAATGCCGTGATAACTTTATGGAACAGGATTGGAAGGTGAAGCGATCTCAGTATTGCTATCAACAAAGTTTATCCGCTTGTCACGTGATCTTCAGCTCTGACGTCGCGCCATGTTTTTACCATGATCCATGAATTTTTAGCGTAATATTGTCGTCAAAAGTCACCTTACTGATTTAATTTACGTAAGCAAAGTTTATTCATCTTCTATTTACTTATATAAACTCTATTAATATCGTGTCAGGTCTTCATTTCTAATTGCAATGTTTCACTTTTATATTTAGGTTAAGCCTACATTACCGAAAGAACATTCCATTATAAAAGATCATATGTAGCTGGTTTTGAATTATAATTAAGTAAGTAGTTTTTAACTTTTCGCTAATTTTAAATATTATTATCGGAATAATTTCTAATTAATGACGTAAATTTATTGTCAAAGTTGTTTGTTCTGAATTGTTTACTTCTTGTTTGCTGGGATGTTAAATGTTATGTTTTACAATCTATCTAATTTTTATTAAATAAATTCACTAGGTTCGTAAATAATTTTATGTAAGATGAAATGTTTCTAATGTCATTTGTTGTGTGAACAAGGTTCATAGCATTGTAGTTATGAGTGTATAAATACTTTTCATAAAAATTAAGTCTGTCAACGTTAATTCTGTAGCTTATTAACAGTTAATTCGTTTTAAAACATTAAAAATTGTGCTCAAAATGATATAAGTATACATAATTTATCAAAATATTAATGTAAGCGAATTGTAAAAGGTTATATAGATTTTAAAATTACGTCTAAAAGTAAAATAAGCAGTATGAAAATATTAAACAATTTTAAAAAAAGAAATAAGTTTAACTTTTCAATTTCTGAAAACAATGATATTCTATTTACCTAAATTTAATCCAGTCTTGTAATATAATTCTCTATATAAAAGTTATTAATATAAGATTTAGTTTATGGTACAGGAATGATTGTTATTCGTTACTACTAAAAAATTTTTTTTAAATGTGTCAGATATCAAGTAAGGTATGTGTTATGTATAAAGTATGATATGTGTTTGTTATGTAACAAGAGTATACTAAAGGAAAATTAAAATAGACACTAAAGGCTCAAAATCAAAATAGAGATTTATATGTTTATTAAAAAACTTCTTTAAAGAAATTTTTGTTTGCTGAAAATTATTAAAAAAAATTATAGATAAAAAGGAAAATTTAATTGTCAAAAATAATATCAAAATGTGTTAATCTTTAAAATAACTTTAAAAACTGAAGTATAATTTGGATAAGAGCACAACAACTAAAACTTATAAGTTTCTAAGATAATGATTAGAAAATATTGATCAAAGCTTTTCTAATTAAATATTTTATTGTTTTTCAGGCTTTGAAAAAACCCGGGGGAAATTGGGTTTTTTCATTTTGTGGTCATAAACTTTAAGTTTTACTGTATAAATATTTTTATTTATTAAAAAGTGTTGTATAAGCTTAAAAATAGAAATAAATCTGAAAAGTTATTTTAATTTTATTATATGTATTTTTTATTATGTTTGAATAACACATTATCGCTAATACATAGGTTGAATCTTCTTTACTGTTAAATACATAACGTTTCACAATTTTTAACCCAAGCATTATAAAATATAAATACAGTATTATAAAAGGAACAAGTTTATTAATTTTTTCGTTTTCACGCACATATATTTACTAAACCTATATATATATCTTACCTATTGTAAAGTTATAACCAGTAAATATTTATAATCAGTAAAAACTAAAATTTCATTTGACTTTAATAAAAAACTGAAATAAATACTCAATGGTCTTCCATGTTTTTATAATAAAATTAATAGAAAGTGAAATTAAAATTACATATAATTGAATAAAATTAGATATAGTTTCAGCAAATACTTTTTCTTAAAATTTTATTTTTGTGTCTCGTAAGAAATGATAAATCCATATTTTTGTGTTGATTTTTTAATTTTTACAAATTATGTCTAAATTTTTCACGAAAGGGGTACTTCTCAGAAAAACCTAGACAGACCAGGTATATATATATATATATATATATATATATATATAAATATACATGGTATAAGTATATATATAACACAACAGGTCTATATGTGATTCTTATTAAATAAGATTATAACTTAGCTGTGATTCATTCTAAAATTAATGTGTAGAAATTAATTTTGTAATGTCTAATCTTATATTGATATCTATTTACAATATATATCAAGTAGAAATTTTATATTTTGATGTGATAATTTGTTACTGTTGTATCTTATTCTCAATGCCTTCTCGTAAATGATTAGAATTTATTTAGAAAATGAGTGCACTTGTTTATTTATACCACTATCAGTAATTTAATGAATAAATGTCAGACAGTTCTTTCATTGTGTTGCAATTTCACCAACATAGGTGTATATTTTGCTCTACTCAGCCTTTTAGCTTTTAAATAAGTAAATAAATTATGACATTAGACTATTTTATTTTGTTGTCACTGCACAGAGCAATTGCAAGATGAGAAAACTAGTATAAATTTAGGAGCCTCGAGTAACATTTTGTATTTTCAATTTTTTTTCCTAATTTATTTTTCATGAAAAATTTGCATGTTATAATATTTACAAAAATGTATTTAGTTTATGTATTAGTAAGTATAATCATTCCCTAAATTTTTTCTCCATAGAAAGCATTTTATTAAAAATGGAGCTATTATTATTATGATCAAAAAAATTCCTTTGGCAAAGGAACCTTTGCTCTAAAGTATAGACCAGTAAATCTTAACCTTTTCAAACCTTGCTGTCCCCTTAAAAAGCGAAAAAGACTTTCACCATCTTATTTCTTCTGTACTTAAGGGTGTATGGAGAGAGTTTAAATGATTATTCTATATAGGACTGGGCAATAAATCTATGTATCTCAAAATATCTACGTAACACATATATCGGCAGGCCAATATGATGACTTTTGTTTTAGATGATGCATCAGAAATCTGATTTAAGCAACTGATAGTGACTTTCATTTTAAGCGATGTATCAGCTGCGGAGTTGTTTATAGCATCGATTTTTCTTATTATTAACAAGTGTACATATAAATAATACTGGAAAGTGGGCTAGCTAATATAAATATTTTTATACTTTTTTAGATTAAATTTTTACATAATTTGTATTGTCTTGTAGCTGTTTGAATAAATTAACAAACTTTTGTTTTCAGATTCGGTATTTTGACAGCATATGCCGGTATTTTGACTGAGGCGAAAAGAAAAAAAGTCATTTGAAAGAGTGCCTGCCATCACTAATGTCATTTGGGTAAAATTGTTGATTAAAATATTATTTATTTTTATTAATATATATATGTGATATTTTTTTCCTTCCAGTTTTTAAATGCTTTAAGAAAAAAAATTTTAAAAATTTTTAATCTGAATAACAATTCCAATTGCTAATAATAAATCAAAATATTTAGAATTCCTCTCCTTTTTGTATTAAATTTTACAAACATTGATCTGCAGTTAATCCTTAACATTTCTAAGTTTATTCAGGATTCTTCGTGTATACTCAAAATTTTTTAATATGTATTAATATATATATCATCAGTCGATTTTTATCTTTACAAGCTTTAGTTAAAGGCAGCATTACAATTAAATTTAATTAAAAAATAATGATAGAAAGAGATTCTCTCTATTTGAAAAATACAAAATAAAAATTTTTTCCCATGTAAAGGAAACCAAATATTGCAAAAAAGTTTCAGAAATCCAAACCAAAAGAGTGAGTGAGAGAGAGAGGCTTGAAAAACTTAATTTTCTAAGTCTAACACAGTTGTAAGTCAATAGTTTTTGGATCTGATCACAAAAAAAAAAAGTAATTTTGTAGAAGGAAGGAAAAAAAACGGTTACATTAAGGAATTGAATGCATTGGGAAGTGCAGTGTATTTATAATAAGTTTGAGCTTTTGTTTAATTATACTTCTAAATATATGCAATCATAAGTAATCAATATCAGATCTAAATTCTAAAAATAAATCTTATTTTCAACTTCAATACTTTTTGTGTATTCACATTAGTTTAAGAGAATTTTCTTTAATACATAGAAGTAAAATTGAATATTAAGAAATACAATTAAAGCTGAACTGACTAGCTTTTTATTATAGTATTTTTTGTTGTTAAAGATTTATTATTTAATCAAAGATACAGCATTGCCGCTTGAATATTCAGTCAGTTTACCAAACAGTGTCTAATGCAGCATGCCTTATTTTGATCCGTGTGTCGATTCTCTAAGCCAGTGATTCTCAACCGCTGTGCCGCGGTACTTTTTTGTGCTGCCAAATTCTTGAAATGTTCATAAAAAGTATATATATATATATACTTTTTATAATTTTTCTAAGCTTTAACCGCGTTAGCAAGGAAAGCAAGCTAAATATTAACTTACAGATGGAAATAAAACTTAATCATTAAAGTAAGCTATGCAATTAATAAACCAATTAACAAAGGATAACTAAAAAAAAAAAACCAAATAGGGGAGAGTCGGGTAGCCCCGCCCACTTAAGGACTATTGCTTATATTTCTGTATAATATGGAGTAATAATCAAGATTTTTGTATGTTTCTATTGTTTTATCATTTACTTAAATAATACAAAAAGAATAAACCAAAAAAAAAGAATAGTTTAACTTAAAATAGAAATTTAAAAAAACATGTTTTCAGCTCTTTTCAAAATGTGTCGGGTAGCCCCGCCCAGTTACAAAAATTATGTTTTTTGATTGTTTTTTCAGGTATAAATGAAAATGACCAATGTATAGACAATAGATAAACCTTATTTATCATTTTTATCACAAAATTATTTTTTTTATTACATATTTATATACTTTTAGTGAATTCTATCATTTATTAACAACAAATGTTATATTTTTTATTATTATTAATGTATATTAATATATTATAATATTTATATTTATATTAAATATTTAAAGAAAATAATTTAATTTAAGTAAATCTTTGGAACCGTACATTTATCGACGAAATAAAAGTGGGCTGTGATACCTAACATTCATGTGAGCGGGGCTACCCAAAATCCAATTTTTTTGTAAATTTGTAATTACTCGAACAATTTTTCACAAATAAACTTCGTTCTTTGTGCAAACTAAACTTAAGACTACATACTTTAATGCTGTATGTATAGAAAAAAAAATTTTTTTAATATTAAAATGAAGTTTAATCGAAACATTCAACCAATTTTTCTTAATATCATGACAACTGTATTCAACATATTTTAAAAACTATTGTTTACCATGTTACCAGCTGCATAAATACTTGAAACTTTGAAAATAATCTTTTTTTAATATAACAATTATTGTCCAATGGCCCATTGACTTAAAAAAAATATTATTCTCTACATATGAAATTGACATTGGTCGGGGGTACCCGACTCTCCCCTATATAAAAAAACAAATTAGGAAAGGATAACTAACAAAAAAAAATAAGCTAACAATTAATAATTAGCAAAAAACTAGTAAACAAGAAATCACAAAAAATAACAGTTAATAACTATAGAAAACAAGCTAACAATTAATAACTAGCAAAAAGAAGAAAAAATAACTGTTACTTACTAATAAAAAATCACTCAAAGGAAATAATAATCCCTTAATAAACGTGCTTTTGTAGTACTTATTATTATCACAAACTATTTATCACAGTGTGTTGTAGGTAAGTAAACAACTTTTAATCTAATTGTTTTCATTGTGTGCCGTCAAATTTCGAAATGGTTAAAAGTGTGCCGTAACAACAAAACAAAAAAATGTTGAGAATCATTGCTCAAAGCCCTTATTCAATTTAGTTCTCTAAGTTTCGTTATATACTCATTAATAAATTGTGTTTTGTTAGTCTTTCAGTTTTTATTTTTTAAATGTTATAATATTACTGAATGTTTTGCTTCCAGCTACACTTCTCGAACGCTTTGAGACCAAGAGCTTGCGGAAAAATTTGGGAAGGTCTGCTTCAGCCACTGATTGGGAAGGACGGAAACCTAAGATAATTGACGTGACCAATTCTTTATACTTGGAGACCTAAGAATGTGCCAATTTGTTTTAATAAATTTTTAAATGTTTATTCAAATAAAATATTCATAGCTACTTTTTGTTTTATTCCTCTGCATTCACACCTTCTATATTACAAAGCACGTTCATATCAGAAGTGTAAATTTTATTGAACCCATAAAATTATAATATTTTTTAAATTTTTAGTGCTATTGTGCAATATATTAAATTATTAATTTTCAGTGACTGAATCCTGTCTGAAGATCAAATGTACCTTGCAAATGCTAAAAAATAAGAAAACTAATTTACATACATGTTAAATGTGGTAATTTTTAAACAAGCAAATTGTCTTTGATTTATAAATCATAGTTGAGCTGAAAATAATTATCATGCCTTAAATTAATATTCACTTCTTACATTCCATCTACAGTGCTCACACTTATTCCTTTTCACCTATTTTACACTTAATTAATTTTTAAGCTTATTACTGCTCAAATCCTAATTATATATATATTTTTATTGTTTGGAAACTGATTAAAAATATTTTTGGGTGCTTATTATTATTATTTTATTTTTTTGAAAAATCTGTCTACACACCTTGAACTTTGAAAGTATGACTTAAATACTTGCAGATATTTTATTCTAAGGCAATATTAAATCTTTGCTCACTAGTTTGCAGAATGCTTATTGTCTAGCATGCAAGGAAATGATTAATTTTCTGCTAAATAGGCATAGACTGAGCAGAGCATGTAGCTCTTTTCAAGTTATCCTTGACAAAAAATGAAGGATTTTTTTTTACTCATTATAAATCAAATTAATTAAATCTGCAACTGTACAGCCTGGAGTATAATTAGCGAAATGAAATCTGAAGTGCAAAACCATATAAAATAATTAACAGACGTGTACCTATATCCAGTGAAAAAAATTTCTTGAATAACGTATTAAAATTATCGATCGGCGTTCTGCCGCATCTTTAAATGCTTATTAATATTTGTTTTACGAATAACGTGATAAAAATATTCATCGACATTCTACTGTATCTGTAAACGCCGTGGAATATGGTTTTTTCAAACTCGACATTCTACGGCGTTATTGAGATATCGATCTATATAAATTTTACAATGTCGTACAATATAAAAAAAATCTGACGTTTTTACATAGATCGATGTTTCGGAAGAACATCGATCGACGTCGTAAGCGAAGTTTTTTCGAGATCAATCGATATTGAGTGCTACTTGGGTCTTGATAACGTTTGTTTGGAAATTTAAAAATCTGTTTTATTAAATCGAAATGAGCTTTTCCTATTATCACAAGTTGAATGATGATGGCAAGAAAAAATTGTCAATAATAATAATATAAAATATATATTATAGAAAAAATAATATTCAGTTGTCTGATCTTTTTTCTGGAGAGTTATTTTAAAGTTAAGATATGAAATACAATTAAGTTTTTAAAAGACACTGGTCTCTGGCAGTCAAATATTAAGTTAAGATATATTTATCTCGCAGATATACTACTTATTCATGGCATTCTGAAAACATGCACAGCTTAAAACTTGTAGCTTTTAGATATGACATTAAAAGAAGTGCAAAATGTGGCTTTATTGTTAATTTGTAACAGAAATTTTATTTTCTTCAAAAAATTTAATTTCATAATAGAAATAATTTTTAACACGCAAACAAACAAACAAAAAAAAAAAAAAAAAAAAAAAAAACAAGAGATATGTTACTTCATGAAATTTTCTTAAAATGCATTTATTTTATTTTTCCTTAGGATACCATTAAGATTGAGTTCTCGAACGTGAAGTTTCGATTTTAAGATGAAAAGTTATTCATGGTGGTTCGTTTGTTTTGCCATAATTTTTTTTTTAATTTTAAGAAAATAAAACATTAAATTCTTCATGGTTTTACAATATGGTTAGAATACATCACAGAATCCGTCATGTTCCCTGAAACATTTTAATAATTGCCAAACTCCTTTGCTGAATACAGTAATTACTGTTAACATTTACCAAAGTTTCTCTGGGCATTTTTTTAAAAATTTTAATATATATATTCTAAATAATAAAAATAAATGCGAAAAAAAGCGTTCTTCAAAAATTTCTTTTACTAACGCCTGTGATAATCCACGCGCTATGCTGAGAGCATGCGAAGTTTCACCATTTTCTGCTTTGCGCTACCTGTAGCGATTGCCTGTCTTCGATAGCCAACTCCGGACCGCGGAGCTTGAAAAATTCGGAAAAGAAAACGCAACTAGATGCGGGCAGAAGGAAGAATTTAAGAACGCTTATTAAAAAACTGTTGTTTACACATTATGGAGTTCATGCCTCTCTTGCTGATCATGAAAAACAAGCTGTAGGATTGAAGATCTATTTTCTTGAGTGCTTGTGAAAGTCTCAAAAATTGACGAAATGGCAACCAATTAAAAGTTTATGGCGGAAATAATATTCTACTAATTTGCTGGAAAATTTTCAAGATGTCGAACAGTATTGAAATTCCGCTACGGGATACCGAAGAAGTATGTTTATTTTGTTAGAATGATAATTCATTGATTTTTTTTTTATAGTTCAGTTTTTCGAACTTAGATTTATGTTCCTGGCTAATTATTGATATGGGGTTATTAAAAGTTACACAATTTTCTCCCTTAAAAATTATTTTGTCTTCGATTTTATGTATTACCATTTCTTACCAATTTTATTTTATTTAGAAGTGTAGGTTTTTCGCCTTCTCATTGGTAACAATGAATCACCTACTCATTGTTAGTTATATTAAGATAAACTATTCACTTTTTTCCAAGTTGTTATTTCGTGTCGAAATATTTTTAGGTCGAATGTACACGAGTGCAATTAAATTAATAACGAGATTTATCAATTCCACATTTTTGTCGACACTTTCGGCATACGTAAAAATATCGTGATGAGATTTCCCTATCCTGATCTGTGGCATCGCCGTAACTCTTCTTTTTGAAATTATATCAGTTTTCATGGGCTTTGGTCAAATTATGGTACTTTCCATCATCAGAATATGTTGGTTACCTTTTTTAAATTTTTTAATTGATGCCTGGCCTATTATGTTTGAATACTCAAACTCCTAAATTCTATTTTCTGAGTAACTACTATTGTTAATTTTAAGATTTCACTAAATTCTTTGAGGTCTTCTGGTGTTGCATTGGATTGCCACCAAGCCTACCTTTTGGAATCCTCTTTTGCTGAGAGGTCACATACGTACACTTAGAGCCCAAAGTACTCTCTGGATGCCCCCTTACGGGGAGCGGGACAGGGTTGATCCTGATCTGTGGCAGAATAATCGCTGAGTCTTGATAACTTCCGGGCAGCGATCGGTGAGAAACTAAAGAAAAAACACCACAGAAAGGGACCAACTCGAAAAGTATAACTCGTAACCCCCCATGGGCAAACATCTACATGTTTTTTTAAAAAAAATATTGCAAGTTTAAAATCTATTGGGCACCTTAGCGATTGTAATTGGCGCAACAGGCCACGATACAGAAATATTCCCCGCATCGTGAATTATAGCAAAAAAATAAGCAAGTTTCGTCAAATTTTCTTTTAACCGCCTGCGAGAAATGTAGAAAAACATCGCAGAAAAGAATTGACTTTTCGGACATAACTTATACTAAACCTCTACCTTTTTTCTTTCTAAAAATTGCGAGTTTAAAATTCGTTTGGCACTTTATCTATTGTGGTTGGTATTGTTGATCCGAAGTAAAAGTTCTTTATTAAAAAGATTCACATTGCAGAGGAAGATTTTAATATTGTGGTCTATGCCAATATAATCACCAAGTCTTATCGACTTCTGGACAGTCATTCTTGAGAAACTAAAGAAAATGATAGATCACAATATGAAGTATCTTGTCGATTGATTTTGGAAGCTACAGATTCTCAAGATCCAAGACTTCTAAATTTTTAGTTTCATTTTTACTAGCTGTGGTTTTCTTTTTAAAATGTGAATTCTTTCTATTTTTATGTATCTATTAATATGCGCATCGATAATTTTTTGATTGATATGCAAGGAATTTAAATTCGAGAAAAGAGTTATTCAGTGAAACCTCTTGGGAGCAACCACTGTTTGTTGGACAGTAAAATGGTCATTAATGGAAGTTGTCCATTCTTAAGGGTTACCTTTATGGACTTATAAGTGTTATTGAATACATACGATTTTTTTCAACCAATTTTAATTTTAGTCAGTGTTATTTCTTGGTGTGGAAATCATTTGTGTTGGCGAGATCCATGAATAAAATTTATTGCCAATGAAGATTATTTCTACTGATAGAATCATGTGTAAAAACAAATTAACACTTATAAATGATGGAATCATTTTAAATAAATAAACACTTATGTTTTTTCTTAGTTTAGGTTTGGCTTCAATTCTATATCTTGAAAATTAGTTAGCTTTAAAAAATGAAAAGAGGTTTGTTTGCTTGAGATGCTTAGTTTTTTCTAACATAACTTTTTTTTTTTCTAATTTAACTTTTAACTTAAATAAATCATTGATAATATCACCTTTGGTTCACTTTGACTTAATCAAGAAATTGTCGATCAAAATAAGCTCTCTAAGTAAAAGCCCCTAACAAATATTTTTTTGTGTTTCTTTGACTATTTCCACATTTGATACAGAGGTTTGCCAGGTCGCTGGGAAAGACAATGAGGGTTTCTCCTATAAGTTTTCTTCAACACAAAGTTTATGAAAAAAATTCAATACCTCCCAAAAGTGGTTGTAAATAGAGAAGGTAGCTGCTTAGAGGTTTTTCTTTCATGGAGGTTTTTTTGTATTTGAACAATTAAAATTTTGTTAGGACTGATTTAATAACTGCTCAAGAAAAGCAAGGATGTAATATGATCAGGGTTCTTGATTTTTTAAAAAAAAATAACAAAAATCTGATTATTTTGATTTAAATCGGATCTTTTAGATATAAATCAGATTTTTTTAATTTTTATTCTAATACACTATAAGAGCTTTAATTTATGATCAAAAAAACTTTATAAATGTTTAATCAAAATGAAATTAATATTAAAACTATATTATAACAATATTTTAGAAGCTGTAACTTACTAAAATAATTCTTCATTATGATGCATAGCGACCATTTTGATACAAAGGCATGATTGAAATTAAAAGACAAGATGAAATAGATAATTTAAAGAATACTACTTTAACTAGTAAAACAAAGTTTCAATTAGCACATCATAATTTTAATTTAAAATTGTGGTCTCTTTTTTCTCTCTCATGATTTATAAAATGGCAAAATAAATGCAACAGATTGTGTTTATAAATGTTGTCATTCATCAAAAAATAAATATTCAATCTATATATTTTTATGTTAAAATATTAATTTTTTATCCTATATCAAAATACATAAGTTAAGCTAAAAAACATTTAAAAAAAATCTATGTACTCATTGGAATTTTTTTTCACAAAAGAAAATCTGATAATTTCAAAGATACCGTAAACATATATGAGGAAAAAAAGAAAATCTATCACCACTTGCAAGTTAAAAGTAATTATTAGCACCGATGGATTATAAAAAGTATCCGATAAGTGAGCTTGAGCTGCGAAACCATCAGGAAATAAAGAGAATGCAACAAGCAGAGACATCTAGTATTACTTTAAAACATTATTTTAAAAAGAAAGGTTTAATAATATCTTTAGATTTCATTGATATTTTCAGTTCAATAATTCTATTATATAGAGTTTCATTATAAATATTGAAAAGTTATTGAATTGTGTGTTTTTCATTCAAATAATTTTGAAAAGTATTTTACTATTTATGTTTTCTGAAATTTTTTTTTAATTGTATTTTAGGTAATTGATCTAAAGTTAGATCAGCTTCCAGAAGGAGAGGAAGTATTGAGTATATTGCGACAAGAACAGGCTACTTTGAATCTATGGAATCAAATTGCAGTAAGTTTTAATTTTCAAAATTAATCTTTTTTTATTTCATGTTTTTCTATATTTACATTTTTTTAGCAGCAAAACTACAAATATGTTTTAAAAATATTAAATGCACTTTAATGTAAAATACAGACTATGCTGTGTGATATGTCTTTTATTTTAGAAATTAATATTATACAGTCGAACCCCGCTATAGTGAACCTGGGATATAGTGAACACTCGGATGTAGTGAACTTCTTTAGTGGTCCCATCCGTACTCCTATTTAAATAATGTTATTTTTAACTCTTATAATGAAAAGCTGAGAACTTGGAAATTCAGTTATAGTGGACTCAAATTTCATTTCTTTAAATATCTTTTTTCAGTCCTCCATCTTTAAACTTGCTGGTGTTGGGACTGGAAATGAATGCATTCCTATACAATGCCTCATATTTCACTCCTTTGTGCTTATCACTTTTAACTTTACTGTAATAAATGTTAAACAGAGCATTTATCTTATGCTCCCCCGTCCCTGACAAGTCTCTCTTTGTCCCTTTTCTCCAAGCTTGCTCTACAACTAGTTAACTTGGTCACCTGCTGAATTTTTTGAATTTTCTTATCTGTTCAAACCATATTCTTTACAAATCACTCCCTGACAATCAAGAAGGGGAACAATTTAACTCCTTCTACAGCTGCTCTCTTCATATTCTTACATTATCTATTTGAGACAAGATTTTTATTTCAAAAGCAGGGAAAATGGCAAATTCTCTAAAGAGAAAAGCGTTTTCGATAGATGACAAAGTTAAAATTGTAAAGCGTATTGAAAATGGAACCAATCAATCGGCACTGTGTAAGGAATTTTCCTTGTCAAAATCCCCAGTTTCAAACATTTGGAAACATCAAAGTGCAATTCATGCAGCATACGACAAAAATATGGTTTAGTCGAAAAAACTGTGTGGAGCTGAAAGAAAAAACGTAGAAGGAGCTTTGTTAAAACGATTCACCACTCGGTGGTATAGAAATCTTCCTGTGACCGGACCTATGCTTCAAATTAAAGCGAACGAGTTTGCTGAAAAATTAGAAGAAAAGGATTTTGTGTACTCCAATGGATGGCTGGATAGATTAAAAAAGCGTAATAATATTTCTTCAGGAAAGATTATTGGAGAAGAAGCGAGTGTTGATGCAACGGATGTGGAAAAAGTGTGGCTGAATATTATACAGAATTATGAAGAGAAAGACATTTTTGATGCTGACGAAGCTGGACTATTTTACAAATTGATTTCCAGTCAGACGTTAAAATTTAAAGGAGAAAAGTGCACTAATGGGAAACTATCCAAAGTGAGAATAACAGTTCTTGTTTGTGCTAACATGAATGGCTCGGAAAAGCGAAAACTAACTGTCATAGGTAAATCTCAAAAACCAAGGTGCTTTAAAATTTAAAAAAACTGCCTGTAAACTACAAAGCCAATCAAAAAGCGTGAATGACCTTCCATTTTTTTGAACAAGAACTTCGACAGTGGGACAGTGATTTAATAAAAGTAAATCGTAAAATTGTTCTTCTTGTAGACAATTGCACAGCTCACCTCCATTTAAAAAGTAAAGTGTATTAAGCTCGTATTTTTACCACCAAATACGACTTCTCTGTTGCAACCCATGGACCAGGGTGTTATTCGCAGTCTGAAGCCTCACTATAGGAGACAGTTATACGTATTTTAGATAACTATAATAAAAACAACATGGACTCAGAATGCAACATCTCTCTTCTAGAAGCAATAGTTTTGCTAGAAAAATCATGGAGGCAAGTAACATCAGCTACAATTCGCAACTCTTTCCGACATTCAGGTCTTTCAAAGGATTTAGAAGAAAAAGATTCCAATGTGGAGGAAGAAGATGAGGAAGAAAATTTACCCATCTCTCTATGGCTAAAAAAATGGAATGGACATTTTCCCTAAGGACGCTATGGAGCAATTTGAATGTTGCGAAAATTAAAGTATGCACTTCTGGTACTCCTACCGATGAGGACATTTTCAGTGAAATAAAACAAATGAACAAAGGTAGAGAAGACTTATTAGAAGAAAATGTTGAAGAAGAAAGTGAACTTTCAGCACCATGTATAGCTGAAGTAAATTCAGCCATAAATGTCCTTAATATGTTTTTTTCTACAGAAAATGTAGATAAAAAAATCTTGCATTCTTTGCACATTGTAGATAAGAAAATTTTTGAACTCTATTTAAAATCAAATTGTGTTCAACAAAAATCACAAATTTTGTTCATAAAAAGTGAAATTAAAACTAAGTTTTAGCGACTTAAGTACTTTTTTCCATTAATGTTTGCTTTATTATCTGTTAATTAGTTAATAATTTTTTTTAAAATAACTTATGTGAAATTGCAAACCCAATTTTCAATCATTGAACTGTCTTATGCATAAAAATATTCTTCAAAAAATTTGGATATAGTGAACCATCGTTTATAGTGGACACATTACTGAGTCCGAAGGCGGCTCACTATTAGTACTTTGTAAAAATTTTGATACAGAATAATTTTAGTTGCAACTAAGATTCCATTGTTTAATGAGCTTATAATTTGTAAGGAATAGGAAGCTAAATAACATGTCTGTAACACATACTGTATTTAGAGGAATTTTCTTTTCACTAAAATTTGTGATTTATATTTTTTGTTCAAATCTTTTTAGCTTGAGTATTATCGACAAGGAAAAGTTCAAGATTTTGTGAAAATTCTTGATGTCTCTAGAACAGAAGCAAATATTGATTATCCTAATATGGAAAGAGATCAAATGGCAGCTTTGGATAAGTTAGCTGTTTATTATGCACAGCAAGGAAACAAAGAAAAAGATAGGGAGAAAAAGCGTGAGCTATTCACAAAAGCTACTCTTTTGTTCACTACTGCTGATAAAATCATCATGTATGATTTGGTAATAAAAATGTTTTATTTTTTATCTATACTGCTTTAAAATATTTTTAATGCCCAAATACATTATTATTTATTTTGGTAATTGAAAGATTTTATGTAGAATTGTATATGAGAGTGTATATAAATTATTTTAAATTACATAAGATTTTGTTTTACACATTCTTTATAATTCGCTTATGTTATTATTTATATCTCTTATAGCCATTCTCTCTCTTCAGAATTTTCTTTTGAAGCAAATAATGAATTTTTCCTGTTATATTCTTTTTTATAAACATAAATATACTGTAATTTTGAATTAATTGTAAATATATATGTGTACTAATTGTTAATAGTGTCATTTTAAATAAATATTTGTCATTAAGAGTTGTATACAAGTATCTTAAAAGTTTTCTGTGATTAAGGAAATTAGTTCCTTTAAAATTAATGTTTTTTTTTTTTATCTTTGTTTGAAGATATTTTCTCACAAAAAATTACGATATGCTAAAATTTTTCGCAAAAATGGGTATTAAGTTAAAAATTCTGTATTAACCCTTGGGATAACAGCTTTTGTGTTAATCCCTTTTTTTATGCGTATATAATTAAATAATTTTTCATATTTACTTATTTTAAAATTCTACCCAAAGCATAGCAACATGAATACGTATTATAATTTAAATTAAAAGTATTTTAAACTTGAAACTGCTATGATGAATTCATGATTTGCATCGAAAACTCTGGTATAAAATTAAAAATCTTTTTTTTTTTTTTCTTGATTCATAATTTTTTTGTTCTTAGATGTTTTTTGGATTCAGTTAAAAAGATTAGAAGTAATTGTTTTTTATAGTAAACGTCATATTCATATTGTCTTTTATCTCATGCTCATTTGTAAAATTATATTTTAAATATTACTTTTATAGTGCATTTTTTTAAAAAAAATAAATTATTTTTAAACTTTCTAGGAACATTTGTTGGGTAGAGCTTATCTTTGTTTGTTGGAAGGTGATAAAATGGACCAAGCTGATGCACAGTTTAATTTTGTTTTAAATCAAGTATACCTATTGAACATTCTTTATATTTTTGTCTTGTGTGGTTGTAAATAACTTTTAATTATTTTTAATATTTTTTTTAGTCATTGAATAACATTCCATCTTTACTTGGAAAGGCATGTATTGCTTTCAACAAAAAAGATTATAGAGGTGCCTTGTCTCTTTACAAGAAGGCACTTAGGACCAAACCAAATTGCTTTGCAGGTGTACGGCTTGGAATGGGCCATTGTTTTTACAAAATGGGAAAACTAGACAAAGCAAGGTATATATAAACTGTTTAAGCTTAATGAGAGTTGAAAAGTTTTTTGAAAGACCATGTTAAACAGCATTTTTTGTCAATTATAAATATTTAACTATGCTGTATGGAACTGCAAATCTGGAATAACAAAAGCATGAATAATTATTATGAATTAAGGAAACTTTTAACTAATATTAAACAGAAATGCTTTAAACAACTAAAATTGAATGTTTAAAAAATTTATGTTTTTTATAGAAAAATAGTGATTTAATTTTAAATTTCATTATTGTAGCCTATTATGAAATTACTCCTTTTTCATTAACAAAAACATTATTAACTAATCAAAAACTTCAGTCGCTTCAAAAATATGTGAATAGGAAATAACAGTTGACATGTCTCAAGTGCTCAAAAACAGAAACTCATTTTAAAAATTTGCCAGAGATGAAACGAAAGTGATTTGAAGTATAAAACAAATTATTGCTAATAAAAATTGAAAAATAAAAACGAAACTGAAGAAGCCACTGTAGTTGTGAGAGAAAAATAGTGAAAAACAGAACAAGAAAACCCACTGTGGCCGAGAGAAGCAAATCAGGGTAAAGGGCATTTCCACGTGTGATGCAGAGGTGGTAAAGGACTAATATTGTTAACAATTCTATTGTTAACAGCATTCATATGAATAAAGTAAGATTTCAAGGCACCAAAATAAGCTGATGTGACTGAGGTAGAAATAGTTTTGTCATTGTGAAAATTGAACTTATGCCTAGGATTCCAGCATTGTGCAGCAATTGATGGTTTATTGTTTTTTTTGATAATGAATAAGTTTTTAATCTGGTAATATCTTAAGTTTTTGGGGATTATTTATTTAAAAACATGTTATGCTGACAAATAAGTTAATCTCGATACCTAAAGTTCGGTAAACTCTGAAGTTCTGGGTAAAGACAATCCTAAATGTACCTTATAAAGAGCATTGTCATTTATTTTTGCAAGTTTTTAAAATTAGGACTTTAAATAAAAGATGTTTTTAAACTTTTCCCTGCTTATTTTTCAAATTTACATAAATCTTTCTTAAATACTAAGCTAAGGATCTACAACCTGTTATACAAGGACAAATAACATTAATAATTTAACAGTTTGTCAAAGTTCTAATATTTTTGCATCCTCATTCAATCAGTAAAATTATCTTAAAATGTTTTTGTCTCTATGTTTCCAGTTTTTTCATTCTCCGCTGAGCACGATTGATTATTCAAATGTCTCATTTCTTCTTTTTTATATCTATAGCAGGTACTCTGTTTTACTTTTGCAGGCTTGGCTTTGAGCGAGCTCTAAGTTTAGATCCACAGTGTGTTGGTGCCCTTACTGGACTAGCTGTTCTTGAACTGAATTTAAAGACTTCTGATGCCATACGGAATGGAATTCAAATGTTGTCTAAAGCATATACTATTGACCCTTCTAATCCAATGGTTTTAAATCATTTAGCAAATCATTTTTTCTTCAAAAAGGTTAGTTAATTTAATACATACTATTTCTTGTATGAACGAATGGTGTTTTATTTGATTTTTTTAAACTTTTAATCAGAATTTCTCATTTTTAAAATGCTTCTGAAATCTTCAAAATGGTATTGCTGTTAAAAGAAATGAACTGGAAATAACAATTAATTTTTGTGATTTTTTTTCTTAATTTTGTTGCTAGGATAAGCCTATTATATATATTTTGTATTTTTTTAGTTTGTTAATTAAAATAATTATTATTTGAAAAAAAAATTTGATCAGGATATATTATTTTATGTGCAAATAAGAAACATTCATGATAGTTTTTACTTATAACAATTAAAATATATTTTAAAAGTAAGAAATACATTACATAGTAATTAGTAAATAATTTGTACTGCCCTTGTCGTTTTAATTAATTTTTCTTCTTGTTTACTTTTAATTCATAATTTTATTCATAATTCAAATGATTAAAAATAAAATGGAACTAGACACTGCCTTAAATCTTGTGAGATAATAAATTTCCTCTCATAAAAAATTTAAGACATAGAACCCAAAGTAGGTGATGTAGGTCAGTCAAGGAATTGATAAAGATTTGTAATACTAGGAAAAAAAAAAAAAACAAAAAAAAAAACAACAACTTTTGATCAATTCTTATATTGCATTTGGTTTTTTAAAAATTTTCATTAGTCCTTGCTAGTAAAGCATCACTGACGCCAAATTATTAACCTACATTGCTTGTTCGTATTTTTTTGTTGAAATTTTTGCCAATAAATTTAACAAACATTCATTATTTTCCGTGTCTTGGCATTGATGATATTTCTTTAATCCGGAAGTAGCAGTCTGTGTATTTCTTTTTATTTGCACTTTGCCTGTTGTTTTTTAATTTTTGCTTTTTTGTACATTACAACATACCTATTTCAAAATGAGTTTCTGGTTCACCACATGTTTTATCCAAAGGCAATGAAATAAAGAATGATCAGGTCAATACACTAACTGTGAGGAGTATGCATGTTTGCATTGCGGGAGATCGGCTTAACTGTTAATTAAAACTCAATCACTAGCGATGTGGCAAACATTACTCTAAGGATAAGTACTACACAAAGTAGAAGTAACATGACGAACATCAAAAGGCACCATATAAAATAAAAATGAGGATAGATGGAAGAGGATAACAGAATTCAGCAGTTAGATCAAACTTTTTGCGAAAATCATTAGTACAAGTGACAACTCTATTTAAACTCGCACCTAACTTACATAATGTTGATGCCAACACACACATTTTGATTAAAGTAAACTATTATGATTACATCTAATTTAAAAATATATGCAAATTCCAAACCATGACTTAAAAAAGTTGTGATATGATGCTGTAATCAGTAATCCCGCTCTCTAATGGCAGACCACACGGTCACCCAAACAGGTGTAAACTAAACCCCAGAATAAAGAAACAGGTGAATTTTAATGTCTATTGTAATAATGTCTATTGATCAGCACAATCAGCCTTGGCTAAACAGACCTTTGCAATATTTGTGTTGTTATAATTTTAATTCTCATATTTTATTTTCATTTTATTTTTAAAAATTTGAAACCTCTTATTTTATCATTCATTAATTTTTAAAAAAATGCTTTTAACAGGATTACAATAAAGTACAACATTTAGCTCTTCATGCTTTCCATAATACTGAGAATGAAGCTATGAGGGCTGAAAGCTGCTATCAGCTTGCTAGAGCATTCCATATTCAAAATGATTTTGACCAAGCTTTTCAGTATTATTATCAGGCCACACAGTTTGCATCACCAGCCTTTGTGTTACCACAATATGGATTGGGTCAAATGTATATTCATCGTGGAGACCCTGAAAATGTATGTATAAATACTTTTTTATAATGACGTAATAGTAAAAGTTTTAATTATTCAGATCAGTCATTATTAATAATTTATTTTCATAGAAATAAATTATGGTATTGATTTATTTAAAAAAAAACATGTTTATTTCATTTTATAATCAATTGATCATACAAGAGCATAGGACTGTCTTTGTTGCAGCTATTTGTGATACCTTATAAACAAGTTTAATATGCTTAGGTTTTGTTATTAAAGCTATCCTTGCTATTAAAGGTTACCAAAAGGTTTTTGTCAGAAAGTTTGTGGTCCAATTTTGCTAAATATAACAGTTTACTATGAAGAAAAATATTGCTCCATAAATTATAATATTTATTTCACACTCATCATTATCATTGTTCAGTTAAAGTAAATAAACTAGAGGTAATCAACAATTGTGAAATTTAAAACGAAAAAAATTATCATATAAGCAACTGTAAATGTTTAAACCAAAGAATTCTAATTATTTTGAAAATATTAAATAAGAACACTTGAAATCTTTTCATTGTATTATTAATAATAGTCTTAAAATTAGTTTTTATAACAGACATTTCAATTTACCAATTCGGAGCAGCATTTAGTCTAGTTTTGAATTTATTTTTGGCTTTTACACGAGTTGAAATAGAATAAAATAAGTTAAAGTATTGTTTTCATTCAAAGAAAGCAAAAACAGAATTGTTATAAGCTTTAACAAATGTTATAAGGGAAGCATATTTCTTAATTATGGGATGTATTACTTTTATGATTTGAATTAATTTGTTTGTTAGGAAATGATAATGTAATCTTTAATAAAATCAAGCTTTTTATAATTCATTCAGTATTTTGTTGTTACGGAAAATATACTTTTTAAAAATTTTATTAATTCTTTTTCTCCAGGCATTTTACGTAAATCATTTGATAAAAATAACCAAAATGTTAAATAAATAATGGATTGTTGATTTGTTTTAAACAAAATTGCAGGTAATAAAAAATCATTACCAATTAAAAATGATACATCGAAAATATTATGTGCCCTCTGCACGTATTTTCAGTAAATTTGTTCATTTTAAATCTTTGTGTTATTTTATTTTTTTGTCAACTATTATTGTATGAGTTTAATAATACTTTCTTAACAGGCTGCCCAATGTTTTGAAAAAGTTCTTAAAGCTCAGCCTGGAAATTATGAAACAATGAAAATTCTTGGTTCATTATATGCACATAGTCCTGATCAAGCAAAAAGAGACCAGGCTAAGGTAAATATTTTAATTTAAAATTTTTTTTTGTCAATTTATATAGTTGATACTTTGTTCTTTATTAAAACTATGAATGTTTTTTTTGTCAGGACGCAATCTTATTCCCTCACTGCTTGAAATATTATGCTAACTAAGGCCTGCCAAAAATGCCTATGCATATTGTACACACAACCAGGATATTTAAAAATACAGAATACAGTTCTAAAAAGAATTTTTTTAATAATCAACTATTTTTTTAAATATTTAAATTTTGTTCTTTCTTCTTAATTATGTTGTCACTTATTACCTATATTCAAAGATCTCTCATTTGGTTTTCCCTGTCTGCTCAAAATTCTCCCCTAAAAGTTTGTTTTTCAGTACAAAGTGGCCTTTAAATTGTCTGTTTTTCCTTATTCTCTTTTGAAAAATAAATTTCTCTATCAAAAACATCCTTTTAATGTAGAAAAAAAGTGTCTACTCTTATATTCTACAACTTGATTAAATATAACTCTTTTTTTTGTTGTTGCTGTGATTCATTTTGCAATTACTGTTTATTGATCAATTTAATATTAATAATTTACAAACTAAACTTTTTTTTAAATTTGATTTTTTATAATTGAACAGTGGATTAAGAAATAATATTGTGATTTACTCATTAAGGTATAAATCCTTAACATTCTTATTTTGCTTCTATTCTATTTTAATAAGTTTCAACTTTGAAAGATTTTTATAAAGATTAAGAAAAGTAATTTTTTATAAATATCTATTATGAAGCTATTGCAAATGAAATGTTTTACTTAATATTATAATAGTACCAGACCATAAGGAAGGTATTCAAAAGGCTAAAATTTAAAATAACATCATTTTTACAAAAAAAAAAAAGAAAGAATCAAAATAACTTTTTATTAAATTTTGAAATTTGTAACTATAGCTAACATACTTTATTTTTTAAAATAAATTTAAAATTTTTTAAAATTATGATTGCAGGAAATATTTTTATTGATTCATCATTTATTTATTTTTTGTAAGGCTCTTTTGAAAAAAGTAACTGAACAGTTTGATGATGATGTAGAAGCCTGGATTGAATTAGCACAAATATTAGAACAGTCAGATATTCAAGGAGCTCTTTCAGCTTATGGTACAGCTACTGTTATTCTCAAAGATCAAGTTGAAGCAGACGTTCCTCCTGAGATTTTAAATAATGTGGGAGCACTTCATTACAGGCTTGGAAATCTGCCTGAAGCTAAGGTCAGGATTTTCTTTTTTTGGTATTACATAGAAGATGAGGTGCTCTTTTTTAAAATTTTTAATAGAATTTGTTTCATTCTTAGAAGTTTTATGAAGCCTCTTTGGAGCGTTCCCGTAATGATGCCCAACATGATGAACACTACTACAGTTCCATCTCTGTTACTACTAGTTATAATCTTGCTCGACTTTATGAGTCTTTCAGCCAGTTTGATAAAGCTGAGCGATTGTATAAGAGCATTTTGAGAGAACATCCTAATTATGTTGATTGTGAGTATGCAATTTATTTAATTGTGATAGATACAAAAACAATGTATCTTTTATATTCTTTTCATTTCAGTAAACTCTTTTAGTTTTTTTTTTGTTAAATTATATTACTTTATTTATAAAACATAGAACATAGATATTCAATTTCATAATATTTCATTGATAAGATGACTTTAAAACACCATAATTCTCTTAGAAGTTTCTTTCACAAGTTTAAAAATTTAAAAATACTAGGTGACTAGAGAGACTGAAGTATTTTTGTGCTTTTTATTAAAGGAAAATCGTATTGATAATTTTGTTTTTATAATTAATGTTAAGTCTATTTTTTTTTGTCTTATGTCTAAAAGTGTCAGAACTATGTTGTTCACAATGGTACCAATCTTTTGTAGAAACTTTTAAACATTAAAACTTTGTTAAAAAAAATTGTTATTGTAGGATAGAATTAGAAAAATGTAATTTTTTTTTTTAAAAAATCTCAGAAGCTGATTGCAATATACACTGTTGTATTGTATACACTATTATTGTATTGTTATTCACTTCTGCTAATTCTCAGTATATAAAAAAAATGTCATGCTCAGTTACAAATATATTAAAAAGTATATGTCTTTTATCTTTTTGTAATTGTCTTTTTGTATTTGGTTGAAAGACGGTTATCATCTCAAAAATTATATTCTAGTATTTTACAGTTATTTTTTCAAATATTTAAGCACCAAACAAAACTAAGTTATATTAATATAGGTTTAAGTTTTATTAAAAAAATTTAAATAAGGCAAAAAAAGAAAAAAAAAAAAAAGAAAACAAGATATGAAATCTATCAAATAATAAGAAAACCCCATTATAAAATTTTCAGAGCTGTCTTATGTATTTTGTTTTAGAATTTTATGTTTTTCTTATTGAGTTAAAAATTATAGCTATTAATGAGTTGTATGGTATCAGTTTGATTTAATATAAATATTAAATGAAGTACGTGTATCAATATTGCAACTTATATTTTAATATTGCAATTTATATAACTTTTCTTATAATAGGTTACTTGAGATTAGGTTGTATGGCACGTGATCGAGGACAGATTTATGAAGCTTCTGATTGGTTTAAGGAAGCTCTGCAAGTTAATCAGGTATCTTTTCTTTTTAGTTTGCCTTTTTTTAAAATGTATATTGACTTAAATATTTCGTAAGGCTTTTTTACTAAAAACTCAAGCAATAGTTTATAATTTATTTGTTATATATACTTAAAAAAGAAAAGAAAATAGCTTACTTTATTTTAAAAAAATCATTAGGGCTAATTAATAATTCCGTTTTTTATGTGTCAATAGTTGAGTAATTGCTTTGTGTCATTTTTTTGATAGAACCATCCTGACGCATGGTCCTTAATAGGAAATTTGCATATTGCAAAACAAGAATGGAATCCTGGTCAGAGAAAATTTGAGCGTATTTTGAACACTTCTCCTCAAGACACTTATTCTTCGATAGCCATTGCAAATATATGGCTCCAAACATTGCATCAGCCAAGTAGGGACAAAGAAAAAGAAAAAAGACATCAAGATAGAGCACTAAATATGTATACAGGTGTTCTGAAAATTGATCCAAGAAATATTTGGGCTGCTAATGGCATTGGTAAGATAAAGTTTTATTTGTCTTTTCAAGTTAAATGAAGATTTTTAATTAGAGGTGTTGTATCCTTTGTACTCAACTCCCCCACCCCAATTTATATATGCTCTCTTTTACAAGAGTCACGATGCTAATAAGTTAAATGTTTTTAAGATACTGTACTGTTTATCCTTTAAAGTAAAAAATCCCTTAATTATTCTAAATATGTGATGTGGCACCTCAAAAATAAATAAATAGATAAAAAGAAGATAAAAATGAATACACTTAAACACACAGATTTTGTTGCATTTTTACGTGAATTTTTTTTTCATAAGTAAAAGTAAGTGTAGAATGAAATGAGCATCTTGTTCATTTCATTCATCAATGTTATTTTCCTTTACAATCGATATCTATTTGAAATCAAGTTTATTAATGCTTAAGTTTCATATTGTAATTAAAATATCCATATTCCAACTCTACTACATTCACAATGATGAGTATTTTATGCTAACTAGCTTTTGGGCTATAGAAGAAAACTTTTTAATCTACCTAATATTAGGTTCTAATTAAGGCGCCGCGGAAAATTCTTCATTTGGAATTGGATCAAAAAGAGATCTTAATAGAATAAATTAAAATTTGGCTCTTGTTTACATTTATGGCTTGTAACTTCAGTTAAAAGCTAGAAATTCTTAACTTCAGTTAAAAGCTAGAAATTCTTAGTTCATTGCTTAGTCGATTGCTATTTACTTTTTGTTACTTTTCAAAAGGTGCTGTGCTTGCTCATAAAGGTTACATTACTGAAGCAAGAGATTGTTTTGCTCAAGTAAGGGAAGCAACGGCTGATTTTTGTGATGTATGGTTGAATATCGCTCATATTTATGTTGAGCAACGTCAGTATGTTGCTGCCATTCAAATGGTAAAGCATTATTTTAAAACGAATTATTTTTTTCTTCTTATTTTTGGGAACTATATAAAGTTCAGTAATAAAAAATCTTCATTTAATGCTGTATTTTTTTTTATTACAGTATGAAAATTGCCTGAAAAAATTCTTCAAGCACTATAATGTCGAAATCCTTATGTACTTAGCGCGAGCTCATTATCGTTGTGGGAAGCTTGCTGAGTGCAAGCAAATACTTTTGAAGGTATTTTTTTAATACTATTTATATTTAAAATCATTAGTACATGCATTCAGTTGAATATTGCCTTTCCTTATTGCAATTTATTAATAAGGGCACTTTTTTAAAATATAATTTTATAAGTTTTTATTTTATAAATTCATTTAAAAAAGTTTCAAATACTTAAAAGAAAAAAAAAAAAAAAAAAAAAAAAGAAGAAGAAGCAGAAAACTTGTAACCTTATAAATTAGCTATATGTGGGTTTTCTTTATTCATTGTCTGTAAAATTCTTGCCCAAAATTAGTTCATAATAATGTAGCTAATAATAATGGTGTAGCCCAGTAATTTTTTAAAATATGAATAAATTGTACAATAAGAATAAGTAGTGAGTAGTATGAATAAGTAGTGGATTATATCCAATTAATACTGGCTTTGAAATTTTAAGCCTACTGGGCCTATCTTTTGTAATCATTTTAATAAGTATTAATTTCTTTTAAAAAAAAATTAGTTTTGATGATTTTAATATATAGTTGAATTTAATAAAGATCTTAAAGATTTTGATAATGCTGTTTACCCCCATAATTTTTTTTATGTTTAGATCACAATGACCACTTTTTCAACAAGATTTTGAAAATCAATGTCTGATTTATATAAAATGAAATAAAGTCCTTTTTGTTGAATTTAAAGTTTGATTTTTTTAAAAAATACTGTCAATTATAAGCGTTTATTTCTGATGTTAACAAACTTGTGTAGGTGTTTTTATAAGCAGACCAAAAATAAAACGGAATTACAATTAACTGATTTTGTCAATTAATTAACAATTTGACTTCAAAGCATGCAGTTTTTTACTTTTTTTTATTTTCAACTGCTTGAGACTTATCTTAACTTCATCTATCCATCTCTCCATATGCCCAAATTATTGGTTTCTTTTTTTAATATTATATAGTTTATTGTAATCATATGATCTATTTCTTTAAATATTTTGTTGGATTTCATGGCTGAATTGTTCTGTTCTGATTTTTTCAAAAAATTTTCTCACGATTTTCCTTTCCCAAGTAATTAATACATTTTCATGTTTTTGGGGTAAAGTCCACACCTCTGACCCTCGTATAAATCATAAATTAGGAGATTTTAGTATCATTTCCCATGTTATATCTTATTAACTTCTGTAGTAAAGAAAAACTCTGACTGAATGCAGTAAGCCTTGACTTGATTTCTGGCATCATTTCAGTCAAATTTGAACCCAAGTACTGAAATGTTGCAGTCGTATTGATCTTTATTTCTTCATTTACCTTTATTTTAGTATGTGTATTAGTTTCTTTACAATCTGTAATAACATATTTATTCTTTCTTAAATTAATTTCCAAAAAAGAAATAAAAAAGCAGTTTGTAAAATTAACTAATAATCTATACAATTCTATTAAAAATGTTACTTTAATTTCCAGTCATTCAGATTTTAGATTAGATAATTTCATGCCAATTTCTACTAAGAGAATTGTTTTTTTTTCATTGACATTTTAAATGTGATTATCTTTAATTTTTTCCCTTCATAATGTATAGGCTCGTCGTGTTGCACCTCACGATACTGTAATTTTATACAACATTGCTTTGGTATTGCAAAAGTTGGCTACGCAAACTCTTAAAGATGAAAAGAGTAATCTGAAAACTGTACTTTCTGCTGTGCATGAACTTGATTTAGCTCAGAGGTAAGCTAAATTGAAAAATAGTAAAATTCTTAATTAAATTCATTTATTATATTATTATTATAAAATAATCACCATTTTTTTCTCCTCTTAATTTTGTTAATACGAACCTGACTGATATTTACAAATTTGCTGAAAAATATAATAAATAGTTGTTTATATTGAAAAATTTTATTTTTATTAGACATTTTGTTTAAATGTTAAAATTAAATGATTAAAGTGCTGTTTACAACTCTATGATATTGAGTTAAATTTATTCTCAAAGATTTACTGTGTTTAAATATTCAACCAATCATAAACAAAATCTAAATATAATATTTAAACAAAACAAAAGTAGGCTTATTGACAATTTTTAAATATGGTTAAAAAGCCAAATGCATGATGATTAAAAATTTCTTCTCTAAGTCTATGATTTAAAAAACCATTAAAATAAAGATGGCAGAAATAAACTAGCATTGAAAATGAATAATTTAAGAGTCATATGATTATTAATGTAATCCCGTAATGAATTCCATGTTGAGGCACATGAAAGCAAAAAGAAGTTGTGTTCTTGAATAAAATGGAATCCATGAAATAATTCTTAAATTATAAGTTGTTCTATGATTATCTTTTTTTTTTGTTGTATCAAATTGAATAAATTTATTTCTAATTTATCTTTGAATATAGCTTAGGATACACATCTATATAAATCTTCTCTGTTAGGTTTTCGTGGCGTTTCGTTTTAGGATCGTAATATCGGAAATTAGTTTCTTTATAATTTTAATCCATCAAAATTTTATTTACAGTTGATTTTATATTTTATTGATTTATCTTTATCTTGATTATACGATTATTCATTTATCTATAATTATTTATTAAGCATTTATTAAGAAAATAGACTAAAAAGAACTGTTTATGAAGTGTACATGGAGCAGAAGCTCCTGCAGGCAAGTTCATCACTACATTTTCAAAAGACAAGCGTGTTCTTTTTTCACAAGCTGCATATAGTTATTATTTTCTTTCATGTTATGTGATACATATTATCCAGACTTCTTTGTTGACACCGCAGAAAGTAATCATAAGACCGGAAGACAATACATTAAAATTTCAAAATATTTAATAAATTTAATAGGATTTTGGCTTCATAAAGACATTTTAGTGCAGCATGGATTTATTTTATAAATAAGGATTACATTTCCGACTGATTAACAATAATTTATACGCAAATTGATTATTCGTCTGTGAAAGAGATTATTGAATGTTCTCATCTGTTAAGAAGGACTAAATTAAAATTAAAATGTAATTCTTTTTAAGGTTTAGTATTCAGATCCCTTAATTCTACTTAACTATTGTTTTAGATGTGACATATATTTTTTAGTATTTTAATGACTGACTATTTTCTTTTTTTCTAAAAAGAAAGTTTTGAAATGAAAGTTTTACATACATTTTTTTTATTAAGAGTTTACTATGAAATAATGTTGTTAATTATGTAAAATCTTTGGATAAACTGTTTGGTATTTTTATTATTGCTGTGTAAGTGTAAATTTTCGTTAAACAAGAACTAGCAGATAATATTATTTATAATTTTAATTACAGTTACAAGAATTTTAGCAATGTATTATGATTTGTCATACTGATTGCTCATGTTCAATATAATTTGACGTAATATTCTAGGATTTCAATATCTCTTTAAATAATTACAGTGGTTCATTTGTTTTTGAATTTTGTACCCTCTTTTGTTTGTTTTATTTTCTAGTGATATGTTTCTAATCTATTAAAATTTATTTTAGATACTTCAGTTACCTCAGTATTAATGGTGATAGAATGAAATACGATTTAGCTCAAGCTTCAGCAGAGGCTAGGTAAAAAATGCACTTTAAAATATTTTTTTTCAGATGAGTGAGAATGGAACATTATATAGGGTTTTGTGTAACCAATTGCAAATAATTATTACTATTTTGGGGAGGAAAATTTTTACCAATTTCTTTTTTTTGTTGCTTAAAACTAAATTGAGTTAAAGAGAACCTTTCGATTTTCCCCATCTTTGCTCGATTTTTTTAATTAGTTTTTGATTTTTTTTATCTAGGCAATTTTGATTAATTCATAGTGTTTCGCCTAATGTGGATTAAAATATTAAATAAGATTAGCAAGTATTTATGTTTGCATTTTCTTATTCTTGCATTTTCTGCAGTATGTCTAGTATACATTGTATTGTTAGGTTTGAATTTTCTTAAAATACGTCTTGAAAAGTCAAGGTTCCAGTCTTTTCCTGTAATTCTTCTGTAATAGTATTAATTATTCTGTCTAAGCATCTGGTTACCATACAGCTTGATTTGCCATACATTTTTTCTTGTAGAATTCTAATGAATCCACAAATTTGAAACTAAACAGTGTACACAAAACAGATTTATGTATCAAAGTCAACATTAAATTGTCACCAATAGCTCTATAAAAAACTATTTTTATTTGTTGTGTATTGTTGTTATGTAATGTCTTGTATTCAAATATGTTTTTTTTGTGTTACAAAAAGTGGCCATGGTGTTTGTAGTTCTTTTTGCGCATTAAAAATGGTGCCCTGTTAGAAAACAAAGATTGAAAGCATTTAATAAAGAAAAATCAGATTTTGCCTTTTGCCACAGAAAGTTTTTTTCCACAACTATACGATGTTTCATTCAAAATTTTACACACACTTTTGACGTTGTTTATTACTGTTGTGTGATGGTTAAACAATGTGGAAGGCTTGAAAATTTTTAATTTATTATGGACTTTTGTCAGGCAATGTCAAGATCTGCTCAGTCAAGCTCAGTATCATGTTGCAAGAGCCAGGCGACTTGATGCTGAAGATAGAGAGTTTAGACGAAAGCAAGAAGAAGAACGAGAAGCTCTTAGACAGAAAACACTTGAACAGCAGGTTTGTGCAAATCATTTTCAAAATAAAGATAGATTATTATTATTTCGTCTAAATCTCTTTTAATAAATTATTAATTAGTTTGAAATTTTCTTTGCTTTATCTGAAGGATATGTAGATTTTTAATTTTTCTTATTTATGTTCAAAAGTTGAAATGACTGTTTTTAAAATATCATGGGCAGCTGATTGATGAAATCTATTTTTCAAAATCACGTAATTTATGTGTAATATTAACATTGAAGTAGCATAGTATATAGAATATATTAGAACCCTCTTAACCGACATTTATGAAATTAGGGATTATTATGAAATTAGGAAATTGTCGAAAAATCAAGACGGTTGGTTAATCAGGCAACATTTTCAAGTCAGTTTTGTAAGCATTTAAATATCAAAAAAGTAAAATTACTCAGAATAATTGTGACTAATAAAATTTTAAAATTAAACATCTGTGTTTCTTTTTATAAATAATGCAATATCATGATAAAAATTTATGTATTTTTTGTTTCTCATTTTTATCAGCCAGGTATCTGATTTGTTGTAATTATAGTAATTAGATTAAAATGACTATTGAGTTTAATGGTACCAGGTCTCTAAAAGCAACTACAATTGGGAAACGACATCAGCTGTAATAATGATGAAATGCGGTTTGGGGCGCTTCTGTTAATGATACTGCAAATTTGTAATTAATCTTTCTTAATTTTATGCTTAATAACTTCCTTTTTTTAAGAAATAGGGGAGTGTCGGGTATCCCCGCCCAGCGGGTACCCCTGCACACTGTCAATTTCATATGTATAGAATATTTTTTCAAGTCAATGGGCCATCGGACATTGATTGTTATATTAAAAAAAGATTATTTTTAAAGTTTCAAGTATTTATGCAGCTGGTAACATGGTAAACAATAGTTTTGAAAATATTTTGAATACAGTAGTCAAATTTTTTAAATTTCTATTTTTTTTAAGTTAAACTATTCTTTTTTTGGTTTATTCTTTTTGCATTATTTAATTAGATGATAAAACAATAGAAACATACAAAAATATAGATTATTACTCAATATTATACAGAAATATAAGCAATACTCCTTAAGTGGGCGGGGCTACCCGACTCTCCCCTACATAATTATTTAATTATAAAATTGATTAAGATATTCTGCATATGAGTAAGATTTTTTGCCTATAAGATAATTTACTTTGTTTCAGATGAAAGAGCAAGAAGAACGCTTAAAACAGGAGCAAGAACTTATAATGAAACGACAAGAATTTAAAGAAAAAAGTAAAGCCAAGCTTCTCTTCGATATGGTTGAAGAAAAATCTCGTAGAAAGGTTAATAATTCTCGCAATATTAGTTTTTCCCATGAATTAAATGTTTAAAGCTATTGCTTTTGAGCAAAACTTTTTAAGCCCATGCACATTAAGCACAAATGCCATTAAAAAAATAATTTTTTTATATTCATCAAATATTTTCATGTTAATAAACTATTAGGTTTTTGCGTTTTCTTTTTGTCAGGACAAAATATAAAGTTTGAAAATTATTCTTTAGTTTTCTGTTTTTATATATATATATATATATATATATATATATATATATATATATATATTAATTAAAATTTTTATTTTATTGTATTTCAAATTTTTTTATAATCTTTTACTATAGTTAGTATTATATTTGATCTTACTTAATTGTTGTATAAAATTGAAATGCAGTGCATTTGTGCTGTATTAAAGTTTTTGCATTCATATATCATTAGAAAGGAGTTTTCTCTGCAATGCACATAAATTGTGAAATGAGTTTGATCACCTGTAATAATACTTCACAAATTTTTATTTTAGGCTTCTATTATTTAATCTTTTATTTTAGGGTCTTTTTTATTTAAAAAAAATGTTTAGTGGAATTTATATTACAATGTATCTCCTATTTAATTAAGCAGTTTTTTTTTATGTATACATACATTCTAATTTATTTTTTGTTTATTCTTAAAGATAATTATAAAAATCTGAATCTAATATTTTGCCCAAAAATTGTGCTTTTAAAATTTATTTGTTGCAAAATTATTTTTATATTGTGACTAATATAATTTTTATTTATTTTGAATATGGAAAATGAATATGTGGGAATCAGGAAACACTTTTCCAATTGCTAATACAATATTGTTCAACCAAATGCAATGAAGTTGTTTCATACTTTGTCTTCTGCATATTTTTCATAAAAATTTTGCTTGATTATTTTAAATGTTGAAGAAGAAAAGAATGTATAAAAAAATTGAAGTATTTTTTTAAACTTTTTATTCATTAATTTTGTAATTGATATAGAGATACTAAAAAATTTATTATTTTTATTTTTACATTTAAGTCCATTTCATCTCACTTGAGTAATCACAATTATATATTTTTCAGGGCAGAAAGGCTAATGATGACTATGTTAGTGACAGCAGTGCTTCTGGAGAAGGTGGAGAAGATAAACCTAAAAAAAAGAAAAGGAGAGAAGATAGGGATAAGAAAGAAAAGAAGAAGAAAAAGAAGTTAGTTTATTTTATTGTTAGTTAAAGCATGTTCTGAAATTGTAAAAAAAATGTATTGCGCTTTTTGCATGCCTATGAATTCATAGTTATTCAAAAATATTATATCTGGAAAAAAAATGAGAGTTATATAACGATTGTAACATGGTTTTTTTACAGTATTTCAGACAGTTAATATTTTTTTTTATAACAGTAACTTTTATATATCAGTAACTTTTGTTTATCAGTAACTTTTTTATATCAGTAACTTCTACTTATAGGAGATTATGTCATTGCTCTATATTTAGTTGTAATATTCAAGTTAAAATATAGATTTTAATTAAAAAAGAAAAAAAAAAATTCTTAATTCTATTTTTGCTAATATTTTAATATTTTAAAGCAAATATTGTGTTTGTTGAATTTAATTAACTAATATTTTCACATTACAAATGTGTTGATTGAATTGTAATTGTAAGATATCTATTTACAGTTTAGTAATATTTTCTGGTTTTTCAATTTTAATCTTATTCATACAAATTCTATCATTACTCTATGGCTTTAATGTGATTGTCAATTAATTGTACTAAATGGTCAGGTATACTTTTGTGAATAAATTGTCCATTATAAATCGATATTTTTCTTGTGCATGAGTGATAAATTGATAGTTAAAATATTTTTTTTTAATCTTAACTATTTTACCAAAACAGCAGATGATGAGTAATAATTTATCTTCCTTTAAAATTTAGTAGTTGTTAATGGCATTATTTAAATGCCTGAAATTAAATTTAAAAATTGTATTTTGCTTGTTATTTTATTTATTTTAAATTATAAACTTTGTCCCTCTTATTTCATCATCTAAAATTTAAACTATTATTTTGATTATTTAATTCTCAAAATTCATTTAAATTTAATTGCAGTTGATTTATCTTTTATGTTTAAAAAAAGAATAATATCCACTGGTATTGTTACAGACGTGTGCCACGAGATGACCGTGAAACTGATGATGAAGGAGGAGAAGAAGGTGGTAAAAGACGAAAACGTAGAAAAGATAGAGAATCCAAGCAAAAGAAACAGAAAGAAGATGGACTTACTGCCAAGCAAAGGAGCAGAATCGTTTCTAAAGCAACTATTTCATCAAGTGAGGAGTCTGACAGTGGAAAAGAAAAGTCTAAAAGAAAAAAGAAAGCAAGGTATATAAAATTATCATAAAATTGTTTACAAATCTTGTTCTTTGGAGTTATTTATTATTCGAGTTAATATTTAACTATTTCCAAATGATATTAGTAGTTGTTTATTTATTATTGGAATTATCCTTCAATTATTTCTAATGATATCATTATTTATTCATTTAAATATTTTAACAATATTGCTTTTAAAAATTGAGCAAACTTTTTTAAATACCAAAAATTTCTTCTTCAGTTTACCAATAAGCAAAATTTTTTAATAGAAAAAAGTTAACTTAAGAATTTTATCTGAAATCGACTATATAACTTGATTTTAAGTTAAAATATTCATTAAATATGGTTTTGTTTTTCATAAATCTTATGTTATCTATCTTTAAGCTTCATATGAAATTTTTTAATTAAAAATAGTTTTATTGTGGAAAGACTTTTTTTTTACTGTAGCCTCAGATTTTCAGGACTTGCAAATGCTGCACAAAAAAGCTTCACTAAGCTCATTAATTGTGTTTTATTGTTTCTCATTTCCTAACCAAAATTAATAAAATTTTTTTGAAGTTTAAATTGTATATTATTTAATTTAGGACATACAATTTGTATATGTTTGGCATATACTAGCTACTTAGAATAGTAAGGTTTTTAAATCAACTCATAGTAAGTTAGTTATGTTTTTAAAAAAAAAATTATTTATTAGGTTTGAGACCCATGTGTTTACAAATTTGTCTTAATTATTGCTAGTGGAGTTTATGGCATAGTGAAAAATATCAAGCAAGCAATATTGAAGATTCATTTTTGATTAAACGAAAACTTTATTAAGCAAGAAAAGAAAATATTAAGGGAACACATAACATATGAAAATTCTTTTCAACGAGTATATGCTGATTATCTAACATAAAGCTGCTCAATCTCTTATACACTTATATCTTGCTCTGTTTTATTTATGTTACTTATATTGAATAACCAATCAACCAACATGCATAAAAAGGAAAGGAAAAACTATTGAAATAACCCTTGTAATTTGTATTTCATTTATTTTTTAATGTTTGAAGTAAACTTATAAATAAAGAAATAATTAAGATTTAAATGAAAAAAAAGCACCTGTTTTATTTTCCTTCAAAACATTAAAAATTTATACTATCTTTTCTGACTCACTTTCATATTCCTTCCTGTTACCATAGTTTTTTGAACCATGTTTTCCGAGGAACTCTTCTTCCTCCAATTTTGGTCTTCTGAAATTGTTGTCTAGCAGATGATTTTTGTGCTTGTTATCCCTGTCATATAAGTCATATAATATTTTCTTTACATTATTTTTTCTTGTTTGCAGTGCTAGTGATATGAGTCAAAGTGATGAAGACAGTGGACCTAAAAAAAGGAAAATTGCTTCTGATAGTGGAAGTGAAGATTCTGACAGTGGTAATTCAAAATCTAAAAGAAGAAAGGGAGCAAGGTATATTGAATTATAGTTATTTCAAAATTATGTTTTTAATTAGGCATTTAAACATTCATTCAAATCAATCATTGCTTTTTAGAATTATGTAAAACATTGTAAATATTATTTAATATTTTTTTCTCTGTTAGATGATTTTAATATAAAAAGAGTATTTTTTTTATATAAAGGGAAAGGCATGTCAAATAATGTTTATCTAAAAAATGACTTTAATTAATTCTTCGTCTAAAGCTTGGTTGAATAAGATTTTATTTTTCAGAAGTCTAGTGTCATTTATCTTACCTTACAAAAGTGTTCCTCTAGTCTCGTTTAACTTTATCTAATAAAAAATTTGTTCAACCTACCAAAAATAGCCTTAATTTAACAGTTCTAAACCAGTAAATGGAACAAAGATTTTCTCTAGTTTTATAGTGGCTCTCATCGTGTTATAATAACCAATTTACGATAAGCTAATATTTTTCCTCTAGCAAAAAAATGTTGAATTCTGTTAAAAGAAAGCATTTTTGATAGAGGCTAAGATCAAGCTTATAAATTGTATTGAAGATGCACCAATCAGTTGGCACTGTGAAAGAAACTTTCTTTGTCAAAATTTGCTTTTACAAACTTTTGGAAAAAATGCTGTGCAACTTTTGTTGCACATGCAAAAAAGTTACTACTTTGGTCTGAATGGGAGATCTGTCAAAATGGTTCACCATTCAGCCGCACAGAAATCTTTCTGCTGGCAGAGCTATATTGCTTTACAAAATGATATGTGAGCTTCTGGTTACTTTATTTTTTTCTTATATATTTTAATGGAGGTTAAAATTTATAAGAGAAAAATGTACTAACAAGAAGCTCTCTAAAATGTGAATAATTGTTCTTATATGTGCAAATATGAATGGCTCTGAAAAGCCAAGGTTTAAAAAAAAATGTCTTAACTACAAAATGATTCAAATAGCATGCATGATTCTCCAGGTTTTTGAAGGGAAAAAAAAATTCTTGACAATGGGACAATGATTTTTAGTTATATGTGTCAAGATGATTTAAAAGGAGTAAAGCTATTTACCTTGTTAATCAAGGAGCTGGAGCCTAGAGCCCTCTTGAGCTAGAGCTTTAAATTTTCCCATGCACTAGGACACTTTTAGTTTTCAAATAAAAAATTTTGTAATTTATTTTCTATTTTTTTCAGTTTTAAATCTTTTAGGCCTAAAAAAAAATACACATTTTTTAACGATATTGTTAAATACAGCAGACTAATAGTAAACTCTTTTAAGATGATAATGCATAGTTTCCCCTTTAATAAAAGCTTTTGGAGTTGAGTAAAAGTTTTTATGAGTGCTGAATTGTGTTTTAATAATGTTTTTAGTTTCACATTTCTTGACTCAAGTTTATAAAAGTTCAAATTTTATGTTATTTTTTCCATGATACCTTCATTTAAAATTTATATGATTTGCTTATACTACTGGCTATTTAGACAGAATTTAAAAGGTTGATCGATTCTAAAGGATTATTCTAGTTCATAAAAGATTATTCTAGTTCATATAGATATCATTCATAGATATATTCATATGTTCATAGATATATCATTATAGATATATCATTATAGATATATCATTAATTCAGTTCAGATATTACAAATTCGTTTCTAATCTAATTATGAATATTGTGTTAATTATCTTTGTCATTAATTATTTTGTTAATATTTTAATGATTATTATTTCTGTTTGTTTGCAGTGCAAGTGATGGTAGTCAGAGTGATGAAGACAGACCAACCAAGAACAGAAAAATTGTTTCAGATAGTGATGAAGATAATGAACCTAAAAAGAGGAGAATTGCATCTGACAATAGTCAAAGTGAAGAAGAAAGTGCACCGAAAAAGAGAAGAATTGCTTCGGACAGTGGGAGCGAATCTGATAAAAGTATACAAAAAATCCTTTCATTAAAACCATGAATTTAAAAAAAAATTAAAAAAAATCAGGTGATTTAAATTATGATTTATATCCTGCTGATATAAATTAATGTACCTTGAGAAAAAGTACTTCATTATAGTACTGAAATGATTTCTTGTGTATTTATGTGACCTTATTTGTGCTGTTTTCTATTCTATTTGAGTTATATTCATATGCATCACAAAATTAACCTTTACTTTGTCTTATGTATGTTTAGTTAAATATTATTTCTATGTATTTTTAATAATTTTCTTAAAATATTGTCAAACTAAGATCTATATTATTATAAATATATAAATTATAAATATATAAATTATAAATATATAAATTATAAATATATAAATTATAAATATATAAATTATAAATATATAAATTATAAATATATAAATTATAAATATATAAATTATAAATATATAAATTATAAATGTCATATGTTTCAGGAACTGTCAAGTTGTTTCAGAACAGAAATTTATTAACACATTTGTTTGTTATTCAATTTCAAAACACTATTTTAAAATTTTAAAGTAGCTCAAACTACCAAATATCCCTTAATTTATTCTAAAAAAAAGTTTACTTTTTCTTCCTTTTTAAGAAATATTTTGGAATCAAATAAGGTTGATCAAATCACTTTTAGTGTTACAAGTTGTTATAATACAGTAGTCTGAAGTTATGTAAATTGTGATAGTTTTTTCATATGCATAGTTTTCTTACATTTTAATATTTTGTGATTCAAGCTTTATAATTTATAAGTAGCAAACAAATGCTAAAAGTTAATTGAATGGTAAATTAAACGCACACTTTTAAGAAAGTATCTTTTATATGCATTTTTTATATAACTTAAAAGCAAGCTTTCTTTAGCAAGTACAGTGCCCATCACCTATTAATATAATGTTCGTCCTGAGAACATTTTATTTGATAAAGCAGCTGATTTTAGAAACCGGAGTATCTATACTAGGAAAAGTAATGTTTTGAAGTTAAGCTTAACAACTACAACGTATCATCAACGTTATAATAACTGATATATATAATACATAACTGCCAACTCTTCTGATTTTAGCGGAAGACTTCTGATTTTAGCGGAGACAGAATTTTGGATCTGTTTTCTGATCAGAAAAAAAAAATCTTCTGCTTTTTCAAAAATTATTACATTTTTCTTTTTATGCAATTTTTATTATTTAAGGTATAGAAAAAATAATTCGATAAAAATTCTAATGAAGTAAAGTGTAAGAAAAAAAGGACAATATTTGCAGTAAAAATAGAAAAAGAAATTGAGGATTACCCCTACCCGCATTTTCCCACTTCCTCTGCTTAATGAGTCACTTGAGTTTCCGTGCACAAACGAAGAAAGTCGTTTTTTCCAATCGTAACTGTGGAAACAAGTGTTGAAGAAAGAAATGCATATCTTATTCACAAAACCAATTGGAAGTTCATAAAAAGGTGTAAGCCGTAAGAACTAATTCAACTTGTAATTTAGGTGCTGTTTTACTTGCACTTTTATTTTGAGACCATAGTGGGATTCAAGTTAGCAGCGGCGTGAGGAATCTTGATACGAGTCATCGTAACACGATTTATGTTTCAATCATGTTTCATCTTACATCAAAATATAATTGTTTTGTATTTAAAATGAGTGGTGGATCATAGAAACAATATTCTCAATCAGTTTGGGATAGATAAAATTATATTATGAATTTTCAGTCGGTGAAGAGATAAAATTTTGGGTCAAGTCATGTATATTCTGGGCCCACAGTAATCATTCGCCATCTCGCCAATTCTTCAAAACAAGTTGTGCTTTGATGGAAGATTTTTTCTATTGTATTGGAAAAAAATAATATATGTTCCCCATGATACTAAATATTACATCAAAATGAATTTTTCTGAATAAATCCTCTGTTTTTTATTTGTTTGCAAAGCCTTTTGTTAGATATGTCACATAACTAATTAGATTTGTTTTAAGTCAAGATAATGTGCAACAAGAGAGATTGTGTTAGCATGAAACAAAGCATCTTAAAATACAGCCTAATACAATTCTTGCCGAATCACAGGGCAGTGCGTTGCGAAATTCTTTCCTATGGCTTGTGTCAAAACAGATTAAGTGGTAACAAGATGCATAATAATAGAGAATTATTTTTGCTGAAATACTTTTATATTGTTTATTAAAATAAACTTAATGTAAAATTTAAAAATTAAATGTGTCCTAAAATATAAAATTTAACTTTAATTATTCTTTATAGGTTACCACTCTTTAATTAGAGATAGAGTATAATCTTCTGCATTCAGTTAATGTGTTAAACCTCCCACCAAAGTTTCGATACATTTTTTTTACGTGTAGTGTAGAAACCAATAAAAAAAAATAATAAAATAGAATTAAATGATTGAAATAACTTAGCTTCTACCACGAACCTTTTTTTTTGTTGAATAATTACGGTTGTGACAGTAAAAAATAAAGGACACAGTAAAGTTATTTTAAACGACTTAAAGAATGCAGCGTTTCATTTAAAATATAGTCAGAATCTAAAAAAGCATAAAATGTTGCTTAAGGTTTATTCTTATATTACTTCTTTATTATGAGAAGTTATTAAAATGAACTCCAACTTATTCATATTTCTTCCCCCTCAAAGATGAAGAAACAACATCTACATTTTTCATCCTCTCTCCCATTTATTGCACACTTTCTCCTCCCCAACTGTAAACTGACTTTTGATTTGAATTTGCATTTTATAAAATAGCCCAATTTACAGTAAATTTGTATTTTAATTTGGTGTTTTTGATCTGAAAATATTAATCATAAAAAATTGTCACAATTCGCCTTAAGCTAAGGCTTTTGAAATTTGGCTAATACTTTTGAAATCTGGCTAATACTTTTGATATTTGGCTTATTTACTGGCTAATAATTGGAAGTTCTGCGCGGGGGCCATGCATAATGTACTGTTTGCAGAGTGGATTTTCTGTTATCTCTCGGCAGAAAAAATGACATTAAAAAAACACATGGACTCAGATAAACACCGAAGGCAAAAGAAATTCCCATAGTAAATAGATTCCATTAAGTTATCTAATTTTTCAAGTTCATTGGATGAATCAGTAAAAGTCAGTTGTGAATGCTAAATTATCGTTCACCAATTTTCTGATTGAACACACTATTCTGATTATTGCCGCTGTTCCAACTTTAAGATTTTTTCGGAAAATGTTTTCTAACACCAAAATATTCAGAAAATATAGCTGGGAGAAAATAATGACAACAGCTATAATTAGATTGTTAGTATCAGAAATGAAAGAAATTGGGAATCAAATACAAATCCAGTGGTTGAAATTTTTTTTTCCATCTTTGTTATATAGATTAAAAATCCTTCACATAGTCATTTTATTTTTATTTTTTTTTTAACTATTGCAATTTTAGTATTGCAGCTTTTTTACCGTTATTTTAAATATTTCAGTTCTTGCTTATGTTTTATTTATGGAAACACGTTTAAATATTATTTCATCACTGCTGCGAAATGTAATTCTCGAAGAAAAAACCTAATTTCGCAGCTTGGTTTTTCATTCAGTAAAGTTTAAATACATTGATGGGAATTTCCGATTTAAAATCATTCCATTCCTCTAGTTCAATTTGTTTAAAAACTGTACATGGATAAGCAATAAAGGGAAACAATGTGAAGTTCCTTACATGTTGAAGTTTTGGTATGGAACACACAATTACAGTAACTATGTTTTCTGTTGAATGGACTCTATACTTACTGTTGATCCGGTGTCTGCATTCATTTTCTGGACCAAATGTTTGTAGAATTGTGAATTTGACTCTGATGGGGAAGAAATAAACTATTGCTATCCACTACTGAATATACTGAGTTCTCTGAAACTTTGCAAAGTTATACAGAATGAAATAGATGTTAATGAAGAATGTATTTTGTGCTATGTATCTTGTAAGAAACAAAAGCTAAAGTTCAATTCCCTTCTCCTCTATATAAAAAAAAAAATGTTTCTTAAATTAATGAAAAAAAATAATAATAAAATAAGCCGTTTTTAATCATTTTCAAGGTTTATTTTGTGTTTTTTATTTTTGATAATATTTGGCGACTGAGAGTTAAGACACATTCTGATTTAACCAACAAATTGTCATAGTCCCCATAGCCTAGTTATAAACAAGTTTGACTGTAATTGTAATTTGAAAACATCATTTAGGTGTGCAATGCTTCAAATGTGCTTTAAATATTTTTGAAATAATGCAAGTTACAGTTATCTTGTTAGTGTAAATAATAGTTAGTTTTTTAATATATGATTTATCCTATTTTGTTTTAGATGATGAATCTAATAAAGCATCTGATTCTGGAAAGGAAGCCCAATCAGGTAAGACTGGAAAACATAGTTTAATTTTTATAAATTGTTTCTAGACATTTGATTTATAAAATTTAGCATATTATTTTCTCTCACATAATGGATTTTATTTTATGTGCACAAACTAGTCTAAATTAGCAGTTATCAACATGCTAATCAAAGACTGTGCATAAAATTTATCTAGCAAATGCCAAAATTCAGAGATTTGAGCTGCTCTGATCTTTTTATAATTCCTGATTAAAGCTAAAACTATTTAACTTTATGATGCATTTTGCTAATAATTCAGCTATCCATCACCTGTAAAATTAACCTAATAATTCATTTAAATTATTAATAATTCGTCTTTTAACAATCATTTCCACCTTAAGTAAATTGTATCGAGTTAAGTAAATAGTCATTGCGTTTTTTTATTTTTATTTATTTATTATTATTATTTTTTTCTTTTGAGAGATGACAATCGTGTAGTTTCTGAATTACTTGAACAGAGATGCCAAGTCTCCCGATTTTGGCGGGAGACTCCCGATTTTTGATCGAACTCCCGCCACTACGATTTTAAACGTTTTTCTCCCGATTTTCCGTCTTTCGTACGATAATCTTACGATATTTCGTTATTTTTGCCCACACATGACAGTATCTTTTCATCACAAGATGTTGCCGCGCAGTGTCTAAATCATGTATTATCTAGTAGGCGTGGCTAAATACCTCATCTGCTAGTAGTCCAATGAGATTTTCAGCGTCTTTAAGACGTATTGACTAAAGAGCTCTGAATGGCCGAGGATGGCTGGGAGATTTCCTCCTCCGAGGCATGTACTTCGGAAGTATGTTATCACTATGTTAGATTGTTTGTAAAGAAAGTTTTAAAATTGTGGTTGACTAGTCTGCGCTCACTGCTTAAATCTTATTTGTGAGCTATAAGCGAAAGCAAAGAGCTCGTAGCACGTTACAATACTCAATCTTATTTGTTGTTTATCATGTGCACGCGGTGTTCATAGTGTCATGTCTATTTTATGATCGGCTAATTTTTGTTGATTTGCAGAGATATGTCTTCTAAAAAAATCAAGTACTCATCGAGTTTTCAGAAGGCATACACGGATGAGTTTCCGTGTATTATTTCGTCAAGGAAAGGCAACACGTTTGCCATGTGCGTCGTGTGTCAAACTGATTTTAACGTGGCTCATGGTGGAAGATCGGATGTTGTGAAACACGTCTCAACACTAAAACATAAAGATAAAGTGAAGATTGTTGATCAGAATAAAAAACTGAATGTCTTTTCCCAATCTAAGGACCAAAGGGTGATAAATGCGTAATGCCTCTTTTCCGCATTTTTAGTCGAACGCAATCTTCCTTTGAGCGCTTCGGACCACGCAGGTTCTTTATTCCGGAAAATGTTTCCGGACAGCGAAATTGCCAAAAAGTACTCCAGCGGAAGAACCAAAACGACTGTAATTGTTAAGGAAATGCGCATGAAGTATAAATCAGCATTGTTGGATCTCATTAGAACTGCTCCATTCTATATGTCTACAGATGGCAGCAACAATACAGATTCAAAACTGTATCCAGTTGTTGTTACCTGCTTTAACCCAGTTAAATCGGAAATCGAATCCAATTTGTTAACTGTTCCTGCTCTTGAAGGGGATTCAACTGGGTGTAATATTGCCCAACTAATTATTAAGGTCTTAAAAGAAAATGAAGTTCCCTTTAATAATTGTCTAGCTTTTGGTGCAGACAATGCACCTGTAATGATAGGAGCAAAGGCTGGTGTTGCAGGCATATTAAAAAACGAAAATTCAAGTCTACACGTAGTAGGCTGTGTCTGCCACCTAATTAATTTAGCAGCAGAGAAAAGTGCTGCTTGTTTGCCAGTTCAAATTGATGAGAGTATTGTAGATATCTATTATTATCTAGAAAAGAGTTCCAAAAGAAAGGATAAATTAAAAAAATTTCAGCAAATCCATAATACTGAAACAAGAAAAATTCTTAAACATGTCTGCACACGTTGGCTTTCACTTGGCATATGTTTGTCAAGGATCCTTGAGCAGTGGAATCCACTCCTAAGTGTTTTTAAAGAAAAAGTAAAGGTTTCTAAACCAAATATTTCTTCATCTTTGGACAGCTACAAAATTCCCAAAGTTTGTCAAAATGCAGTCACTTCTGCTGCTTCGAGTTCTATCAAGAAGCATGTTTCTCCATCAGTAACTGGTAGTACTCAGCCAAGCACTTCTAGAAGTAATAAAAGGAAAAGTTAAATGGAATCATCACAAGAAAAAAAACTTCCTTAACTGGAACAGTCTAGTTTTAAAAATTTATCTCGCGAAGCAAGAATTTTTATGTTCCTCTCTTCTGACCTAAACAAAGCATATTGCTTGTTTATGCAATTTATTCTACCTACATTTGATGTCGCTAATAAAACTCTGCAGTGTAGAATTCCAAAAATTCATATTTTTAATTCTATGCTCAGAGAATTATTCAGAAATATCCTCTCAAAATTTGTAAAACCCTGTGGAATATTGCATGTCAATACGATCTATGATGTTGATTACCACAAGAGAGAGAACCAAAAAGAGGATGAAGATCTGGTTATTGGAACTGCTACTGGAAAGATTGTGTCTGAATTATCGAAAGAAGAACAGAAGCAGTTTTACATTAATATCAGAAAATACTTATGCAGGGCATGTGACTATATTTTGCATAAATTTCCCATAAAAGATGAAGTTGTGCTGCATGCTCATGTAGCTGATGTTTCAAGACTTCAGCAAGCTTCTTTTTCGGATGTTAAGTACTTTATTAACAGATTTTCCATTTTAGTTAAATTGATTTTACCAGATAAAGAAATTGATACCGCAGTAGATATCCTACAGGCACAGTTTTGCTCTCTCCAGTTAGAGTACTTAACTGAAATAAAAAAAATTGAAAGAATAGACACCCAGTGGGGTTCCATAGGAAAAATTAAAAGTGCCGATGGAAACTTGAAATATAGTGACATTTCAAAAGTAATGTTATCGATTTTAACTATTCCGCATAGAAATGCGGAATGTGAAAGGATTTTCAGTATTGTGACAAAAACAAGAACCAAATTTCGACCTAACTTAACTAATGACACACTAGAAAAAGTGTTGTTAGCTAAAACTGGCCTACACGGAAATTGTTATGACCAAGCATTTGACTCAGCTTTCCTACAAAAAGCAAAATCTGCTGCTAATGTTTACAATACCAAAATGATCCAATAATCTTTTATATGTGTAATTTTTTGCCCAGTGGAAACTATTTTATCCTTTCTTTTAAAATGGTTTTTCCCCCCTTAAGGTCCTAATTATATTTTTTATGTGTTAACATTGATGTACTGTTATATATTAACAAATAAAATGTTCATTTTTAAATTTTAATACATATAAGTATTGGTTAAGATTGATTTCCTATGTCGTGAAAAATCTCCTGATTTTCAGTAAAAATCTCCTGATTTTTGACTTTCATAACTTGGCATCTCTGCTTGAAACATTTGCTTTAGTAGTTGTTATGTCATTGATAGCTGACAGTTTAAGCTTTATGGTAAAAAGTAAAGGGAAAAACACACATCAAGCTTGTGAAAAATTGTATAAAATCTACTGTGACGATGCTCTACAAGAATGCCAGTGCCAAAACTGGTTCATGAAATTCCGTACTGGTAATTTTGATATGAAGGACTCTCCTCGATCAGGAAGGCTTATCCAGATTGGTGATGGCAAAATAAAGTCATCGATTCAGTCAGATACATTGAAGATCAGTCGAAAAATTGTTCATATCGATCTAAAGAAATCAGTCTAAAAATCAACTTAAAAAGCAGAACTTCATTAAAGGTTATGCTCTCAGTATGGGGGGATTAGAAGGGTGTGGTACTTTTTTGAGCTCCTACAAAGGAACGGTACTATCAATTCAGATACCTACTCTTGGCAGTTGAGCAATTTGAATGAAGCTTCATCTAGAAACATTCTCAGCTTCTCAATCGTAAAAGAGTACTGTTTCTTCACAACAACGTGAGACAACACACATCTTTGGTGGCCTGTCAAAAGTTATAGGAGTTTGAGTGTGATGTTTTGTTCCCGCCAGCAAACTCACCTGACATTGCTCTGTCAGACTCCCACTTGTTTACATCTCTTCAAAACTCCTTGCGTAAAATAACGTTGAAATCAGATGAAGCTGAAAAATGAACCAGGAATTATGAAGCTCACCAAAAGATAGCAAAAGGTCATTGAACATAAGGGAATGTATATCATTTATTGACTTTTATTTAAATATATGGATTTGAAAATAATGGGGAAAAAACACGACTTTTTACTCAACTATATTTTCTAAATTTACTGAAACACTGCATATAATCCGGCCATGAAATAATAGAATTTAGTAGTCATTAAACGATATGAAACACTTTGCCAAGAATAAATTAAAAAATTATGCTATTAGTGATATTATAATAGCTATTAATTACTGCTAAGGTTTTCCTTAGCTTTAGAATATAAAAGGTATCTGATAAAAGTTAATAGCAACTATTTTATGAAGTCAAAACATTGTAGCAACCATGTGACAGATCTTGAACGTCAAGGCCCTAGGTTTTGAAGAAAGAGTATCTATTTAACCAAATGCCATAATTACCAAAAAAAAGGAAAAGATAGGAAAAGATATCATTAATCATATTTATTGCAAATAGGATTTAATAAAATCATTTAATTTTTAAATTGTTGGAAATATGTTTGTGACATTAAGTCACAATTTCAATTAAATTTCATGTTTTTAACATCCAAATCCTTTTTATGGTATAATTGTCTTTAGTTAAGCTCTTTTCTTAGTTGTTTATTCTTCGATACCCAACCCTGAATAGCACAATGTTATTCCATTTTTGCATGCCAAACCGATTTAAAATTCTAAAAATATATTGGTGCTCTATTTGTTTTCTATTTCTTTTTTGTTTATTATTGCTTTTGTTGTCCTTCTAGACAATGAAGGCGGTTCCAATAAAGCACAATCAGGTAATAATATTTATTTTAATTATTCATCCTTACTAGTAAGCTAAATGCTTTAAAAATATAATTTATTATTATACATTAATTTTTTACTAAGATTTTCTTGTTATTGATAGCCTAAAATATCTTTAAAATTTATTTTTAAAAGGTTTTTTGTCAGAGTCAAATGGTAGTTTTTAATCTATTTGTAATCTATTTTTAATATACAGTTCCCGCCGCTAATAAAATCACCGGATAATAAAATCAGCCGCTTTATAAAATCAAATCGGCAAGAACCGAATCGTTACAATATTAATACATGTTAAAAACATCCTTTAATAAAATCAATGCCACCGCTTTTTAAAATCAAAATTTTGACTACATAATAAATCACAAGTGCAATATTTCAGCTTTTCTTTCTTCTTATTTATTCGAAGTTTAAAGATTTTTTTAGAAGAATCAACAGTTACTCACAAACATAGACTGTGACAGCTCTTCGGAACTCTCAACTGCAAACAAACTATCAAAATCCCGTACTATTTTGGAATCAATGCATTTGATTCGTAACTCACGGGACATTGTTTCAACCCAAACAATTTTAAATTGCTTTAAAAAGTGTGGATCCCTGTGGCAGAATTTCTTCTGGCTTTCTGCGACAAACCTAACTAGAACCAATGTCTTTCTGCAAGATATTTTTATCGTTACAAATATATGTGTAATGAATTTATAATAATAGATGCACTTCGTGTTTATAAAAAAAAGCCTACATGCATATAATAAAACTGTGAAGATTTTTTTTTCTTAATTTCATAATATAAGTTTAAATTTCTTAATAAGTTTAAATTATTTAAGTTCAGATTTGCATAATCTTTGATAATAAAGAAAAATTATAAATGTATAGATCTGCAGACAAAAATGCTTACTAGAGCATAACTAAAGATATCCCAGAACCTGTAATAAGATGGAACTTATAAAAATAGCTAAGAATGGACAAAAAGATTAAATTTATAAAACAAGATAAGTGAATTTGAGATATCAGTTTAAAACAGTATGATTTAATGTTTCATTATAGTAGTTATATCAGGTACAGAAATAAATCAGGTGAAAAAATCAATATTGAAGTTGAGTAATCAAAATAATAAAATAGGATTGTCTATATCCGAATTTTAAAAGCAAAAAAATTAACGCAATCTTTGTTTCACTTTTTTCTTTATGAAAACAATTAGATTCGATTAATATTGTACTGACTTATTGAAAGATTTTTTTTAAAAAAAAAGAAAGTAAATAAAACTTCTTTCTTGATCAGATTAAGTTCAGAGCGAAAAAAATACACAGCCCTTGTGATTTGTAACAGAAGTCGAACTGTATTGTGTACATATATAGCATCGATTCCCCACGAAGTACGCAGACTCGGTTTCCGACTCAATACGCTCATGTCTATTCAACATCTCGAAACGAAATAGTCTTCATCAGTACTGAAACATCGGTATTAGAGCCATACTCATTGGATGCGATTTGTTTCGCATGCGTATGGAAACCTGTTTAAAAGTGTTTCGCCAGTAAATATTTTTCACCAATCTGGTTTTCATTCGCATGCCAAAAAATCGTAGATAGTGAGATATCTTCCAGGCTTTATTTCATTTATCGTTAGATTGCGAGTGTTTTTTTTATATCGACGACTTAATTCAAAGGATATAGGCATTTTATCTTTAAAAAACATATATTATCTTTTCCGCTCGTTTTCCAGAAAAAAAAAAATTCTCTGACATTGCTAGATGTTGTCGACTTCCATCTTATTTCTTCTTCGGAATGCCTCCCTGAAAAATGAGTTTTCAATTTTTTTTAAAATTATTGTTGCTTTACAAGAGCAACAAATAACATTTTCGCTAGACATGATTTTTTTTTAAAAAAGAATCTTTTTACGCCTGAAATTTTCCACATAAGTGCAAAAAATATAAAACGCTTTGTTCTTATAAGAAAACACAAAGCAAATTACTGCGCCATCGATAGAGGCCGAAGTTGGCAAATTTCCAAAAAGAGCTTAATAAAGGGGAAAAAATTTCTCCCCTTTTTATCCAGTAACTGTTTGTGTTGGAGATTAACGGAAGATTACGAGCGCTTTCCCCTTCCGCGGTACGCTAGAAAAACAATTATTTAAAAACTATTCTGTAAGAAAAAAATTTTGCAGAACCATTAATGCTTCTGCAGAAATTATTTTTTTTGTAAAACAGCTTCTGTTTCTGCAGAATCTTTTTTGAGAACTTACTATGTTTCTGCCAAACCAAAAATTTTTATTTCCCAAATAAAAAAATCTTTCTGCAAAACTCAATCGCTTTCTGCGACAATGTCGCTGTGTCGCCGTGTTTCTGCCACGGGGGTGTGGATTAAGCACTGGCGATAGAGCTGATAACTATTTCGAAGAAATGCTCAGCATTGAAGAAAATAAAATGGACGAGAATTTTTCACGTTACATAGCTATTGACGATAACCTGCGAACATCAGGAGAAAAATTTGATTCTGAAATTATTACAGACATCACAAATTGCAAAGTTATTTCCAATCAAGAAATGGAGGAATCAGACTCGTAAGATGAAATAAACTCATCAATGCCATCTTTAATGGAAGTTAGAAAAGCAATTAATGTATTGCGGCAAGCTTTAGAACAAAGAGGAGGAAATATCGAAAACTATAAATACTTCTATAAACTCTCAAATGATGTTGAAAAGTTAATTTTAAATACTGCAACTCAAGCAACCATTGATCGGTTTTATGCGAAAATTTTGTAAATTTAATCTTGTGTAGGGTTTTCCTTTATTAAAATAATTAAATTAGTTTAAATAAAGCGTTAATGTTGTCATTATTTCAGCTTTTAAAGTGTGTGCATTTAGAATATATCGTAAAAATTAGATTTTTTTTCTTCAAATGTTGAATCGCCTCTTAATAAAATCAAAAGAGCATAAAACGAAAGTGATTTTAATAAACGGCAGGCACTGTAATTGCAATTTTTATATCTATTTTATTATTAAGCTGTTTTTGAATTGTTCCTACCTTTTCCACTTAAAAATCATCAAACCATTTTTATATAGTTGGTACCTTCCCAGGCCTTTATTTTCTGAAATAATTTTAACCATATTTAATAAAATAAGGACATATAAATACTGTATCAAACATTGTAATAAATATAAGAGTGTAGCTTAACATAATAGTAAATGGCTTCATTATAAAAATCGAGTTTAAGTGACTTTTCTAAAATTGTATTTAAAACATTTTAAAGTTTTTGGATAAAAAAATGGTCTAGATTTTTCTAAAATATAAATTTCAGCCATTTGTTTCAAACTTTTTAAAGTTAATATTGTTACGCCAAATAGTTAAGAATAATTTTTTTCAATTATTTTTCAGACAATAAAGGATCAAGTAGACTCTTAATGTTATTTTATAAATTTAATTTACTTTGAAATAGGAGTGTTTTATTCAAATTTTTGAAATATAATGGATTATTTTTTGTGCAGAACAATTTTTTACATAATAAGCTATTTTAAATTTAAAATAAATTTAAAAATTTGTACATAAAAGTTTTGTTAAAAATGTCAGTGAAATATTAGTAGTTTTTTAAGAGCTCTCCAGCTTATTTTTTCCTCCATGTATTCCAAGCCTTATTTAAACAGCTATTTTGTTATGTTGTTTTTAAATTATTTCTTTTTTCATTTCACATTAATTATAATATCATATAGACCTCACCAGTAGTCTATTTTCCAAAAATTAAGCATCAATCACATTTAACGGAACATTGTCAAAAACTGTTTTATATATATATACAATATAACTGTTTAAATATATATTTATACTAATTTAATAACTGTATTGCGAGTACATAACATAGACAAATATAGAGTATATGACATAAATTAGATGTATGGTAACAGATTATATTATAAACATACAAAGTTTGAGTGGCATTTCTAATTTTATTTTCAATAATTTTAATAATTTAGAAGAGAAAATGCTCTGATTTTTTTTAGAAATTTTCTTACAACTTCGAACAATTTGTTTCAAACTATTCATTTGAATAAATAATTTAAAGTTATGTATATTGTTATGCCCCCTTGTGCTTATAAAAATTTTTCTTTTAGATGATGAACGTTCTAATAAAGAACAATCAGGTAGCATATATTTTTTATCTAATATATTTTCTATTTATTTAAGTCACATTATTAAAACATCTTTTATAATGTGCCTTATGATTATTTTTAGTTGAAATATATTATCAGTTTTTAACAATCTAAAATATATTTAAAAAATCATTTGTTAAAAAGTGCCAAACGTGTTTAACGATAAAACAGGTTTTGATAAAAGAGTAAGGTATTCAGAACTCGTAACATTTTTCTATGCTGCATTGTGATTATAAGAAGCTCCATAATTGATGCTCAGAATTTCCCTTACTTTGTGGCGATAATGTTATGAAAAAGAATAGTCCAATTTTATTTCTAACATTTATTAAAATTGAACCATATTTTCATATAGTACAGGGTTCCCAGGGGTCAGGGAGAACAGAGAAAACCTGGAATTGTCAAGGAATTTTATTTTAACTCTAAAAGCAGGGGATAGTCTGGGAAGGTTGCAATTTTTTTACAATTCCTTATATTATGCCTAGAAAATAACCAGTCTTAGAATTATCAGTAACAGTAATCAGTTATTGAGATTTGAGTTTTTTTTTACTGAAGTTATTGTATTTTTCAGATGAAGAAGCAAAGGCTTCAGACTCTGACAGAGAAGGCAGTGCTGCATCTGGTATGCTTTTTTGATTGTTATGAAAATAAAAACAAATTAGTATTTTTTATATTTGTGTTAGATTACCATTCTTCAAGTGTGTTATGCTTTCGTATACAATTGTTTCGTTTTATATGCAGCTAGCAACTCGGAAATCCCTGAAAGCTGGGAAAAGTCGAGTAATTTTCTGTTTCTGAGAAAGTCAGGGAATTCGTTCACTGTTCTTGGGAAAATACCCCTTCCCACAGATTGTACGCACACGGTTTATTCTATTTTTCTAACTTTGGTGGGAGAACAGAGCATTCCTTTTTGTCGATCATCTACTGTTTTATAAATATATTTAATATAACTGTTAGGCATATATTTATACTATTTTAATTACTATATTGCGATTATATAACATAAATAAATATAGAGTATATGACATGAATTTAATATTGCATTAATTTGAACTATGGTAACAGACTATATTAAGAACATGGAATTTAAAGTGGCATTTCTGACATTATTTTCAAACATTTTATTAAGTAAAGTTATTATATATATTTTTTTTCAGAATATACTTACAACTTTGAGTAATAAGTTTCCAACTTCTCAATTGACTGAATCATCTAAAGTTATATATATTGTTATGTCATCATGCTTATAATATATTATTTTTTCTATTTTCTTTTAGACAATGAAGGTTCAACTAAACAACAATCAGGTAATTTTTTTTAATTTAATTTATTTTCTATTTATTACAGGTGAATTTTTGTAACATGTTTTATTATTTTTTAGCTGAAAGATTTTTAAATCAGTGAGTTTTTAACAGTCTGAAATATATATAAAAAAAATTATTTGTAAAGGTTTCTTAGAATATCAATGAATTACCGGTAACAGTTATCTTAAATTTTTGACTATGGGTCCATGTAAATTTATTTAAACCATATTGTGATTTAATGAAGATTTTTTTACTGCATTTATTCTAGCCGAGTCACAGTTCTCTATTAGGTTGCTGGTTTATTATTAGGTCCTCTATTAGATGACACTAATCCAGATTGCTGGTTTAGTGTCACATGAGTGAAACTTGTTTAATGGTAGAACAGGTATTAGTTAAAGAGTAGAATATTCAGAATGGCCGGTGACTCTTTTCTATAGTGCATTGTGATGAGCAAAAGATCCAAAACTAATGCTCAGTGTTTCCCTTATTTTTTGGCGATTATATTACAAAAAAATAGTCCAATTTTATTTCTTACATTTATTAAAATTGAACCATATTTTCATATAGTAACATAACAAAGCTTTATAACGTGTTTTTACTGGATTATTTGCTAAATTTTTTCTTAAGATCATTGTATATCTTTGTTGACTTTAACGATAAAAACTATTACAGTTAAGCCTAATCAAGGTAACATCTTACACAAATTCCATTTTATGTCCCCAATGCTTTAAATCAGTAATCTAGAAACCTGATAAAAATATCTGGGTTAACCTTTACTTCCAAACAAATTATATCTGGTATTAGTAAATAACTTGTTAAAGGATATAGCTATTAAAGTCTTACTATCACATAAAATGTTGGTTTATTGTAATGATAACTATGTTGAATCATTCTCAAAACAGCTTCTTAAAGTTTTAGAGAAAAACTCATTTAACTATCAAATGAAATAATAAAAGTTAATTAGATGTAAGAATTTTAATTTTAATCAATTAAATGAAAATCCAATTAAATGAAAATCCAATTAAATCTATGCTAAAAAGAACAAGGAATAAAAAAAGAAGAAAAAAGAAAAGAAAGTAAAGCTTAATATAAATCGATAGATTTTTTAAACCAATAGTTTTTTTCATATGGTTTTCTTTTCCTAAAGTATAGATTCTGTTTTAACTGGTCTACAAGACTTTTTTATTCTGAGGTGATCTTTAACAAAAGAGCCTTTGTTTTACTTTAATCCACCTAAAATTTTTTGAGCTTATTTGTGCGAAGTGTTTAAATTTTAATACTTTCTTTCTTTCTTTATTTTTTTTTTTTTCATATGCTTTTTTTTGCATGCCACAAATATATGGTCTTAATCAATAATTTTCAACCATTTCCTGACATATCACTAAAAATTATGTACCTCTTGAAAATAAATTCAAATAATATTTTATTAAAATAAATTAAATAGATGTTTTTTTTTATTATTTGCAAATAACAGAATGTTTATTGACCTAAATGAACCATATAATGCAAGATAAATGTTTAATTAAGCAAATGTTTAATTAATATTTAATTAGCAATAATTTAATTTAAAAATTAAACTAATACTAAAGTTATATCAGAGAAGTAAAGATTGTATAATTATGAAAACACTAAGATAAATATTAAAAATTCCATTTCAGTTAAAAACTGAAATTGAATTCAATGACACAGTTTTGATGTTTCACTTACTTGAGACCTGGGAACTGCTTGTTCCAAAGTTTGTGTTATTTATCAACTGAATTAAAAGTTAATGAAAGTCTGTAAAATATGATAAATTTTGGGATATTCTTTAAAATAAATAAAGAAAATGTCTTGAAAATAAATAAAGACATTTTTTAAAACTCTTAATGAATTTTTAGTAAAGCCGATGAAAAGTTATATTTGATGATCTTCACAATGTCATTTTAGGTACCATGATTTTTATTGGAATCTTTTCCATCTCTGTGATATAATCATAATAATTTCCAAAATGAAATGCAAAAAAAGAATAAAAAAGTTAGTTTTAACTCAAAATATACTTGATCTTTGTAAAAAATTAATTATTGCTTGTTTAAAATTATTCAAAATTGAGTAGTACTTTTTGGAAAGAAAGTATGTGTATGTCTTTGTTTTATTTGTAATAAAACAAATTAAATAAAGCATTTTAATTGTAGACATTTTTTATGATTTATTAAAACTCTCAGAGATAATTGATGCTATTTGATCCAATTGTTAAATAGTACTATAGCTACAAACTTCTGTGCACTTTGTAGCGAATCTCATGACTACAATTATGTTTATTGTTTTGATGGAGATTTTCAAAGAGTAAACTGAAATTTTTTTTTTACTGGAGTTATTTTATTTTCCAGATGAAGAAGCAAAGGCTTCAGACTCTGACAGAGAAGGCAGTGTTGCATCTGGTATGTTTTTTATTTCTAATAAATATGAAAGCAAATCAATATTTCTTAATTTGTTAGATTACCTTTCTTCTGTGCTTTCTGTTTTCCTTTACATGACAACAAGCAACTAGGAAATCCCTGAAAACTAGGAACAATCTAGAAATTTTCTGTTTTTGGAAAAGTTAGAGAATTAGTTCACTGTTCTGGGGAAATTTTCCCTTCCTGCAGGTTGTGCACCTGCTGTTTGTTCTACTTTGCTAACCTTTGTATGGGAACTGAGAATATCTTTTTGTCGATCATTTTTTATTTAATAAATATATTTAATATAATTGTCTAGATATATATTCATGCCAATTTAATTAATATTCTGCGAGTATATAACATAAACAATCTAGAGTACAGTAAAACCTCTTTTTGTGCGGTCCTTTTTTATGGTATTCTGTTTTTGTGAGATTTTTTTTTGTGAGATTTTTTTTATGCGGTATAAGAATCTTAGTGGCGTTAGCACTAGTTTATGTTTACTATCAATGTACATATACATGTTGTGGACGAACTCTGATTACGTGGCCTCCTTGACAACGATATGTCTGGACTTCGCGATGCTCTGTTAATTTATTTTAAACAATCTCTTGACAAGGCAGAGTCAGTTACGTACATATTGTCGCTCGACGCGAGAACAGTATACGCTTCGTATTCAGAGTTTTATACATGATTCACGTGATTAAGGATTCATTTTATAATGAGATTGTAGATAAATAAATTAGTTACTTTTGTTTCTATTTATGTGTAGTTTTAATGATTTTTATTTTATTTTTAGACATAAGTACTCCCTTAAAATGAATAATTATAGCCAAAAGAAAGTAAAAAGGCAGACAATTCCACTATTTAATGTATAATTTTAAAACTTCTCCAGGCATATGTACAATGAAGAATTAAATATTTTTACAATTTCTTTAGGTCTAATTTAATTATTTCATTCAATTGTATTTTCTAAGTCTGACTTTTTTTATGCGGTCCCTATCAACCGCATAAAAAAAGTTTTAGGTAGTATATCGTACAAATTTGTTTATTACATGTAAGAATTTATAAAATTTTCGAATTTTTTTTTGTGCGATTTCTTTTATGCGGTCCCTATCCACCGCACAAAAAAAGATTTTACTGTATATGACATGAATTTAATATTGCCTGAATTATAAGTATGGTAACAGATTATATTACAAACATTTTAGGTTAAAGTGGCATTCCTGACATTATTTTCAAACATTTTAATAAATCTGAAAAAGTTTTGATTTTTTTTCCTGAATTTATTTACAACTCTGAACAATTTGTTTCAAACTTTTCAACTGGCTAAATTAATATAGTTATGCCATCATACTTATGATATTTTTGTCTTTTTTCTTTTAGATAACGAAGGTTCAAATAAACAACAATCAGGTAACTTGTTTTATTTAATTTATATTTGATTCATTTCAGGTGAATTTTTGAAACATTTTATTCATTTTTAGCAGAAAGATTTTTAATTCAGTGAGTTTTAAAAAATTAATTGTAAAGGTTTCTTAGAATCTCAATAAAATACTAGCAGTAGCTTTCTTAATTTTTTGGTCTGTATATCTATATTGACTATGTATGCATGTTAGCTTATTTAATTATATGTATATTATATTGTATTGAATATGATTTTTTTTGTTAGTTAAATTGGTTTTATAAAATCATGAATGTACAAATGTATTATGTTAGGCAATTGACTAAGCCTCAATTTTCTGACATATTTTCTAAGGTTAATCTTCAACCATTTGTAACAAAACTTTTTCACAAACTACAGATTGTCAGTTCAGCCACTAGTTTTAGTTTCATATCTGTATTTTGAGACTTTAAAAACCATCAACCATATTCTGATTCAAAAAAGATATTTGTTTGCATTCACTTTGGCAAAACCACAGCTGTCTATTAGGCATCCAGATTTTGGTTTAGTGCCACATTAGTAGGGTATACAGAATGCCTGATAACCTTTTTTCAATTCTGTATTGTGACGAGAAGATGCTGCAAAATTAACACTCAGAGTTTTTCATTGGTGTTCTTAAAAAGGGCTTAATTTTCCCTTTTCCGAAATGTGATATTTTTCTCTACCATGTTGATTTTCGCCACAAATTATGCAAAAAGACATTGTCCTAATAACAATTAATTCAATCCAAATCTATTTCATTGTACCGCTGGTCTGTAGTGTATGAAAACACCATTTGTTTTACCTTTTTGATGAAATACTTACGTGTCCGCATTTGCGTACACTGAGCTGGATTCAGTGGTAAGGATTTTGGACTCTCATGTGCAACCCTGCTGCATTTTTCACGAGATTCTCAATTTCAGACTTCATTTTCCGCCCTCTGTTATAGAATCGAAAAATCTCTCGAATTTTTGTTGATTACGGGGACCAAGTAAACATTGTAAATTTTTTTTCTCTATTGGAAATAGAAAATTTCATTTCTCTTGTTAATTTCATCGTTTGTGACGCACCATCGTCTTCGTCACTGTAAATAAAACCGGATAAAATCATCAAAAACTTCCTAACCCTGTCTAATTATAAAATTTTTCAAAGTGCTTAAAAATTTTTTTTGAGTGCTTGAAAAATGGATCATGGGTTATCATGGGATCAGTCTAACTGTGGGAGGTTCTTGTTGTCTTCTTCTCCATGTAACGCAAATGTGGGTTGGTTCCATCAAAAAGTCCTCCACAAAGGCAAATTTCTCCCAATACTTGATCCAGGAGTTCCCTTGTCTTCTGGATTGGGTTTAAAATTACAAGGCTAAGGAGTTGAACATTAGAAGTCGTAAACCCAAAAATTGGGTTGACTGTTCAATGACAGTTATAAAATAGATCACAAACATAGTAGATTATTATTAAAGAAACAATTAATCTCTTGTGGTCTTATATTTGAAAAGTTTCAAGCAATACAAATTGATCTTAAAAAGTATACATTTTCTTATAAGCATAATAGTAAAAGTTCAAATTTTATGACTTTGATATTCTGGTGGTATATTTATGTCATTGAAAACAATGTTATGGAGCAACCTTTTATTCACATTTTTTTCAAAAAGATATAAATTTATCCCTTTCAAGTTTTGCATAATACATACTGTGCTGTGAATAATTTGTGACTCAGAATTGTTTTGACATGCTTTTGATGTTTAAAAAAAATTTTTAAAGTGAAAAAAAAGAGGAATTTATAGTTTTTCCCCCAAGGAATTCCCCTGTTTTCCCTGTTTTTCAAGTCTTTATCAAAGGATTTCTCTTAATTGAAAATTGGTTAATACTTTTTGGACTATATATATATATATATATATATATATATATATAACCTTTGTTTAATTTCTAAATTTCCTTTTCAAAATGAGTCTGCCTATTTTAATTGCAGGCATTTTTATGATCAACAAAAACTCTGTGATTTTTCATATTTGATCCAGTTGTCTAGTAATAATATAACTATAAACATGTGAACATTTTATTACAAATTTGATGACTGAAAATCTGTTTATAGTTTTGATAAAGATTTTCAACTAGTAAATTGAATTTTTTTTACTTAAGGTATTGTATTTTTCAGATGAAGAAGCTAAAGCTTCAGACTCTGACAGAGAAGGCAGTGTTGCATCTGGTATGTTTTTTATTTGTATTAAATATTAAAGCAAATTAATATTTTTTGCTTTGTCTTTGATTACCCTTCTTAACCCACTGGCGGTTAAGGAAATGGGCGAAATTGGGAGAAAGTTTCTCCCCTACACACAGTTCCCCTATCTATTAACATTGGAAAACCGGTTTTGCAATGCAGTGAAGACTGCAGGTTAAAATACGACTTTCTACGTGCAGAACCGTCAGTGGGTTAATTTGTGTTATATTTCCTTATATGCTCTGTGGTGAGCAACCGTGAAATCTGTGAAAACCAGGAAAAATCAGGGAATAATCATTTACTGGTCAGGAGAAAATTATGAGTACTGTCCCTCTGCTCACAGATTGTGCACTTGCTGTTTGTCCTTGGTGGGGGAATGATAATTATCAACTTGCATAATTTTTTTCATTTTCAAAACAGAAAATCAGGGAATTTTTTCACTAATTAAGTTTTTCATTTTCATGAAAAATTAAAAATTTCTTTTCTTTAAAGAAAATTTCGTTTTTTTTTATCTACGGAAATGCAATTTTTAAAGAAAAATAAGGTATGTGCAGAAGTGATTAAAGATTGAATTTTTTTTCTTAGGTTTGTGCAATACGGTCTTGTTGGGAAAGATTTTTGTTCATTGCACTAACAGGGGTCAAAGTCATCCCATATATTCCATATTTCCTATACACTTTTCAAAAATCTTACAAAACATCCTAGATTGTCCTCAAACCAAAATAGTCCTATAAATCTTATGTTTTCCTACACAGCAATGCCATGATCAATTATGATCGGCATTAAATATAATTTGATCAAACATTAAAATTACTGCAAGAAAAATTGACACTCATTCATATTTTGTATGACTAGTCATCTAAACTCTTAAAAATGCTAAAGAGATGATTTATTAATTAAAGTTCTCCGGAAAAATATAATTGGTAAGTCATAGATTTGAAGATTCAAAAACAGGTGTCACAGCCAAAAATATTGATATTGTAAATAGTAGCAGTTCTTGAGAACTCTGAAAAAGCAGGGTGCCCTCAAACCCATTTGAAAGTAGATTTTTTAGCTGACACCAAACAGTCTTATATTGTATATATATAATCATTTTATTTTAAAGAAATAGCCTTTAAAGAACAAACAATAACCTTTTAAGGACAAAATATTGCATAATTTGCCAAATTTACATCCCATAATGCATAAAGAATCTGTAAAATCTACACTGTTATAAAACAGCTTGCAAATATGTTGCTTCAAGTAATAATTGAGATTCCGTTGATAAATATGATTGATAAATAAAGTGACAGATCACTAAAAAAGTAGCAATGGTATACTCTCTGATTATTTTTCCAACTAAGTTTTCAAATAAAAAAAATAATCAGTATCTTCCTTAATATAGTCGTCTATCTGTTTTTTCAAGGCTTATTTTTCCCCTGGGCACATTATCAAAAATGCTGTAAAAGGAACGGTTACAGATGTTTGCAATACTCAAGAATTTTATTAAATTTTATGAGGATGCATATACTAAATACAAATTCCAAAAGACTTATGAACAAAAAGAAAACAATTAGGTAACCAAAATAAAAATAAAATGTACCACAAATTCTGATAAGTTTTCTGACTTGAAAGGGAGAGAATCAAGTGCCTAGTTATGTTTGATGAAGTCAATCTTTCTGAACTGGATTAAAACAAAACTGTGTGAAAGAAATAGAAGCTGTTCAGGCTGTGGAAGAAAGATACTGGCAGCAAAAAGTTTAAAATTGCCAAACAAAATGTTTTTTAAAAATTTAAAAAAAAAATAGTTTTATAGAGAGATTTAATTTTGTTATTTTCAAGAATTTAACTTTAGCCCAATAAATGAAAAAGTAAAATATGTTTAGTAATTATTAGAATCTTTGTAAATTTGTTGATAAAATAAATGCATGAGGAAAGTTATTAACCAATGTAAATTTTTACTTATTAATTATATTAAAAAAAATATGCATAAAACAATATTTTTAGTTGTCCTGTATTTTTTCTAAAAAATCCAACATGTCTTTTTAATTGTTACTTCTAACTCAGCACTAATTACCTTCACTGATTAATTTAATTTTTGCTGGTAAGTTTCAATTTTCATTTAGATGTAAAGATTTTGTTTTCACTCGTTATTGAATGATTCTTAGAATTTTAAATTTGTTGTGTTAATAATTATTTGTTATTTTAATTATTATTTTAATTAATTATTTACTATCCTTAATAATTAATTATTTGTTATTTTAATTTATTAAAATTGGAGAATAATTTTTATTTATTTTAATTTCCATTTTAATTTTTAAATATTAATATTTATCGCTAATTCGTAAAATTTTATTCTTCTGATTCACTTTTAAAATAGAACATAGCAATTCATATTTTTAGAATTTAAAAGTCATATTGTGATTCACATCTACAGAATTTAAAATTTTTATATATTGCAATTAAATTCATATGATTTAATAATCAAGTACCTTGTGTAGTATTTACGCAATTAAAATATAAATCATTTCAATTTGTATTCACATGATTTATTTCGAAGAGTTGGCAATAATTAATTCTATGAATAAAAAGTTTAAAAAGAAGTCTGTGTTATATATTATTTACTTATAAATCAAAACAATCTGTAATCATTTAAGTTTTATGTCAACTCAGTTAATTAAAAGAATTATTTTCTGAATTTTTATACAATTTTTCTAAAGGGGGGTATATATATATATTGGTATGATATTTTTATTTCATAAAATAATATGGCTAATAATTTTGATTACTTTAATTCATTTATATTTTAGGAATTAAATTTTCATGAAATACGATTAACAATAAATGAATTAGTTTCTTTTCATTTGTGGAAAATTTAATGATAATTTATAACTTTTTAAACATAAAAAAAATTGACCACAATCAATGAATATATTGTGGTCAATTCTGAGGCCCTTGACCTTCTACATGCACCTTTTTCTGCAAAAATTTCAGGTATTTTTTCATGAAGCCACAATCACATTTATAATATGTGGATAATTAGTTTTTTTTTTTAAATTTTTATTTTAAAAAGATTTCACCTGCTAGTTTTTTTTACCAATTAATTTTGTAAAGCTAGTTTTTACATGTGCAGATTAATATGTTATGCAAGCCTTGTCAGGGAAAATTAATCCATTGGACAGGAAAAATCAAGGAATTTTAAGAGAGAAACACACACACACTGGCCAATCTGTATATATTATTGCATAAAAATGAGGTTTAATTAAAATTATTTTTTTAGCATAAGTTATTAATATATATATATATTTTTTTTATGTTCTTTGGTTTTGATCCATTATACAAAAATTAGTGAACATTTTTGCTACCTATAATTGAAAATTTGCAATTTTTTAAATATTTCTATATTGTTTTGTTGTGACCTCTCTTTCTCTTTGAAAATCTACTAAGTATATGCGTAAAGATGATGCTATTCTAAACAAATGAAAGCTATTAAGTGTTACAAAAATTTATGATGAATGCTTTTTATAAAATTTTTGACTGAACTGTTATCTATTTTTTTTAATTATTATTATTATTTTTCTTTGTCGTTTGGCAACAAACTGAAATTATTTTATGTATTGGGCAAATTTGTTATTTAAGTTTAAATTAATTTCCAATCCAATTTTCTAATACATTTATAAATTCCTAAATTCTAGTTGTCAATCTTTATGTAATTAATTAAATTGAAGGTTATTTTTGCACTTTGGAAAAATGCAAATAATGAACTATCTAATAAATGTTTTTTTATTAATATCATGGTAAACTGTCTTAGGTGCTGTCGAAATATATCACCATTACTAAAGGAAATCATTGCAGACTAACATCATTAAAGCAGTATATCTCTTATATTATAAAATATTAAACTGCCTGTCTTATTAGCTTGCTATGTTATGGTTTTATCGTCAAGATTGTTTTCAAGTTTTAACTTTAAAAAAAATGATTTTAGCCTTTCATTATTTAGAATTTCTGTACCTGTTCTTTCTATATCTTTTTAAAATAAAACTCTTAAAATCTTGTTTCTGTAGTATAAATATTGTGTAACATTTTTATACTTTTTGAATAATAAATTTTTTTTTCCTTGATTGTTTGCAGGTAAAAATAATGCTGGAAGTGAATCTGATTAGGATTTTAACCTTATTTAAGTAAGAATATGTTAAAAATTATCTATAAGTTAAATGTTTTATCTTTTTCACATTAACAAAGGTTTCTTGGGTGATCTTATAATATTTCCCCTATTTTTCAGATTTTTTGTCAGACTTGTTTGTAACACCCTTCAGTTTTTATTTTTAGTACTGATTGTCATTTAAGTTTGATACTGTAAAGCTGATTAATACAACAGCTAATTAAACTTTAAATTTTAATTCAAATTAGTACAGTAGCATTTGTAGATAACAAATATAACCAGGCTAGAGTTTCATAAGGTTAATTACATGATGTGATTAAGTTATTTATGATGAAACTAAAAATAAGTTTAAAAAAATTCTTTTCCATCTCTCAAATCTGCTTGCTAGCTTTTTTTAAAATCTTTAAACAGTAAAATGATACTGCATTTAAAACAGCTGTTTTTCCCCCACACTGTAAAGAATGTTTACTTTTGACATTGACTTTTGTAAAAAGTCATTAAAAGTGTTAATTATTAACTTATGGATGTGGATTAACTTATGGATACTATAGAATCCCACAAATCTGACCTCCAGTAATCTGAATCTCCTGATAATCCAGACTAATATTGTTTCTCAAAGATTATAAATAAACAGATTTTTTGATATAAAAAATTCAAATGTAAAAACAACTGTTCAGGGAGTAATGCAATATGAAGATAAAATATGGATTTCAATTTATGTAAGAACCTAGCCAAACGTTAAAAAGAATTCACATTATCTCTTTGAGTACTAGATTTGTTCAAATATATAACTTAAAGTGAAACAGATTTACACTGTGATGTAATCTTGAAAATGTTATCACTCAAATGTGGGATTCAAAATTTACATCAATCTGAACTTTGAAAAAGCCTTTTAAAAACTATAATTCGCGCCCCTATTTGTAATTTGTTTATCTCTTGTGAATGAGCTGGACAATACAATGTTAGTAAAAGATCAGCCAATAACATAAGTGTTATTAATTGCATCCAGCAATATTAATTGAAATTATTAAAAACAGTGAAGTATCGAAAATGAAAATTAAATTACATTCATTTTACCACATTAAAAAAACAATATTCCTAAAATTTGGATGCCTTGAGATCATGATTGAACTCACAACATTGCATAAAATTGCATTAATTGGGTAAACAATTCATGTAATATCTCACTTTCCTAAGGCGTTATTCCCATTAAAAACCTATTTTTGGTGGAGGTAGCCTGTTTTTCTGAATAATATCTGTTTTTTTTTTTATTGAGAATAGTTGAAGTTTTGCTTTTTTCATCTTATGCAAAGAATTTCAAATTATCCAAATAAACCTTTTTTTTTTATTACTTTTACTCCATGACTGAAGAAATATTTTTCTGATCAAAGTATGAAAGAATACATAATGAATTAATAATAAATTATAATAATATAATAAATCATAAATTATTTAATAATTTATTGTTCACTTCTCTTTGCAGGTCAAGAATATCATCAATGAAAATATATGGTTGAACTTCATGCCATGTTTTATTCACATGTTTTACTGATGTCATTTGTAAATAAAATTTTAATTCGTACTCCTGTAGTCTTTTTGTTTTATTCATAGTTTTCTTAATTTTAATAATATAATTTTCATTTATTACTTTATACTGTTTTAGTTGTTAATACTTTTATTTTTTCATTTTGTTCCAGCAGACTGTAAATATGTACAATTTTTTAAATGAAAAATTAAAAAAAGCATTATTATGTTTTAAATTATAAATTATAATTAAAATAAACTACATTATAATAAAATTGTACTTTAAATAAACTATACTAAGGTAAAGTTATGCTTGAAATAAAAATAAAACAATAAGAGATAAAGCTTGCACCCTAATAGATATAAAGTTGAACCATTCAATGTGACACGTACCCACATCAGTTATGTTAATTTTCAATTAAATATCAATAGTTGCTGTAAATTTTTACACCATCCCATGTTTTCAATTATGCTCTTTAATTTAAACTTGGTTTCATTTATATAAGATTTTTACAGATGCATATTTCCCTTTTGTTGTTGTTGTTTCTAATGCTACTTGTCAATACCAGTAAGCCTGTTTGGTGAAACCAAGCGAATTTAAGGTAGAGGGTGCGTTTCTTGTTTTTCAGTGGCGCCATCTATGACCGAGAATATGACTTCAGCCACAAACAACCTATTTTAAAGGGCAGACCCATTCATTCTTCCATAGATCATAATCTTGACCTGTACCAGAGAACGATCAATCTCCAATTCATTTCCACCAGAGGTAATGATTTATTATGAGAACTTGGAGGACTTTGTGACGCGACATATTTAATACTGACCAGTCACCATTTACTACTCGGGGAGTCTTCAGCCGCAGGGATCGAAGTCGCGAACACATTTCCCTTTCGAGTACTATAAATGGATGGTTAATTTTTGTGTTTATAACAGAAATTATAAAATGATAATTTTCTCTATGGGTTGCAAATTTTTACATTGTTAGCTACTTGTTGATCTGTTGTGTTTTCATTTTACGTATAACCCCTCCCCCCCCCAACGTATTTGACTCGGTTAATAGTTTTTATTAAAGTTTTAAACAGTTGATTTAAGAGTATCACAGAACTACCAACTTGCAGCATATTTTGAGAAAAATTTTATTTTTATGATTTTAAAAATAATATGGTATTCTAAATATCTTTTGCACTTAGAAATTTAATTTAAATTGATTTATACCAACACTATGTACAAAATAATTAAACATACACATAATTGTATGATAATCACTGATTAGAAATTTAATCTCTTACCAAAAAAACAAACAACATATTTCTGCCTTTGATAGAAATTCAAATTCTCGTTTTATTACCTCTGGGTAAAATCTTACGCGGAAAAATTAAAAGTTGGCAGGTATGGTATCAACTGAAATTGATCTGTTGATTTTATGTGGTAAGAGATTTTTTATATATTTTTTTTGCACGAATCGGTTGCTCACATTTTTGTTCATCGAAATACGTTTCCTTTTGTTAAAGTTATCCGCAATAGTATTAAAGAAATGCAGAAACTGAAATACCTAATATATGACGTTTAAATTAATGGTAAATACTTAAATATCATTTGATTTAATGATAAATACTTGGTTTCACAGTGTGTTGCTTTCCCTGCATTAGTGAAAGTTAAGATTTTCAAATGTTGGAACATTAGACCATTGATCTATGTTTTAATCTCTATGATCTCAGCAACATCCTAAACGGACTCTTTCGTTGGCAGAAGTCAGAGGGACGCAAACAAACAGCCCTCATTCATGAAGCCTTCTGGAAACAGTAACCCTTGAAACTCGCCTTTTCCTGTAGCCGCATAGAAGTAGGTTACGCGAGAACTGTGAAGCTGTTGCATCCCTGTTACGTCTCGCTGTAATCGACAAATACTTATCTTCGTTGGCTGTCGTGGCTCTTGGTCAGGCTTTCTCTCGACAGATCCGGAATTGTTTTCATAAATTGCACTAAACGCTGGCCGTTTAATTGAAATCTCTACAAATCTGGAGTAGAGAATTCCACACCGGGGTCACACCCACCGCACTGCTGACGTAATATATCTACAGTGGTAGACGGATCATGGGTTAAAGTCCTCTTGCCATCAGGCTGACAGTGGCAGGTTTTCTTATATTTTCTCTCCGTGTAACGCAAACGCGGTTTAGTTCCATGAAGAAGTCCTCCACGATGGCAAATTACTCCCAATACTTGATCCAGGAGATCGCTTGATTTCTGGATTAGGTTCAAAATTAAAAGGCTACGGAGTTGAATAGTGATAGTCGTCAACTCAAAATTGGGTCGGCTGTTCAACGAAGTTTTTAATATATAAAATATGGATTTGAAAGTTGCCTGTTTCAAGTGTCCCCCTGACTTGCATTCTCCAAACGTCAGTGATTACTCATTTTTGTTTTTTTGAAATTAAATCCACAAAATACATCAAGAAATTTGGCAAGACGTGTGAGCGGATCTGCAGAGGATCAAAATTGTGATGGCATGTCTTCGGATATTCCTCGGGGATGTTTCCCAGACCGTCGCCAATAGCCCATTGTGCAGCTCTAGTGCGACGTAAATAAACTACAACAACAAGCAGATTTTGCCATGCACGCTTATAAAGTCTATTCTTCTACTAGCTCCGCCCCCACACACGTATATGCTTACGTATTCGTCTCATAATATTTACATCTTAATTTCGCTGCAGTAGTTGCTCTGTTGTTTTCGCGTCCCGCAGTGGACATCGTTAAGATACGGTTCCCGGGTGGGTGACACTTGGATCAGTCTGCGTAAGGACCGAGGGTGTGCGGTATTGGTCCTCGTTAAAGTGTTCTACCGTAAAGTGCTCAACTTCGCGCGCAGGTCGTCGGGCTACCGAAGCGGGGGTACCATCCCCTCTGCAGAAGATCAAAATTGTGTGCGACGTAAATGTATTGCAAAGCACTAGTGCAAAGCTCTAGTGAGACGTAAATGAACAACAACTGTTGTTTTCGCTCTGTTGTTCTCAGGAAATACTTCATAATATGCAAATTTTCTAAATTTTGAACTTCAGCATAATTGATTCTGGCTGTTTTTTTTTTAAATGTAAAAAAAAAATAAAATTTTTCTATGTATTGCGTTGTTTAGTATTGATAAAATTGATCCGGAAACTGTTAAAACTTTTCTGTTCAAAAATAAGTAATTCTGAAATAAGAAAGTAAGTTTTATTATGGATGGTGTTTTCTACACTAGGGAAGGTTGCAAGCTCCATACCGCCTATACTTTCGGGTTACTGTTTCCGGTGTATTTTAAAGCCATTTGGCTCAACGTGATCATTGTGTTTTGAGATTCTTGCAAAGTGGTATTTGATTGCTTATTACGTGTTTACAATGCTAACAATACTTGTGTTTACAATGCTAAAGGTGCTAACACTAACGTAAGATGGTGCACAGCTTGCAACAAGAAGAAACAGTAATAAACAAATGGAAGGAGACCAAATCAGGACTGCCAAAAAAGCGAGTTATTCAAAATCTAGCAACCAGGTCACCTTTTTTAACAATATATCTTTAAATAACTGAAACAAACTCACCTAAATTACATAATAACATTAATATCTTATGAAATACGGCAGATTTGAGTTCAGAAATTATCTAATTTACTTCTTTTATTGAAAACAAAATTATCCGTTTGAAAATATCGCCTCGCAGAATAAGCTGCAGTAAGCAGTTGCAAACTTTCTAACCGGAACTAGAGCAGATATTGAGCTCAAAATTGTTATTGTTTACATTTATATTGAAAACACCATCCATTCTTTTGTCACTCTAAAGTAGAGCAAATAATACTTTTTAGTTAGCTGTTTGTCATTTTAAAGGTAATACTATATAAATACACTGTTCCAAAAAAAAAGCAAAAGAAAAAAAGAAAAAAAAAAAACGTCCTAATTCTTAACTAATTCTTAATCGTTTTCAGTTTAACTTTAATAATTATTTCAGAAAATCGTAAAAAAAAAAAAAAAAACGTTTTACTGTTCATAAAACTTATTTTGTAATGTAATTTTTTTCTCAAAATATTTATTAATGGAAAGAAAAATCAATTTTAAGAAGAAGAAAAAATGGGACGTGCTATTACCGTTTTCACTTAATGCAGATTCAATCGCCAAACATAACAAACCCAAACTTTCTTTCCTATTATATTTGTAAATATTTAACAGCTTTTGAAAATTATCAATGGAAGTGCGGATGAATATGGCACAATATTTTAATGAAATTTAGTTTCTATTTTCTTATTGAAGCATAGAAATTTTTTCATGAATTACACATGAAATAGGGAATTGAAATGTCTGGGGCAAGGCGACACAGTTTATTCTTACCATTTTGTTTAATTCATTAAACACTTTGAAGGTCCAATTCATTTGCAACTGTTGTGGTGTTTATATCGGAGTTTTAATAGCAGAAACGAAGTTACGTAGGATTTCTTCCTTTCATTTTCCTGCACTACAAAAATATGAACTTTTAAAACTTGCGGTTTTATACTCAAACTTTTAAAATTGTAAAACTTCGTTTTTGGTATTATACTTTTTATATTAAACTTTGATTTGACGCATTATTTATTTTTACATTTAATTCTATTAGGTTAAGGTCTTGATATTGAGGTGGTGTACAGAGTTACTTTGACACATTGTAAATTAGTCCTAGCATCACTCTGAATAACTTTTGATCTAATGATTGGATCTTCATGTTCCAAGACTCAATCGTAATGGTTTGAGGAGGTGTCCTTAAATATGCTAATCAATTAGTATTGACGATATTTTAAATTACGAAATTAAACACAAAAGTTTTTTCTCTAAATAAGCCTACCTTTTTTTCGATTTATGACTAGCAATCTGGGAAGTATGGTCCACGTCACCAAGTCTGGGAAGTATGGTCAAGCGATCGTTACGGTTCTATCAGAATCAATGACCGTAACAAAAAACAAAGAGATCGTTTAGGAAAATAAATATTTAAAATATGAGTTGAACTTCAAAAATATTTGATTTAAAACTGACCTATAAACAATTTATTACGTTTTTACTCGATTTCGTTGATGAAATCTTGCTATGGTGATTTTTTTATGGAGAATTAAAATTTTTACTATATCGAATGACGCTACAAGTTCTGTCATTTCCTAATTTTAAGTATTTTGCTCATAAATAAGTTATCGTCAATTATATTTTGATCACTTCCTAAGTATCTCAAGTGCTTAAATTTTAGTTGCGGCTATGTGAAGGATGATAGAACACGTTTCGATCGTTTTCATGTCCATCAAGAGTAAAATTAACATTATCATCGAACGGAATTCTACTAATCTATTTCTTCAATCTAAGTTTTGATCAATTTGCGACATGAATTTCACTTGTAGCTCTATGTCTTATGAGCTACAAGTTACAGTTGCTTCTTAAATTCTAGAAGAAAAAATTATTACCATTTTATCACCAAATGTAATTTCAATCATTTTTTAACGTTAACAGCCGCAAAATTAAAATAGAAGGAAACAATAAATAGCGATGAAAAGTATTAAACACGTTTTCAAATGAAGTAAAGAAAAAAACTTTTGTTTTTTGTAAAACCTAAAATGAAAAACGTAGGACGTGTCATTTTCACTGAAAATTGCCCCCTTGATTTTCAAAAGTGATGCGCCCTATATTTCTCCCTTTTAGATCTCGCAAAAAATAAAACTTATTTTCTTCATTTTAAGCTACTTTTTATTCCATTTTTAAGAACAATTTACTCCTTAATATTACAGTAAATACGAATTCCTGAAATATATTTTACTAAAAAGCTAAATGGTTTTGTACAAAAACTAGAAAAAAATATGGGAAAAGATATCAATAACGCAATTAATATTACAAGATTCGACAATTAAATAAACGTGATTTTGGGAATTTAAAAGCAAAATTTGTATGCATTCCCTACGGATAAAATAAAAGAACGGGGCAGTGAACGCCCAAATTCACCGGTATAAGAGGAATGAAATATATTTTGAAAGCTTATGAACTAAATATTAAATGTGAAAATAACTACATAGGTGTGGCTAGTAAGGGAAAAGCCGTATCGAGAAAAAAAAAAAAAAGGAAAAAGCTTCCAAACAAAACTACTCGTTTGCATAATATTCCTGATTTACAATAACCCTTTTATCCAATAATTGAATACTATTAAATTTTTAAAGTAAACTAATAAGCTATTTCCCGCTAGAATGATAATTTTAAATGAAAATCGATTTTGTTATTGCTGTAAAAGACATTTAGTTGCATTGGTCCATACAATTTTAAAAAGGGAATAAATATATTGTATAATTTAAAAACCATTTTTGTCTTTTTTTTTTTTTTAAGAATAAATAAAAATAGAAATATTTTGACATTTTGATTAAAGCGTTTTAAACTTTTTTTTTCATTATTTTTACTCAAGGTTTGTGATTATACTATAATTAGTTTCAAAGTATGAAAGTTTTAATTTTTTCTTACTGTAATGCGATTTTGAATTATTTTGTGTTGAACTCAAAATTTAATTATGGTGTATAGTTTTACGAACCTGATGGCATAATAAATATTTTTCTTTATTATTTAACACTCAAAATATTGTAAATCAATCACAACTTGATTTGGTTTTTTCTATGCAACATTCAAAATTTTAATATATCTATGTCGTTCTAATATCTGAGGACAATTTTAGAATGAATTAGCTTGTACCTTTTCGATATCTTTTACTATTTGTAAAATGTTTTTTTAACTTAATTAATTTTTTAGATTTATGAAATAAAATTCCTTTTAAATTTTAAAAATTTATAAGGCTTACGCTATCAGAATCCATCAAAATAAAAAACTATCGAAATCAAACAAATCACAACTGAGGAAAACGAGTTAAACACATCAAAATCGGTTTAATTTTCGGAAAAAAGCGAAGTCATTAAAAAAACTATTAGAATGTCTTCAAAGTTTTATATACAAATTACTTTTGTTGCATTTAACATCACCTTCTTTAATAGTGATTTGACAGATTTCGATAGTGTTTTTGTTTCTTCCTCGCTTTAATTTTATTTTGCGATCCACCACGTATATGTTTTTTTTACTTCATTTCTTGCTTGGATTCTAAAATTATATCTTAAAGGTGGTGGTTACAAAACACCTTGGCTAAGAGAAAATCAAGGTTTGTATGTATATGAAGACCTCATTTGAATGACATCCAACTCCCAATTAGCTCCTTTTGAGATACAGAAAATAAAATTCTAACATGGAAGATATTTGGAATAATTTCTTTTTGTGTTTAAAAGTTTCCTTTTAGGGGCAAATCCGCTGTAGAGACATTTTACCGTAGTAGTACACCGTAGTTTACCGTAGTTTTTACCGTAGTTTACCGTAGTATGTTTATTTCTGCTTCTTCACAGATTCACGATTCACAGTTTCATTTTTTTAGTGGAAAGTATTTGTTGTTATTTAAACTGTAATAAAACAAAGATTTTATCGTGCGTCAAAATTCAAAGATAAGGTATAACGTTTTTCAAGGTATTTGAACGGATATCTTTTTTAGAGGATAGTAAACCTTTGCATTTGTCATTATTATTATCGTAATAAACTAAGATTTTATCCTGCAAATTCAAATTAAAATATAAAGTAAAGGGACATGGACAAATTTTATTAATTTATCAAAAAAAAAAAAGTTTGCTAAGTATAGTTTTGTGAATATGAGAAGGGAAGTTTTAGAAATCTCAGAATATCGAATTTAAAACATAGATTAAAGTATTCAAAGCCATCGTACGAGCAGATTTTCTTTTTGTTTGACCCTGGAATCTGGATATAAACATAGGGAGCGAAACAAGTGTTCGAGATCTTTCCTATATAGTGCTTGAGATACATGTTTGAAACATTTTTTTCTAACAAAATAAAAAATGAAATTTTTTTTAAAAAAGAGCCCGGGTTGAAAAAATTGAATATAAAATTTTGAAGCGTTACGTTTTACGAATGCCTATTTACAAGATACCAATTCTCATACTTACCTGGGGGGGGCACCTGAAAGGAAAAAATTTCAAGAGGGAGACCCAAATTGACATACAGAAGATGGCAGGAGGAAAAAATCAGTTGCTTAGGTCAGGAGAATTTGGTGAAATAAGCTCGAGGCAGAAAGTGTTTAAATAAGTATTATTTTGAACACTTGTATTTTTTGCATCAAAATTTGAATTTTATTTTCATTTCATATATACAAGATTTGAAAATTTTTAGTTTTTAACCAATTACAATGTTTAACGGTTTTCAGTTCTAAGCATATCAATACATTTTCGAAATTTACCAGTAAAATATTGTTCGGTGTTGTGTTTACGATTCATTTGATTTATTTCAACTAATATAAACTACTTAAAATTTTTTTAAAAGAGAAATAAAGTTTGTTATAGCTCGAATATCCAACTTCAACTTTCAAGTCTAGAAGGTTAGAGCTCAAAATTAGCGTTATACATAATGTAACATCAAATGGTCTAAGATACAACATAATGTGGTACAAAACTATGTTCTGCTTAGGACTATTTTAAAAATTTTGTTTTCTGAAGTCTATCACAGTATTCCGTAACGAAAATAATTTAATTGATATACAAATGTATCTATTCAAATTATTAAATTCTTCTTTAAAAAAACACACAAATTTGGGTCACCGTACAACACAATCCATGATTTTTTCAAATTAACACTAGTAACTAATGAACGAGTTCTATGCCTATATGATAACAGAAAGTTCTGTATGGATGTTTTCACAAGTCTTGAAACAATATTTTCTCGCTAGTTCTAGTTTTCTCATATGGAGTCATTCGCTCGTAAGTGGTTAATAAAAAATACAGATCAAAGGAGATTATTGAAATATGCGTTAATTATATTTAAGGATAACATAATATTTGAAAATAAGGGTAAAACGAAGTAAAAAAGTAATTAAAACTTCTCTCCTGTAAAAGCTTTGTTTTATAATCTACTACATAACAATCATGTGCAATATCATGCAGCTGCATATGTGTAAAACAGTTTTGTGAATCTACCAAAGAATAATAATTTAGAATAATTTTGATTGATAATTACATAATGGGGTAGTTGCAACTCGAGAAGACGACGATCTTTGATACAAAGGCACGTGACGTAAGAAATCAGCGCCACTGATGTTTTTTTTTATTTATAACCATCTTTGAACAGCCGACCCAATTTTGGGCTTACGACTACTAATGTTCAACTCCGTAGCTTTGTAATTTTAAACCCAATCCAGAAGACAATGTAACTTCTGGACCAAGTATTGGGAGAAAATTTGCCTTCGTGGAGGACTTCTAGATGGAACTAACCCTCATTTGAGTTACATAAAGAGGAAAACCACAAAAATCTTCCATGGTTAGTTTGACGGCAAGGGGACTCTAACCCGTGATCTGTCTACCACTGAGGATGTTTTACGTCAGCACTGTGGTCGGTGCGAGCCATGTGTGGAGTTCGTATCAACCAGCCATCGCTGGGATTCGCGCCCGGTTCTCCTAATTTAAAAGCGAACGCTCTATATCCTGAGCCACCACGACTTGCCATTGATTGTTTATAAACAAGATGGCGTGTTATAGTTGAGTTAACCTTTTCCCACATATGTTAGAATGTTAATAAACTTAAAGTTATTTCGATGCAACGCCGTATCACACATCAAATTTTTTATAATATATTCTTTCTTGTCTACGTCTTTTTACTTATATAGATTTATTATTTGTATATATTTTATTGTAACTGTGATATATTTTTGTTTTGTGTACCTGGCAGCTTCGATGATAACTAGTTTAATATCCTACATGGCTTCGTGCCTGTCTTTGTGTTAAGTAAGAAACATATAGTGAAAGACTTCAAATTTTTGTGAAAGAATATAGAATGTCTCACTGAAGGAACTTGGCTTAGAAGAATGGATTAGAATGGAAAGAACAATTGCTAACATAAACAAATATCAAGTTTCAACAACCAATCAAGATCGACATAACCACAATACGTCACCTGCACGTATCCCACTATTCAAGCTGTTACCACAGAATGATGGATAAATGATAAAATTTTCATTAGGCACCAGAACTAATTAAACTAATGTTATATTTTGAACTATCGTCTGCTTAGGAATGGAGAGTAGAGACTTCAATTCCGCCCTTTTTTAATTTTTCGCCTCAAAAGAAAAGAAAAAGAGAATTAAAACTTATTGAATGTACAAAATAATGGTATAAAAGTCGGATGCGGTTAACCCGGGGAAGAAGAGATATACGAAAAGGAGGAAGGAGGGAAGAATTAATTACTTTTTATTTTAATATTTTATTTATTTTGGATTATGCATGATAAATTCTATGTTATTTTGTAGCGATATATTTAAAAATCTGGCATATTCCATGCTATATATCTCTATTATGTCAAATTTAATAACATGTGTGTTCAAAATAAAATTCTAATTTTTGACGATTTATCAATCCTTAAAGCTGTATTTGTTGTTTATAATTATTATTTTATTGCGAAATGACGTGAATTTTGACAAAACTCAAACTCTCAATTATTTGAAGAAGTTGCTTCCTCACTCGTATGGTATGTTAGTGTTTTTTTATCTGATATAAATCTATGTGCATTCCATGAAAGGATGGTGCAGTGGTTAGTGCGTTCGCTCATCATATAGGTTTCTTAGGCTTGAATCTTGATAGTGATTGAGTAATCATTTGCTTATTTTATTTCATGTTGTATTTTGTAATTTATTGTGAGACTAATGTTTCTGGCGAAATTTATGTCCTCAAACAAGTGAAGGAAGTATTTTTTTTTTTTGTTTGCGGAGCATTTTCCACATCGAAACGAAAGAGTTCGTCAAAAACAAAAAAAAATTCGCAAATCTCGAATATCCATTAATTATCGTGATTAAAAATATTAGTAAATGAGAAAAATGTCATTTTTGCTAAATATGAAGTAGTTTTTTAAATATAGAAATATTTCTCCTAAAATCTCGTTTATTCAATTTTATTGTTTCTTGAACAAAACAAAATATCATATCCGTTAAACTTGAGTTTACTAAAATAAATATTAAAGTCAACTTTCTGATTTTAGAGAAAAAAAAAAGATTAAAATATTTTCCCTAATTTGCTCTTATCTATTTTTAGAAAGCTCGTTGAAAAAATGAAACGCAAATACGTTTTTCCATAATTAAGAAATTATGATACAGTTCAAATCAGTTTTATTTGTAGTATCAAGAAATTTAAATAAAAATTTAATTAACAAGTACCCGGTTGTAACTTTCCACAATTTTCTATTCCTGCGAAGCTTTCAAAATTGAATTAATGCAAGAAGTAAGTTTCAAATTAATTTACTCTGAACGAAGGTAAACTTTATGCCTTCATATTTATACTCAATTAATATTTTTGAATAGTATCACTTTCAGGAGAAGTCTAATTCAATTATGATTATAGATGTTGTTAATTTAATGTAATTTGTGTTATCAGATACATATGATGTATTAAAAAGAAAATTTTGTTCGTTCGCAAGTTATAGTAGTATTTTGCCAAGATGTTTGAAAATAAATCTAATACATGTTTGCTTTGAAAATTAGTTGTATAGCGGCAAGTACAGTGAAGACAAACCGAAGATCTTCTAACTTATAGTGTTAGTCAAATTATTAGATTTGATTTTTTCTAAGTTTAAGTCTGTAATAGCATTTGTTTCAAAATTATATTTTTGGAATTTATGAATAATTTTAAGGCATGTACTACTTTTTCGTATATTAATAATGGAATCAGAGTGTTTGTACTAGAAATTTTCCGTAGAAATTTGTTTTAAAGTTGTTTTTTTTTTTTTAAAGATTTATATAGCTTGGAAACTATTCAACAGATTTCGTTCAAGTTTAGTAATTTTTTTTATTTAAAATTATGTAGTTTAAAACGACAGAAATACTCTGAACAAAATATAAATTATTAAAAATAAATTCTTGCATGTGATTATCTTTGGATAAACGAATTTTAAAATTGCGTGCAATTTTTTTTTTGATTCGCTTAAAAAAATCTTGAGAATTAAACTAGCATTGAGAGTTACAACTGTTCTCCTGTGATTTTAAGTATCTGACTTTTTTGAATTTCAATTTCTCAGGAACTATTCGACCGATTTTGCTCAAATTTTGTATTTTGCCATGTTAAATTATATTCTCTAAAACGATGCAAAAAATTTTACACCTTACAGTGCAAAATTTTTTTTATCATTCTCAAATCAAATAATAAAGAATAATAAATATTTACTGAAACATATTTTTTGCATGGAATCTTTAATCTTTGGATTTTTTTTTTTATAATTGTGTGTAAAAAGTTCTCAATTTGCTTAAAAATTTCTATCGTGTTAAAGCGAAATATGCAAAAAGTAAAATCTACATTATGAAATTCAAACTTTATAAGGCGCTCTCCTGACCAAACTATTGGGGCCATATTTTCCAGATTTCGGCTACTCTCTCTATATTGGGGGTCAGAAATCCGAATCCATCTAAAAAAAGGTATGTTTATTCAGAGAAAGTATGTCTGTTTTCGTAACTTAAAATACCGTCTGCACTTATTAATTAGTATATTTGAGGTCACTCCCTGGAACCGTTAAGATTAAGTTCTTCAACGTGAAAATCCGATCATCAAAAAATTAAAAGTTATTCAAGCTTCTCCGTTTTTTTGCGCACTATAAAAGTAATTAATGAAGGTGTGTTCTTCCTCGCACTAATTTTCTCTATGAATACGTTGTGAAATAAGGACTTTGTAAATAAAAATTTATTTAATCAAATTAGTGTAAAATTAAAATCTTAATTCAAGTAATACTTTAGAATCTAAGATCCAAAGGTCCTTCCAAAAACTGAAAAAGTTATCGATAATAAATAAAATGAAAAGTGTTTGTGTATGCGTCTCCTTATAGCCCCAGAACCAATTGAGTTAGTTCTTTGAAATTTGGATAGTGAGTGAGAGAGGCAATTTCAGATCCTGATCCTAAAAATCATGTAAAAATTTCAGTTATATCGTGCGGGAGAGGCGTTTGAAAAATGGAATTTTTTGATTGGCTTAAAATGTTTCATTGATAAAAGTGAGACTACTGAAAACTATTTCCTTTCTTTCAAATATTTTAAAGATCACAAATTTCACCAATAATATTTGTTAGTTTATAGTTTTTATTAAAGATATATTTGCACTTTCTTTAATATTTAATTATTTTTCATTTGTTATGTTAGATAAATTAAATGATCAGCATGAACATGATTGCATTGACGGATAACGTCACTAAACTAGTATTTCTAAAGTTATTTGAAGCCTCTTTTATGTTCACAGTTATGCTTTTAAAACGCAAATCAATAAAACTAAATTCAGAATCAACACTAATTGAAATAAAAACGTATAAAGTTATTTATTGAAAAGCAAAAGTAATGGAGACATAGTACTAATTCGTTTAGGAGAAACGTAAAAAAACGTCATACTCTTATTAATACTAATGATGATTGATACAATTTTTTATTAGGTAATAATTTATTTTAAAAGTATTTATGTTGTAGAAAGCAAATTGGTACTTATTCTTATAAGGGAATCGTGAAAAATTTCTATGATATTATTTACTCTTATGTGGTTTTATTTATTTTTATAATATGCACAAATTGAAATAAAAAATAAGCTGTGTACCAAAAGAAAAAAAATTTAAAGGAGAAATGGTATATTACTAATACGTTTAACAGAAATATGAAAAACTGAACTATTATAGAAGCAAACGATGCTTAATAAATTTTTGTAATAAGTACTGAATATAATGAAAAAAATTCGCTATAAGCAAAATTAATTGATAAATTGCACTAAATCGTTCAAGAGAAACATTAGAATTCGTAATATTATTATTACTATTGATATCATTGATGCTTTATTAATTTTGGTAATAATTACTAATTAAAATTAACACTAAGCTATGTTAAAAATATTAGCAAACGATTTTATCTACCAACAAGAAAAATATAGATTCTCTTCGATCCTGAAATTTACGTCGGTATGAACTTTTTCTGGACAAAACTTATATTTTTCTCTGATTACAATAATTGGGTACTTGCTCTTCAAGAAGAAGATTTTCCCATACATGCGACCAAGACGTTAGCGCCAGCTAATCCTTATCGCAAAATGGCGTATTACAGTTGAGCTAAGTTTCTCTACATAAGTTAGAATGTTAAGTTGATTAAATATAGACCCATATCGCACATCCGATTTGTGGAAAGCCAATTCCTTCCCGTCTACCAACTTATTTCTCTAAGTTAGTCTACTATTTAACTTAGTAAACGTCGCTCTTTTGCCTAACTTAGATTTATTAGTTTTTTATGTATTTTATTGTAACAGTGATATATTTTTGTTTTGTGTACCTGGCAACTTCGATGAACAATTAGTTTATGTTTCACATGGCTTCGTGCTTGACTTTGTGTTAAGTCTGTGTAAATATATAGTGATGGAATTGAAATTTTCGTTAAAGAAATTAGAATGTGTCACTTAAGCGAATTGATACTTGAGTGACTTGGCTTACTCGAAATAGAATGGAAAGAACAGTTGCTAACATAAACAAATGCCAAGTTTCAGCAACCAATCAGGATTGAAGTACCCACACTACGTCACTTACAGGCATCCCATTTCCATTAGATACGTCGAATATTTAATTCGAATTAAAGTCCAGCATCTAATCAACAAGAAAGAAGATAATGCAAGCATAAAAAAAAAAAAAAAAAAAAAAAAACACTGTAAAAATTAAGATTAACACGATCGATGCCGGATCACTCGATATCACGTGACAAAAGTCCCTTTTTTTCCATTCTACATTATGCGCCAATGAAGCTAAATTAAAGTGGTAACTAGATGCCTTATTATCATCGAACTATTTCTGTAGCAAATATGTTTTCTCAAGACAATATATTGTTTATTAAAATAAACTTATTGTAAGATTTAAAAACTAAAATGGTTGCTAAAATAAGAAAATTTAACTTTGACTTTATCTTTATAGATTACCATTCTTCAAAGATAGATGTAATATATCCACATGCATTCGGCTGGCAATGGACATGTTATACCCCCTGCCCAAATTTCCATACAAAAAATCTCTGAGAGTAGTATAAATACTCATAAATCAGAATTAAATTATTCAAATAATTTATCTTCGATAGCGTTTTTTTTTCTCCGAGTGATTACGTCGTGACACTAAAAAAATAAGAGAGATAGTAAAAATTCTTTTATTAAAAAAAAAAAAAAGACTTGAATGAAACGTTTTATTTGAAATGAAATATATATATTTAAAATATAGTCAGATTAAAAAAAACACCAAATATCGCTTCAAGTTTATCCTTATATTACTGCCCCCGCTCTAGTTTAAAAAGTTATCAAATATTAACTCCAACCTATACTTATTTATTTTCCTCAAAGACGATAAAACATCTACATTATTCATCATATCTCTCATTCATTGCTCATTTACTTCTCCGCTACTGTAAAATGACTCTTTATTTAAATTTTCATTTTATAAAATATTTCAATTTATAGTAAATTTGGATTTTGAATTAATGTTTCCAATGGGAAAAAATTATTGATTTAATGTTTCCAATGGGAGAAAAGTAATCATAAAAAATTGTTAAAATTTGCCTTGGCTAATACTTTTAAAGTTTCGCTAATTATATTTGGTTAATTTACTGACTAATAATTTGAAGTCCTTAGCGTGGTCCCTGAAAGGGTACTTACGTATTATCTCATTGATAATTTCCGCCGACATTGCGCCAAAGTTATTTTTGTCGCATTTAAATTTATTTTAATAGAGTAATTGAATATAAAGAAATTCACAATATATATATTTAAATTTCAATAAATTTAAAATTCGAATATTAAATAAATAAAGCTAATTTACTGGATAATATCATACCAAATAATTAACAATTTTAATAGTTTCAATCAATGCAAAATACAAATATTAAAAAAAGTAAATTTTCTCGCGAATTTCTTACTAAATGATTAATTATTGTCATAGTTTCAATCAATTCAAAATAAGAATATTAAATAAATAAAGCAAATTTCTTGTATTACATCATACCTAATAGTTAACAATTTTTCTTGATTAAATCAATGCACAATAAATATATTAAATAAATAAAGTAAATTTACTGGATAATAATATATCAAATAAGAATTTTTTTTTTTATAATTTCAATCAATGCTAAATAAGAATATTAAGTAAATAAAAAAAATTACTGGATAATATCATACCAAATAATTAACAATTTTTATAGTTTCAATCAATATGCAAAATAAGAATTATTAAATAAATAAAGCAAATTTTATTTTTTAAATAATAACAGATAATTAACATTTTTTCTAGTTTCAATCATAACAAAATAGGAATATTTAATAAATAAATAAAACAGATTTTCTGAGAACCAAATCGATGCGAGATTAAATAAAATAAATAAGGCAAATTTCCAAATCATACCAAAATGAAATTTTTTTTTCAATCAATGCAGAATAAGAATATTAAATAAATAAAGTTAATTTTTTCTGTAATACCATACCAAATAATTAACAGTTCTTTTGTAAGAATCAATGCAAAGAATAAGATAAATTAAATAAATAAAAAATAAAGAAAGCGCAACTATTATTGCTTCCCGTAGAAACAGAAAGATTCGAAAACAGACACCAAAACAATGAAAAGATAAAATATGTTCTGCCCTTAAAAACAAAAGCTTGAATTGTTTCAGTGAAATTTGATCTTTAAGCTTTTCTTTTTTCTCCATCCGGCGTTCGATAGTGACCCTTATTATTCCTTTTAATGCATTGTTTTACGACTCTTTCGAAGTGGTTCTTGTAACGTTCCATTTTTGTGCTCGATCCCTTTCCTCCCCATTGGAACGTTCAGAAGAAGAAAAAAAAAATGGCTCATTGAAATTTGCGGCCAGCTAAATACGTCGAGATAGCCCTGTTACCCTAATGAGCCGATGATTATTTAACAAATTTCGGACTTAATAGCTACATCGAACCACACGACGTTCGAAATCCCAAGGGGAATTCGATTTTTTTTTCTCTGTCTTGCTGGCTTTCTCACTATTTCTCGACTATTGGCAAGGTTCGATGTTTCGGCTGGCTTTATCGCGATTAACAACTAACAAGATATCGTTTGGTTGCAGTATGTTTTTTTTTTATTTATTCAAAAGAAGCTTTTCAGTACTTTTACTTTAGTGTGGTGATTATCTTGAATTTTCTGTCTTAACTAGATGTAAATTGGTGCTTGGGAAGAATATTTGTAACGCAATTTATTCTGAATTTTTGCGCTATATTTTGTTTGGTTGTTATTTTAATCTTAGATAAAGGAGAAAAGATAAATTTTATTTTTATGGGAAATGATATTAAAATTCTCTCGTGGTTTAAAATGCACGTTTTGAGGTAATAAAATTTATCAAGTCTAATTTCATGCGCAGTCGCTTCTTAATTCTCGGTTAATTATCAGTAATTAATGCAGCAATACTTTTAGTTCTCAAACAATATTGCATGTAAAAAAGTAAAAATTGGCAGTAAGTTCTAAAACACTATTACATATAAAAAGTCACAAACCATTGAGATAATTTTTTTTATATTTTTGTTTTTAAATTGGCAATAACACCCATATTTACCAGTGTGGTTTATCTCTAGGTAATCCATGGGTACGAATTAATCCAGGGGACGAACACGAAACATTATTCTGCAGCCAAAATCTGCAGGTAAGCTGCGAGTTTTTTTGACGAATATGACTCGCAGTTTACACTTCGTTTTTGTGGAGTTACAGGCGAGTTAAACGGTTATCGAGTTTGTAAACAAACAAAATGGATGTTTGCTATCACTGCTTTGAGTTTGAATATCTTGAATTTCTTGAGATTGTTGAAAGATTACAATGAAGTGAACCAGGCTCAAATCCCAGCGATGGGCTGGTGGATACGAATTCCGTACCTGACTCGCACTGGCCACAGTGAGTGCCGACGTAAATTATCCTTATTGGTAGACTGATCATGGCCGTCAGGTTAACCATGCGAGGTTTTCTAAGTTTTCTTCTCTATGTTACTCAAATAGGGGTTAGTTCCATCAAAAAGTTCTCTACGAAAGCAAATTTCTCCCAATACTTGATCTCTAGAAGTTCCCTTGTCTTCTGGATTGGGTTCAAAATTGCAAGGCTACGCAGTTGAACATTAGTAGTCGTAAACCCAAAAATTGGATCGCCCGTTCAATAACGCTTATAAAGTAAAATAATAAAATTCTATATCCAGAAGTTCCTTTGTCTACTGGATTGGGTTCAAAATTACAAGACTATGGAGTCGAACATTAATATTCGTAAACCTAAAATCAGGCCGGCTGTTCAATGACGGTTAAATAAAAATTGTTGAAAGAGAGCCGTGGTGGCACTGGGGATAGAGTGCTTGCCTCCTAATGAGGGTACCCTGATTCGAACCCCAGCGATGGCTGGTTGATACGAATTCTGAACCCAGCTAGCACCGAGAACAGTGATAACGAAAACAATCTTCAGTGGTCAGATGTAAGTTTTGTATGAAAGTTGAAGAAAATGAGTATATACGAGGGTTGCTATTTATATTTCTGGCCTAATAATGAAAAAACAAATATGTAGGATCGTAATTGGTTTTATTGTTTTTCAAAATATTCTCCATGATGATCAATACACTTTTGCATGCGTTTGGACCAATTTTCAAAGCACTTTTTCCAGTCCGATTGAGGTAACTCCAAAACATGCGTTTTGAATGCATCAACCGCTTCTTCGGGGGTCGAAAATCGTTGTCCACGTGATTATTTTTGATGTGTGGGAATAAGAAGAAGTCATTGGGTGCCAAATCAGGGCTGTACGGCGGATGACCCATCAGTTCGATCTTTCGCTCCGTCAGAAATGCCTTTGCTTGAGTCGATGTGTGAGAGCTCGCATTGTCATGATGAAGAATGATTCGCCTGTTCTTCTGCTTTTTTCGAATGTCTCCGATGACTTCTGGTAAACAAATGGTCGTGTACCATTCAGAATTGACCGTCCTGCGTTGCTCTAACGCCACTGTTGCCACATGACCGTTAATGCCGAAGAAACAGGCAATCATTTGTTTCGATGTGCTTCTTCCTCGAACAACTTTTGTTGGTTTTGCCTCGTCTTGGAAGACCAATACAGTTGATTGCTGTTTTGTTTCGGGCTCATATGCATAGATCCATGATTCGTCACCTGTGTAGATGTTATACACAGCCTTTGATGTACCTTGAACGTATTTTTCCAACATTTCCTTGCACCAATCGACACGAGCCTTTTTTTGAGCGTTTGTCATATTATGCGGGATCCAACGCGAACAAATTTTTTTTACGCTCAAATGTTCATGCAATATTTTATTGATTAGTCATACTAATGCCCAAAGACGCCTCTATCTCACGGTATGTCACATGACGATCTTGCTTTATCAGTTCACGCACAGCATCGATCTTTTCTGGAACAACAACGGATTTTGGACGACCTGCACGGGATTCGTCCTGGATCGAACATCGACCACGATTAAATTCGTTATACCAATTTTTTACAGTGCTGTAGGATGGCGCTTTATCGCTGAATAAAGAATTAAGTTCATCGAAGCACTCTTGTCTTGACAATTCACGTCGAAAGTTAAGAAAAATAATGGCACGAAAATGTTCACGATTCAATTCCATTTTTTGAAAGAGAAGAACTTTTCAATTTACTGTCAACAACACAAATGAAGCTATAAAGGTAAATGGTCTGCTGAAATAATGTTTAAAAATATCAAACTTTCGATTAAAATCGTCTGCGGTCGCCTAGCAACACTTACTGTTGCCAAGGCCAGAAATATAAATAGCAACCCTCGTATAATAATTTATTGTAATTATACTTATTACAATATGGAAATTTTGCCTTTTTAATTTCTAATAATTTAAACAAACTTGTATAAATTATTTATATTAATAAATGAATATAATTAACTTCTTTAAAATTATTTATTGCAGTCGGACACATGTTCAACGAATGAACTTTGTTAAAAAAATCAAAAATGTTTCAAGGAGAAAATATCATATGTGTCCATAACATATCATATCGTAGATTACGATTGTGTCAGCTGTGAGCTCAGCTTACTTGAAAAATATAAATCTGAAAAGCATGATTAAGTACCCGGACACAGATACAAAAATTAAAATTTCATATATTTATACATATTTTCTAGCTCATGAAAGTTTTGGTTTATCATTGTAAGCTATACCACTGTCCGGAGTTACTTAAGCCGCTGGGGTGACTAATAACAAAACATTTTTAAGTAAAAATTTCGAGCGCCGATCTTAGTAACACCATTTAGAAATTGATTGTTAATTTTCAGACCATAAGTCCTTTGTTTTAGTGATACTTAGGATTATATATTTTATTAGTGCGTCTATTTAAAAGCAAAGTTCATTAAAAATTATTTATTTTCAAAATAATCTCACCACTAATTTCTATGTTCTATAATTTTAATCACCAAAATCATAGTTTTAAAGTAAATTTTCTGAAAACATTTATAAACATAATTTCAAACGATGCTTTTTCAGATTGTATTTCCATTTTGATTTTTTTTCTATTATTGAAATCTCTCTAGTTTCATGTACGGGATAACAAATGCTATCAAACATTTTCAACAAAATTATCGGCGTTAATATCGCAACCACTCTCTCTGTCGCACAGTCTGTAACAAGCAATAAAAGACGCTATATTTTTCCATTTGAACTTTTTAGCTGTACTAAATTAAATATCGTAATCTGTCTTGTGTAAAAACCGGAAGCCCTAAACATTTTTAAAAAATAGCTTTTTACACTTTCATGTTTACTAATAAATTGTTTTGAACTGCATTATTACAGTCCACAAAAAAAAAAAAAAAAAAAAAAAAAAAAAAAAAAAAAAAAAAAACGAATCACTCTGAATAACTTTTGTTCTAATGATCGGATTTTCACGAACTAAGTGTCAATCTTAATGGTTCCTGGGGGTGACCTAAAATATGCTAATTAATTAGTGCTAACTATTAATTAAGTTACAAAATCAGATATATTTTAGCCATTCAATATATTAGATCATATATTTTAGCCATTTAAGAAGGTTGAATTTATCTCATATTGAAGGGTATTTTTTTGTTTTGTTTTTATATTCACTTCTTTTAGAACGATATTAATGCTTATCGTTTTTTCTTAATTTCGATTTAAGAATTATTTTTCAGAAATATATCCTTATTTCTCCGAATGATATATGTTTGGAAAGTTTTCGTACAAGTAAACATGAACTTAACCGTCAACTAGATGGCTCTGAACTTTCCAACTTTTTAAAAGTTTAACTCCTACCTCCTCCTTCTCCTTCAAAGGATTAAAAAAAATGTAAATTTATGCAAAATTTTAGACTACTAGAACAACTGTGAAAAATGACCCTTAATAACTATGAAATATTGTAACTTTCGCCTAAAACTCCATTTATCGGATATATAATTTCCTTTAAGAAAGATTTGTTTACAAGCTTATGTACTAGGTGAAAGTGAATAAAAAGTTTTATCATACCTATGTTTTATCATACCTTATGTTTTATCATACCTATAATAATATGCATAACGTAGGGTTTAGTTTCATTCATGTTTTTATAAGTTTAGGTCACTCTTGGAATTTATTTTATTATAGAACCGGCAAAGTCCAATCCTAACTTATTCGTCGCAAAAGTAAATATACCATACGTCTTAAATTGAAAAAAGAAATATATGTTAGATAGTGGAGCTAACCTTACGGTATTAGTTGTTTTGATTATTTAGCGTAAGATAGGTTAGCTGATCATTATGGTATTAAATGGTAGAGCTGATTATACAACATGTGATAAGTAGAGCTAATCTTACTCTATTAGCTGAGTCAATCATTTAGCGTGAGATGGGTTAGCTGATCATTATGGTATTAAATAGTAGAGCTGATTATACAACATGTGATAAGTTGAGCTAATCTTACTCTATTAGCTGAGTCGATCATTTAGCGTGAGATGGGTTAGCTGATCATTATGGTATTAAATAGTAGAGCTGATTATACAACATGTGATAAGTTGAGCTAATCTTACTCTATTAGCTGAGTCGATCATTTAGCGTAAGATAGGTTAGCTGATCATTATGGTATTAAATAGTAGAGCTGATTATACAACATGTGATAAGTTTAGCTAATCTTACTCTATTAGCTGAGTCGATCATTTAGCGTAAGATAGGTTAGCTGATCATTATGGTATTAAATAGTAGAGCTGATTATACAACATGTGATAAGTTGAGCTAACCTTACTCTATTAGCTGAGTCGATCATTTAGCGTGAGATGGGTTAGCTGATCATTATGGTATTAAATAGTAGAGCTGATTATACAACATGTGATAAGTTGAGCTAACCTTACTCTATTAGCTGAGTCGATCATTTAGCGTGAGATGGGCTAGCTGATCATTATGGTATTAAATAGTAGAGCTGATTATACAACATGTGATAAGTTGAGCTAATCTTACTCTATTAGCTGAGTCGATCATTTAGCGTGAGATGGGTTAGCTGATCATTATGGTATTAAGTAGTAGAGCTGATTATAGAACATGTGATAAGTTGAGCTAATCTTACTCTATTAGCTGAGTCGATCATTTAGCGTGAGATGGGTTAGCTGATCATTATGGTATTAAGTAGTAGAACTGATTATACAACTTGTGATAAGTTGAGCTAATCTTACTCTATTAGCTGAGTCGATCATTTAGCGTGAGATGGGTTAGCTGATCATTATGGTATTAAATAGTAGAGCTGAATATACAACATGTGATAAGTTGAGCTAATCTTACTCTATTAGCTGAGTCAATCATTTAGCGTAAGATAGGTTAGCTGATCATTATGGTATTAAATAGTAGAGCTGATTATACAACATGTGATAAGTTGAGCTAATCTTACTCTATTAGCTGAGTCCATCATTTAGCGTAAGATAGGTTAGCTGATCATTATGGTATTAAATAGTAGAGCTGATTATACAACATGTGATAAGTTGAGCTAATCTTACTCTATTAGCTGAGTCGATCATTTAGCGTGAGATGGGTTAGCTGATCATTATGGTATAAAATAGTAGAGTTGATTATACAACATGTGATAAGTTGAGCTAATCTTACTCTATTAGCTGAGTCGATCATTTAGCGTGAGATGGGTTAGCTGATCATTATGGTATTAAATAGTAGAGCTGATTATACAACATGTGATAAGTTGAGCTAATCTTACTCTATTAACTGAGTCGATCATTTAGCGTGAGATGGGTTAGCTGATCATTATGGTATTAAATAGTAGAGCTGATTATACAACATGTGATAAGTTGAGCTAATCTTACTCTATTAGCTGAGTCAATCATTTAGCGTAAGATAGGTTAGCTGATCATTATGGTATTAAATAGTAGAGCTGATTATACAACATGTGATAAGTTGAGCTAATCTTACTCTATTAGCTGAGTCAATCATTTAGCGTGAGATGGGTTAGCTGATCATTATGGTATTAAATAGTAGAGCTGATTATACAACATGTGATAAGTTGAGCTAATCTTACTCTATTAGCTGAGTCGATCATTTAGCGTGAGATGGGTTAGCTGATCATTATGGTATTAAATAGTAGAGCTGATTATACAACATGTGATAACTTGAGCTAATCTTACTCTATTAGCTGAATCGATCATTTAGCGTGAGATGGGTTAGCTGATCATTATGGTATTAAATAGTAGAGCTGATTATACAACATGTGATAACTTGAGCTAATCTTACTCTATTAGCTGAATCGATCATTTAGCGTGAGATGGGTTAGCTGATCATTATGGTAATAAATAGTAGAGCTGATTATACAACATGTGATAAGTTGAGCTAATCTTACTCTATTAGCTGAATCGATCATTTAGCGTGAGATGGGTTAGCTGATCATTATGGTATTAAATAGTAGAGCTGATTATACAACATGTGATAAGTTGAGCTAATCTTACTCTATTAGCTGAGTCAATCATTTAGCGTCAGATAGGTTAGCTGATCATTATGGTAATAAATAGTAGAGCTGATTATACAACATGTGATAAGTTGAGCTAAGCTTACTCTATTAGCTGAGTCGATCATTTAGCGTGAGATGGGTTAGCTGATCATTATGGTATTAAATAGTAGAGCTGATTATACAACATGTGATAAGTTGAGCTAATCTTACTCTATTAGCTGAGTCGTTCATTTAGCGTGAGATGGGTTAGCTGATCATACGATATTGTATAGTTATTTATCATATAGCGAGAGATTGTTGTTCTGATATTACGGTATTAGACAGTTGAGTTGATCATATATCATCAGATGGGTTAACTGATCATACGATACTAGATATTTGAGCTGTTCACATACTATTTTAATTAAATCTTATGAAAAAAAAAACCTAGGAAAAAGAGAAGAAGATAAAACAAATTCAATTCAAAAATTTAATTCATTCAAAATATGCAACCCAAAGTCCTACCACAACTTATTTTTCTCAAAAGTAAATACCATACTATTGACAGATACCTTAAATTGAAAAATGCATTTCACAGTTGATACGTTATTAGTTGAGTTGATCTGTGAACTCCCAGTAAAGTATTGTATATAGTAGGCTAAGGTTGAATAGCAAGGAATATAATCCATAGGTTAATTTAAATTGAAATACACTTCAGAAACTTCTGAATAATTTTACCAAGTCCATTTGTAAGCAAAGAAACACATAACATAAATTACATAATAAAGACTGCTATTATATCTGCTGCTCAGTGCCGGTTCTAAAATAAAATAAAATCCAAGAGTGACCTAAACTTATAAAAACATGAATGAAACTAAACGGCTCCTCGTGGTGATTATTATTAGAAAGCAGCACTGACAGAATTAAATTCCAAGCTCTTTATATTACCGTATTATTCCATTTAATACCATGTTCCATAACATATTGTTATTAACTATAACCATTACTATTGAATCCTGTCAATTTTCTAAAATTTATTTACAACTTTCTGCAGAAGTTAAATATGACTATCTTCAATATTTAAAATAAAATGCTTAGATAAAGTTATCATTTATATTTGCAACATCCGATTTATCCTATCTTCGCCCAAATGCTTTCATATAAATAGGCTTAAGAATATTTCTGAACAAAAACGAATAAAACAAAGAATGCCACTTATTTATTTTTGGACAAAAATATAACAGTGCAGTAAAATGTTATTATTTATTCTGAAGAAATCATTTCCCATCTAAAATTTTTCAAAGTAAACAACTAGGGAAAGTTTGATTTTAATTAGGCAAGAAAAGTTTAAATATTCAATTCGTAATTCTGTGTATGTTTTCATTAAAATGAATATTTTTATTTTATCATTTCTCATTCTCAATATATTTCTGAAATCTGTTTTGCAAATAAAGTTTTATCTTAGTTTCCTATCTAACTTAAGAGTGTAATTATTAATAAACATCGCAATTGTATTCATTAATTCATTGAAAATAGCTTAAAAGTATTTATAATACTTTATTACAAGGTTTCTGTGAATAAGGGTAATTAAAATTTCCTCTTCTCGTTTCGTTTAGAAAAAAAATACGCCCATGTCAGGATATTAATTTTAATTAACTTCCTTCCAATTATACATGAAACTTATTTTGAAAAGTTTTTTGTTAATAATTTTATAAATTAAATATTTAATAATTAAGCCAAACAAGATGAGTTCACGTGTAGCTAATATTTAAAGAAAATTTTCTAAATTTATGATAGTTAAGTTTAAAAAAAAAATTACCTTTCATGTTAAGAAAAAACAAACGAATATCATTTTTGTTATTGCTTCAAAAGTTTCGTTAATAAAAGTAGGAATAATTTTCTTTATAAGATATTCACAATCTTAGAGTTTATTTTTCTCTCTCTCTTTTTTCTCTTTACTTATTCCGCTTCATCTGTAGAACTTTCTAGGTGAATTGAAAAATACATACAATTATAAAATTCTTTTATCCAAAGATAATTACGTGAAAAAATAATATTTAATAATCTTTTATTATTTTTATTAATAATAATTTAATATTAATTATTTTTATTAATAATAATATAATATTAATTATTTTTATTAATAATAATATAACATTAATTATTTTTATTAATAAAAATACAATTTATTAATAGTCGAACATATTTTGAATTATAAAGCATAAAACATTTTACTTTAAAGAATAAAATATTTTAAAGTATACAAATTTTATATTTGAATGTAATTTTAAATGAAAAAATACAAAATTTGAACGAAATCGGCCGAATAGTTTCAGAGCTATCAAATTTTTAAAAATCGCATATTTAAAATTAAATTTAAATTTTAATTTGACTTAAAATATTGCCTGCACGAATTGATTAGCATATTTAAGGTTAGGCCTTCTAGTAATTAAGATTGAGCTCTAATTATCTGAGTGTAAAAATTTGATCGTTAGTTCAGAAGTTATTCTGGATATAAATTTTTTGTGCATAAAACCCGAAATATTAAAAGCGGAAAAATATCTAGGCATCCGAATTCTGCATTTTTACGATTTCCTTGATTGTCTGCAAGTGCATCCAGATGACTTCGAAATCTTATTTCTGGAAGGCACAAATCGACCTATTTCATGACTTAAACGAATCTTCAATGGGATTGGCCACAAATTTAAACTATGTAGTCATCATCATATTGTTCAAAATCATATTAATCATATTCTTTACAGATGTATGTTTGATAGTTTCATTGTATTTTTCACTAAAAGGTCTCTTCTCTAATCACTCTCACTCGCCATTCCAAGAAACTGTTTATGCAATTCATTTGAGATCGCTTCGCTCATTCTTTTCGTCTTGGTTTTGTTTAACACTCCAGCTTTATAATTAAATGTATTTTATACTTCATTTTAATAAAAGCTAAGCTTCCTGCTCGCTAAAAACCACAAATTCTAGGAACTGATTGTGCAATTCGTTTTAAGTGTCCCATAAGTGGGTCGAATTACCAACAGAACAATAAAAAATTAAGATATTATAATGAATTGCCATTCGTTCGAAAAAAAAAACCGCAAATTTTCTATTTAATTACTCTTAAACTAGAAGGAAATTTAAATAAATGAAAGAAGTATTGTTTATTTAAAAAGTATTTATGGTATAGAAGTATTTATAAGATCTAGGTGATTTGTTGAGTGTAAGTTCAAAGCGAGCCTCATAAACTGGCACTTACCAAAAATGTTTTTGCATTTTGTGTATTTTAAAATATAACCTAGATATTTCCAAAATGGGAGTACTCTTCTACTAAAATGCAAACAAAAAAGAAAGACACAAGTAACATTTTTTAAAGCTAATTAACGTTGTTGTCACCGACTCTATTTTAACGTTGGTGAACAAACTCCAATTAAACTATTCTTAAAGTCATAAGGGGTTTGAATTTCAACAATTCATGAACATGAACCTCATTAGGTTACACGTCAAAAATTTGTTTATTTTTAGTGTCTAGTAAAGTATAACTTAGACATCTCAATCTCCAAAATAAAAACATTTTCCTCCATATTGAATAAAAAAATACCGATTTTCGAATACCAATCAACGTAGTTGTCAACCATCTTTCATTTACCATTGGAAAATTAATAAGTATTGAATAGCTGGATAATCAATTATTAATAACATTATGAATTAGTTTAAAGGAGCCATTATGAAACAGCGCAAATTATTGCCAAATGCGAATTTTTTAGAATTTCAAGATTTTTACAAAATGATCATGTGGGAATTGAGTTTAAGTCTGTTTATTCAGGATGTAAATAACAGGCATACAGGCATAAAGGCATTCTTAACAGGCATACGTCATTACTTTCTACAGAGCAGATCATAAGGTGCGTATAGTTCGAAATATCTATGACTCATTCAGTGAAATATCTTCGTATCTTTTGGAGAGTAAAATAAATGGAAGCACGGAGGAAAAGTGTTGCTCTTTTCACAAGAGCAGAAAAAAATGTTTTGCCAGATACCCTCTAATTAAATGTCATGTGAGGTGGAGGGTAGAAATGATTCACTTTCTTTCTTTTATTGTCTCAGATGCGATAGAATTGAAACAAGAACGAATCGAGTGTTTTTTGGAAAATGTTTGGCAAGCTTTAAAATTAAAAGAGAATTTTATCGTAATTAAAAATTTAATTTATCATAGGGACAATATTCTTAATGAATTAGTTACTTAATTGGTAATACCATGTCAGAGAATAATGAAAGGTGATGAAAGAGATAATGAAAGAGAAGTAATGAAATTCACGCATGAATCAGTTTTCGGGGGTCATTTAAGTGTTAAGAAAACGGAAGAAAGGGTTAAATCGAGTTTTTACTGATAAATATATTATTAGAAACTGATAAATATATTATTCCTAATCAATGCATACGTATGTGTATCATTGAAATTGTATCAATTATTCAATAAACATACTAAAAATAAAGTTAAAAAAAAGAAGAGGTATGACCATATTTTACCAGAAAGATGTTTTTATAAAACTCAACATACGTTGAAGATAATGTTTTAATCAAATCTCTTTGTTAAATTGCGAATAAATTTTCAGATGACTGACAAAGAAATATTGTTTTTCATAATTAAAAACAAAAAGATTTTATTTTATTTTATAACCGTCGTTGAACAGCCGACCCAACTTAATGGGTTTACGGCTACTAATGTTCAACTCCGTAGCCTTGTAATTTTGAACCCAATCCAGAAGACAAGGGAACTCCTGGATCGAGTATTGGGAGAAATTTGCCTTCGTGGAGGACTTTTTGATGGAGCTAACCCGCATTTGCGTTACATGGAGAGGAAGACCACGAGAACCTCCCACGGTTAGTCTGACGGCAAGGGGACTCTAACCCATGATCCGTCTACCACTGAGGATATTTCACGTCAGCACTGTGGTCAGTGCAAGCCGGATGCGGAATTCGTATCGACTGGGATTCGAACCCGGTTCACCTCATTGAAAGGCGAACGCTCTATCCCCTGAGCCATCGCGGCTCAAAACAAAACGATTAACATTCGGCTATCAGCGGAAAAAATATGAATGAAATTAGCGTAAGTTAAGTTCCTTGTAAGTTAACCACATTTAAATATTAACTGCCCCATTTAAATATTTCTACTTTGCCGCCAAATTAATTTTCTTAAAAATAATTAATTTAAATTTTTCTCAGCTTCTTTTAAATAAAAATGGTTGAAATTTAGATTTTGAAACATAAAAATGCATAGTATGGTATAAAAAATTTATACCTCATAATTCAAAATTTTTTCATCCACAATTAAATTAAATAATACGAATTAATAAATAATTATTAAAAATTACTATTTGCATGAAATTATCTTTGAACAAATGAGTTTCATCAGTGGGTGCACCTTTTTATGATTGCAATGAGGGATTGTGGTTTTATATTTTATTGTTTTTAATACTATATTGTTTTAATATTTGATAATTGTTGTTATTATTTTATTATTTGATAATTGTTGTGCTTGTGTGTGTTTATGTACTAACATACTTTTACATAAAAAAAATCGTGAATAAAGCACAAATGATAGGAAAGTATAGAAAGTACTTTTACATGTCATTTTTAATGTCATTTTATGTAAATATTTAGTGTTTATTTGACCTTAAATACAAGATTGGAAATAACGAATAATAATACAATCTTGGTTGGGGGGGTGTAGTGATTGGCTCAGCGTTAATGCACCCAATCAAATAATTAAGGAAGTGAGAAAGTAAATTAAGAAAAGCCAGCGCGTTAGGCTGGTTTTCCTTCCATTTAATTGTATTTTTAATATTTTTGCATTTACGCCACTGAAGACCATTTATTTTTCTTACAAAATTCTATGATTGCTTTTAAATTTTAAGAAACGTTATTGTTATGGATTAATCACTTAGATTTATTTCGAAAATAGTTCTCGTCACAGTGTTATCAGTTCCAAGTGCAAAGCACACTAAGAAACACATGTAAATAGTACAATCCAAGATTTGGAGCCATCACGAAGAAAAAGTGGTCCTGCTAAATCAATTCCAATTATTTCAAAAACAGCTGCGTCTCGAAATCTATCTTATGGTAAAATCCCTGGTACTGCTTCCAATTTCCCTTTATCGAATCATTGACAAGCATTTTCTCGTGATGCTACGAGCTATTTTTTAAAATTTCAATATTCTAAAGTCTTCTTAGAATTGTTATAAACGCTGATAATCCAACTTGGTGATGTTTGATGCGTTTTTCAAAAATTAAACGGTGTACCATTGGGTGATTCAAAGGCAAAAAATGGGGTACAAAAAATCTTTATCTGCTCTTTAAACTATTTCTCCTCTTTCAAAGGTTCTAAGAGAATTTGCGTCGATTATCTTTGAGAAAGTTTTAATTTGAATTAAATGATATATCGCTTTTTCAGCTCTTTCAGTTTTTAACGTAGATAGGTTTCGAGAGTAATTATTTTCTCACTTCGTATAGTAAAATCGGAAAATCTAGACAATCATATTAACTATTTTCTTAAAAGATGAGAAGTGTTTATAATGCCAAACTAAATTTTTGTTTAAGTTAAGGTTATCAAATAAAGTAATGATAATTTTCCTGCCTTCTTTGCTTAATATTTTCTCAACCGGTCATTGATCTGATTGAGACCATTTTTTCGATGGTGGATACAACCAAGAAAAACCCTCTCCAGATTTTGATTGCTGTTATTTTTCAAGACTACCGCCTCTTGTTGAGGGTTCAGCAACATTTAGATTTCCGGGAACGTGTCTCCAATCGTCTATGTTTGTTGATGATATTGTTTCTTCCACCAGGTTGTGTCCCTCCTATAGCTGACATTGAATGACCCCAGTATGTTATTGGATTACTTGTCATTTTTAAATCATCTATAGTAGTTTCAGCAAGTCGAGCATCAATTAAGCAGAAAAGTAATTCTTAATGAGGCATTTTGATTTCCTTGATAGAAGTTACGGAACTTCTATCGTTCACTAACTGGACTTTTGTATCAAATGTGGTTTCGATTCTTAGTATACACAAGTCGCATAATCATGTTAGCTAGCGTGTGAAAAAAAAGGTTAAAGGAGACATTGTCTTTGTTTTCATATTCAATTGAGCATTTTTACTTCAGAAAATAACTGTTTTAGCCAAATTTTAAATGACTTCTAAAAAAGTTCAGGGAGGATCTCATCCCATTTGATTTTATAGTTTCAGGTTTCTAGAAGAATTAATTTTGGCACTAAAGTTACCAGATAAATTAATCCTATTGGATCAAAAATTTTCTGAGTTCTGGACAAAACTCTTTGTTTGATTATCGGTTCATTTAAATTATAGTTTTTCTCTACTTTTCAAGCTTAACTATTATCTTCGAAATTCTAAACTAGTCCTAGCACGCGTTTTTTTTCAAGCTCATTTTTTTCGATAAAAGAACTTCTTACATTAGATCACTAACATCTGAGGATGCTAAATTTGATCTTGTTTCTTGAATTTTTCGCTCTCTTTCACTTTGTTAAGACTTTTTAAGGAATTGTCTATATAAAAAGATGTTTTCAACACTTCAGTTTGACTGAAAATGCTTCGGCACAGGATGGAAATGATAATTTATAGCGTAGCCGCTGATAGATAATGGCTATATGTAAGTCCGAAAACAGCTCGTCTATATCAATAGACCCTAATATTTCCTTTGATATCGTATCACAATAATCTCAAAAAAAAAAAAAAAAAAAAAAAAAAATCACAATCATTTTCTTTAACGTTTATCTGAAGAAATTCTTTCTTAATATCCAACGTAATTCCTATACAATATTTCTAAAAACAAAACAGTTCAATATATATTAAGAATAATCTCGATTAGGTTAAGTCCTTCAGTTAAACGGTTCAGTTAAATGGTTTTGCTCCCAGTGAGGGCTAACGCATTATAAAACTGGTCAAATCTTCAGTCTCATTGCTTTCTTTAAACACGGGTCTATGAGGTAAGCATTGTGTTTACCAAAACCATTTTATCATTCACTAGATATTTTTAGATTTTCCAAAAATTCAAACTACTACAACTGGAACTATCTACTATTCAGGGTAGTGAAACTTCATCGTTTCTAATTGTGTTTGCAAAATAATTTTTATTTTTTTTCTCTCAAAACCTTTTAGTTTGGTTTTCTACCCGACTAGAATTTCCTTAATCGCCACGAATCAGTAAATTTAGAATCAGAACATACAAGGACAAAGACAAACTAGACAAAGAATTTCCGATTTCTGATCCGTTATGATCCCACCATTATAGTCCACCCTAGCTTAGTTTCTACCATATTATTTTCTAAACAATGTTCAACTCTGCCTGTCAATAAGCTCACTAAAACATCTGCCCCAAGCAACAAATGTGCCTCGCTGGGATAATTTTTAAAATGCAAAACTCATTTTGTTCATTAACAACACTTGAATAAATTCCCTTATCTTTTAATTCTCTGAACAAAAATGAATCTTTAATTTTCAGAATTGATGCGAGAATTTTCCTCTTATTTAAAACTTCTACCTCACAGCGAAATCGCTCATTTAAATTTATTAAGTTTAATTTGAACCTATTAGGATTTTTTCTCCACATTCCCAGAAGGAACATGTTTAATTTTCTCTATCTGTATTTTTTCTGGTTTCAATATTTTTGCATCGTAATGAAATTTGTACGAATTTGTCGAACCACTATCGAAAATTGATCTAATTTAACTCTTTGTACCTGTTTCAGCTATCGATGAATCTAAAGTTAACAATTGAACAACTGGATAATTTATTTTATTAGACGATTTTCTTTTTCTTTTGGATTCTTTCTTTTGGATTCTTTTCTCCACTTTCCTTTTTAGAAAAATTCTCTTTTGTTATACATTACCAAAAAATGGCTACCACTGCCTAAAGAACATTTTAACTTCCGCTTACGACCAACTGCGATGTGTTTTCGAAACTCTAAACATTTTAAACAGATGCCCTTCCTACGAAGAAGCTATGATTTTTCTACATTTAATAAATTATGAGCAGCTTTCGTGAAAAGCGCATAGAAAATCTAACTCATCACTTTTAGTCAATGAATCAAAGATCCTTGCAATTTGTGGCTTTCTGTTTTGATTTCGCCAATTGAGCGTTCAAATTTTTTAGAATCGTTTTCTTTTTGATGTAAATCGATTGATAATTTTTCTCGAGAACTCAGCTGTTTAAAAATGAAATAAAAAATTTCTTTCACTGAGTAATTCTGATTAACATATTTTTTTATTGAATTCTATAATTAAATCGTGCGTCAATATTTTTTATAAAGATCGGACATAAGAGATTCCCATACTTTTCGGTGTACCATTTAAACATTTCAAATTACGAATTTATGTTTGAATTTTAATGAACGTCTTTCTAAACGGTTTTGGGTCATTCGTATTGCTAAGTGATGAAATTTAAATAAGCTGCTCATATGAGCGTTAATTAATTTTTATTTATTCTCAAATCTTTCTCACAATATCGGGATTACGGTTTCGTAATGAGCACTGGCCATTGCAAGACTTTCAGTGCTTTTCGGAGCACTATCAACAAAATAAGTTTTTAAATAATTAAATTTATCAATAGGATCCAAAGATATATTTGGTGAATCGCCGTTTCAAATGAGGAGCAGAATAGCCATTCTAAATGATCTCCATAAAATTTCGAAATACTTATTTTCAGAAGTTTAATGTTTATTTTTTATTTGACTTTCTGTGTTTGCTTTTACGATAGAAATCATCGAACTTTCTGTAGAAGGAATTTCTTTTTGTTTTGATTCCAAGGACCTAATTTTCTTTAACGCTCCGTATTTTCACTTATTTTCTCACGGTATTCTTCCGCATTCTCTAATTCTTTTTCTAAGTGTTCTTCGTTCAATAAATTTTCGATTTCAGAATCAATTCCTTTAAGTTTTGTTGATTTTTCTTTCAAATGTTCTAATAATTCTTAAAGATAATTATCGATATCCAAAGCTAGTTCTTCTAAAACAATTTCGATTCTCCTAAGTAATTTAGTAACTGCTGTTTTAATTCTCTCTCTCTCTTTCTTCGCTTTATTTAAATCGTCTGTCTTATTTTCTAAACTATATTCTTAACTTTATCTCAAAAATTTTATTTACTACGAACAATATATAACAAAATACTGTGAATAATCGCAAATTCTGAATACTCAAATAGTTGCTTAAAGTTTTAAATTTTAACGAGCAAAGTTATCCCAATAAAGGGATTCCAATAAATATTTGATGCAAAAATTCTTACAATATAGCACGTACGTATAGATATGTAATAGTATAGATGCGTAATAGTATAGATGCGTTATAGTATAGATGCTCAATAGTATAGATGCGTAATAGTATAGATGCGTAATTGTATAGACATGTAATGCAGCGGATAGATACGTAATAAGCATTGATGCGTAATTTCAGTCTCAACTATATGACGACTAATTGTATTTTCTTTTACTTTCCACTCAATTTTGGACAATTGTTGAGTGATATAGTTCAACATAGTGGATCTCAATCTTGCTTAGGCTTGTGCTTTGTCCAGCCAGCTCATTTGGTTAACAACATTGTCACCATACCAATCCATGGTAGACATAGGAATCGCACTGTCTTTCAAAATAGATAAGTAATAGTATAGATGCGTAATAGTATAGATGCGTAATAGTATAGATGCGTAATAGTATAGATGCGTAATTGTATAGACATGTAATGCAGATAGATACGTAATAAGCCTTGATGCGTAATTGCAGTCTCAACTATATGACGACTAATGGTATTTTCTTTTACTTTCCACTCAATTTTGGACAATTGTTGAGTGATATAGTTCTACAATGTGGATCTCAATCTTGCTTAGGCTTGTGCTTTGTCCAGCCAGCTCATTTGGTTAACAACATTGTCACCATACCAATCCATGGTAGACGTAGGAATCACACTGTCTTACAAAATAGTCTAACATATAGGTGTAACATTGAGCTTATCATGAATTTCCACCAAGAGCCTCTATCTACGCTAAAAGTAACATCTCAAACCCTAATTGCACTTATCACAAGGTGGTGTATAAATTGAAAGTAAGAAAAAGAGAAATCATTACTTGATTATCTCAGATTCATAGAATTAGTCTAATCTTACGGCTAAATGCTTATTACAAAGTAGTGTAATAATAAATTTGTGTGTAAATTGTCAAAAAGGTAAAAAGGGATGAGACATCTCTTGATTATATCAGATTTATGGCACCTGTCCTATTTTAAAGTGGACCTTTGTACTTTTTTGATCTAAAATCTCGGATCTAAGTTTTTACTTCATAATAAATTTCAGATTCTAAAAAATCTAAAACAATTTACATTTTTATTTCACTGCATTATACGTATTTTTATGATTTTTCAAAAGCTATTCGTACAACTCATTAATATTTGCTCCGTATTCATTCCCTTTGGTGGCCTTTTATAAAATGAAATGCAAATTTTAACACAAAGAGACATTTTTTCTAACTATGCCTATAATAAGTATGAATTTCTGTATTTAGATTCAATATATTATTTAAATTAATTTCATAGGAGCTTTTGCTCTTTGTCTAAATTTTTATTCATAATTTTTTGTCAATATAACTGTAATATTTTATTGATGTTTTCTCAAAAATCCTCATATTATATCGAACAAATTATTTTCAGAATGTGCAAATTAAACTATTTCAAAAAGTTTTAATTACACTAACTATGGGATATATTAATTATTAATTCTTATATTAATTAATTCTTATATTAATTAATTCTTTAATTATTATAATAATATTGATAATTATTATATTATCTAATTATTAATATTAATTTTGTTAATCTAATATATATAATTCTCTTACGTGGCTCCCAAATTTTGGCTGTATTTCTTTTCCGCCGGTGGCAACGTTTGCTTTGTTTTGTTTACGTTTTGAAAACACCAAAGCATTCTGCCTTTTAATGATGTGTTTCTGATCTAATATATATAATTCTCTTACGTGGCTCCCAAATTTTGGCTGAAGTACTTTGTACAACTAAATAAGATTCTTTTCACAACACTTAAATATTTACTTTATTTTCTTCATTTATTGAGAAAACAGTCGGCAAAGAATTCTGTTAGGTTAAACAACATTTCGCTAAAAAAAGAACGAATTCTAAAAGAAATAAAAATAAACAACTTAGAAAATAAAAATGGTGTTGCCAGCCATAGAATTTTTTGAAAGTTAACTTAGCAACATAAATCAAAATGACATAGAAGCGCAACTAGATCAAAATTATGATACCTGAGCGCTTGACGTAACAAATCCTTCAATTCTATAACTGTTGTATCGCCAAATGCCCATATTAACAATTGCAATTTCAAATTAATATTGAAATGTACAGGTTTAGAATTTTCTATAGTGAAAAGTTTTTGGAACTTCAGTATTCAAAAAAGTATACAAAAGCTAGACGTTAAGAACGTATCCAATGAGCGAGCAAAGCGAGCATTGGATTGCGAAGCAATCCGAAATGAACTACGAAAACAGTTCCGGAGGTTGGCGAGCGCTAGCGAGCAGGGGGCGAAGCTTCCTAGTTATTAATATTGTATTAATTATTAATATTAATAAGGGGTATATTAATTAATCATTTAATTAACTTATATTAACTAAGTGATTGAAAAATATGCACTGTAAAAAATATTTTATCCTGTTGTGGTTCTAAGAAACGTTTGTTTATAAAGAAAATATTATTTGCTTAAAATTTCATTACTTTTTTCTCATTGTTTCTTTTTGTTGTCTGTATTCAGTTATATAATAGAATGCATATAAATAATGCGCTTTTTTGTACATTAAAACTACTTTTTCATATCGTTTTACTGCATTTTACTTAAAATTTTAAGATACAAAGAAAGATTCCGTTTTATGTAAAAAATTCAAATTGTGGCATCAGTCCCCTGTAATTGTACTGTTAATAATGACTGACTTAATTCTTATTTTCAAAACTTCATTATAATATCAGTCAGTCTTCAAAACTGAGGAACTCGACTCGGAAAAGTTTTTAAAAAAATATAATTAATTTATATTTTCAAATATTTTAATAATTTTGTACTTAATTTTTTTTAATCACAGCATATTCTGAAAATAATTTGAATTCAATGAAAAAATACAAATAAATATTAAATTTCAGCTTTTTATCTATTTTTATACCATTTTTGTTAAACACAAAATTTTATTGTTGAATTGTGACTCCAAATACATTGTCTGATTGAAATAACTTAAATTTTTTAAAATATGTAACAAGTAAATTTCACGAATTTACACTTATACGTAAATTAATTCTTTTTGGTACAATAGCGCAAAGTATAACCTAAATATCTCCCGACATTTTCTGTATAATGCTAACGAAAAAGAAAGGTGTATGCAAATATCAATTTTTGATTGCGGAATAGCGTTACTCCAACCTCATACTTTAATGAAATTTTCGAATTTCAACGATACAACATTAATAATTTATTGAAAATTGTTATTCGTATTCAAAAAGCAGTACCGGAATTGTGTATTCAAAATGTTTACACGAGAATCTTCGGAACTGGCACCTAACAAATTTAATAGCTTTCAATCTATTGCTAAATATGATCGAAATAATACCCATGTTGAAAAAAATACTTTTTTATTTCGCTTAACTTCTAGAAATATCGGTACTTAGCCGGGCGCAAGTGAAAAGTCGCCAAAAATATAGATCCTTTTTTTAAATTTTTTAAAACTAAATTAAATAAAAAAAGTAAAAAAAAAAAAACAGTTGAATTTCCTTGTACTCGGCTAACCTAAAAATCTATTAGCAGAAAAAAATACTGAGTTTTGAACACCAAATGGCGTAGTTTTCACCAACTTTCATTAGCCATTGCCGAAGAATTCTGATAGAGAAGTCTTATTAAGAATTTGAGTGATTTGAATTTCAAAAATAAAACAATTTTGATCGTTGATTTAAATTGACAATTCTTTTCCTTCATATTTATTAAGTATTGTCTGTACTGCATATGCGAGCATTCAAACTACTCTCAAAACTACTTCCTGAACTGGCTCAAAAAAACAAAAAAGTATTTAGTAAATTCCTATCTACGGATTTCATAAATTGAAAACATTTTTGATATGTCGCTAACGTAAATGAAAGAGATCTAAACTAATGAAATACCAATTTTTGAATGCAAAATGAATTCAATGAAAACTTTGTTACCTAATCTCATAATCCGTTAAATTGAACAAATGCTACTTTTATGAAGGCTTGGAATTTTTTTATTCAGTTGGGCAATTGGAACTCCAGAAAAAGAGCACTGAAATCACATGGTTGTGCATGGTGTAATAATGTAACTGCTATTAGGCTTTGTTTATTATCATGCAGAATCAATTTATGGATGAGATTCAATTGTACTTTTGCAAGTGATGCCACGCGTGTGTGTCAAAACTAATTTGCTGCCGAATCGCGCCATAAGCAACTGTCACGATTTAACGTGTGACGTCACTTACAGGTATCCAATTACAGTTTTTTTTTTTAATTATAGGAAAATGGAATCTGTTGTAATCTTGTCATTGCTGAAGAAAAAGAAAATCTAGAATTAGTTTCAATTACAATTTCAAACGTAATTTTAAAAAGTACTTTGTGAAAAATTGCATAGTATCAGGTAGCCACTTTTAAAAAAATTATTTGCTTCAGACATTTTTGTTACCAATTTTCATGCTTACTTTATAGTCTAAAGTTTATTCGACAAAAAGTAGATTAATTATTTCTGGACAATAATTCATTAATCCCCAGTCCGAAATGAACTAATCTTTTTAATTTAAATACGCATTTTTGTAGCTATAATAAGGTTACTAGTTGCTAAGATAAATACAAAAAGAGACTACGAGAGAAAAATGGCATTTCTTTGTAAAAAATATTCAAAAAAGAAAATAACTAAAGCATAGTACACATAGTATGTGATATTAAAAACATATAAATCTATTTATAATTAAGGAAATAATATCTTTATTTATAATTTAATTGATATTGCTGCAACAGACAAAGTGAAAATATTTTGTTTTTAAGATATTTTTATATTTAAGCATACTGCTTTAATAAATTAATTATAATATTTGATTGTAAATATTATTTATTTTCTTTCGTAGGAATTAAGATATGTTATTTTCATAAAATTTAATACCGGCGGGAAATTAAATGAAGAAAAAGAGAATGTTTACCAAAACAGTAATATCTGGAAAAACTAATTTTTATTTTATGTTTGTAGTTTGTATTAGTTCGAAATGAATTTTTATGCGAAAATATGGGTACATATTTTAATAAAAATTAAAATATGTACCATAAATTTTAACAATGGCTTTGAACAATCCGCATGCTTTAATAATTGTCAAGAAAAAACTATCACCCAATATCACAAATTTAAAATTTATTAATTTTATTAAAATACCATCTTCAAAAATAGTTTATTTAGATTTGTCTATATTGAAATGAAATCTGTTGTTCCAAAAATCTTCATATTTGTTCAGTGGAAATAGAATTAAAAGGAAATTCCCTTTCCAGATAATTCAACTCTTAGATGTTTCTTAACTAATCACAATAAAAAATAAAACTTTTGATTGCTACGTCTAACTATGTTTGAAAGTTGACTGAAACAGCAAAAATAACTTTACTTTTGTCCGACTTTAAAACTAAAAACATAGTGCGCATTACTTACGTAACAGGAGTTGGAAATTTTCGGTACCGGTTGAAGTTAATTAAGAAAGTGATGCAACCTACATTTATCGTTTTACGTGCGACAAAAATTTAATTATTTTCTTATTTTTAGTTGTCTTGAAAAACTTATTATTGAATTCTATAACGGTTTTTAAAATACCGTTTTTCTTTTATTATTTTTAGCATTGTTTCTGTTTGCTTATATCGAAATTTCAATTTGGTATAATAAGGAAATAAATTTTGCTTGCAATATTTAGGAAGCATTCTTTTTTTTTTTTTTTTAACTCGTACTATTTTAAGGCTCTGAGCCTTAGTTAAAATTTGAACAGTTTAGCTAGTTGGAAAATCGTCGAAATTTTGATAAACGATACATTCACTTCTGAAAAAGAATAGAAATAAGTCTACTTGCAGTGGGCAGAAAACAACTCAATTTGGTAATTTCAATCAGCACAGAACTCCAAGAAAAAGTTTAGTATTCCATCTGGCCAGAAATTTGTTGAATGCTTGATTAACGATAAACGTCTTTTAACAATAACATGATAATAATGTCTTAATCGTGATAATCAGAAAACGATTAAAACTTGTGTTGTTATCTTATACCGATCCCCATCTAAAAGTTAAGTGTTCTATCGAGACTGAATCGCAGACAATGATTAATAATTAATTACTTATGGTAGTATCATCGAAATAAATTCGACATGTAATAAATTCGGCTTAGGAGATAATTAGAATTTATGTTCTCCTTTAGCACAATGTTTCAGATAAAATTTGAATGATCTGGACTTGTTTAAAAACCGTCGGAATTTTGATATGCGATAATTTCTATGCGGTGATAATATCGCAAGAACTTTCAACAAAAGTAATAAAAAAGTAAATGAAACTATTGAAAATTATATTGTCATTCAGAACAAAGACTTAGTTAAAATGTGAGATCTCTAGCCAGTCAGAAAGAGATCAATATAATTTAAGAGTGGAAATTTTATTGTTATTCAGAACAAAGAATTAGTTAAAATGTGAGATCGCAAGCCAGTCAGAAAGTGATTAATATAATTTAAGAGTGGAAATTATATTGTCATTCAGAACAAAGAATTAGTTTAAATGTGAGATCTCTAGCTAGTCAGAAAGTGATCAATATAATTTAAGAGTGGATAAAACAGTGTTTCATTAGAAACACACAAAGATGTCCTTTATTTACGGCATTAAAAATCAAAATTAAAGTTTGGGGTGCAAGTTTAAAGAAATTAAACTAAGAATAAAAATAAAGTTTTGCTTAAGGTGTACCAGTTAAGGTTTAACCTGAATTCGGATGATTTTGTTTTTTTTGTCATTAAATCTGAATTTCGGTTTGTAAAATATGCATGCTTCTAATACAGTTTGTTTTTAGGATTCTACTTAAATTCTTTACGATTTTTAGCAGAAAATAATAAGTGCTAAATTTCGTCTAGTAGTTGATCTTAATTATAATTACAATTCAAGTTAGTGGGAAGGCAAAGATTTTGGTTGCTAGCTTTTTTTAACAGCCATTATATCTGAATTTTGGTTTGTAGAACATACATTGATCTAATACTTTTTGTTTTTGAAATTCTAGTTGAATTGCTTATAGCGAAAGAAAATAATAAGATCTAAATTTTGTCTTACAAGAAAAGTTGCTTTTTCTCTTTTAAAAACTGAGCTAGGTGAAAAAAACTGAGCTATAATATGGTGAAAGTGCGTGTAATTGAAAGAGTAACATAATTGGCAGATTGAATTAGTCCGTTAATGATAAGAAAAATTGGTAATTTAAGATTAAGTTTAGATTCTCAAAATCTGAATTAAGCTTCCTCACTACAATCTTCCAACATTTGACACTAGTAAATTAGGTGAGGAAACATATTTCTGCGCCCTTGATGCAACTTTGGATTTCTGGAAAAAAAACTCGAATTAAAAAACGTTTGTGTACTTTTTCAACGCTGTTTGGGAGATATAAATTCTTGAAAATACCATGTGAGTTAAAGTGTGCACCTGAAAAATTTTAAAGAATAGTTTCTAGAATACTGGTGAGGTTGAAAAAAGCAGATAATTTTATCGATGATCTAATTGTGTGGAGTGAAATTTTTGAAGAGCATAATGTAGCCTTTGAACAAGTTCTTAAACTGAGTGTCAAGTACAAATTGAAATTAAATAGGAAAAAAAATCCCAGATGTGTAAAGCTGGTATTACTTTTTGGGACATATTTTAAACTCAGAAAGTATCATTATAGGCAAGATAAAAATAAATCTAATACTAAATATGGGTAGACCCGAGGATAAGAAAATTATGCTACGATAATTTGGTTGGGAGCAGTATTTGAACAGAAAGGTAAGTCTGTTGCGCATGCTTCTTCAACATTATCTCGTACCGTACGCAATTATGCTCATATTGCGATAGAGTTCATAGCAGTAATTTATGGTTGTAAAAAATTTCATCAATTTACTTTTGGTAATAATAAATTAAAAATATTCACAGACCATATATATACCTCTTTTTGTGATCTCTGCGTTGACTTCACGAATACAGAGGTTCTGTTTGCAGTTTCACTGCCATTATTTTGAGTTAGTCTATAAATCTGGTCAAGAAATGTAAAAAGATACAATGTCTAACGCATCTTTATTTTAGATTTTCTACCTCAGAAGAATAAACTTTATTTATTTCTATGATTAAAAAATTCCTACTTTTGATCTTAAATTACAAGAAATGTAAGAAGCCATCAAAAGTGACCATGTGGTGCAAGAGTTGAAATTGCTTTTAGAGTTGGAAAAATGAGAAAGGAAGTTGTTGAGTTATGAAATATTTTTAATTTAGAGATGAGTTGGTAACTTGTTAATGGTATTTTACTTAAATTAGATCTAATAGTTATACCTGAACGTTTGAGAAAAAGAATCTTAAGCAGACTGCATAAAGGTCACTTTGGTAGTGTTAAAACATTGAGCATGGCTCGAAACTATGTTTTTTGGCTAGGTATAACTAAAGATATAAAAGCTATGGTGGAATCCTGTTCTACATGTACTACATTTAAAAGTGCAAAAAGTACTGAACCTGAAATGCCGCATGAACTTTCTAAAGGGTAAAAGTAGGAATTGATTTATTTTAATGATAAAAATTACATAGATATAATTGAGTATTATTCAAAATTTGTTGAGTTGCAAATGCTTAGTTATCTATAAGTATGTGTGGTGATACATACTATAAAAAATAATTTTTGCAAGTCATGGTATTCCTCTAGAAGTAATAAAGTGATGGAGGTCTACTTTTAATTGTCTTGAGTTTGACAGTTTTGAGAGAGATGGGGAATTTAGACACACCCGAGATGGGCAAGATATATGAAATTGAATGGATAGGTAAAATGGTCTATTCTGACTATTGAACAAGTATTTGGAAAGACTTAATCTGATTCTAAGGACCTCTATTCAGCTTTTCCATTATATCGTGCAATGCCAGTTCTAGGGACATCATACTCTTCGACTGAATGGTTGATGAATTGAAAACTAACTAACGTTTTAGTAACTTCAGCAAATGCCCTAGTTTAAGATACAAATAATTATTTAAATTATCAGAATGAGAAGAGCAAGAAGAAATGAATGAAATCTAAATTTTATAAAAAGTTCTTGCCTATAAGTGGAGTAATTGTCCAAAGCAAGGTAAGAGAATGGGAACCAGCCAAGGTGTTAAAACAAAATGAAATTCTTCAATTTTATCGTATCCTTACTGTTAATAGCGAACTACATATCTTAATAAAATTAATCTCAGACCTAATAAATCTTTTGAAGTTGTGCACTTTAAGGTTTTTAGATGATTGCGTTGATTTGATATCGAAGTTCAAATTCTTCAACTGGGAAAGATAATTAGCTTTGTGCTTCGGATTTTCTGAACTCAGCTCCTCATGTTTTTGGTTCAAGTTCCAACCAGGAAGAGTTGATGAAAAGCTTGGAACTGCCACTTTATGAGAGATATGGATGAACTGTTAGACCACCTGTTCGATATAATGTTTCAAATATTTGATAACTATGCTAGTTTTTTTTAGTTTTCTTAAAGAAAAAAATAATGTTGTGTACGTAAAAAGTTTTGTATTTTTGTATAAATCCGACAAATACTATAAATGGTTTGCCTCACTCAAGTCGATGGCCCTCATAATATGTGTAAAAAAGTTTCTATGTAAGCCGGAGCCGCGATAATGCTCCCAAATACATCTTGGTTTTGAAATTCCAGCTAACTTGTTTATGATTTTTAACAAAAATAAATATGAGCTAAATTTCGTCAAGCAGTCGATCACCAAGCAAATGTATAATTTAATTTAGTGAGAATTACCAAAACTTAAAGAATTTGACAGGTATTTATTTAAAAGTACAGCTCCAACATTTTCATTAGGCTTCATAAAAAATTTATTTCTTCCTCAGATACAGTTTTCATACTTAAACCATATTACTTAAATCAATATAATTGTATAATTTTAATGCACTGAAAAGCAAAACTAAAACAAGGGGTGTAAGGATATGTATCTGCAGCTTCTACTTTCAAAATTACGTTGTGAAGGCCTTAAGTTGTAGTTTCATCCAGTTCCGCTTCGACTCTCATAGAAGTTGATAGAACATCTCACGTTACTTGTCCTGAATGCCAGGTTCAAAAAGGTTATTATTAATCTATACTTGTTAAAAAAAGAATATAAATTTGAAAAACATCTGTCAAAATAAGAATATAAATTCATCATTAGATGAAAAAAAGTATCACTGTTATAGAGCATGCATATCATTATTGATCAAAATGATTTTAAATCTCATTATCAATATTGATCAAAATAATTTTAAATCAAAATGATTATAGAATATAAAGTTGAAAATAATTCCGCTAAAATAAGATTATATAATTCATCCTAATATAAAGAAAAGTATCACTGCTTTGGAGCATGCGTATCATTTCTGATCAAAATCTTTAGATAGAATTTAAATCTTAGAATATTTGAATTTTTTTAGGTTGAAAAGGCGGCCCAGTTGGTAATGCCGGCGGCGAGTAGTAGAATGGTAAATTTGAAAAAAAAAAAAAAATCGTTAAAATAATGATTATGCACAAGCACGATATAATCATTCAATTAGAATCATTCGAGATCGTTCTAATCATTCGACTCGTTAGATTAAAAAGGTATGATTTCTTTAGAGCATGGATGTCATTTCTGATCAAAATCTTTCGGTAGCAATCTGTAGGTAAATTTCAAATCTTGAAATATTTGAGTAATTTTTTTTTTTCATTGGAAAAGGCAGTCGGTTGTCTGTGGTGGCTAGTAAGAATATGAATTTAAGAAAAAATCTGTTAAAATAAGACAATAAATTTATCATCAGATAAAAAAGTATGATTGTTTAAGAGAGTGCATATCTTTTCTGACGAAAATTTTTAGGATTTTCTAATTCAAATCATAAGACATTTGAATTCTTCTTCTTTTGGAAAACTATTTGTGAAGTTGAAACTTACAAGACCACAATGAAAATAATAAGACCGGTTTTATTGAAGTCTTTAATGCGTATAATTTAAAAATATTTCATGAATTTATTCATGAAAAGAAAGCATTTCCTTCTCACGAGAAAAGAATCATCTTTCGAAAAAAGAATTAATCTTCTTCATGGAATACTATACTAGTGAGAATGTCATATACAGATATTCAAAACACTTATTTCGATTAGTCTAATACGCTTTTTATTTAATATGTTGTTTAGTGCTGTCTGAAATATTAGCTTAGAATTAATAAAAAAATTATGTGGTTAATTAACTAAAGCTCTTTTTCTATTTATCAACAATCTTCCTATTAAGTTAATTATTTATTTATTACATTACATTAAGCGTAAATTCATACTTTTGAAATTTATGATAAGCTATTTATTCTGAAATGCTTCCTTTAAAATATAAATATTTTAGACAAAAAAAGTAAAAATAGTCTCAGTTCAGAAAATTTTAGCTTGAAAGTTAATTCATTTTATTTATGAGTCACATTGCTCGTTTCTCAAAAAGTGCTAAATAATTTATCCTAGAGGACGCGCGCTGACCAAACGTTAAGACGCGCTGGGGTCATGGAATGACCCAAAATCACATTCCTTAATATTCTTGCTAAAAAGTGTTATAATTATTAATATAAATATAACACTTTCGAGTTTTCGATTTTGAATACTTATTACTTGACTATTTAAGCTGTTTCTATTCCCTTTGCGATAAAATTTAAAACAATATGATAATTATGACCACTCGGATAATTAGTGTATGAATTATTAGATTAACGCAGATATGAATGTATTTAGTAACATTTATTTATATTTCGTTTTTTCGGAGAGAATAGTTACACATAGAAATTATATGTTCTTTAGGAGAAAAAAAAATGTTACAAATCGTTAGTTCCAATAGTTCTCGATATTACGAGCGTAACTTCCTATTAATCAGGAAGTTTTTAATTTCTATTTTGATAAGTTGAGGTTAAAACTGCTTAATATCTGAATTTATTGTGCATGATTCAAACGCAGATTAACCTAGCGTTTGCTTGCGTTGATCATTGATAAGTGATATAGCTAGATCTTTGATTTTCATACAAAGTTTGGTAACGTCAGCGGTTTTTATTTACAGTCAATGGATTTTTGCTAAATAGCAAAGCAAATAAAAATCACTTATTTGGAAACGAAAATAACGCGTTGAACTCGTCATCCATGAGAAGCAAAATGATTTCTGGAACAATTTGAAAGACGAGCGGAATCATTCTATGACCCCAATAACTGACAAAACGCTTGTTGGGGGGGGGGGATGCCGAAAATTCCTTCTAATTATTCACAAAAGACAGATGAGGATACTAATAACAAATGAATGAATATGTGTTTAGTTTCTTAGGAATCTACCTTATAAAATGCACGGGGTCATAAAATGACCCCCCGCGCGTTCACCCGGGTTTATACAATTGTGTAGATTTCTGAATTCTGTATATTTAAAGCTTTACATGGAACATATTTCATTTTCTCAAATTTAATAAACTTATTGATTATATTTTGATGACAATAGCATTGAGAGTAGAGACGTGTAAACGAACGCATATGAAAAGATAAAAACATTATTTTTCAATATTTAAGCAATGGGAAAGGATGAAACGAATATGAAAAGGAAGTTTTAATAGATATTTATTGGAACATAATGCTCAAATGTCGATAAAATTGAGCCAGAAAAACATATAAAGAAAAAAGGATCATTTGGAGTTATTAACAGTAATCCATTTGGAATTAAATTGGCTCTTAAGTTCCAGTTTGAAGAGAACATTTTTGAACCCATGTAATATTGCATTATAAATAAAAGTTATCTCTTTGATATAATATTTTATCCATGCACAAGCATTTTAAAAATTTTAGTTATTACATGACATCGGAGAGAAAAGATTTAAAAATATTTCTTGAGCTAATTTTGAAATAAGTGAATTGATATCGAAAAATAATCTTCTTTCTATCTTTCTGTTTGTGGAATTTTAAGGCAGCTTTGGACTTAAGCTTTCCTACCATTATATAACGAAAATTAAATTATAATTTAACTTTCGTAAAAGGTTTTTAAAATATTATTAGTCAAGAATATGAATTATATTTACTGTGCATTTTAAACTCGCAAGTTTTTATGTATATGTGTAATATGTATGTATATGTGTAATATGTGTGTGCCTAGTGTATGGAAATTCAAACATTAATAGCTTTTGTAATATCTTCGTAAATGGTCAAAACTTTAAGGTGAACTTAGAACTTTTTTAACCGATTTGATAATGTTTTGTTGGTTTAAATTATGCAATATATTCTATAATATGACAACCATATAAACTCTATAACAAAAAACGACGCACACTGCCGAGCCAGATTAAAGTGGTGCATGACTCGATCAGGTTGGAATGATGCCGACTGCGGACGTATAGTCTTTAGCGACGAATCACGCTTCCAACTGTGTCCTGACGATCATCGAAGACGTGTTTGGAGACGCACAGGGCAGAGGGGGGATCCCGCCTTCACTATTGCACGCCACACCGGCTTTCAACAAGGCATTATGGTATGGGGGGCCATTTCCTTTGACAGCCGGACCCCTTTGGTCGTCATTAGAGGTACACTTACTGCACAGCGGTACGTCGACGACATCCTAAGACCTGTTTTGCTACCGTTCCTTTTGCAGCGCCCTGGGCTGGTTTTTCAGCAGGACAATGCCAGACCATATACGGCACGTGTTACTATGAACTGTCAGCAAGCTTGTCAAACTCTTCCTTGGCCTGCCAGATCACCAGATCTTTCTCCCATCGAGCATGTCTGGGATATGATGGGAAGGCGATTGCATCTGGCACGGAATGTTGATGACCTCGTTCGACAATTGGATCGAATTTGGCTAGAAATACCGCAAGAGACCATCCGGGAGCTTTATCGGTCTATGCCACGCCGTGTGGCAGCTTGTATTCAGGCTAGAGGCGGGTCAACACCTTATTGAACTAGTTACTGTAACTCTGCAATAAATTATTCAATTGTTCTGAAATTTTAATCATTTACTATTCTGTACATTGTCTTCCTATCCACCAATTTTCGTTTCAATCGGACAACTCTTTCTTGGTGCGTCGATTTTTTTGTTATAGAGTGTATTTCCAATAATATTTACTGTTTGAAATAAATGACTGAAGTAAATTGTAATGTTAAAACATTTCTTGCTAGAATACATATTAAATCTCAAAGAGTTTATAAATTTAGTTGTCCTGTGACTATATGTTAAAAAATTAAAATAAAATTCTAACTTACATAGGTTTCAGGCATTTGGAGTATCATTCTGTACAATAATACTCCAAACGCTATGTGCGTTTGAAACTTACAAGTTATACATTGTATAATGTCTATATTGTATAAATTAATCGCAAAGAGCTTGTATATTAGGTTATCCTGCGTTTTGTTTCCGAAAATAAAAACAAAATTTAACTTACTTAAGTATCAAGCATTTGGAGTATCATTATGAATGATAATACGCCAACTTCTATGTGCTTTTGAAACTTACATTGCATAGCGTCTATATTGCATACATTAAATAATAAAGAGCTTATTAATCAAGTTGCCCTGCGAATTTATGTTAAGGAAATGAAAAAAAAAAATTCTAACTTACATAGATATCAGGCATTTGAACTATCATTACGTGCTTCAAATTCTGTGTGCGTTTTAAACTTACAAATTATACATTGAATGCATTAAGAAATATATGCAAAACAATTACATAATCCTTCAATTAATAACCTATTTAATATTTTTCAAATTCGGGCAAATCAGGCAGGATTAAGTTCTTAAATTTTTTGATTTTGTCGAAAATTTTCGAATATGTTTTTGATAAACTATTTCACACGTGGCTTTTTTACTTTTGAGATGAAAAATTTGTTTTTCTCTCAAACTTTTGGAGCGTTGAAGTTGAAGATCTTTTGGTATTTAATTTTAATTCATACAATCGAAATACTACAATAGCTTTGAAAATGTTGGGAAAAGCTTTTTTATAGGTTGCAAAATTTCAAGCTAATTTTTTTTATTTAGTTTTACTGAAAAATTATAGTTTTTTTTTGAGTTTCGTGATTTAATAATTTTTGAAATGATTTAAAATCAAGTAATATTTTGTGGAAAAAATACTTTACTACACATTCTAAAGTACGGTTGTAATATTTTTTTCAATTATATTTACTTAACCGAAGAAAACTGATAAAGGAAATTATATTTATCTTTAGAAAATAAGAATCTATAAAAATGGCATTATGACGTATTTTTGATTCGTTGAGAGATCTGATTATATTGAAAAGTTGTTTTGATATCCGTATACATTTTCTCCGAAAGCATGATAATAATAGTAATAAAAAATAGCTCTGGGGTTGCATCAAAAATAATTTATGATCAAACTTTGGGCTCATACTGCGAAAATGAAACATGATCCAACATAAATAAAGACTCCATCAGAGTTACTGAAGTCCCTGATTCTATTCATATTTATATGAATTGAATACAATTCTAAACATTCCGTTATCCTCTGAGCGGATGTATTCTATCATGTTAAGCCTTTTATTGTGATTCTACTCCAAAAAAGAAATATTGTCATACACAAAGAACCCATATGATGAAAATATTGATCATATGTTTCATCATTTAAATTTATGGTATGATAAATAGGTATTTTACAGAAATGGGCAAATATTTTTGAGAGTTTAAATTGAATATATTGAAAGTTTAATAGTATGTATAAAATATAGCGCATTTTTAGACTTAGAACACAAAACTTCTACACTGTTAGAAATTTCTCGTAAAAGTGGTTAGATAACAATTTATTTTATTGTTATTTTATCATATTCAAACAAAATAGTCAAATAATTAAAAATAAGATGGCATACAAACTGTTAACTGTGAGAAAAACCGTTTATTAACTACTTTCACCTAATACGGTTAAACAACTAGAATTATATTACACTAACTAGGCCCACATAATAAAGCCACATAGTCCTTTGCATCTGTGTGCATTTTATAGCCGAGAAGGCTAATCTATCACTTTCATGATCGATATAACGATGGCTCGAGTGCCAGCGTTGACATCGCAATATTTTCTACATTCCCTTTAACGCGAGGAGTTTCCAATATCCTGCACTCCCTAATTTGTGATCCTGGACTATTAGAATACGATGCTGTCCTTCACGCATAGATGGCAATACCATGAAACTGTTTAACACCAATCAGTCGTGTATTTCTCATCTCTTACGATCAATGAAAAAAACAGATAAACTAATTAAAACACACTCCATGATCCATTTTATGAAACACAGCTAAACCACTACCTAACCTCAATTCCCGTTACAGAATTAAAAAAAAAACTAGCTCCAATGCCCAGTTAAATTTCTTTTGGTTGCTGTTTGTAAATGGTAAAAAAAAAACGTATGGTGGTTGTAAATGATTAAAAAAAAAAGCGTATAGTTTTGTATTTATGGGTTTTTTAACCACACTAGTTGTAAACGGTTTCAAAATCGGAAAAGGTAAGGTAATTTTTTTTACCGTAAACATTACGCTTAATTAGAATAGCAGACTGATGCCGGTTACTTTACCGTAATTTTAGTAAGAGATTTCTCACAGTGCAATAATATTTTTTAAAAAATATATTTTTTTTTTACAAATCTGGGTATTTTAGGAGTTGCGCGTGGTTTTAAAATTAAAAAAAAAACCAACTTAAATACCATCTAGATGAATGGGATTGCTACTGAAAATGAGTAGTCGAACATGTCCTATTTTAATTTTAACGTTTTCAAAATTGCCTTCTTGTAAATTTTCCATGATATCTTATTTTAGTTTGTGCGCGTATGAGACCCTGAGGGATTTATCTTAAAAGAAAACTATTCTTGATTAAAATATGCAGAATTTATCGTTTTAATCAGATTATCTTTAATAGAATTAATGGAGCCGCGGTGGCTAAGAGGATAGAGTGTTCGCCTCCCAATAAGGTTAACCACGTTCAAATCCTAGTGTTTGTACGTAATACATATTCTGATCCGGTCTCGAACCGACCATAGTGTTGAAGCAAAACATCCTCAGTGGTATATGGATCATGGGTTAGAATCCCCTAGCCGTTGGACTAATCGTGGCAGATTTTTGCGGTTTTCCTCTCCGTAGGACTCAAATCCAGGTAAGTTCCATAAAAAAAGTCTCCCACGAAGATTAGTTGGGTACAATACTTGGTCCAGGAAGCATCCAGGTGGTCAAGGAAACATCCATACATTAGTCCAGTTGGAGAAATTTAAATATTGCTATCTACACAAATAAAGTATTATTTTTGATGCATTGTTTTGACTGATCTAAATCGAGATGATAAGACCAATAGTTTAGGAGTTTTCATGGTCTTATGCATAAAAGTGCATTTTTTTGCTATGTATCTGCTAATGTACCTGACATTAATTTCTAGATATGTGGTTCAGTGTTTCTTGTGGACCTTTTCACACTTAATCAAATGTTATCAAGTATGTTTCAATAGAATCTATAGTACAGAATTTTTTAGGGTTTTTATATATAATAAAGCGTATTTCTGAATTAGTCTTTTCACTTGTCTGTCATTGCTATCTAGACAATATTGTAGACAATAGTGCTGTATTGTTTCCTGCATATTTCTTAGGCTGAATTGAATGAGATAAATAATACGAATTATCGATTTACCTTTTATACTATATTAGAAAATTACCTTTTTTAAAACTGTACTATACACCCACTGAGGATATTGAGCCATGTTGAGGAGTTGAGACAAGTAAGGTGGCTAGGTAGTGGTAAAATAGTAACATTACATAAAAAAGCATTAAAAAAACATAGTGGTAACATTACATAAAAAAATGTAACTTTATAATCATTTTTAAATTCAGTGCAGGTTTCTTTTTCAAGTAATTACGAACTATGTTTAGTCACGAAAGTATAGTCATGGCAACATTTTTGTAAGAGAAAACAGGTTTTCCGTACGATCACACAGCAGTTTTATTTTAAAATATCTAATTCTACTAATTCTACACCTAATTTTTGCTTAATTGATGTTTCACCAAACTCATAATTAGTATAATTCAAATCAATTTTTAATAATGTTTTCTCAACTACAGCGAACATTTACTTATGCAAAATAATATATTATGGAGAATTTAGGATAAGTAATATAAGCTGCAACAGTCCGTTGTGAGTCAGGAGATCATAAAAGATAAAGATAAAAAACTTCACGGCCAACGCCGTGATGGTGACGATCTGATCAAGATTGCACACAGGATACCTTCACTTTCCAGATCAGCTGGTACCCGTGGATCTGAAGATGAGTTGCGCTTAAGGCCGGAATTGAAGATCGAACCTCAGTCCTTCAAAATGACAGTTCAGTGCCACTGAGTTAGCGTGGCTTGAAGCAGTAAGGAAAATGCCTGTAAAGATTCAATAACTGTAGCCCTAAAGTATGTGGAAAGTTTTAAACACGTTCTCCCTTTCCATCTCAGTAGTTCATACATCAACGTTTTCTTTAATCTTAAATATTATATAACCTACTTTTTTTCCCGTTTTCTTTCTCCTTCAATTTACAAATAAATGGATAAAAGAATAATTTTCCTTAATTTTTGTTTCTATCCAAAATAAAAAAAAATTGCACTACATGTTCTCCAATTGCAGCCCATTTGTTCACACATCACTTAGAGTTTTCTTTATTCTTATATTTTAAAGCAGTTATTTTTAAAAATTTAGTTTTCGTTTCACTTCAATTTACAAATAAAATATGTTTTTTACTAAATTTATTTTTCAGCCATACTAACAGAAATTGCTTTTCATGGTTTCTAATTTCATTCTATTAGTTCCCGCATTAAAATTTTTTTAATCTTTAATATTATATCCGTGATTTTCTTCTTCATTTTAGAAATAAATAGATAAAAGAAGAAATTTCCTTAAATTTCTTTCATCCAAAGTTGCATTTGATTTGTTCAGCTATCATCTAAAGTTTTCTCTTTGTATTTTTTATAAATTAGCTTTTCTTTCTTTCTCGTTAAATGGATGCAACATTACACCCTAAATGTGATTTTAAACAGTGGCAATATTACGAATATTAGACATCCCTTTATAAAGAAAATATCCACATTGTAGGAACAATTTGTGAATGACCCCCTGCTCTCGTCATCCTTTCGCAATATTCATCAACCGATGCTTCCTTCAACAATTAGCTCCTCTTGCAATAATTATAATCCGTGAATTGTTTGCCTTCCGTGCTTCTATTAAGATCACCTCTCCTTCTATACCCACACGTTATGTGAAGAGCTCGAATGTTCAATATCCGAGTTCAAGAGCTTTGCAGAACAATCTCTATCAAAACCCCTCCACTACGCTCTATTTCCCCAGTGTTCATTTATGTGTCCAGAGATTATATTCCGTGTACGGAATTCCCGCTGCCGATCAGTTTTCACGGCGGCAAATGTCGGGAAACGCTGTCGTCTTAGGTGTCTCTATGGCTAAGTTTAAGGGAAAGAAAATTTATGGAATGGGAAGTGATGGGACTTCTGGAGTTTCACATTTTTCACAGAATTGCCCGGGCATAAGTTTTAAAAAGGAAAGTATTGTCAACAATGAGTGATTAAAAAGTTATCAAATTTACATCCTGCACATTAATGCATGCTGCAGAAAATGTTTCACGAATGAAAAAGACACATATTACCCGATGAAAACCTTTATTCGCTTCAAAAATATATAAATCGATATGTTTCAAGCGCTAAAAAATAGGCGTCCATTTTCTCGACTTACCAAAACAAAAGTGATTTGTAATGTAGAACGTAAAATTGCCAACGAAAAATAACAGTGAGAAAAAAAAACTAGAAAAACCTCAGTAGCCGAGAGAGAAAAAAGATGAAAAGCAGAACAAGAGAAACCACATTGGCAGAGAGGAACAAATCAGAGTAAAATGCATTTCCATGCGCTATGGAGAGGAGGTGAGGAACTAATGTTATTAACAATCAGCAATTACATGAACAAAACAGGAGCTCATTTCATCTCGATGCCCTGGAATCTTGTATTATTCATTTCTTTCAACAAACTATTTATGATGTGCTGATAATTTAAATATATTATTTGGAACAAAAATCGTCATGTGCAGAATGAGACGAAGTGTAAAATATTTTATATAAATTTTCTTAGTGATATAACATGCATCAAATAGTTTAATTGAAAATCTGTTTTGGAAATAATAAGATACTTTTTTAATTTTTAAAAAATTCCACGAAGTATCTTTGTATGAGTTGTCAAATAAACTGCTGTTATGCAACGCTGCCTCTCGTTCTATTCCTTTGTTTAAAAATTAGAGTAACTGAAGCTAAGAATCAGCCAATTACTCTTTCTGAAATAAATGCCTGTAGGGCTTGGGAGAATATAGTGATAAACCAAACTTCTTCGAAAGGTTGCATATTAACATCAAACTGTTACTCTGCTAGTTACTACTAGTTTTCAATTATGTTTCAAAAATTCATATCAATATCATATTCATTTCATATGTTGGACTTTATGATACTTCAGAATGTCCTGTTCTCTGAATAACCCGTAAAGTTCAAAGTAAGTGGACCGAGGAATCTTCCTCTCAAAAATTGTGAGAGTTCTCTGATCAGTCTGACGTGAGAACTGTCCTGATTAAACTTTTTATACCTCAGCAACTTGGTATTCCGATTAATATTTTCAAAATTCTGAAATTGTCTTAGTCCACAAAAACATCTGTTGGCCGCAGTTGTTTTCTTTTGGACAATACTCTTGGAGACAAGAGACTTTCAGATTTTAGAGTCAAGATAGATAAATGAGTTCACCTTTTCAAATTTGTATTCTCCTAACTCGATGTGTGTGGAGGTAGCAGTTACTGAGCATATACTTAGTTTTGCTCGAGATTAATTGAGAGGTTCATTTTCTTAGCCTCTTTTTCCAGATCCAGGAAGGTTTGCTTGAGATTTTTCGAGGTTCTTGCTTTGATATCAATATCATCAGCATAAGCAATAATTTGAACAGATTAAGAAAATATAGCTCCTCCTGAGTTAATTATTGAACACCTTACTATTTCCTCAAGATCAAGGTTGAAAAACCCTGCCTAACTTCTTTTTCTATTTCGACATATTCGGATAGACTTCTTTGGAACTTGACTCTCCTTTTAGTGTAAGGGATATTAGTTTTATAAGTTTGTCAGGAATTGTCTCAAGGCGTCGATAAGTAGTTCTCTATTAATGCTGTCGTACGCAGTTTTAAATCAATAAATAGATAGATATTTCATAGCTGTAATTAAAATAGGTAATGTCTGTGTAGTGGTTGTTAATTGTGACAGCTAGGAAAGGATGGAATTCCGGGGTAGAAGAATCGAGGTTTAGGCCGAAGGTAGGAAGACAAACAGAATAGTTCTTGTGTCGAAGGATACTTGCGGATGAACACAACCGATGACCACGTCTAGGAGTGAACAGTCTACTGTCCGATATTTAAGGAGTGGATATTTTGCCATCGTGGTTGTTGCAGCGTTCGAGAACTCGTCCCGATACTTAGTTTTTCCGATGACGCTCACCTTCAGGAGGAGATGCTTGTATTCGACAGTTTAAGTTTTTAATTGTTTTAATAACTACTTTTAAAATGTGTTTTACGAATAACCTTTTTCTGGAGTTTGTTTATTGATAGATTGTTAACTTTTTCTATAAAAGAAAGACGTTTCAGTGCAATAGTGTTTTATTTGACATCTTCCAGTTTATCACTAAACAAAAATTTTATTACCCGGAAGTGATGTGAACACGCCTACCTTGGCAGAAATGCCCACTACGATTTGAACGCGCCTACTTCGATGGATGGTTCACACTGAACAGTTGACTTGCTACTTGTGACTGCGAAATTATCCACCTTCTTGTGCTGTTGCTACTCAGTTTCGATCACACAACGTATTCACTCGACTGCTAATAGTAACACAAGAGTGACCTCGACCGTGAACTTAATACAGCTCTCACGTTCAGCACTCAAAAAGTACGGTGATCTTAATACAGCTCTCCCCGTTTCTCACAAAACAGTAATGAATCAACTAGTGGTATTCGTTCATCAAATTCTATCACAGATATAGTTCTGGTGGGGGAGTATTGTAGTGTGTTAGCCACTACAAAAATATAATTCTAATTCACTAGTATGTAAGACATGTTAACTCGATTCTATGGAAGGGTACCTTTTTATAGATGTATGTATTGTCGACAACATCTCGCCCCACAGTCTGTATGCATAGTTGATACCTGTATGTGTACCTATTATAATAGGTAATATCTGTTGTGTTGGTGACCATTTCAAGCTTTCCCGATAAAATGTTTTTGAATTTTTATCGATGAATAGTTTTTTTTCAATCAATTTGATTGGAAAATAAAACCTTACTGAATTTTTATTTCTTCTGAAATATATGATAGAATTCGTTCATAAAAATTATGTAAATAAAGAAACGTTGAAATGCGACCGGTCTGTGTAGGGGGCAGGGAACTGTCCTTGCACCAGAAAAGTTCTGGGTTCGAATCCCGGGCAAGGCATGGACGTTTCTTTCTCTCTATCTGTGTTCTATGTCCTTTCTCCTTTGTGTGTGAATGTGTGAATGTGACCCGCCCTATAAACGGGTTGTGGTAGTGTGATGTGGGCGACGCTGCTCCACCGCCGTGGTTTCGTCACAGGTGCCCACTGGGTAATAAAAAGAGAGTTAGCAGTTCTGGCACTTTCTGTGGCCAATGGACAATAGTTCCAAGTGCCTGCCATAAAAAAAAAGAAAAAAAAAAAAGAAACGATGAAATCACTGTCCACACAATTTTTAAGCTATTTAAATTACTACTTTCTGCATAAAAAAATTAAGATCAAATCGGTTCATAAGTACATCAGTCTATTTCTATATTTCATCGAAGAAGCTGAAATATACCGAATTAGCTGTTTTGATTGAAATCAAATTTAATCTTATAACATTGTTCACAAGAAGTACGATCTTCAAATAACTAGTGATAGATTTAAACTGACTGAACATAATTTTGCCATTAACTATTTTTAGAACTTTTAATTTTACTTTTAAATTTAATGCTTTCAATAGTAGTTCATGGCTCTGTTACAAAGATTCCTTATCACAAAGTTTCAATTAAAATCTCACTGCCAGTCAACAGTTAAAGTAATTGTGACCCTCCAGAATGTCCCCAGGGACATTCATAGACATTTTCAGAGAAATGGCGCGCATTTGAGAATACTTCACAATTCGTAGCTTAAATAATTGTGTGGGAAAGTTCGATTGAAGATCTTCATCCTATTGTGGTGCTCCAGATATTAATTATTCATTTCTCAGCGCACTAATCTTTGGAATTTGGAATAGGATTAATCATGGAACTGAGATAAATGAAATGGAGAAATCTTTTAATCCTTTGAGTTAGAAAAATTCTTCGAGAAAAGGTTTCCTTTCTGACGTAAAAAAATATTTTTAACAGCAGGTTCTTTTCCCACACTATCCTCACGTCTTATTCCGAAATACAAAAATTTTATTTACGTTGTTAGGAATTTCGTAAGTAGCTAAAGTTGAAATTCACTTTATTTTTAGTTTTATGGTGGATTCTTATTGGACAGATGTATTCTTATTGGAATAATATTTAATTTGAGTTATAATTTTTTAAATAGAATGTTTTACATTAGTTTCACATATTTCAAGGTTTTGAGGTAAAAAACAGTTAATTAGTTTTGAAATGGGAAGTTCAACAATTGTTTCATTCAAAAATACACAAGGTATGATAAAAACAAATTTTTGATGCAGCATGTATTAAAAGTATTACCAGAAATGTTGCCGGAAAGTTGGGTGGTTTTCAAGCATGCTGCGGAGGTGGGGATCACCAATTGACTTCTGATCTAAATTATGGTAGTGTAGAGTGCGCATGTATTGTTTTTGGATCAATATTAAAGATGAATCTTAAACTATCGCCTGTAGCCCACTAATGTAATACTAAACCCCGCGTAATAATACTAAAACCCCGTGTAATCCTGAAACCCGAAATGCCAACTAGGAAAAAATAGTTAATCAGTTTTGAAATGGGAAGTTCAACAATTGCTTCATTCAAAAACACACAAGGTATGATAAAAGAAATAGTTGATGCAGCATGTATTAAAAGTATAGTCAGAAATGTTCTCTCGGAAAGTTGGGTGGTTTTGAAGCTTGCTGCGGAGATCGGGAGATTACAATCATCACTCGCCTTCTGTTCTAAATTGTGGTAGTGTAGAGTGCGCTTGTATTGTTTTTGGATCAATATTACAGATGAATCTTAAACTATCGCCAGGAGCTCACTAATGTAATACAAGTGTTACATTAATGACTAAGCCATTTAAAGTAGTAAGTTAGCTAACCCGACCAAGTGATTTAAACACTGCCAAGTTTGAATAAGTTGTGACTCGTCAGTCAGCTTCAAAAGTCAGAAGGGGGGAGTTTTACTGTATCACGCATCATGGTTTTCCAGCTAAACGTGTGAGGTTTAGGTTTCAAAAATAATGCACCGAAAACTTATGAAATGTTAAAAATCATTGCATGGTGATAATGGAGGGATTTCTAATTTACGAGTAGATAAAATTTCCGTAAGGATTCGATTTAAGACGAGTTACGATCCGATAGTCTTTCGATCTCAAAAACAGTTGTTTATTAGTAAACAATACCCAAACTTACTTCTATATAGTTTTATTATGCTATCCTACATTAATGACAATTCACAAAGCGATTCATAATTACTCAACTAATTCCACTATAAATCACCCAGATCAACACCACAGAACGATAAGTGTAGGTTTATTCACTTAAACATTCATCCAAACTCTTATGACCAATGACATGATGGTCGTAATGTGGTCAGCATACTCACCGGCTGTCCTTTTCTTCCCCGAGAAGTTAGTACCCTTCAATTTGAAGCTAGTTGGGCTTTAAGCAACCTCCGGGAATGAAACTCTGGTCTCGTACAATGACAGATCATTGTCTGAGAATTGACTTACCCTTGCTCATAAGTTACTATCAGTTATCTACCTTAATTGGGTGCCACCACAACCACAAATAAAAGAATTCTGCTGGTTAACCGTAAAATGGTTGAAAATTCTACTTATAAACGCATGTTTTAAATTATTAGAACACCTTAGAATAAAGGTGAAAACTAAAAAAATCATAGAAGCTGAGAAGAAAATCAGGGTAGGATGCGTTTCCAGGTGTTATTGAGGGATCGTGAGTAGTTCACTTGAATGAAACAAGATATCAGAGCATCAAGATGTGGCAGAAAAAATAATATATCAATGCAACATTGGAAAAACCATATGCGCTTCAAAATTTATATTAAAAGAACATGATAGATATGACAGGTATATTAAGAATTCAATAAATCATCTATTGCTGCACATTGTTGGAACCTTCGGCATAAATTTTATTTCGATAGCACCAAACTTCTTTCCATCCTTGTCTCATCAGCTCATCTTGATGTTCTGAAATCTTGTTCATATGAATGCGTTCAATTAACGACCTAAGCTCCTCAACATCTCTCAATAGCACTTGGAAATGCAGCTTGTTTAGTTTTCCTCTCTGCTACCGAGGTTTCTCAAGTTTTCTTTTTCTTTTTTTCCTTTGCAATTTTAGTTTTTTTCCAAAGATGTTTTGTTCTCTTCATCTACATCTGAAAGTCTTGAGCACCAATTTTTGATAGCTGAAACATGTCTTTTTCCACTTTTCTAATCCATGAAAAAAATGAAGTGTTTACATTATCAAGTATATCTTTCCACCCAGTTTCTAGAGTTTATTCATTTTATATTACTTGTTAAAATGTCAGTAAAAAAATGTAAACATTTATTAAAATAATTATCTACATTGTAAGGTTAAATCAAAATTCCATGACATATTTGATATAATAATCATAAATAATTGATATTAATATAATAATTGATATAATATGCATTATGATATCAAGACATAATTTTAATATTATTTTTAGCTATAATAATTTATAGCAGGAATTCCCACAAACAGAGTATTAAAAATTGCTTATTTTATACTTGCTTATTTTAATACTTTGATTGCATAGTTTATAAAGTCAAATGAAATTGTCTCACGAACTTGTTTTCAATCTTTTGCGTCTTTTAAGATTCCCATTAAAATAAAAATAGAAGTAAGCTTATAAAACATTTCAAAACAATAAATATAACGTGTTTTGAAATAAAATACAACAATAAATATTTAAAATATAATTAATATGAAAAATAACATAAATGTTTTTTTTTTATACAAGTAATGGCGTACAGTGAGCAAAAAAAATCACTCTGAATAAATTTGGTCATAATGATCAGATTTATGCAAATAAAGTGCTAATCTTAATGAATTAAAGTCTAGACTTCAAATATGATAATTAATTAGGGCTAAGTATTATTAAGTTAAAGAATCAGATATAAAAAAAATACTTTCTCTGAATTAACATATCTCCTTCTTCGACGGATTTAAATTTTTTATTATCAAAATGTAGGGTGTCTTAACAATTTTCAAAATATCGGTCCATTGATTTGGGCAGAAAAGTGGTCAGACGTTGCAGTCTCCACTTGTTATTTTCCCTCTTTACTTATTTTGCCATATTTTTTCTATCAAATCTTAAAGTTTTTGAAATCAATTATAAAATTCTTTTTTCCAAAGATAATTAATTCCAACTAAATTTTTTAAAATTATTTATTATTTTTATTGTCCTATAATAAGATTATATAAAAATCTTGAATTTCAAGGTGCATAAAATTTTGCGCCAATTTAAACTTTGTAATTTTAAATTTGAACGAAATCTGCCAGAAAAGCCATATTTTTAGATTTTCATTTCTAATTTTTTTTTCTATTTCTATTTGAGACCCTCAAAGCAAGGCCTACTTTCCATATTACGATGGTCAACTATTCGAATCAGATGAAAAAAGTATGCATATTCAGACATAAACTTTCGTGTCTGATTCAGTAACTTAGAAGTTATCATTAATTAATTAGCATATTTGAGATTACACCTCTGAACCATTAAGATTGGTACTCAGTTCGCTAAAATCCCATCATTAACGCAGTATTTATTTATGAGAATACATTTGTTTCAATTAATTCAAGTAAATAATATCAGCCCTATTTCAGTTTACTTATTTTAGTTCAAATAAATAATGGTGTAGGGGTACTGGGTTTAGCGATAAGTTGGTTTTATTTACAAGTGGGGAGGGAAAGTATGGATCATGTAAGGCACCTTTTATCTAAAAATCAAAAATCTTTATAATTTGCATAAATTTTTTTTCCTTCAAACTTTTAAAAGTAATTAAATTTTGGAAAAACTAACAGTAAATAAAATGCTTTCGACTTCTTGATTAAAGGAGGGGGAATTTTGTGACGTGTTTATTTTTGCTAATCCGAACGGGATCTAAAATCATCAAAATATACCTATGTAATATTTAAACGACCCCTAAGATGCGGTGTTCACGGAGCATTTAGTGCATAGATGTGTGATGGTGCTTGTTTTGCACTTGATAGCTCTCTAAATCTATAATATAAAATATTTAATTTAAGAAATTGAAAATTTTTCTATAAATAGGCTAGTAATTTGTGAATGGTAAGGAACATTTAAATGAAATTTTAGCATATTTTTATGAAAGAAAGACTATTCTTCAATGTATATATAAAAAACGTTGTTGAGTTGAGCTGTTCAATTTTCCCAGCAATAGTATTTATTATAGAAATATTTTAAAATAATGAAATTTTTGAAACTTTTCCTCGACGGCTGTGTGAATAATATTTAACATGTTCCAACTCTGAATCTATTTAAAGTGAACAGTACTGTTAAGTAAAGAACAAAAGAATAAAAGTACGTTGTAGCTCATCACTCATTAAACTATCGTGACTTTCCACGTGAGCCTCAGGGATATAGGGAAATGAGGATGAGTTGTCTCCTGCCTAAAATTATTCTTCCGAGTTCCAACATTTAACGCATCATTAGGAAAACTGTTTAAGTACTTCCCACTTTTGTTAGCAGGAGGACTAGACCATGTATCTCATCTTTCAAAAGAACGAGCGAAATTATTTTTCTCCTTTTGGCTGAAAGGGAATTTAATATTTATTTCAACCTTTTTTTTGCAAGAGACTATGAAGTTAATAAGAAGCGACCATTTTAACGGGATATTGTAAAATATGTTGTTAATGTTTTGAATAAAATGTACGCGTCATATAGATCTGTTGAAATTAAAATAGTTTATTTGTTATAAATGAGAAAGTGGGGAACAAATTCTTTTTTGTGTTTTCTGTAGCGTGAGATTTTTAACAGATCTTAACTACTTTCGTATCGCTGATTTTAAATCTGCAATCGGTTTCTCTATCCAAGCTACAGTTTTTCTTTTTAAAATGGCATTTTAAGTTTATTATTTGTCGAAATGTACAAGTTTAAAAATGCTATATATAACACGAGTCAAGTAAATGTTACGGCACACTTCTAAGAGTGTTAGAGTACATCAGCAGGATTAAAGTTGCACAGGAACATATGGCTGGAAACGTCATCATACGCTGCTAGAAACGCTTTCCTATTACGAACTATTTCATTGTGTGCTTCTGAACAGGCCGAAATAGGAAAGCGCCTCTAACCGCATACGAAGCATGGAGCGGGTTTCGGTGCAGTTTTAATCCTAATGATGTGTCCTAAGTCCCCTAGAAGTTTGTCACAACATTTACGTGACCGCCTGACTCCCCCTAAAACTTTCACATTTCGACAAAAAAATAGACTAAAAGTGTCATTTAAAAAATATGTAGTTTTATGAGCAAAAGTAGTTTAAAATCCCTACACAAGATTTAAGCAAGATCAAATATTTGTATAAATAAAATTTTTTTTTTCTCAGTGTAATTAATGAGAGAAAACATCAAATATTTTTTATTGCGATCAGAACACGAAAAAGCTTTACTAGTATTACTAGTATTAATGATTTAAATTTTAAAATTAGGATGTAGGGGAGAGTCGGGTAGCCCCGCTCACTTAAGGAGTATTACTTATATTTCTGTATAATATTGAGTAATAATCAATATTTTTGTATGTTTCTATTGCTTTATCATCTAATTAAATAATGCAAAAAGAATAAACCAAAAAAAAAAAATAGTTTATATTAAAAAAAATAGAAATTTAAAAAATTTGACTACTGTATTCAAAATATTTTCAAAACTATTGTTTACCATGTTACCAGCTGCATAAATACTTGAAACTTTGAAAATAATCTTTTTTTAATATAACAATTAATGTCCGATGGCCCATTGACTTGAGAAAATATTCTATATGTATGAAATTGACAGTAGACGGGGGTACCCGACACTCCCCTATAGTTATTAAAAGCGGCACTTTAAATCTGTTAAGAGTAAGGCACTGTAAGCTCTTGCCCTCCATGTGCTGTCGTGTCACTTACTTAAAATGATACAAAATATTGTTCAATATATTGTACGCTAGATTTCAGGAAGATATTTAGTTTTGAATTTTTTCATAAAATAAATTATTCTTAAAGAAAGTTCTATATGGCCATCGGAACATGGAGTTTAAACTTCTCAATTTCATGTCCAATGATGTTAAAATTCCCTATCAGCTACTTTACTTCTCAGACTAGCTGGTACTCATAGATTTAAAGCTAAGTGGGCTTCAAGACACCATTGAGGATAAAACCCAAGTTCATCTTAATGATAGTTCAATGTCTTTAACAATTGTGCAATTGCGGCCATTTATGTAATAAGTAAAATTTAAAACATTCTGTTGGATTGCATACGAATTTAAATCATATGCAGGTTATGCCAGAAATAATCAACGATTTGAGAAATCAATGGAAGAAAAATGTTAGACGGCAGAAATGTACAGTGCACAAAGTACCATCCTGAATAACTTTTGATCTAATGATCGGATCTTCACTTTCTAGGACTCAATCCTAATGGCTTGAGGAGGTGACCACAAATATCCTAATTAATAAGTGCAGGCGATATTTTAAGTTACGAAATCAGACACAAAAACGTAATTTCTCTGAATAAACATACCTTTTTCGACGGATTCGGATTTCTGATCTCCAAAATATAGAGGAGTAGCCACGATCTGGGAAATATGGTTCCAATAGTTTAATCAGGAGAAGTATCCAAAGTTTGGACCCCTTAATGTTACTTTGAATTTTTGCTTATTTTTTATATCTCGAGAACTTTTTAAAGCGAACTGAAAATTTTTTGCACACAATTATAAAATTTGTTCGTGCAAAGATAATTCCATGCAAAAAATAAATTTTAGTAAATATTTATTATTTATTATTATTTTATATAGTGGTAATCGAAAAATTTTGAATTGTAAGAGATGTAATTTTTTACATCATTTTAAAGTACGTAATTTTTAAAGGCAAAATACAAAATTCCAGCAAAATTGGTTGAATAGTTCCTGAGAAATCGAATTTTAAATATAACACTTTTTTAAAATTCGATTTCTCGACCGATTTCGCTCATATTTTATATTTTGCCATATAAAACTGACATACTTTAATATGATGCAAAACCTATATACCATACAATAAAATTTTTTTCGAATATTGTTAAATAAAATAAAAAAAACCCAGTAAATATTTACAAAAATTTGTTTTTTTGCATGGAATTATCTTCGGAGAAACAAATTTTATAACTGTGTGCAAAAACTTTTCAACTCCCTTAAAAAGGTCACGATATATAATGAAATACGCAAAAAATTAAATTAATATTAAGGGGTCCCAAACTTTGGACCCCTCTCCTGACCAAAATATTGGGACCATATTTCCCAGATTGCAGCTGCACCCTATATTTTGGGGGTTAGAAATCTGTTTCCGTTTACAAAATGCTTATTAAGATTTATTTGTGTCTGATTTCGTAAGTTAAAACATCGTCTGCACTAATTAATTAGCATATTTGAGGTCCCCCCTTGCCACCATTAAGATTGAGTCCACGAATTTGAAGATCCGATCAATAGATCAAAAGTTTTTTTGCACACTGTACATGTTTTTCAATGCATTATATTTGTTCATGCTAGATCTACTTTTCATGTTAAACTTTATGATTTTGTAACTTTATACTTTAGATAAATAAAGATAATTGTTTCGCAAAATTTTTACTAAAAATCACAGTTCAAATTGAATGAATAAAACAACCTGCTTTTGAATTTTAATGAAGAAAAAACGGTAATGTGACACCCATACGGTAATGTGACACCCATTCTTGATCTTTTCTTTATTATGAATATTTTGCACTCAGTACTGCAGTACTGTGGACTGAGTAGTCTATATATTGGTATGCAAATTTATTATACACTGTCAATGCAGTGAATTATACTGATGTATTGAATGTTAGATGTATTGTCGATGTATGGAGTTATATTGATGCTGTGAATGATTATAAAAAAATTCCATTAGTGTAGTAAATTGGTATGGTAAATGTACAGCGTGGTATTGGGGTGGTTAATGCATCCAATAATATTTTGTTTCTATGGTGAATCTTAGCAAAAATATTTTATAGAAATAGTGAAGCTGCCACTATACAATAGAATAAAAATTATATTTGATTGAATTGTAATGGTATGGTGAATATTAGCAACAGTATTTTGTTGATGTGGGAAATGTTAGTGTAAGGATGATCCTTATGTGATCTATAAATAATGTACATAGAAGTAGATTATAAATACAGATGCCATTGACAATAGTGCTGAGTGATTCGACTCTGATTTTAGAAAAAGAAAATGATTTATTGACACCTCTGATATCCGATCCAAAGCTGTTAAATTTTTTCTAGTTTCCAATATCACACTACCTGAATTTGATCATCTCCTGTAATATAAACCTTTCTAACTGCACATTTTTATTAACTTTTAACTTTATTTTCTACGGATTCTTCAAAATCTTTACAGTTAACAATAGTATTTAGTTGATGAACTACATTCATGTGGTAAAGTTAGCAACACTACTCTTTTAGGATTATCCGATGATAAGATTTTAAATTCACTGTTAATACCATATAGTAGTCCTAGTACATTCCAACCTAAACAAAGTCCAAACCAATTTTCTCATGAATAATTATGCTATAAAATTACTTCACGTGAATAATAGCTTCTGTAATCACTCTTCCTTTAATATTACTCGAATCTTTTAACATAAAAACGCTTTTAAATATTTAAAAACACATATTCTAATGTATCCTTTATCTCTTTAAAAATTCATAATTCATCAGGATATATCTCACTCGGAAATGATTGGCATAATTACAAGCTGAACTGGTGGATTTATGAGAGACGTAAAAAGTCGCCAAAAGGTATTCGAGAGAAAAGGAAATGTTCCGGCTTTATGGGAGTATTGTATGACCGGTAATTTGCACTTCCTTCACCTTCCCAAATAACAGACATTGAAGCCTCCCCCACTTTTAAAATAGCTACACACAGAATTGAGGAGGGGTGTTCCAGGAGCTCCGGGGCGGGAAATCAATAGCCCTGTCTTTTCTCATTCAATGTAAAACGGAACGAACAGAGATTTTTATTCTTATTATTTTTTTTTAGTATTACACGAAGCCGTTTTTTGACGTTCCTTCTTTGAAGATCGATCATTTTTTTATTTTATATTTCGCGGCTTTCTTTTCATATTTTTTTTTCCTTTAGGGTTTTGTTTCGTCATTATCACGCTCGTTCTCTTGTTTTTTTTTCCTGGAACAGACTATCGTTCTCCGGAATCCATCGTTCTCTCTCTCTCTCTTCCTCCGTCGCCGGATCCGCGGAACGGGAGAAAGAGCCTAACTTCTCTCCGGATTTTGGCTTAAAAAAGAAAAAAGTGATTTTTTTTGGCGAGAATTTTTTTTTTTTTTTTTGCGCCGCACTATCCCCCTTAACCGTGAGTATCTTCGGGAGTTCGGGATTTTTCCATTTTCTTTCCAGTTTTAAGCATCCACGTGTAAGTGGTAAAAAGATGCACGCATTTTAAAGCTTCCACTTTCCCCCTTTTCCAGGATCAACTGATATTTCGGTCATATATGCACATATTTTAAAAAAGAGGGGTTGTATGCGATTTATGATTTGTTAATATTAATGTTCGTGTCAAAAATGAATTTTAAATTGAAATATGATGAAAACATTTAATCATTTTAAGAATGCTGTTAAAAAACGGTGTTTTACATTTATTCCTTTAATGTGGAATTTATAAAATATTGAAACAAAGTATAAAGCAATCTATGCTATCTTTTACACTATTTATAAACTAATTGCTATTGGTTTCTAAATTATGCTTTAGTTTGAATCCTGACATGCAAGCATTATTTTTGATCATAGAAAAGTACGACCGAAGTTCTTTTTTTTTTGTTGCCAGAGGCAGATTTTACGAAATTTTCGCCCGCAAAAATGTAAATGTTTTGCTAAATTTGTGCTCATAAGAAACCCGCATTGAATGACTTTTGATTTGGCGATTAAAGCTTTATTCAAAAATATTCACTAAATAATATAAGTAAGCCGATTTCTTATCACAAACTGTTTTCGTTGGGAAGTGAAACATTTATTGCAAATGGAATAGAGGATTCGATTATTTTATTTTTGATATATTATAAGTACATAATGGCCGACCGGACTGCGTAGGGGTCAGGGAACTGGCCCGGTATTAGGAAGGTTCTGGGTTCGAACCCTGGACAATGCATGGGTGTTCTTTCATTCTCTGTACTATCTATCCTTACTGTGAGAGAAACGTTGGCCCACCTATAGTGCTCATGAAAAAGTGGCCAGTAAATCTGCTCTAATACACCTGAATAGACGAATGTTAACCCAGGTGGGCATTGGAAAAAAATATAAAATTTTATTTTGAACATTTGGTTGATATATACTTATATTGATTTTTGATATATTATAAGAGTATAATATTTATTTGGAATGTTTGGTTCATATATACTTATAATATTTGATTGATATATTACTTTGTATTGTTTACATGATTATTGAGGTGTATTTGAGTAAAACAGTGTTTCCCAAACTTATGACTTTTGTGTACCCTTTCTAAATTTTTCGTAACGCTGTGTACCACTAATAAAAAAATGAATGTAATTTTTTAAAAATATGTTTATTTTTTCTTTTTTTGTACAAAGTTTTGTTAATAAGATTATTTGCATCAGTGGGAAGGATAATATTGTTTTTGCTGTGATAACAGTTATAGGGATAAAAATTATATTTTATAAAAATAAACAAAATAAGTAGAATTTATTACAAATCTTTACTATAAAAAATTGCGCAAAAGTTAAAGATCACAACTGGTTGTTGATACCACTAATTATATTAACTTGTTAACTCTGCAAAAAATAGCCAGTGGAAAAATACGTAATCGTAAATTTTCATGGCTAGCTTTGTTTTTAAATAAAATTTTTTGAAATTTTCGTTCGTTGCAAGATATTTTGCATAAGAACTCGAACCCTCACTACACTGTTCCCGTACCCCTGGAGGTACGCGTACCACACTTGTGTAAAGGGTGAAATATATTTAGTTTTCATCCCGTTTTTGTTTTATTTTCAGCATTTATTTTGAATCATTATTTAGAGGTAAGACATAAGCACTAAATTTGTGTTTGAATTTATGTAACTGTTTAGTTACCCTAAAAACAAGTACATTTAAGATTGCTTCGAGATCATGGAGACTGTACTGTTCCAATCATGTAGTACACTCATTTTTGAAGCTTTAAAGCTTGTTCCTAAAATTGGTTTTTACATACAATTAAATAAATGCATAAATCTTCAGGCAGATTGAGGGTATACCAAGGCACTAAAAATACGATATTCAACATGAAGCCAAACGAGTACAAATTTAAACAAATTACATAAATCGTTTTGGTAGGTGGATGGGTAGGTACTTTATTTACTTCACACTTGAACTACAAAATGGGTTATTGGCGACGGTCTCTAGGAAACATGCCTGAAGATGATCCAAAGACAAAACATCACAATTTTGATGCTCTGCAGAGGGATGGTTCTCACCTTTGTTAGCCCGACGACCTGCGCGTGAAGTCGATCACTTTACGGTAGGACAGTTTAATGAGGACTGATATTGTACAACTTCAGCCCCTACGCAGGCAGATCAAAGTGGTCACCCACCCACTTACTGACTTCGGTGTTCTACTGGGAACCGTGTCTTTAGGATCAGTCCACTGCGGAAAGAAGGCCACTTTGGGATTTATTAAAGTCAGATTTCGAATTATTAATTTTTCAGGTGTATTTTAAGTGCGTTTTCTGTGATTTTTTTTGCTGATATTTCTGCGCTTCCAAGTCTATCGCGTACAAACGAAACATCCTAGTATTCAAGTTTTTTTCTCTATCGTAAAGTTTGGATTCGTTTAAGAGAAAAAAAATATATGCCATAATGTATTTTAAATGCGTTTTCTGTGATTTTTTTTGGCTGATATTTCTGCGTTTCCAAGTCTATCGCGTACAAACGAAACATCCTAGTATTCAAGTTTTTTTCTCTATCGTAAAGTTTGGATTCGTTTAAGAGAAAAAAATATATGCCATAATGTATTTTAAGTGCGTTTTCTGTGATTTTTTTTGCTGATATTTCTGCGTTTCCAAGTCTATCGCGTACAAACGAAACATCCTAGTATTCAAGTTTTTTTCTCTATCGAAAAGTTTGGATTCGTTTAAGAGAAAAAAAATATATGCCATAATGTATTTTAAGTGCGTTTTCTGTAATTTTTTTTGCTGATATTTCTGCGTTTCCAAGTCTATCGCGTACAAACGAAACATCCTAGTATTCAAGTTTTTTTCTCTATCGAAAAGTTTGGATTCGTTTAAGAGAAAAAAAATATATGCCATAATGTACTTTAAGTGCGTTTTCTGTAATTTTTTTTGCTGATATTTCTGCGTTTCCAAGTCTATCGCGTACAAACGAAACATCCTAGTATTCAAGTTTTTTTCTCTATCGAAAAGTTTGGATTCGTTTAAGAGAAAAAAAATATATGCCATAATGTACTTTAAGTGCGTTTTCTGTGATTTTTTTTGCTGATATTTCTGCGTTTCCAAGTCTATCGCGTACAAACGAAACATCCTAGTATTCAAGTTTTTTTCTCTATCGAAAAGTTTGGATTCGTTTAAGAGAAAAAAAATATAATTATTGATGCCAATGATGCTTAATTAATTTTGGTAATATTTTCTACTGGTATTATAATAGTTGCTGCTATTTTAATAGTGTAGACAGAGTTTTCTTTACGGACCCTCGAAAGGGATAAGCATTGTCGTCTGATTGTGGCAAGTTTAGACTACCATAAGTTGGCCTCGAGAAATTGCATTATGTCAAACGATACTAAATATAGTTTTTCTACATTTTGATGGGATGAACAACCAAAAAGGTGTTTTGTTTAATTTAATAATACCGCCGGTAAAATCAATAATAATTATAATAATAATTACAAATCATCAATAATATAATAATAATTATAAATCAATAAAATTTTAATTATTTTCTTTCTATTAATTGTATTGATGTGTGTCTTTCAGTTTTGTACATGATTTCGTAGCATTGTTCAGTACTGATTTATTGATTCCCCTGTGTGAAGAACTGGTATTCAGCCAGTGTTATGTATATTACGAGGTTCTTCCTAAAAGGTTGTCTGTACTTTCCTTCCGATAACCTAATCGGAAGGAATGAAGTCGGTTTGGGCGAGGGGCAGTTCTACTGGACTACTGAAGAAAATATTACTGTTTCGTGTTTGAGATAACCTAAGAAACTACAACTACGACTTTTTCTACCACCCGAACCTTTGACCTTCTCTGCAATAGCCAGAACAGTACTTCGGCTCTATGGCTTTAATGTCGTAAGATCGCCTCCATTTTAATTATTAGCTTGTAGTATGTTATTTACTTTGCTAGCGCAAATGCTTTTTCAATGACTTTGAGGAACAAAATTGCGAGCTCTTTTTTATGAGCCCGAGACTTCAGTCTTTCAGTTACTTCTGCATAATTTTCGTTTATTGTCAAGTTTCTTTATTCCGTAAAACAATACAACGCATGCACCAATTTTATATACACTGCTCTTGAGGAGTCAGCGCAATGCTCGAAATTGAACTATTTATTTATTTGTTCACGTGCTTATTCAGGTAGAATAATCTGGAGAAAACAACGAAACTTGGATGATTGTTACCCTATTTGAAAAGCGAAATATTCCAGTTGGTCAACATGCAAAAATATGGCATTTTTAGGGCCGTGGTAGCCCAGTGGTGAGAGAATCAGACTCTTGTTCGGAGATATTCAATCCGGAATTCCATCTAAGAGTTCCTCTAAGAATTCCTCTAAGAGTCATCGAAAACATGCGATATTCCGTGCTCGAAAAAACTGTGAAATTGAAAGTCCTGTGGTTGGGCTGCAGAGAAGGGTCACAGGTTCTGGAGAAATTTTCCTTCTCCTTCAGATTTATGTTTAAATTGAGGAGGTGGCTTCACAAATTGCGATGGCATATCTTCGGATCATCTTCAGGGATGTTTCCCAGACAGTCGCCAATAGTTCATTGTATTGTGCAGCTCTAATGTGACGTAAAAAAAGTTCCAACAATCATGAAATTTTTAACCAGTTTTGAGAAGCCTCAGTGGCTGAGTGGTATTGCCCGCCAAACGCTGTCTGTAGAATGGTGGTAGTGAGTTAGAATCCCGCTGTTACCCTAGACGTATCTTTGTTTTGTTCCTCTCTATAATTGTGCTATCTGTTCTTCTACTTAACAAAGGTTTATAAGCCTTAATTGAACACATAAATCTGAAAATGTATGTTGTACCAATAAATAAATAAATAAGTTTTAAATTTATTTTCCTGTGCAAGTAATCACGTCACCTCCATGCTGTAACATAAACCACAAACACCCGACATTTATTGACAGACTATAAACATTTTTAAAGGAAACTTCACTCATTTTCTTTATTTTAGTAACAAAATCACGATACGAAGGAGACACATTCAGGTATGGTTGTAAAAACTGACTTTATTGTTTAGTTTCATTTTAGCATGTACTTGTATTTTTCTACAGCAGATATAAATTTAATTTTGTTATGAGAGTTATCAAGGATTTATATGTTTTATTAAATTCAAAAAGTAAATTGATTTTATTTAGTAAAATAATATTTGATATTAAATTTTATGAATCGATGGAGTTTTTTTAATCAAATTTAGTGATTTAATTAATGGATATTTCTTTCTTATCATGAGACTTAAAATCAAGGTATATCAATATGCTTAACACATTAAATACAGTGAGTAAGTAAATGGATCAATTTTTATTATAAGACTTATTATAAAATAGATCGAGATCTTATTTTTATTATAAGACTTATTATAAGACAGATCGAGATCTTATTTTCATTATAAGACTCAGTTTCATATTTTGTGTACATGTTATTTCATCGAATTCAGCGAATAAAATCCTGAGTATCTAAAAATATTTCCCTTTTTAGTTAGTTTCGTAGTGTTTATTTGAAATTGTGTTATTTCTGAATAAGGAGAACATCGATATTCAAATAAATATATGTTCGATTAAATACAAAGAAAGTAACAAAAACACATTTTATTATAATCTTTAAGCAAGTTTACAACTGATCTATTTGCTGATTTACATTGTATCAAAAATTAATTTACAACAAGTGAAATATTCACTAAATCGAAACTAAATTACAAAAAATTCTTTTTTTGTACACAAGTTGATATTGTTTAAAATAATAAATATTTTTTTAATTCTGAATAAGAAATCCTCAAAGTAATTAAAACTACTATAGACTTAACCACGAAACACTTGATATCATAAATTTGCAAAATTGGTATTGCAATTTATAGATAAACAAGTGCAACTTTCCACTTGTTTTTTTTTTTTTTTTTGTTGCTAATATTAATCTAGATCAGAATAAAAATTGTAACATAAAACTTTCTTGAAGTTGACATGATCAAATGAAATCAACGAAAAACTGACCCAAAACAAGAATGTAAAAGTTGCTTTTTGCAAACAATCTATTTAAATTTTTTTGAGCAAAAATGTGGACATCAATGGTTAGTATAAAATAATATCTGTATTATTTAGAATTGCTTTTAAAGCGAATAAGAAATGCTCCAAAGTTTTTACACTGAATTAGTCAGGGTGTTCCTTAATGACAACTCTTATTATGTATCTCAAGAATCTTTATCAAAAATGAGCTAAAAACAAACATAGCATTAGAGATCAAACGATTATTATTAAGCGAAAAAAATCACTACTGAGGTAGACTGAAATAATTGAAGCTAACTTATCTGGTGAAATTTTGAAATTTTTTTCAATAGCCTTTCTGCTCCTCTGTTTCCTCCACCATTAAACAAATTTTGATGTTTTCAGTCTCACCTTCTCAAACTAATTGGTTAGATTTAGATAGAACATTTTTTTTTTAGCTAAAATATAAATTTTAGATCTGCACTGTTTAAACACATTCTTGACAAGAATTCTGCAAATATGCATTAAGGGAAGTCTCTAAGAATCACCCTGATAATACCAGGGTAAAAGAATCTCAAAATGAACTATAAAAACATACTTTTGTCTCTTTAAAATCTTTAAATAAAATTTAAGAGAAGTTTCTTTTCTAAGGAAGATTTGAATTAAATTAATTCTTACAATTATTTTAATATTTTAAACGTCTTTTGAAAATCGAAAATGAAAGTTAAAAACTTATCGTTTATAACGTTATTGTGTCAACGATGATATCAAGAAACAAAATATCAGACTTAAAAAAAACAAAGTTTTCCCTATGTTAAACATATACTTCTATATTTTCAGAGGAGAAACAACATTTCTCACATTTGAATAAACTCAAATGTTTATATGTCTTATAAATAAATGTATTTGTCAACAGTTTTAACACTATAAGTATATACATGTTTTTGGTTAACAGTAACTGGAAAAAAGATTTGCATTATTGTTTATAAATAAATTCTTTTATTTTTAACGCAAAATAATGCAATGGTTTATGAACATTGTGTAGGACACATTTATACATATTACATGGGGTATATTCAATAGTTTTGCACGATTACAAATAACAAGTTCACCTCTTCGAACTAAATTCAATGGAAAAAGCACCGTTTTGTAATGTGTATTTCTTTAAACAATTTATTGAAAAGAAAAATGCTACTTAAAATCAAAGTTTTCTAAAATTGGGCTACAGTTATGGATTCATAATGATATAAAATTTCAAATTTAATTATTTTAGGATAATTTTGGATTTCCTCACCAAGACAGGATGCTTGTTTAAAATTTAAGAGTGCTTGTTCTAAGCATTTCGTAACTTTACTCACTTGTTTGGTGTTTGTATTAACTACTTTTCACCTCTTGTTTATTTAAAAAATATGTGCATGAATTTTAGTTTAATTTGACATTAATACTTTTTAAGTTGAGACTAAACTTGCGAAGTTTGTAAATTAAACTTGCGAAAACTTGCTCTCTTGAAGCTCAAAATTGAGATTAAACTTGCGAAATATAATGAAGTGTAAAAATTCAAAGGAATCATATTAATAACTTAATAATTCTTTCAAATTCTTTTAATTAATAATAATAATAGCTGAATGTTTTTCAAACTTAATTTACTAAACATGTTAAGATATTAACTAAGATATTTTAAATAATTAAATTTCTTAAAGATATTTTAAATTTAAACCTAAATAGTAACATTCATCTGTCGAAAATATATTAACCAAGTCATTTAATTTTTTCTGAAAAGAACATATGTTATTTTGATATTTCAAACAGTTCTTGTATAGCAATACTGAAAATAAAATAATCACCAAGCAAGTCTTTTTGGCACTTTTTTTAAAACAATAAAAAAGATTTTTTTCAACTTAAAGCTTCGATTTATGAGCTTTTCACAGCTTTTGTAATAAAAAGCTGTGACTACGCAATAATTTCGTTTCAGATCGGTAAACATTTAAGATCAAGAGTACGAAAACCGAAACAAATTTTGAAGACAGATCTAAATTTATCTTCAAAATTCGTCGAATATTTATTAAATACAGACGTTTTGTAGTTTTTTGAATTGAAGAAAAAAATCTTAATTACATTTTTTGCCTCTCAAGTTTTGATACTTTTTGTCGCTTTATGCATATTATTTAACTGAATCAATAAAAATATATTATTTAATAATTCATTAGTATTATTAATTTAATAATTTAGAAACACGATTTTCTTTATCTATAAAACATAGAAACAAAACAGGTAGTTGTACTTGATACAATTTAGAGTTTCTTGGAATACTATATATATTACTATTTTGTTTTACGTTTTTGTTGAAAACGCAGTTTTGAATGTACAAACAATTTTTGAATGTTTCATAAATATGAACAACGATTAATAAATTTATGTAGCACCAGTAAGCGCTTTTTAAATATCCACAGAAACTGTTTTGTAACCTTGAATTGTTGCAGAAATGAAACAAAATGTGCGATTACTTATGAAATCTTTCACCGTATTGTTGTCAAATTAAAAAAAAAAAACATGTACTTTTTAGATGTAATACTTTTCGATACACAAATCGAAAATCAGTGCCCACTAGGTCAAACATCTTGATTGATTTTTTTTATTGTAGTTCCAGTAACTATAATACTTCATACTGGACATGTTCGGGTATGATAGGTCCTCACTAAGTATTACTGGCAAAAAGCTCACAATCATATCAACTTTCGTTGAATATTCAGACAGTTGTTCCATGAAATAATAAACAGCTTTGCTGATTCGAAGTTACATAATCCTCTAACTTCAAAAAGCGACTACTGCTTCGTCAGGCACAGTGGATAAGTTACTTGGCCACTACTTATATCATTGGCGAAAAAGGAGAACTAATAACGCCAAACTGAACTTTGTCCACGTACAAACATGAGCAGCAGATTGCGATTTCGCTACAGGTCTATCTGAAATAATAAAGAAACAATAAAATCAGTTATCTTTAAATTATTGATAAACATTGTATGCAAACACACAAACAAACAAACTCTAATCAAACAAATTCTTATCAAACGAACTCTTGAAACAAATTCTTAACAATAAAACTCTTAAAACAAACTTATTAAACAAAGTATTTAAGCGAACAAACTCTTTAAATAATCAAAGTCCTTAAACAACCAAACTCTTTATTATTGCAATGATTTTTTCAGGAATATAATCGAATAGATAATGTACTACAGAATCTACCTAAAGGATGTTTTTCGAAGCTTTTTAGTGAAGAAAAATTAACAATAAATCAGTTTGAGTTCAATTAAATAGAAACAGAGTTTTTATTTTAAACTATTTCCATCTTGTTCAAAAGAATTGGCTGACTTAAAAACGGACGATTAAAACAACATTAAATCTTTTTTTAATATTTGCTGTTTTGGTGAAACAAAAAATTCTTAAACAAAAAATTTGTGAAAGATTTTAAATTTTTTTTTCTTCAGATTTATATAAGCCCAGACAGTGTGACGTTGAAGTAATTTTTAAAATTTTAAGAAACTAGATAACAAATAGTTTTTATTTTTATAAATCCTTGGTTTATCTTTATAATGGCATTTTACTTTATTTTAGTTGTTAGCACTGTAAGTACTCTCTGTTGGCGATCTAAACCATCACCTCCTACATCAAAAAGCCTCCACACGGTTTCTTATAAGTAGTCTGCGCAGATTATTTAAAAAGCGAACCACTCGTGGGCATGAACCTAAATTTTATTTTAAAACATCTTGAGAGAAATTTATGATATATTTGAGTATGATATATTGTGATAGTATGATGTATTTATGATATATTGATGTATTATGATGATTTATTACATATATTTGAGAATTGAATCTGTTGTGGTTGACAAGTAAATAAAACAAACCAATTATACTCTTAAATTAAACAAATTTTTGGACAGATATTTTCTTCCACTTTCTAATGTTTAATATCTAGATTTCATTTAAATGGTTCTTTCACTAATTGGTTTACATTCATAGCGGTTTGATCGGACTACCTACAAAAAACCGTGTGGAGGCTTTCAGTTATTGGAGACGTTGTCTAAATCCAGCAGTCCTAAATAACTGTTAGCCCCAATTGTTATGACAATAGCATATTATTCACTAAAAGGAATTATTTCTTGTAAGATCACAGTAGATTTTTTTTTGACTAAATATCACATATCTCAATTTTGTTTTCATAATAAAGTTTAGATTTTGGTAGAAAGTTGCGTGTTCAAATTTAGATTTTTAAAATATGCCTTTTACCAAAGGTAAAAATTAAAAACTGCCAGTTAAAAAATTTAACTTTCAATGAAAGCTGAATATATATTCGTAATATTGTCAGACGTCATTGGAATTCTGAATGAGGGCTAATCATAAAAAAAAAAGAAAAAAGCTTTTGTTGAGTTTTTTTTAAATTAAGTTTCATTTTGTTCAGGGAGGGGTGACCGTTGGGATTTCGCAGAGAAGATCACAGGCTCGACCTACCTGCAACTTAGATTTGTGATTCTCCGAAAGAATGACACAGGTGTTCGCAAATCAATTCTGTTACAAGTAAGATCGTCAATTGGCTGTAGCAGCTCTTCGGTACTCGAACCGAGATCACGGCAGGATTTTAAAACTATTTCTATTTATATTCAAACTGTGTTTGCTCTCCGTAAACATTTGTTTTTGCTCTCCTTGTTTCAAAATTGCAAATTTTAACACCAAAGGAACGTTTTTACTAAATCACTTGCCCCCCCCCCCCTTCCCTAGTGAACTGATCGTAAGACACGGTTCCTAGTAGAACACCGAAGTAAGGGATCACTGACTGAGATCAGTGACTGCTGACCTCAGCCAGTGGTGAGGGTGGGTGACTACTTTGATCAGGCTACGAAGTTACCAAGGGTGTGCAGTATCGATCTTCGTTAAACTGTTCTACCATAAGATGCTCGACTTCTCTCGCTGGTCGTTGGGCAATCAAAGCCATCCTCTCCAAGGAGGATCAAAATCGTGATGACATTTCTTTGGATCACCCGCAGGGATGTTTCCCAGACCATCGCCTGTAGTCCATTGTGCAGCTTTAGTGCGACATAAAAAAACAACAACTAAAAACTCCTGCAATAAATAAATAAACTAAATTTTTATAAATTCATATTCCCTATATTGTTTAGAATTTGCCCTATTAAACTACTTTTTTGGAAAAGGTTTCTTAAAAATGATACTCTTTTGAATTACGATAGGGTTAATACGGTTTTGATTATCAAAAAACAGGATCAACAACGCATGGTATTTGGTCTAAAGGTCATTTGGTTAATGACCATACAAATAATTACAAACTGATTTGTGTTAATTTTACAATTGTTACTTTTACGAACGGCTAAATATTGATGTGTTCACCCTATAAATCAACTTATTTCCTTTCATGAAACAACGTAACCTTAATATGAATTTAAATAACACAGAATCTATCACGATTTATATTAAAAACATCAAAAATTATGAATTATATACTAATCGGCTGTTTCAGAATCTAGTTGCTTATTTTTAACGGCACCATTTCCCCTTGCTATTTCGATGTTAATAAAACATGAACTTAAACATCATTAGAAGTATGTATTACCGTTTGCATCAACTATCTTGAAAACTATGGATTTGACACAAATAATAGACATATTTGAAACTTTAACCATCATAAGGCACTTTTTCCTTACGCTATGATTACGACGAAATATAAAGATAACTTTAAACACCCTCGACATTAATATCGGCATCAATATCAGACATCTCTTTAAATATTAAATGTACCCTAAAATAAACATTATATTTACATCAACAATAAAGTGACGTTTGTCGAATTTAGGACATCTATAGGATGCAAATGTATCGTTCAGATGCAAAACGTGTTAACTGTACTTTTAGAAGAAAAATTGAGCTAATATATCATTGGGTCAAGTTTTTTGTTCTCTAAGTCTTACTCTGAACCTATGCATGTTTAAATGCTAAAAAAAATCTTATCAATAAAAAAGAGCTCTAGTCTTTAATTGGTATAACCACAAGTTTAAAAATAAATGTTGTAAGAAGATTTTCTAAGGGTGGTTAGTTGAGTAGAATAAACAATATAAAATGATATTCCCGCTAACAAATTCAAACTTGTTGCTCAACACAGGCACGAAACGTTTTGAAATATTTGCTTAAAACACAATCATTAAATGTCGTTCACATTTTAAAGCTTATATTTATTTCTGATTAATACAGTTCTGTTCATACAGTTATGATTGTAGGAGCCCTTTAATTGTACAAAGCTTAAATATGAAAATATATATCTTATAATGTAATATCTTTGACACATAGTTGCGAAGTACAAAAATGATTAGAAAATTACTGCATGAAATTTTAATAGCATCGATAATTTTGAGAGAAAGTTGTATTATTTTTCTTTTTTTTTCTTTCCATAATTAGCAAATGTATAGATTAAATTAGCTTATAAACTACTTTAAACACTAACAATTATATCTAATAACTCGGCACGTAAATTATTTGTCCTTTGGTATTAATAGATCGGGGAAAGAACACTGAAAAATCTATCCTAAGTTCAAAACAAGTTTCCTGTTTGAGATGATGGGGTAATTTCAGTATATTTAATTTTCGAGAATTTTCCTTATACCCCGTACTTCATTGCAAGAAGACGAAGGAAGAATTTCCGTCGCTGCCTTGACGAAAAGGTGATGCCATTTATCACACCAGCCCGCGAAAAATTTAATTAGCCAATAATTGAACCCTCTTTTCCTATCCGATACCCCAAGCAATTATGAACGGCCGAATTCGCATAATGAGCCAAAGAAAATGAACCCTCTTGTCTCTAATCGACCGGCTCCTCCAGAAATTTCAAGGAAAGCCAAAATCCATAATATCTAACTCTTGGCGACGTTATAATAAAAATCCCTTTTTTTCCCTTTTTCTTTCCCCCATCGCCCTTTGTTTCTGGATTGCTAACATCAAGCTGGTGATGAGGACTGTTTAACAATCATTGCTCACTACATCATTGGCTATTATTATGAGAGTGTGGGGGCTCTGAAGGAATTTATTTCCCTCCCTTTAGCTTCTTTTAAGACCCTGGCGAGTTATTTGAGCTTATTTACCCTGGTGAGAGTTTTTTTCTTAATCATTCTCATCAGTGTTTTAGTAGGAATTATTAGTTTCGCCGAAAAAAGGTTGCTCAAGTAGCCCATTGAAATTTGAATAGTTTTTTTTAGGGAGAGTGTTTTTTCTTGCTTTTATCTTTTTATGTTTTCTTTTTATTAATATGTGTAGTTTTTTTGTCAAGCAGGAAGTAATCAAAAGTGTTAATGATTCTTTTTACAAAGCTTCTTAATATAAGCAAGTTTTTTTTATAATTAAGGATAGTCAAAAGGAGCTTGCTATATGTTATACTGACTCATGTAACATTTTAAATTTTTTTTTAAATTATTGAAGAAGCATTGAATTTCCATTTTATGAAGCCAACTTGTGTAGGCAAATGTTTATAGAGTATAAAGGTACACTAATAAAAACAATTTAAGAGAGAAACGATTTTCTTTATCAAAAAAGAACAAAATAAGTAACGTTTATACGCAAATAGGGTAACAGATGATAACTAAGCTCTTCACGAACACTTCTGTCCAGCAGTAGTCTGTGACGTCGAGAGGCAGTGGTGCTGTGATCGGGTTTGTGTAGAGGTATCTCATTTGCTCGCCGAAGCTTGTTGCGTAAGAACATTATGAAGCATCGTAGCTTAGCCTAATCCTTGCTTTTTAAATATCTTTGTTTACCCATCGTTGGTATGGCAAGTCGTCATCGTCTATACGATGCCACAAAATGGAAGATAGTTGGAAGACTCGAGGTAGGCCAACCATGGGCGGATCACGGGGTTTCGAGAAACGTGGAGTTCATTCTATGAAAACAGTTTCCTGAAGCAGGAACAGTGGTCAACCGACTTAGTAGAGGTTACACAAAAGGAACGCCGGCTCAAGACTATTATTTAAGACTGCTTGCCAAAAGGGATAGGTCTGCGAAAGCAACAAAGCTGTTTCTCAACCTGGATAATGCAACAGAAACATTCATTTTACGGATCACAGTCTCCCAGAGACATAATGCATGTGCCCTGTATGTCAGGAGCCCTGTAGTCTGCATATTTTTTGACTGCAAACCACAAGACCGTCTAGCATTGTGCTCAGAACATCTATCTTGGACAAAAAATGATTGGGGATGGGTTCTCTTTACACGATTCAGTCTGGACAGCGATTTTGACAAGGTCAAAAATGATCATAATGGTCGAAGTGGTCTGATGGTTAGGGCAGGCATCATGTCAGACGAACATACCGACCTTCATGTGTTCGATAGAGGTACTATAATAGGTCAGCGGTACAGGGACGAAATACTTGCTCTCTATGAGAGACTTTTTCGCGGAGCATATGGACCAAATTTCCTTAATATGGATGATAATGCCCGTAATCACAGGGCTCAGTAGGTGGACGAATACCTCTAATCGGAGGATACTTAATGATTGGAGTGGCTTGTCCTGTCTCCTGACTGTAATCCCGTCCAACACGTATGGGACGCCCTTGGATGCTCAATTGCAGAACGTAGACCAGCTAGCGACCATCGATGAGCTCAAGAGAGCCCTGGTGTAAGAGTGCGTGGGATTTGAAAAGAGATTGATAAGATCCCTGGTAAATGAAATGAGACGCCGATGCGAGTGTTGTGTAGCTGTTAAGACGATCATACAGTCTATTATGCATGTTTTTCTCTAACTGACAGGTTGATGGTAAGATGTGTAGGAGAAGTTACCAGCTTCATTATTTAGGGGACAGGTTGTGCCCAGTTTCGTTTTCTTCCATATATGTTGGTCTTATATCGGATGATATTTTGTCCAGGTTTGATTTCATTTGTTTTGCTAGTTTTCTATTGCAAAAAAAGAGGAAAAAAAAACATTTGTCCCTTCGATTGTTTTTCCTAGTGTGCAAGTTCAATAAGAGTAGGTGAGGATCGGAAAATGTTTGTAGAGCACCAAAGTTTTGAAAATGCCTATCATAAAATTTTTAAGCTGCAGATTCACTTCAAAAAATTTGGTTTAGCAATGAACCATCATACTGGTACTGTAAATATCTTTTAAACTAGCTACAATGTTAAGATTTTAAATTGAACAGTGTTATAGTGTAAGATGGTGATGGAGTCCGAAAGATTAAGCTCAAAAGTACCTACCACCAAAGTTTTCAAACCGCTGGTACATTTTCAGAAAATTTAGTGTAGCATTGAACCAAAGTATTGGCACTGCAAAATATCATGCGAACTAGTCGCAATCTTAATATGATGCTAAATTGAACCATGATAAGGTATTAGGGGAGCTATACAATGGTATCACGAAACCAAGCTTAAGAAAGATTATTTGTTCCATAACATGGTTCAATTTGACACCCTACCCTACTAAGACAGCAGCTATTTTAATCCATATTGTAGTTCAATATAGACCTGAAAGCAACCAGTTGCTCCTCGCTACGTGGCAAGTCAACAAAAAAGTGGCGTCTTAAATTCACTGAACACTTGATCACTTTTCCCATCGCTTTTTTAAAAAGTCGTATAATCAAATAGTGCTCTAAATAAAAAACTGAGAACCCTAAGCAGCTTTTAATCCAATTATGGAATCTTTATGTTCTAGGACTCAATCTTGAAGGTTTGAGAGGGTGACTTCAAATACGCTAATTAATTAGTGCCAACGATATTTTAAGTTACGAAATCAGATACAAAAATGTACTTTCTCTGAATCAAACATACCTTTTTTTTCTCCAACGGATTCAGTTTTTTGATTCCCAAAATATAGCGGTAGCCGCAATCTGTAAAATATGGTACCCATACCCATAGTTTGGTCAGGAAAGCGGTCCAAAGTTTGGACCCCTTAATGCTAATTTTACTTTTTGCGTATTTCATCGTATCTCAGGAATTCTCTTATAGAATTGAAAATTTTTATACACAATTATAAAATTCATTTATCTGAAAATAATTCCATGAAAAATGCAACTTTTAGTAGATATTTTATTTAATAGAGGTCAAGAAAAGAGCAAAATACAGAATTTGAGTGAAATTGTTTGAATAGTTCCTGAGAAATAAAACTTTGAAGAAGCCACATTTTTAAAATTTGCAAAAATTTTGTATTTTTCTATGAAATATTGCGTACTTTAAAATGATGTAAAAAATTGTATACCTTTCAGTTAAAAATTTTTCAACCAGTTAAATAAAAGAATAAAAAAGTATAAATATTTATTTAAAGTTGCTTTTTTGCATTGAATTATGTTTGGATATATGAATATTATAATTGTGTTTAAAAACTTTTTAATCCTCTTGAAAAGCTATCCCGTTATAGCGAAATACTCATAAAGTAAAATTAACATTAAGGGATCCAAACGTTGAATCACTCTCCTGACCAGAACATTGAAACCATATTTCCCAGATTATATTTTGCGGTTCAGAAATCCGTATCGGTCTAAAAGAAGGTATGTTTCATCATAGAAAGTACGTTTTTCTTTCTGATTTTGGAATTCAAAATATGCGTCTGCACTAATTAATTAGTATATTTGAGGTGACCTTCTCGGACCATTAAGATTGAATCCAAGAACGTGAAGATTCGATCATTAGGATCAAAAGTTGTTCAGGTTGGTCCGTTGTTTGTTTTAAGCACTGTACCTCAATGAAGAAAAAGAGTCTGAAAAATAGAATTTTCATTAAAATGTCCATGCCACCATTCACAATTTTGATCCTCCAGAGTCCATCAGTTTGGGAAGGATAGATTCATGAGGAAGAAGAGTTCTTTAACAGTTCACAAATTTCAAAGTTATAATGTATACATTAAATGCGCTTTGTTTCCCGAAATATTTTTAGACTAAGTTCTTTAAAGTTGCTACATGTTTATATTTTTATTGTTGCATTAACTTTTTATAGCCGCAGATTATTTAAAGTATGATTTTTTAGTTTAAAGAAATTTAATTCAAGCAAAAAAAAAAAAAAAAAAAAAAAAAAAAAAAATCGAAAATAAATTTTAAAATAAGTTTGATAAAAAATAAACTGAATCCAAGCAAAAATTATTAAATGAAAGGATGTTTCAATACCTGTGATTGGCTCATTAAGTTAGAGGAAAAAGTATCTACTAAGTCATTTCAATTTGCCGGCTACTGGCTACTAACTGAAAATTTACATTTTCAGATCTAGTTCAATATGCTCTAAAATATCTTGCCCTTTATTTTTCACCATTAAATCACTATTAGAATTATCAGACTGACACTTCGCATAATGATAAAAACTAATGGCACACATTGCTGGGTATTTGAACTAATGATCAGATTTACACGGTAAATAGTTATCTTAAACTTTAAAGATGCTAATTAGGGTTAACTAAATAGAGTTGCGAAATCAATCCGTAATCTTACGTGGTAAACAGAGCCTTTCAGTTAATAGTTTATATATTTTTAACCCTTTAAAATATAAAAGGATGATTGTTGCAGAATTTGAAAACAGAGATAAGATTAGTTTGATTAGTAGAGCTTCTAAAGTTATTCCTTACAGTTCCCGCGTTTTTTTATCATATCTCTAGATTTGTTTGAATCGGAATATTTTTTCACCCGTTTATAATTGTTCGTTTAAACATAATTTGATGCCAAAAACTTTTCATAATTATCCATTATCTTTAAAAAAATATATTTTAATATCGCAACGCAATAAGTTTAAAGTATGTGGTGTAATTTTTTTTATAGAATATCAAAACAGTTTAACATTTCAAAAATCAAAACTGATCTTAAAACTATATAATATAACTGAGCTCTGAACTCTATGCTCTTAACAGTTTGGTAAAAAAAGCAGTAAAAAAAATTATTTTTCATGTTGCTAACTACAATGGAGGAACTATTTCAATATTATTATTTTTATTGTATTGCAAGTGTTAATGTTATATTACAATTGTTTTTGTAATACAATTAGAATTCTATCCCGGGTGGTAGGAGCCCACCAAGGTAGTAGCTCAAGACCCTATTGCAGCCATCATATCAATTGTCCCAAAATTATGTTTTTGGTCAAAAAACTGGCTGTTGTGGGATTTCCTCAATTTAAAAGTGTTTATAATACCGCATTTGTTTTTAAAAAGTTTTTTTTTTTTTATAATTCTACTACTGTTTTGTACTATTACAAATGTTTTTATAAAACTACAATTATTTTTATTCTAGGACAAATGTTTTTATGTCCTAATTACGTATTAAACATATTAAAATAATGCTCTTGGCTCAACTTGACATATAAGACTAATTATAAAATAATTATTATGCATATGCCATGTAATTTCATATTTGTGTTTTAAAACTTATCAGTAAATACATTAAGGTAAGCAAAACTTAAAATATAATTTTGCTTAGATAAATATTTTCTGCATTTTTATTTGGCGATATACGAACTCAAAATTCTACAAACGAAAATGAAAAGTCAAATTGTACCGATGCTGAAAGTTTTTTTCGGATCATTAGTATAGGAAATATTGTATCGTGGGGATATTTTTCTAGTAAATGTTTTCTTTCCAGATCGACTGATACAGCTTTACGGACTTTCTTTTTCAAAATACATGAATATACCTTATTTTCCAATATTTTCCTTCGATTTTTTTTTGGTTTACTTAAATACTTTGTTTAGTTTTAATAATCGTCAAATAAGGAGAACGGAATTCGAAAATAAATTTGTGGTTGAGGTAGTTAAAAAAGATATTTTAAAAATAAACTTTTTTTTGAGGAAAAAAAACAAAATTACTGATTTTTATCCTTGTTTGAAAAGTTTGAAATATTTTTGAGCTTCTTTAAAAATGTACATATAATTTAAAACATAAGTATGTAATTAAAAAATTTTTAACTATAAAAACTCATTTACTAATCTAATCAGTGCTTAATTTTCCAATTAGTAATCTGTTAATCTATACCAGAAATAACAAACCTTATGCGATTAATATGCCAGTTAAATTACAATATATAATTATTGGGTACTTTGTGCAACATGTTATTTTTAAAAATAAATCTTTAAACCACTTTCAGTTTATAATCAACACTTTGATGTCAAACTATACACAACGTGATTCTAATAGTTACGCAATGTGTATCTATAGTTTGATGTCAAACCATAGTATCACATTGTGTAACTATATTTGCTGTCTAGTTATTAACTTGGTTCAATGCAAATCGAATAAATAGCATTTAAAAATATTTCAGTTTCATTTTTAGCCGAGATAAAATATTCCATAACTGGCTCTTTTGGTGGTAAGCAATAAAATAAAATTTAAAAAATTATTATTAGATATTTTTAGACTTTAATAGTATGAAAAATTATGTGTATTGACATAATTCAAAACATATTATTTATTGCCTTTAATTTTTTAGCTTAAAAATTTGTTACCTCTATACGCTTTTTATTTTTAACTGCGGAGTCTGTTCCGCCAGGTTATTTATATTTGTGTCAAAACTTGTCTATAATAGCGCAAAGATTTACTTAAACATAAGACAGGTTAGATTTTTACAGTGGATTGCACGCAACAAATTGTTAAGGCACCTGCTCACAGCATTGTACGAATTTAATTTTGCAATTCATTTTTCATGATTGGTAATATCGTTTGAGTTATCTCCAGATTTCATTGCAATCTTCAACTGTCCAAGGAAAATCACTCCCCCCTAAAATATTAACTTCCATATCTGAGGGCAGGGCATGATTTCATTTTTCAAAATCAGCAGCAAAGTTTGCTAGAATTAAAAAATATTAATAGAAAAATCTGGGTTCATGCAAGCTTTTTTTGAAACTGGTATCGTAGTACATTATACAATGCAGAGAATTCAATATATTTATTGCAGTGTGCAATAAAACGATTACTGAATGGTAAATATTAAATCATGTATTGTATGAAAGTTTAATATTCAATATGCGTGAATCTAAATACCTCGGTAGTATCAATATCATATTTAAAGTATCCTGTTTAAAATAAAGGGATTTTAAAATCGAGTGGAAATATCTGGGCTGTAAGTAAAACAATCGACTGTAACAACTGCTGAGTAAACGATTAAAAAATTGCGTTTATTTACGACGGCATGGTCGCGAATTGAACTCTTCAAAAAGTGATTAGTCAAATTTGCAATTCATGCGTCTTAATAACATCCTATTAAAAAATATTGTGATTTGAAAAGCCGTGAAAAAAGACTTTAAGAAAAGAAGCATAACTGCCGAAAAAATAGTCGGAAAATGATGTTTATTAACGATTCAATAGTTCTCGAAAAAAGCTTTTCAAAAAGTGATTACTTAAATTCGAATTTTTGGTGTTGCAATATGATTGTATTTAAAATACCGAAATTTGAAAAATCACGTAGAGATCAATGAAAAAACTATTAATAAATATCGAAAAAAAGGAGCAGAAAACGGGTAGAATTTACGAATGACTCGTCTTTAATCGAGAGCGTTAAGAAGTGATCACTCTAATTAAAAATTAGCGTGTCGTAATAACAACTTATTAAAAATATCGGAATTTGAAAAATAACATAAAAACGACAAATAAACGATTCGAAAATCCATATCATCAGAAAAAACTGACAATATTTGCTACTGCGTTTTTTTGTTATTAACATGTGTTTTTTTAACAAGCAATTTGTTATTTGCTAGTCGACGAAATCGCGTCCTGGTTTAGGAGTTCCTAAAGTAAACATTAAGTCCTAGAAAATGTCCTACTGGTACACATGAATTTGTTATTTGTTCATGTTATTATATTTGGCTAACTAAATGTAATAGGCTACATACAAAGTTTTGAAGTTATGAACACCAAACGGAGCTTTTCAGTTTCTTAGCTATTATTTCTCAGAGTTGTTTCAAACATTTTATTTTCACCATATTGCTGCATGGATTCCTAATTTTTTCTTTCCTTATTTTACATTGAAATTCAAGTTTGCCTACTTTAATATGACTTAAAAATTTAAATTAAGTACAAATAAATCATGAATTAATTTTAAGTAAACTTAGTTGAGGCATTTTTAACTTAAAAATACTTGTTTGAAGAGCTATTAATTTATTTAAAATGCGTTTCATGGCGATTTAAACAGTCTTTTTTTTTTAAGGTTATCACTGTGGAAGATGAAATTTAAAAAATTTTCTAAGAAGTCGATAGCAAAGATTTATGTAAGGCTTGTTTTAAATTTGAAAACGCTATAGCGTATTATTGTCAAAATGCTATTGATGTGTTTCAGCTTTTAGAAAGTAGCAAGAATTTAAAAAATAGTTTTGCAATTTTTTTGTTAGATTATTGCAAAACCTTAGAAACTGCAAAGATTTAAAAAAAAAAATTACTGAGCAGTTTCATTGTTTGCATTTCCGATGTCCTATAAATGACAGATAATTAAAAAAAAAGGGAAGGAAAAAAATATGTAAGATTTGCTACGTTCTTCTCAGGTTCAAATAATTCACATGTTCTTCACACTTCATTCAAATAATTTGCAAGATTTTGTAAAAATTAGAATATTAATAATTTTTTCTTAGTATGAATATTTTTGAGTATTTTTCCATAATTATTCAGTGTACGCTTTTGGCGTTTAATTTTTACTATTCATAATCACCATATTTCTCATAGAAAACCTATAGAGATTAACGAAACCCTAGTGATTTGTGTCAAAAAATTCAACTTCATTCTTTTGGAGTGTTTGACTACTTTCGTCAAGCATGATAAAAGTTGTGAAGTTCTTATATCTCAATGGCAGAAAGCTAAAGATAAATGTTTCCTTTTTTTTTACGTCAAGAAGAACGTTTCAGTTTCATAGCTATTATTCCCCAGAGTTGTTCCAAACATTTTATATTGACCTTACTGTTATGGATCTCTAATTTTTTATTTCCTTATTTTACATTGAAATTCAAATTTGGCTACTTTAGTTTGATTTAAAATTTAAAAAAAGTACAAATAAATGATTGTTTAATTAATTTCAGGTAAGCTTAGTCGATGCATTTTTATTTGATTTGACGAAGTATTAACTTTTTTTTAATGAGTTTTATGGTTGTTTAAACTGTTATTTTCTTTTTTTATTCATGACTGTGGAAGTTGAAATTTTAGTAATTCTCTAAGAAAGCAGTAGCTTGGCAAATATTTATATAAGATTTGTTCTAAATTTGAAAGAGCTATAATGTATCACTGTTATAAAATTGTTATGTTTTAACAATTTCGAAAATAGCATAAATTAAAAAAAAAAAAAATTCGCAATTTTTTATTAGATTATTTCAAACTTTAAGAAGCAATAAAGAATTTTTTTTAAAAAAATTTACAAAGTTACATTTTTTATTATGTCAATTAGGACTTATTTCCGATGTTCCTAATATGACAGATAACTTAAAATAGCGGAAGAGTATAAAAAAGTATGATTTGATGCATTCTTCTCAGGAAACTTATCCACCATAGTTTCAAAAAGAGTTAAAAGTTTGTTAAAAGATAGCACCGCTAACTTAAAACTATTAAACAATGTTTTATAGTTTAATCACTTTTGAAGTTATACTTCTTATGCGACTTCCAACTACGAAGCGTTAAACGTTTAACGCTAAATTTTTATTGGCCGGGAATCACGCGGTAGGATCCAGTTTTCCCTCATTCATTTCCATATTGTTTTGGTTCTCACTAGCATTAAAATAATAAAAGTCATAAAAGTATTGTTTTTTATAAATATTTTTTTAGTTTGTTTTGATACACATATAATTTAATAGGGTAGTATTTTTTATTTTCAAATTTAGTGGATAACAATTGTAAAAAATAAGTGAAAACAATCCCACGGTCAATGCGACGGATTTAAGGTTATGTCAAGGTAAGTGTCTTGTGAATATCAATTGATTGTTAGGTTTTCTCTTTTGAAATTACATTATGACGCATTCACATATATTATTAATACAAGTACATTTTCCAGGGCGAGACGATGAGGCAACCACAAGCACTTCCACTGGTTCAAGAGGTCCACGAGGGAAAAATGCACAATATTACCGTGATTACAGAGCACGTAAGCGAGCGGAACAGGAAAAAAAGTCGTTGAATAGAACTAGTGATCCTTCTACGACTGCTGATTCTTCTACAATTAACGTCGCAAGTTACGAAGTTTAACTTCTTCCGCGCGGAGGGACTCCACGCACTATTTTTTGTAATAAGCAACAAGGTTTAATCTTAAAACAAAAAGAACAGACGTATGAGCAAATATTTAAAGATCTGGCATGTAGTTTTATAGTTTTTTTTCGAGTTAGCAATACCATCTGTTGATTAACTTCGCAACTATTTTTGAAACTTGCGCAGAATAAAAATATAGGCTCCAAACAGCAAAACTTAGTTAAATGTACAGTTTGATTCTAATTTGTTTAATCGTTTTTTCAAATCATTGATTATTTTGAAAGTACCCTGTTTTAAACTATAGGGTTGCTGAAAGATACATTCAAATAATTTGCCAAATTTTATAAAAGTAGAGAATTAAACGTATTTTTGAGAATGAAAAGTATTGTTTTGCGAAAACACAGTTTCAAATTTACGTCACCAGTATTCGAAAAATTTGCTGTACATTTCTGATGTCTGTAAAATTTCGACTTAATCTTTTTGAAAATTGAAATGAAAACATCCGCGTGTTTAAAAATTATCACTGTGGTTTTTCCTGTTTAATGTTGCAGTTTTGCAGTTTTCCATATTATATTGATTTCATATACTTTTTCTTTAAATAAAAAAAAAAAAAAAAACCTCCGGGGTATATTTTTCTCTGAAACGCCAAACGCACTTGATCTTTCTTTTTATTTTTGTTTCTTTTTATTTTTGTTTGTTTCTCTTTCATTTCCTTTTTGTTTTTAATTCAGATGAAGTTTAGAATGCAACATATTCATCACAGTACAGTCGCTTCTAATTTTTGTGCTACTAAATTCTGCATTTAATTAAACGAAAATAACATATCGCGTAGCTTTTACGTAAAAAATAATATTTGCCACTCTTCAGTGTGTGTATGATTTATTGAATGCACATTTTATCAATCTATTTATTTGGCCTATCGACTTAAATCTCAATACATTCAACGAGAAAAACAAAAACAAAAATTATTTCAATGTCAGATGCATACATATGTATAAGTGTCTTGAATATCGAAGTGCTGCTGAACTTGTATAGTATTGATGTTGAAATTACTTTAGCTTTAATACATGAGTATTTCGAAATGCTGCTAATGAATGTCGTAGTATCGAAGCTTAAATAAATTGCTCTTCTAAAATTGGAAGTTCATTTGTGATTTGGAAATTTTTTGTGTGATACTGTGAAAAAGAAAAGTGGTGAAAAGGAAAACAAGATATTACCTTCGACGGCCATGAATTTTTCTGAAAATATGGACTGGAACGATGGAGCATCTGCGGAAACTTCGCACCTGTAAGTTCCTTCGGCTGATCTACTGGTGTTCTTTAGAAATACTGTTCCGTTTGATGATCGGCTCATCTGTAAGAAATGTATATACACATCAACTTCTGAATGTAAACTAAAAGAATTCCCCAAAAAGGATAAAATATCTACGTTTTTAATATTTTTAGGGCCATTTGTTTTTGTCGAGAATGTAAGTTTTTTTAGGCTGATCTTTCGATGTTCTTCATAAATACTGAATCCTGAAAGGATAAAATATCTACTTTTTTAAAATTTTTAGGAAATTTTTTAAAAAACTAGAATGTAAGTTCCTTCGGTCGATTTACTGGTGTTCTTTAGAAATAATGTTCCAGTTGATCTTCGGCTAATCTGTAAGAAATTTATATACACATAAATTTTTGGATATAAACTAAAAGAATTCTCAAAAATACTGAAGTATCTACGTTTTAAAACTTTTAGAGCCATTTTTTCTGTCTAGAATGTTATGTTAAAGTGTTTTTAGAATTGAGATTGATTTATAAAAATAAATTCATTCTTCTCATTACTCGAAATTAATTGTTTTGATGTTTAATAATTAATTAAATGTTTTTATGACCATTTTTTGGTGGACGGAATTTTCCAAATTTAACCTACTGTAATGAATTTGCCTTAAACTTGAATCTATAAATTTAGTATAACTGCAAATAAACTTCTGAAGATATGATCAAATGACCGAATGCGAAACAAGAAAAGAGAAAATAACTCCCCAGTGTTAACATCTCTTCTTGATCCCACTCAAACATGTACTGTTACTCATTTTATGTAAACAAAACCCTTCTGATATTTGTTTGTTATTCTGAAGTTGCGAGCAGATATCCGAACAAATCATAGGCGGGAAAACAGTTTCCCATCGAAATTTAAGAATTAGTGAAGTAGGTGGGATTTATAAGGTTAAAGGTATATCTAAGGTTAAAGTGCATAAAAAAGATTATAAAAAAGCATAAACAATAAAATAAGACAGTTTGTTTTAAAGATTATGGAAATGATCAAATATCTTTTAAAATACGCAACCTGATAAAAGCAAAAAATACAAAAGTAAAATATTTTTATAATTGTTGTCTTTAATGATATCAATCTCGACTTCTCAAACCCCGTCCTTTGGGGATGTTACTTCAAAAAATGTCGTTAAAACACCCATTTTTTATTTTAGATTTGGATTTTTTAAAAAAGTACCCCAATTTAATATACAGGTTTTTGTAATTTCGGTGCACAGATGGTGCTGTAATCGCAGGAGGGAAATAGGTTTCTGAATGTTTAGAATGAAGATATCTCAAGAAATCAAAGAAAAAGTTTCATAAACATGTTTGATATTTTGAAAACAAAGCCTATCTAGTGACAAACTCGACCATCGTCTAACTACAGGAGTGAATTTTGGGTGGGGATTGAGTTTAGAGTTATTAGATAGGTTCCACGACCTCAAAAACACCTTGATGATCATCTCGCATTTGTAATTTTTTGTCGAATTCAGGTTGTACAACATGTTGCTGTTTCTAATGACACTTAGGCAAGCAAAGCTCGCCAGCCATTGGCCTTTTGTGAATTAAAGTCAAGAATGCTACCTTTCTTTTGATATGAGTGTACGCAAGGGTGAAAGTACGTCCCAACTCAGAACCCCACTGATAGATGGCAGCACCACTTATTCGTGAGGCCACTTCCTCAATTTTGACTTAGATCTAAACGGGAAAGAAAGTTTCTCCAGATTCCTGGCACCCATGGCACTTCTCCGCGATCGACCATAGGACTTTCGATTCCACACGATTCCGAGTACGTATATCGCATGTACTCGGTGGGTCTTAGCGGAGAGCGGACTACTGGGCTACCACGGGAGTCCTTTGTACAACGTGTTTGTCTTGAGTACATCCCAATGTGGTTTGAACTTGGCGCAGTATAACTGATTCTAGTCGATGTTTCATTAAACTTTACATTTAATTCAATCTCAAATCAAGAAGTAAATAGAAAAGATTTTGAAAAAAACAATTTAATATTTCTCGACAAGAGCTGTTAATTTATCGATCAATATTGCATCTGGTTTGAATTATATAATAAAGCATTAAAAACTTAAAATTGACGTACAACACACTTGCATTGAAAATGAAGAGTGGCTCAAAGGTCCTAAGCTTACAAATGCTTATTTACTTTTTATTATTGAGTTATTTAAGATATTTTCAAAACTAGTTATAAAAACACGGGGAAACGCTTTAAATAACTTGGTTTTTTACATAAATCTTGTACTTAATTCAAATCATGCAAATGAAGCGCTGAAAATTTAAAACTAACTTATAAAATACTTGTATTGAAAAGAATAAAAAGCTATCATAAAGTATCGGCTTCACTGTAGATCATAAGCTAAGAAAAAATCATTTATTTTTTATTTACTTTTTACTGAGGTATATGAAATATATTTTAAAACTCCATTAAATATTTGATAAAATAATGCCAAATTATTTTACAAAAGTAAACAATTCATTATTTAAAAATCAAGTTTAAAAAATATCTATATTTGCTTAAGAGATGTAGTTTCAAGTTATTAAGAAGAGTTATTTTTACTAGAACTAGAAAATTACGTAGGACCTAAACTAAAACTGTAACCGAAACCCTTTACAGCATTCAAAAATATGTATTTATCAAATACGTGAAATCATTCAAAACAGTAAAATATGTAATGCATATATAATAGATGGAATGCCCTGAAATTACAGTTTAAACAATACTACAGAGTCAAAATTAGTAAAAAATATTTTAGTGTTTCTATAAAAAATATAAATTCTTTTCTGTAAAATGTTTTTAACCTCATAATATTTATTTGAAAATATGATGTATGAAAATATGGTTAAGTATGCAATAAATATTTTTATTTTCTTGATTTGCTGACAGCATTTGCTAAAAAAATCTTTTAGCTAAAAATTTGTACTTTTAATTTAATTTAGTTATTCCAGAAAACAAATTGAAAAATTATTTTTGAAGTGTTTTTGGCTTTAAAAAGGGAAGGAGATAATATATTCTTTAAATTTATTCTCAATAACTAAGTCATCAATCATAATTACTTTTACAGATATCAGAACTCTTTATTTTTAAAGCATGAATAAATTAAAGATAAAAGCTTTACTTTTCTTTCCCTTTTTTAAATTTATTATCTTAAGTTCATTTTATAAGATCATGTTAAGTTATTAATAAGTTATATGTATAGCTAATTATATCTAAATTAATTATCCTGTTTTGACAAATATGTATCTTTTAGAAAAAAATACCACTTAAAAGTCTTAATTTTGATTTTAAATTTAGTTACATAAATAATATTATATTGTAGAGTTTTGCGGTTTTTATTGGTTGTTTTAATAGTTAAAAAATGCTATTATTGTTTGATCGCGAGGAAATATTTTTAAAAAGTAGTTCAGCTTTTCAAAAACTTTTAATAGTTTAAGATATTTCGAGTGTATCTTGAAAATTTGTATGCAATTATTATGAATATTTGTTTCGTTTGATACTTACGATTGTTTTCTATCATTATTTTAGTGATACATTGGTAAATATTCAATTATGCAAACTGCAATGAGTGATAATCCTATTTATTCATATATTTCTGCATGATAAAACTAAATTACCCATGGTAATAACTTTTGCTTTAAGAAATGGAATTAACCTTCTAGTGCACGGAAATGTAAGAGATATGTTTGAAACGAATTATGTTTTCTTTAAAAATACCGATAAATGTAAGAAATCTCATCTTTAGCTATTTCTTCGTCTCCTTTTGATCTATTACCTGTAGTTGCATGAATTCCGATCAGGTATAGTTCAAAATCCTCTATATTGAAGTATTTTTTGCCTTGATTGCAATTTTGCAATGAGATAAGAAAAAAAAAAAAGGTTTTGACAGTTATTTTTAAAATTATACATTAATAGTGGTTATAGCGGAACACCCTCTATACATGATTTAAAAAAGGACTGAGTGGTCTTACATCTACATCGACGTCTCTTATTTCGAAAAATTGATTGGCTGGCTTGTCTTTAGGTAGGAAACGAAAGAATTCTATATCGTCTTTGTACCACTTGACTGAGTAAAGATCTTCTTGCTCTGCGTCAAAAACACAAACGAGTCGAACTACTTGACCAGCCTCGATACTCTCTGGTACTTGTAATGCTTTGATCTGTAGCGTCAGCACACCTGAAGAGAAAAAAAAATTAGTTTGTAGTGATTCAAAGCAATACCAGATATAACCATCATTTTGATTAGAAACATGTTTTTTTTTTTAAATTTACGGTTATAAATTGAAATAAAGCGCACAGTACAGGGTGTTCAAAAATGTTGTGTCAAATGTTTAAGGGAGTTTGGGAGTATCAAAAGACTAGAGAGTTATAAGCAACCTACGACCGGTAGCTTCAGGAGTAGCTGAGATAGAATGTCATGGGAGGACAGAAGTGAGTGATTTGTTTTATTTTTACATCGGTGTTGAACATCCGACTCCATTCTGAGTTTACTATTATCAATGTTCTGCTCCGTAGCCTTGTAATTTTTAACTCAGTTCGAGGACAAGTGAATTCTTGGATCAAGCGTTCGGAGAAACTAGCCTTAGCAGAGGACTATTTTTTGTTAGAAGTAACCCATCTTAATTTGCATGAATAGCAAAAAACCGTGAAAACCTTCCACGGTTAGTCTGGCGCCAAGGGGGTAAGGGGCGGGAACAATTGAAAATCTCTGAACTAACCAACTGATTTTAAATAGCGTGCTAAATAAATACTGTTTAAGAAGTTAAAAATGTGCTCAAAGTTTGCGCCATCAGACGCATCGCATACTGGACACAAATAGAGCATTGATTTGCAAGACTGATTTTATGTGACTGCATCAGCATCGCGGATGAGTCTTACTACGAGATCCATATCGCTGTTTATAAATGAGAATTGTGAGGACTCCACACAGAAAGAAAGCAAAGCCCGATGAACCGGTGAGTGGAGAAGGAAACGCAAGTCGTGCTATTGGTACATACCAGCATAGTAGTAATGGGAGGAAGAGCACCCGCTGGTGGAATATACTACCTAGAGGGACAATTGCTTATGCAGGAATTTTTTAAAAAGGTAGATGGTTCCTGGTTCACGTATGCTCTCTTACACTACTTGGTGTAAAGTATCCGCCATCATGTTTCATCAGTAACGCTAAAATTTATAATCACAGTAATGTAAGATACACATAAGAGTCAGTAAAGCTAATTTAACAAAACAATATGAGGCAAGAATCATTAATTTAGAATGCAATTATACACTTATTCTGAAAATAAAATTAGTTTGTAAATCAAACATATACGTAGAACAGAGAGAATAATAAGACAAATTCGATCTAGGTTTTGATAGAAGGGAAGCGGATAGAAATTATGCATTATAAAATCCTTTAATACAGTTCTCAGAAATTTAAAAATTAAAATATACTTATCTTTATTACACAAATAAAAGCATACATACTTAACTACGAATATTTGTTTTTGGTGATGAATATCAGCGTTGAAAGTGAGAAGAAACTGTCGCCAGCTCATTGCCGATATTCTACTTGGCGTTTTTTGAATTTTTGATATCATCATTATAGGTGTTTTTGGAAGTAAAATGAATTCTCTTACGGTGTAAAAGCGTTGTTGTTGTTGTTGGATTCCTCTTGGTCAGCCGCAGGCTAGACCAAGTCAATGAGCTCGAAAGTCTACAGGAAATCAAAAACAAGCAAGGGGCCAGAGTAGAGGTCTTTCCTCTCCAGGCCAAGACAGTGTAAAATGTGATCGGGAGAAGCCTGTGCAGAGTTACACCTCGTTCACGTAGAATAGGTCTTTCGCCCAAGCTCAAAAGAGAGACACCTGATGGGTTCACTTATGAGCCTACTTATAGCGGACTGTATGGCTCTATCAGCCCCGATGGTAAGTGCCCCACCAGGAATCCGTCCATTGTACTAAGAGTGGGCCGGAGGGATATTCCATAGTTGTTGGTTAGTGGTTTTGATCTTGGAGCAAAACTCAGGGAAGGTCAAAGGTGAAACTGTGCTATCAGAAGCTTCCTGCTTGGCCAAAAGATCAGCATTTTCATTACCAAAGAGGCCTATGTGAGAGGGAATCCATTGAAAGAAGATTTTACGTCGATGAGAGAGTTGTTTAATTTTATTAAGTATAGAGACAGATGTCTTGTCGCCAGCCTTATTCCAGTTACTTAAGTTCTGTATGGCACTACGACTATCGGATAGGATCCAGATATTAGCGGATGATGTTATAGACCCAATAGCGTTGAGTGCCTCTTCGATGGCAATTAGCTCAGATCTAAAAACAGAGCAGAAGTCTGGATTCTTAATCGTAAGTTTTCTAGAAAAGTCAGGAGCCTTAATGAAAATTCCGCTACCACAAGAACCACGGTCGTCTTTGCTGCCATCAGTATAGATGAGGATATCTGTGGCTGGTGTTTGGTTAATTATTTCAAGAGCAAGTTGGCGTAAGTAATCAGGCAAGTCTTACTTTTTGTTAGTATGAGTTCCAAGATCTGGCTGGAAATGCACCCCAGGAAAGCCCTCCATGGGATTAAAGATTTTTCTCAAGGAGTGACTCTCAACATTCATCTTTAGTAAGTCCTTCAGGTGAATACGAGAGAAAGGGCTGTCTCTTTTCAATCTTTGTTTGTTTGTCCAATTACGGAAATAATTTGCAGTGCGGTTAAAAACACCAAAACTGTAAAGCTTGTTAAAATACTTAGCCAGTAACCCATTTCTTCTTAACTTTAAAGGCTGGATATCCCATTCATATAAAACCAAGTCTGTGGGCCAACTATGCCTCATGCCACTAATAATGCGAGCAGCACTAGATTGCACTCTCTCAAGTTTTGCTAAGTTAGTGGCTGACGCACAGAAGTAAATCTGGTAGCCATATTCCAGAATAGGTCTTATCAAGGAGGTATAAGTTGATCTAAGGGTATAGGCATTTGCACCCCAATTTCTTCCAGCTATATATTTCAAAAGGTCTAGTCTTCTTATGGATTTATTAACCACATGATCTATATGTCTATTACTCAGGATTTCTAGATCCGAAGAGTATCCCAGATACTTTGGATGTTTTTCATAGGGCAGTGATTGGCCATTCATAGTGATGTTGGGCTGATAGTTATATAGCCGGTTAATCGTGAAGGACCTAGTAATTGATTTTGACAAATTGAAACTCAGTTTATGATTCTCAGCAAAATTCTGGACTTCAGAGAGGGTGTCATTAATATCAGATTCCGTATTATTTAATTTTAAATGTTTAGATTTAAATGTTTTTATTTAAATTTTATCCGTTAAATCGTATATGGCCGCTAGAATTGGTGTTAATCCGGAATGAAGTGTTCCTTCATACAATTTTTTTGGGGGGATCAACATTATATTCTAAGAGATATTACACCACGGTTTTTACGGTGTATGTAACACATGAAAGAGAATAAAAATGTTTGTAACTTCAGCTTTGTTCTACATTTATGAAATAAGATTGAATTTTGAATTGTATCAGTTTCAAAGATTATATTTTTCATTCTCTAAAAAGTATTATTATTATTTTTTTTTGAGTTATCAAACTCAGTCAATTTAAATATTTCACTGTAATTTAATGATATTGATTGTTTTAAATTGCTATAAGACTGCTGCATATTTAGTATTTGTGCAACGTAGGCATAAAATTTATGATAAATAATTTTCAATTAAACAGGCTAAAATTTTATGTTTCTAAAAAAAATCACGCAAAATAAAAATATCCTTTAATAAAATTACCTTGAAAACAATTTCATTTCAAAGAATTTTTTAACTATTTTTAAATGATTGACAAATAATTAAATTTTCGAAGATTTATTAATATCAAAATAGTTTAAAAGAGTACACATTCTCATCTGTTGCAAAATTTCGGCTTAAAAGCTTTATTAATGACATTTACATAAAATAGGGAAAGAAAGAGTTAAAAACAACATAATATTAAAACTAAACTCAGTGGCGCGACAGCCCATAGAGGGCCAAGGCCTACTGTGCCCATCTCAGTTTTCTTGACCTTGGGCTCTAGGGTGCTCTCCGGTTAGGTGGCTAACCGAACGCGAAACCCCCAGTGTTTAGTCCCCAAGCATGCTTGGTACTCATTTATCGACCCACTGAAGGGATGAAAGGCTGAGTCGACCTTGCCCGGCCCGAGGATAGAACCCAAGACCTGTGGCACGGGAGCGGAAAGCGCTACCACTCAAACACCGGGCGTTTTCAACATAATATTAAATCAGCATAAAAAAATTACATACTAACAATAAAATCAAAATTTTATTTGCTAAATAAGTCACCTTAACTTATGAAATATAACATTACTATAAGAACCTGTAATATCAGTATAGAATTATTAATTGATTTAATACAAGCTTTATCTCTAAAGAAATGAATTAAGAATCTTCGTAACTTTGTAATTTATGCGTAGTGAAGCTGTTTTGTAGATGATGATTTTTTAACACAGCAGACAATAAAACATTGGTTTTAGAATATTTAAATGTTTTTATTTGATAATTAATATACTAAAAGCTTTTAAAAATCCAAAAAAAAAAAAATTATGTATATTAAAAGAACGATGATTTAAAATGCTAGTAATTATTGTAGTAACACTACCTAGATAGGTCAAATATTATCTAAGTTAAACCGGAAAAAGAATTTAAAAAAAAGGAAATTTGCTGCAATCCTTGTAAACATAATGCTTTAATAGCAAAAGAATATTTTCACAAGGAAAATTCAATGTTTCTAAGTGGTTTCATTTCTTTATACTAAGTGGGAAGATTAAATAAAATCACGCAGTTAAATTACCAAAAAAAAAAAAAAAAAATAATTAAAAATCTCCCCACTTTTATGCATAATAAAATATTGTAAAAGTCCAGATATGTATTACATGGTTTATCCTTTAATGCGCGGACAATTCTTCCCAATACTAGCTTCCACCGTATACTAGCTTTTCTAGAAGTTCCAGTTCATTTAACAGTATTTTTTTTTATGGAATGCTTGGAACATGCTCTTATTTCTTTGTTTTAGAGGCGATTGATTTTCTTAAAGTATGTAATAAGTAAGCATCTAAATCCTTTCTTTTCGAATGATTTAAATGCAGTTCCGAAATGTAACATTTTTTATTCTTTTTCATTATGTTTAACCTTACCAAAGTGAACCACATAGACACTGATTACTTATTGAATTCAGGCAGAATCCACTGCAATGTTTGAATGATTAGCTAAAAAGCTGTTTCCTCTAAGGTTAAATAAGCTTACCAGACAATGCAGGAAATTTCTCAATGCATAATGGAAAGTTCCCTTCCTTCACAATAGCTTTTATCTCTCTAATAGGTCTCAAATTTGGCAAGGTGTCTCAAATTTGCTCCAAAAAGCATTTAAGTAAGGTAGAGATTGAGAATTAGATCGAAACTTATGACAAGAAATACCATCGAACACTAGCACACGTGGCGCAGACAGTTAGAGCTTCTAAAAAGATGGTACAGATTCGATTCTGACAAGCGATTAAATAATCAGCCAGTGTATGTAACTAGGCTCATGTCAAATCAGTCGAGGTAAAAAGTTTGGTTATGGCGAAGAAGCATGGAAAAAGGGATATTATCGCAGTTGCTATTCACATCGTCTAAACGGAGTCAAAATTTCTTGGTATTCTTAAAATTCACTTAAAAAGATAGAGCTCTAAAAAACGGAGCTAGATGGTCGGCCATAGTTTTTTTTAAATAGTTAAGAAGCTAAAGCCATTTATTTTTGAGAAAAATTAACTTCGTTTTAGTTCCTAAACAGTTAAATTTGTTTTTAAGAGATCAAGGGAAAAACGTTGCGTAAAAAAGTGTTTTCAAAAACTATATAATCGTTTTTTTGGGATCCCACTGACCTTCTTTCAAAAAAGCAATAAACGTTCTTCACAAATGATAACTGATTATTAAGCATCCCTCAGCTTCCAAGAAGTCATTTTACCCCCCCCCCCCCCCCCACCAGAAAAAAATTTCCATTTTACACTATGGAAACTCTCCTTTGCTTCTTTACATTCTCACTTATGATCCGATGCTCCGACGACGAACCAATTACTTGACTAATTTAATTGTCTTTAAATTGCCCCAAACAGAGAATTATCTGTTTGTGATATATAGTGATATTTATAAACATTTGGAGATATTAATAGGGGAAGAACCTTAGAGTAGGAATAGGGGGAACTCTGATAAGTATTGGGGATATTCCTTCTAAAGATTTCTAATGGATCACTAATCGTAAAGCTACCATCTAATGGATCACTCATCTTAAAGTCGTCGAAAAAGTTTTTTTTCTTTTATTTCATTTCAACATTTAAATATTTTATTTATTCCAAAATTTTAATTCTTTAAACGGTTTTTGTTTTCTTTTATTTTAATTGATTATTAATCGTTTAAATTGAAATTATAATTTTTTTTTATTATCTGTTTTACAATATATTTGCCATAGATTTTTAAACATTTTATTTATTGCTTTATTACTTTATCGTTCCATCATCATCAAAATAAATCGTTCAGGATCTTTACAATCGAAATATTTTCCGATATAAAAATGTAACCGATCTTGTAATCATTCAGTAGAATTAGAATTCTGAAGAAGATTAAAAACAAAATATATTATTAAAGTTGGCTCATTATGTGTCACAATTCCTTACCTAACTTTCTTTTTATGCCAACATATTTTTATACTATATTTTCTTTAGAAAATTTTAAACGTATGCTTTGGTTACTTTTAAATGGTTACTTTTTTATTATGCACAAAAAAGTAAAATTTTTTGTACTCCATTCAATAAAATTAGAAGACTGAAGAAGCTTAGAAACAAAGGGTTGGTTCATTATGTATCAAAATTCACACACATAATCTAGGCTTTATCTATGCCATCATATTTTTTTACAATATTCTAATTAGAATATTTTAAATGTATAACATTCTTATAAAAATAATCATATAACTATAATATGACCAAAAGTGTAATTTATCAGAGAAAACTTTGGCCTTTGGAAAAATATGGACCATTGCTAACAGAAAGCAAAGTCAAAATACAATTCTTTAATAATTGATGTCAATTTGGCAGACAAATGTATGAGATGAAATTTTAGTAATAGAAGGAAAACATAACATGAATGTAATAAATATGCTTTGTGTATCGTAAAAATCTGTACCCTGAAATTAAAATTTTATTTACATTGTAAACTAATAAATAAGTAAAAATTACTTAAAATTTCGTGGTTGACTTATAATTTAATGCCTTTGCTTTGACTTAAACTTAAAGCAATACATTACAAACAAAACAATGCATTAAACTTTTTTAAAGCAATATTTTCAAACAAAGAATAATATTTATTATAAATGTAGTAGAAAATTAATTTAATAAGGATAAAATTTTTCGTAAACTGAATAATACCTAGATGATTATTGGAGATGTACGTGGAATATTTACAAGAAATCTAGCCTTTGATGAATAAAATGAGCTCATTTTAAAAGAGAATAGCAAATTTTTTACATAACTTTATTAACTAGTTAAATTTACGAAAAAATAAGTTCCAAAAAGAGAAAAATGGTTAAAATAAAACAATATGTGGCAGCAATTTTTATAAATTTATAATATTACTTAAAATTAAATTCTTTTAATCCGCAGTATAAGTAGAGATTAAAATTAAGGACATAAGTTTCATGTTTAGCATTTATAACGTCAATGCGAAGAAAAAACAACTTACCTAATAATTAAATAAAAATATATACTGTAGAAAAAGATATTTAAACAAGTTATTTCTTAATAAATTAAGCTGATTACAAAATCCTTTCCAAAGGAAGTTACTTGTTTGAAATGCAAGTTGCTTTAAATTTAAGTAAATTTATAAATATTATACACATTCTATGATCAAATAACTAAATTTTTCTAATAGTTAGGTTTTGGTTTTTTATACTTTCCTACAATATTTTGCAATATTTTATCTATTAATTCCCTACATTTTTTTCCAATTTTTAATGCCACAAAAAAAAGAAAAATTACTTGGTAAAAAGACAGTTTTTGAAGAAAAGACTAATTATTCATATTTTAGATAAATAATTATTTTTGATTAAAACTTCATTTGTGTATATTAAGATCAAGATATGCGTAAAGCTTGCTAATAAACATTTAACTTTTAAGCATATATTTTTTTAAACACATTTCTGAAATAAGAACCCATTACGCTAAGAATAGACAGTTTTAAAAAAATGAACTTTTAAAAACGTCCAGTAAAACAATCTGTGCAGGATTAGGAATTTTCCTGCACTTTTTGTTACTTGCAGTAAATAACGTTACTAAAAACAATTATTGCATCATCAAAAACAAAATTAATGTTCTAAATCAATAAAACTCTTTAAAAGAAAGGCACATTATTTTTTTTCCTGGACTTTTTGTTCTACCACCAATGTTATTTCGTTACTTGTAACGAGAGAGAATTGCAAATAAAAAATATATCGAAGAGGCTATACTTTAAAATAAATATCTAAAACATATTAATTCACATTTTGAAAACTAATTGGTTATTCAATACTTTGCCATTGGAATGATTTTTAATCTAATGTTAATGGAGAAATAAAATGGAAGAATCGCGCTTAGTTGCCTTTAATTAAAAACCTCCCCTTTCACCTTTCTCCTTACGATATAAGAAAGGATCTGAAATAGATAACAGAAAAACAATGTGACAACTAAGAGATTATTTCGAGCAAGGCTTAATAATTACTATTTTATCGACCGCCATTTTTTCCCCCTTTTTAACTTCGATTCTTTCTAAAATCGTCTGCAGGAAGGAAGAACGTTTTTTCTTCCTTTTCATTATTAATCTCAGTTTTGTTTTCCAAATTTAATTAGGCGTTCATATTGTTTTATCTCTTGGAAAAAATTATTAAATAGGAAAATTTTTAGATTTTTTTTCATTCACATTTAGAGGGTCTTCGTTTATTTATATGCTAATCTTAAAGAAAAATGGCTTTTCGAAGGATTATTTCTTTCAAAGTAATGGGCGTCAAATTAAAGTTGTTGTTATTTTTTTTTCCTTTTTTCGTCTAAGTCTGTTTTTCGATGAAATTAGAAGAAGAAAAAAATGATTTTTACTTTTTAATTTTTTGAGATTTTATTTACAAGAGAGGTAAAGAATTATCCAAGTTAACTTTTTATTATTTTTGATATTGAATATTGCAAGGATATCAATTTGCTCTTCATTAAAATTTTTTAAGAAAATATTTTTAATTGAATTCAAAATATTGTTTTAATCATCGCTATAAAGGCTTTGATAAAGGTGTTTTTATTCATTATTTTTAATAAATACTATTACTAATTTGAACTGTTAGCAAATATGAAAGATAAAACTAATAATTGTTTAAGTATACAGGAGGTCTGTATGAAAGTTTATTACCAAATATTTTTGAGATTAATCACAATGAAAGTTTTGCGGATTATTGCAATGAGTTAAGGCTGTAAGCTGTAAGGTTTTTTTTTAGGAAAACAATCATAAATATAATATAGAAAAGATTTAATTAGATCATCTAAAACAAACTTTTAAAAGTAACTCATTTTTCAGTAACATAGGAAAATATGTGTTATATAATACCGCGAAAACCTCTTGGCAATCTCTTTATTTTAACTTACTTGATATCATTTTTATATCTTTATCTTAATTTAAGCTCCATTTGGTTTCGTTGTAATGAGTTCACAAAAGCGTTTCTGTTCAGCTTATTTAGAACGTTTCCATCTCTTATTACAATAAACTATACATTCGAATTCAGGTTTTAAGCAATATTACATCGCTGTACGTACACAGGGAAGAGATTCTGGTAAAATGACTCCTAGTAAATGATATTTCTAGTAAAAAAAAAACACATATAATTCTGGTTAATAATACCAAAATATACGGTATTTAAGATATTCCTTTCGTAATTCTATAGTTCATATGGAAACGGTTTACCGGAAATTCTGGTTTCAAAAATTATAGTTCTTAATACAGCACATTTAATAAACAGTTGAAAACTGAAAAGTAAATTTAACTGAATAATTGGCTCTTGTGCGATGTTCTAAAGCAGCATCATAAAATTACGAAATTTAATAACTTTACCAAATTTTGTCACATTCTATAAAGCTCCCATAACGTCAGAAACATGGTATACGTTTCAATATTTTGGTAGATTTGACCATGCTTTTTTCCCAGTGTAGTCGTTGCAATCCTATTCATAGATGTGAGTTTATTTCCCTGCTAAATTCTTTCAGCGCAGCTCTTCATCTGCCGATCATGATTTCTATGAGTCATTTTATATTATGAAAATTTTAATAATTTAGTTATTGATCTAGTATTTACGTACTTTCAAAAAGTTTGAAATATATTCTAATGTGATTCCAACATTTTTCAGTTCCTTCCAAAACCATTCACACTTGTTATCTCTCTTTTTTTAATATCCCATGTAAAGACACGGTTCCTAGTAGAAGCATTATTGGCTTCCGTCAGTATGTGGGTTGGTGAATATTTTGATCAAACTGCGTAGGGGCTGAGTGTGCATGTTATCGTTAAACTGTTTTACCGTGAAGTTCTCGACTTCACGTGCAGATCGCTGGGTTTTTAAAGCAGGATGTCATCCTCTCTGTAGACAGTCAAAATTTTGAAGACAGATTGTCTTCGAAGCATTCTCAAGGATGTTTTCCATCCCCATTAGCGCAATAAGCAGTTCTAGTGTGACATAAATAAAATGCCTACCTACTTCTCTTTTTTAATTTTCTTGCTTAAGTTTAATTCTTTTCCTCTACTGGTTAAACCATTAGTGGGTATTCATCAAGGAAGGTCATTATTCATAGATTCAAAGCTATAGTATGTTCATTTCTATAATTTCTTTTGTGCTTTATTCGCATAACTTTGCTTTAATTTTGTATTACGCAGCATAAAGTGTATCTTATGCTTGTTTCTTAACATTTCTACTGTCATTTGGTGAGTAGTCATCACGGAAGGTCATTGTTCATAGATTCAAAACTATAATAAGCTAATTTCTATATATTTGTTTGTGCTTTAATCACGTTGCTTTGCCCTAATTTTGTACTACGCAGCATAAAGTGTACCCCATTTTCTTTTGGATAAAACACAACATTCATTCATCAAATTTTTTTTTTATCTTTTGAATACTTCACTTGTTATAATAAGAACTCCTGAATTATATATTTAAATCTCCTATCATTAATTCAAGTGAATAAGTGTTACATGATGTCGCAGCACTCTTTTTGTCTTTAACTTGTTTGATTTCATATTTATTTTATGTTTATTGTTACAATACGGAAAAACGTTTGGTCAAAATTACCAGAATTATGGTAAAATTTACCGTCTGGCTCTATCGGAATACCAAAAAGGCCAGTAATTTTTACCGAATTGAGTTGGCAATGACCTTCTGGTAAAATTAACAATAAAATATGATTTTAGTACCATGCTGTTTGGAAGTAAATGTGGTAAAATTTAGCAATTGTAACCAAATGTTGGAAAATTTAACAGCATAATGTTGTATAACTTGACACGATACAAAAGTTTTCAGTTTAATATCCTCTATTTTATTTAATAAACACTTTTTAACTTCTTTTGTTGTCAGTTAAGTGTTCTTTTCCCTTTCATTCTTATGTCAACCCAACTTTTAAAGCTATTAAAAACGTGTATTTGTGAACATAAAAATGCTTGGACAAGATTGAACTAAATTAGTAGTTTAATTGTAATGCATTGTGGCTATGTCCTAAAATGAAAGCATAGATATAGAGGATTTGAATTCCACCACAACCCTGGATGCATCTAATTATTTATATAATTGCTTATATTTACATACACATACGTGGGCTTGTATGCTCATTACAAGGCTCGGGCTATATGTCCTTGCTGAGTCTAAATACAGATAGCAAACGATAGAGAAAAACATCACAAATATATATCCAGGGAGACGGTGGGTTTCGAACTCTCTACCTTCATATTACAATAGGTGCCTCTTTGCAATGTTTTTCTAGAATTTCAACAATCTGTTTACAAGGGTTTATAAATCGTACTTTGTAATGAACATATAACTCTGCATATGTATGTGTAACAATAAATAAATTTATTTTTGGAATAGTAATTGTTTTCTTTATTTTTAACAATTGCCTATTTAAAATGAGTGTAGCGTGTTCGAATCAAAGCTTAACCATGAATGTGCAGCAGTAAATAAATAAATTTGATTAACTTTACATATGCAGGTTCATGCGCTTAATCTAAAGAGTGCCTTGTCTCTTGCTGAACAGATAGGTCAAAAATGAAAAAAAAAACAGTACAAATATATTTAACCCGCTGCCTCTACGCTTCAGAGCGTAGGGTGAAAGGACAACCCCCTTTGACAATAGTGGTCCCTTTATTGTATGGTGGTTTTACTTGCATATCATCGCACAGTTTTGCGGTTCTGCTAGCCGTTCTGAAGTGCAACGGGTTCGAATCCCGCAGTAATACTAGATGTAAATTCTTGCTGCCTTTCACAAAATTGTGGTACCTGTCTTTCAAATTGAAAATAGTTTTCAAACATTTTTTTGCATTTACGAAGAAACCCACGCATGCAAATAAATAAATAAATTCCACCACCCTAATAAGACATGGATGAAATAGACATCATAGACATATGACTAGTTGAAATTCTTAATGTCTTGCAGCAGAACGCAGCAAAGAGTACATTTCTATCTCTCGCTGTTTTTTCTCAATTGATTTTTTAAGTTATGCCGGCCAGGTGGCCGAGCGGTCAGCGTGCCTGACTGTGGAGTCAATGGTTGTGGTTTCGAATTACGCTCAGGGCATTGATGTTTCTCTCTATGTGTTGTTCTCTTTAGTGTGATGTGTGAATGTGGCCCACCCTATAAACGGGTAACTGTGGCAGTGTGGCGTGGGTATTGTTGCTCGCCTCCGTGACTTAGGTTCACAGGTGCCCACTGGGTAACGTTATGATTCTTAATATGTGATATAATGATTCTTCCAAGGTGAAGAATGAAAATTCAGTGCCTGCCGTAAAAAAAATAAAATAAATAAAAAACTATTGGCCATTTTTGGAATACAAATATCACACAACTAAATTTAATTAAATGTAATTTAATTGAAAATGCATGGATATTTTTCGAATATTTTTTTAGATTAGCTAAAGTTTCATTTCAGATTTAAAAAAAAAAAAAAAAAACAACAGTTGTTAATTTAAATTAAAAAAACGGAAACTGTTTATATTTCATAATATTTGGAAGGAAATGTATTTAATAATGCGCCAAAATAGTTGTTGGATATATGCTTTTCCCTTTTGTTTAATAACTATTGTAGCGTAAAACAGGAATGGATTTTATCGTGAAAAACGTTATTAGCAGGCACAACTATGATTATTTATTAATATTGATTTTTTTTCTAAAGACCTATTAGTTATTAATGATTTCGAAAGTCACAATGTTTTAATGAATATTTAAGAAATGATAAAAATACTTTTGCATCAAAATTAAAACAGGGAATAAATACGAGACTGCACGGAACTTAATATAGTTAAAAAATTGTTTTAATACAAAATTTTAACAGAAACAAAGAGGAAAAAATATTTTTAAAATAATTGCCTCATATAAATTTAATTTTGCGGTACCCACTAAAGCTGAAAAAACAATTTCTTAGAATCTTCTGACTTTTTTTAACTACTAGCGAAGAATACTTTAATACTATGAACTTCAAATACAATTTCCGTTTCCAATAATTTATTTAATTTTTCAGTTTCAATGTTTTAATCAATATTTGAGAAATGATATAAATACTTTTGCATCAAAATTAAAACAAGGAGTAACCTGAAATTACACGGATATAATTTAGTCAAGAACTTGTTTTAATACAAAATCTAAACGTAAACAAAGGGAAAACAACTATTTTTAATTTATTACTACTATTATTATTTTCCTCATATAAATTCAATTTTTTACCCACTTAAGCTAAAAAAAAACAATCTCTTAGAATAGTCTGACATTTTGAACTACTAAAGATCATTTTAACAATATAATTTTTAAATACAATTTTATGAAATTAATTTTTTATGTCAATATTTATTTTGGTTGAAAATAAATTCCTCTTCAAAAATAAGTTTTGCATATACCAGAAGATAATTAAAAACAGTTATGATATTTTCCGTTATGCTCTATAGGAAAAATAGATTAATATTATATTTTGAATTTTAAGTATTAAAATTAATTTGAAAAATAGTAAACGCACGCTATGTAAAAGAAACAATAAACCCTTCTTTTAATAATCGAATCCACCAATTTGATTTTATAAAACTTTTTCTGTAAATCTATAAATGTTTTTGGAGTTCGCCTTAATTTACTGTTTTAAATATGAATTGAATGTATTTCACTTCTTTGCAGTAAAACTTTAAATTGTTTACACGTGTTTTTTTAATTTTCTGTTTTCAAGAAATTTTTTTAAATTTTCTTGATTGTACGAGTTACTTGATTTTGTAGAAAAAGTTAAAACTCAATTAAAATTTTTTAATCAAATAAATATAATACGATTTAATAACTTTTTTTAAAATCTTTTCCACATAACCAAGAAATAGTAAACTCTATGTAACAATACAATAAACCCTTCTTTTTAGAATTGAATCCACCAAATTCTTATCAGATAAATTATTTTTATTGCTCTATTTTATGTGTTACAATTTATCATTAGCTTATTATTAGTTATTCTTCTTCTCTTAGTGCAAAAATTCAGATTATTTTAAGAGAATGTTCATTTTTTTAATTTTAGTGGGTACTACATGAAAAATTGTATTTATAGGAGGCAACAATTTTTCCTTTGTTTATGTTTAAATTTTGTATAAAAGCGTAACATAATTTAATAATTGGGGAAAATGTATGAAAACAGAGAAAACAGCTTAACGAAGGATATCAGTGTAAAACGTGATGAAAACAGAGAAAACAGCTTAATCAAGGATATCAGTGTAAAAAGTGATGAAAACAGAGAAAACAGCTTAACCAAGGATATCAGTGTAAAAGGTGATGAAAACAGAGAAAACAGCTTAACGAACGATATCAGTGTAAAAGGTGAAAAATAAAACTTTGTAACTAACTTTGAAAATATGAAATACAAGCAAAATAAAATATTTGACATAAAATTAAGCAGTAAAATGATATTTTTAAGAATTTTTGCTCAGGTTTTCGGTAGTTCAAACATCAATAATGCTCAAACTGAACATTTTTGATGTACCTTTTCTAAGAAACTACTTATGATTTTGCTTTGAATTTTTTTTTTGATATTTGATATTATATCAGTTGTATGTTGTGATAATGTTTAGTGTTAACAGGAATATTTTTGAGTTATGAAAGAGTTTTGATGTAACTTTTTAAAAAATTAAAAGTTCGCAGTTTATTATTTTTTAAATTTTTTTTGCTGCCATGATACGAATTAACTGTTATCACAGTGTAAATATGTAAATGTAAATATTCTGTGAAAAAAAGAAAAAAAAAGAACTGAAGCAATATCCTGATTAGATGCTGAGAAGAGGTACACCAAAAAAGGTTTTAACATTATTGCTATGCTATATGACCTACTAACTTAAGGCATTTAGATTTCAACTAAGTGTTGCAAATTTTCTTAATCCAAAAGGTTACTAAAATGTTAAAAAAGTTAAAACTTAAAAAAGTAAATAAATTTGAAATTTTTATTTGAATATCCCTTTTTAATCTGATTTTATGATTTAATGAAATACGAGTGTAATAAGTTTCAAAGAAATATAGTACGATTCAAGTATTGTTTTAAGCATTATTAATTAACCACATGATTAATTAGACATAATTTAATATTTTGGTAAAATTAAGAACAAACAAAACAATGTAACTAAGTATATTATGTAGATATTTTATTCGAAGGTTGCAAATAAAACTTTGTGTCTAACTTTAAATCAAAAACATATTTGATGTGAAATTAAGCAGAATAATATTAATGTTTGCCAGGGTTTTTTAAGCATTCAGTTTTCATTAAAATCTTGTAAATTTTCTTAATCATACAGGTTACTTAATTGTGTAAAAAAAGTTACAACACATTAAAAGTTTTTAAATCAGAAATTTTATTTACATATAACTTTTAATCTAATTTTATGAATTGATGAAAGACGAGTGTAATAAAATTTCAAATAAATACAATACAATTCAAGTACTTTTTCGAAACCTTTTCCATATAAGTTAATTAGACGTAAGTTAATAATTTGGTAAAATTAAAGGCAAACAAAAACAGTCTAAGTATATCAAGAAGATATTTACTCAAAGGTAACAAATAAAACTTTGTGTCTAACTTTGAAGATATGAAACACAATAAAAAATATTTGATGCGAAATTAAGCAGTGGAATGACAATGATATGAATGTTGATATTCTATTCTTACAAGAATTAAGTCTAAGCTGTTTCTTAAACAACATTAATAACCCGGAGGAAAATATTTTCTAACTATTCCTGATAAGGAATGTTTATCTGATGGATTTTATTAATTTAATGGAGTTAAGTAATTCAATTAATCTTGCAGCTGATAAGAATTTTCTTTTATAGACAGATAAGGTTGTTTTAATTAATATGAATAACTCGCATTTCATGTAAAAATAAAAGGTTTATTTGTTTGAACTGCTTTTATAAGAGAGATGAATAATTTTATTAAGAGTTGCATCGCATATAATAAAGTAATAATTCGTCAATATATAAAGGCTTTACATAAGTTTATATATTTGAATATGTAGTTTTGTATAATTAATCATGAACTAAGCTAAATGTTTAATTATTCATTATTATTTGAAAGAAAGGGAAAATAATAATAAGGAAATGTTTAATGAAGTTCATTATTCAATTTTTATTACAAATGGTTATAAAATTACTTTTTTCATATGTTGCGGATAAAGTGAGAACGGAGGACAAATCTAAGTTAATGTAATTAAAATGGGAATTGCCTATTCTAGTAGATTTAAGTCCAAAGAAGCTCTTGCACTTCAATCTTTAACCAGCTAAAGCTGGGTCCAATTTATCTTAGTAAAACTTAATGTTTTTAATACATATTATCCGGACAATAGCCGTAATTTTAAAAACTCATCACTGTCGGGAAGACCTGGCGATGGTTTTTAATCTTAATAGAATCTTCAAGTTATTCAATTTAAATATTGTAGGAGACTCATAAGTACTATACTAGGCCAAAGTTTATTATGTAATATCTAGTTTATTGTTCGAAAAGTATAACACTCCAGTATCAACCCATTGTGGACCTGGGGGGTAATAGAGGTTAAGTCTCTACAATTTTGTGACCAAAGGTATGATTGTGAACATGTGGTCAGCATCGCAGACAATTTGTTTTTACTTCCCAGGCAAACTGTTACCCATTAATTTGAATCAGGGCTTCTAACCACCACTCAGGAGCAAACCCCAGTTCTTTACAAGCAGAGCTTTGTGCCTACTACTGAGCCATCGTAGATAAGTAATGCTTTATCGACATACAAAACGTAGTTTTGAGTTTTTATCGACTAGTCCCCTATCACTAACAGCCGAGTAGACAGACTTGTCATCCACATGGCCTTAAGGAATCGTACAGGTACATCACGAAACCTGAGTCAACAAATGGGGTCATTTGCAAGACAAAAAGTGTCTGCACAAACAGTTTGACGACATTTGCACCAGCGTGGACTGTCAACAAGGCGATGATGGCTTCGGCAACCATTGACGCTGCATCACAGGCAGGAGCACCTCCAACGGTGTGATCAACGACGAACCTGGGAGCAGGAATGACATGACGTCGTCTTTTCAGACGAATCCAGGTTCTGCATACAGCATCAAGATGGCCGCATCCGTGTTTGGCAACATCGTAGAGAACGTCCATTTGCAGCTTGCATTCAACATTGTTATACTGGTCCATCACCTGAAGTAATGGTATGGGGTGCCATGGATACACGTCTTGATCACCTTTTGTTCGCATTGCCGGCACTTTAAACAGCAGCCGTTACATTTCTGATGTGTGAGGGCCAATTGCTCTGACTTATTTTCGAGGACTCCATAACGCTACGTTTCAGCAGACAATGTACGACCGCATGTTGCCCGCACTGTCCTGACCTTCCTCGACAAAGAGCATGTTCGCTTGTTGCCCGGGACAGCATGTTCTCTTGATCTCTCACCAACTGAAAACGTCTGGTCAATGGTTTCCAAACGACTGGCACGCCACCACTCGTCAGTCACTACGGTCGATGAATTGCGGCATAATGTTGAAGCTGCATGGAATGCTGTACCCGTCCATGCTATCAAATCTCTGTTCGACTCGATGCCCAGGAGAATAACTTTTGTTATTGCTGCCAGGGGCGGCTGCTCTGAGTACTGATTCTATAGGATCGATACATCCAAATATTCTTAAAATTTAATCACTTGTTCTTCCAACTATAATGCATATGACCAATAAATATTATTCTGTTATTTGCATTCCTTCCTGGTGTAGAAATTTTAATGGCCAGTAGTGTATTATATATATATATATATATATATATATATATATATATATATAACATATGTTATATATATATATATATATATATATAACATTGTAAAACAGACCATCCTGAATAGTTGTTGATCTAATGAACGGCTTTTCACATTCTTGGTTTCAATTTTCATAAATACACAAGTGGGCGACCTTTGTGCTAAAATACAAACTAAGGCAAACAACGTTAAAAGGCACAAAAATATTTATAAAATACAGACAGCTGTTTCGGATGCTCAAAAGGGCAACCTTCTTCAGTGCAACAGAAAGAAATGATAGGTTTAGGTTTGAAATCGATTTCGGAGAACCTGTCCGCGAAGCGAACACTCCACTTCTTCATCCATGATGGTGCCCGTGAGCGCCTGGAATAATGACGATATGATGAAAATATCAAGTTCTTGTTGGGGTATGGCATGAGTGGTAGTGGAAGACATCATTCAGTAAGGGAAGACCCCTTGAGTAAAGTTTGAAGTAGTCCTAGCACTTGGTCTTTCAGGATCTCCTGTAGTTCCTTTCCGATGGTTAGAAGGCGATGAGCTGTGGAAGCAGGTGAAACCTTTTTCTGAAGACTTTTTCTACTGAGGCGGGCCTCGCACCCAGAGAAGTTTGAGGTGTGGCTTCCCTCGCAGTTGCAGCACTTGGCGGGGGAATATTTGTCCTTCTGACATTGATATGAGTAATGCATTTCTGCACACTTCATACATCTAGGCTGGTTGGAGCATGTACGCTGTGTATGGCCGAAGCCCTGGCACCTGAAGCATTGTAGCGGCCGCCATGAAATCTCACGGTGCTGATCGGTATCTGTAGTATGCTCTCCATGACGAAGATCTTGTTCTGGTCTGCTATTGGAGCAATGATGAGAAAAAGGGGGAGGAGCCTATAGGCCCCGCCCACCCTCTTCTTAAACTGGATAACTTTGTGAAATTTTAAGTCCAACTTCCCAAATTCTTGGGAAATAATATCTGTATCAAAATTATCTGGCAATCCACGGACGAGTATTTTGGCATACTTGGTTGGCAGAGCTTTTTCAGTTTCCTTGGAAGTCTCTTTGTCATTATCAGGAGTCTCTTCCGCGGATGCAGATGTAGTATTAGGCTTAGGCTCCGGCTGAGTAAGGGACTCGGAAGGAGAAGAGCTGTTTGATGTCATAGTAGGTGGGCTAGCAGTGGTTTTGGTGGCATTAGCGGGCTTCTTCTTCTTCTTTTTCCTTTTCTTTGTCGGTGGCTCTTTGTTGTTGCTGGTTTCCGATTCGGAGGTCGAGACCTCTTTTATCGTCTCTTTGTTCTGAACAGTCTCTATAGGAGGGGTGAAATTCTCGGAAACTTGTTCTTTGGTTTCAGGAGCGGGAACTGCCTTTAATTCCTTCTCTTCCTGTTTCTTTAGGCGTAGTCTGTACATGATGTTGTATGCTATTTGTGATCTACCTAAGAAGTAGCTGTAATAAGTTCCTCTCTTATCTAGCTTGTTAAGAAAGCTACGAAAGTAGTCTGACACTTTAAGCAGTTCATCCAAGGGAAACTGTAAATAGAAGTTTTCAATTTCCGATTCTTCAGCATTTGCGGGGGAATCCCGCATGTCACAAGTAATTCGTCTAACGAAGCTTGATCAACGTCAATTATGACTTGTGAGCGGCCAGAAGAAACACCTTAACGCCGCGGGCTGTTCTGTGATAAAGCATATCTGCGGAGCAGAGTAGAAACACGTCTTGACTCTAGCAAGGCTTGAACTGGAATTGTGTGAGAAAGAAATGAGTTTAGTTTTAGTTTATTTGCAAAAGCTGGGCACCTGGGCCGCGCAGCGTCCCCTATCCCATTCATCATGAAAAATATACAACAATGAGTTAAACATTTTGAATTTAAGCAGTCGTTGTGATAGCTTTACAACAAAAAATAGCCATGATTAGAAAATGCAAACTTGAGCAGAGGTATTTACATGAATTGCAGTGAGTATTTACAGAAATTAATAGCCTTGATTAGAAAAATTTACAGACTTGAACAGAGATGTTTACCATGAAAATATGTACAGTAAATTGAATATGAGCATAAATAAATGATGATTATATATATATACAAAAGTCGTGATTCAAAAACGTGATGATTTTACGTAAATTTTCACAAGCCTTGGTGGCGCCATCTGATAAGATCGACTTCAATTTGAGAGGGCAGTATGCGGTATTTATTTTGAAAATCAGTATGGAAAGTTAGAGTTCGGAGTAATAATGAAAGTTCAAATAAAGTTCAAAACAAAACAAAAAAGATGTTACTGTGCAAGAGTAGCTTCCCCCATTAACCTCTGAAGAAGATGGATCACTTCTTGATTTTTTAGAAGTTCTTGCAGTTTCTTAATTATTGTAACCAGCCTTTGAGCAAGTCCAGTTGTTGTTGATGGCAAGGCACGAGTTCCCCTCCTGCCGGGACGGGCACTGCACCCTGTGATGTTGGCGGTATGAGAATCTCCGCAGTTGCAGCAGTTTGGTGGTGTATTATTATCCTTTTGGCACTGGTATGAACGATGTTTGGCGGCACATTTTACACATCTTGATGGTGAATTACATGAACTTTGACTGTGGCCAAATTCCTGGCAGTTATAACACTGAATTGGGTTTTGCCCGCCTCGGAATCTTTCAATACTGACCGGGATACTTTGTATATTGGTGACTGAAAAAATTTGTCGGTTAAAATGAGATTCTGTAAGAATTGTGAGAAAAAGTGGGAGGAGCCTGTAGGTCCCACCCACTTTTCTCTTAAACTGAATTATCTTTTTCGTTGTGATGTCTGATTTCGCTAATTCCAGAGAGATATGATCAGTATAGAATCCAACTGGAAGACCACGAATAAGAACTTTTATATGCTTAGTTGGTTGAACTTTTGCTGGAGTTGTGGGTGGTTCTACAGTTGAACTGGAAACCTCCTTGGGTGGAGCTAAGTCAGTATCAGGTTTAGATTCAGATGGTTGTAAGAAGGTGGCTGTATCTAGCGGTGAAGATTGGTTACTATTTGTGGTCATGATTAAATTTTCTTCAGCTTTTCTGGCTTTCTTTTTCTTCTTCTTTTTCATCTTTTTCAAAGGGGGTTCTGCGATAATTTTTGTTGAGCTTTCGGAATCTATGGTCGACTCCTTCCCCGTCTGTTCCATAAGTTGGCCGCCTTCATAATTTTCTCTATCAATGACATAAGCTGATGTTGTCGGCATTTCAGGCTCACTTGGCTCAGACATGGGAGGAATTTTGTTGCATGCTGCCTCTATCATTTCGTTCGCTATCCTTTGGTTTTCTTGAATTTTCCTTTGGCCTTCTTTCATTTGCTTTTGAATTTCTTCCATTTTCCTATTCAAGTCAGGAAACTTTGTCCAGATTGTCTGTTCGGCTACGGCATCGTTGGCGGTAGTATCGGTACATTTCTCATCGTTCTTTGAGTCACGTCCTGGTCTTTCGGTTTGGCGCTTTCCGCCACGTCCGTGATGGTGATAGGTAGCCATGTTGCATAAATGAGTTGTTATCTTGAATAGTAATAAATCATAAATTGATGACTACAATAGGCAGAAACTATTTAACTTAACTGGAAACCATACACAAACTCTTAAAACAATAAACTTAAGTAGAAACTGACATAATTGCGCATAACCACCGAGAAAGAAATGAGCTTGCTTTGCTTTATTTAAAAAGAACTGGGCACCTGAGCCGCGCAGCGTCCCCTATCCCATACATCATGAAATAAACATTGGTTTAAAAACATTTTGAAATTTTGCTACAATGTGGTGGCAAAAACAGAAAAAACAAAAAATAAAATATATAAATTTACAGTTGATGATTTGGAGTTTACAGATTGAGTGTTTACATATTTGAAGATTCTATTGTGGTGTTTTGTAATGCAATAAAATTTTTATTGGATTTATTAAAGATTTATTAGAGTTCTATTTGAAAGTTCTGGTTTTATTTAGATGTTATACTGCACTGGAGTTACTAGGTGGCAGCACTTGCTACTGTCGGTTTTCAGGATTCTGGATAATCTAGGTGGAGGAAGTTGATGAGGAATCTGGATACAGGATGAAGAATAATCTGGATGAGGAAGTTGATGAGGAATCAAGTTGATGGATTGAAGACTTTGATGATTTTTACTGTGTGAAATGCTTTGTTGTGATACTGGATGAAGCAGACGATGCAGGTTGATTTTCAGATGATTCTGGAGATTTATTGGAAAAGTGATGCCGGCTGGGGTCGAACCTGGGATCAGTGTGGTGGTAGGCGGATACTCTACCGATGAGGCTGTGATGATATATTTTTTATTTTTGTTGGTAATGATGAAAGGAGGCATCTGATGTATAAAAGGCTGCTATTGGTCTGAGGTGGGAATCTTTTTTGTAGTTTTCGAAGGAGAGGATCTGGTTGAAATTTGCTGCTGTGCATTCTTCGGCTTTTTTGTAAAAATCTGCGTTTAGTTTGTTGATATATTCAGAGAGAGGAGGGATTTTGAGGTCTTGGTGGATGTTTTTATTTCGGATGAACCAGCGGGCACGGGTGATTTTTCTGAGGAGTTTATTCTGGGTTTGATTAAGTTTTTTCATTAAGTGATCTGGAATTGTTGCCCAGGCAGGAGATGCATAGGTGAGGATGGGTCGGATCATGCTTGTATAAAGTAGTTTTCTGAGATTTAATGGGACGTTGGAATTTTGAATAAGTGGTTGTATGGAATATGCTGCTGCCATTGCTTTGTCGGTGATTTGTTTAACATGGTCTGACCAGGAGAGTTTGCTGTTGATGATTAAACCGAGATATTTTGAGAAAGAAATGAGAGAAAACAGGGTAAATATATAAGAGAAAGGTGACGTCACAAGAGGGTTTAGAGAACGGATAATAGGAGGGAAGGGTGAATGGATGCTTCCTATTCGTCGTCATCCATTCACCCTTCCCTCCTATTGGCCGTTGCTCTAAACCCTCTTGTGACGTCACCTTTCTCTTATATTTTTACCCTGTTTTCTCTTATTTCTTTCTGTTGCACTGATGAAGGTTGTCCTTTTGAGCAGCCGAAATAGCTGTCTGTATTTTAAAAATATTTTTGTGCCTTTCAATGTTGTTTGCCTTAGTTTGTTTCAATCTTCATGTTTCGAGGAGGTGACTTCAAGTGCGCTAACTAATCAGTGCAGGCGATATTTTAAGTCATGAAATTAGACAAAAAAATGTACTTTTTCTAAATAAATGAAGTTTTTTTTCCCCCGACGTATTAGGACTTCTGACCCCTGAAAAATAGGGGGAAGCCGTAATTTGTGGAGGGATCTAGACCTTGGACCACTCTCCTGACTAATACTGTTAGTACCATTTTTCCCAGATTGCGGCTACCGCATAGATTTTGGGGGTCAGAAATCTGAATCCGTATGTTTATTTAGGGAAAGAACGTTTTTGGGTCTTATTTTGCAACTTAAAAATCATCTGCACTAATTAATAAGCATATTTGAGGTTTCTTTCTTAAACCATTAGAATTAAATCATTGAATGTGGTGATACAATCATTAGATCAAAAGTTTTTTAGAGTGGTCCGTTTTTTATTTCGCGCCCATAACAACTTTTTTATTATGAAACTTATCACAAAAAATAAAATATTGCTTTTTATATTTTATTTGATATATTACGCCCTCAAAATTGAGTTTATTTCGCAAAAAAAAGCGTATTAGGGGAAACAATATTAATTTTAATGTGATAACCTTTTTTAAGCTAGTTTTAATACCGTGAATTTATGAAATATCCATTTTTTGAAAATTTTTTTGTCAGAGAGACATATTATTTGAAATTTGTCATTTCTAGTTTTTTTATTTATAATATACACTTTATAAAATTGCAAAATGTAGCTTTTTATTTATTAGTTTGATACTTTAATAATAAAATTGCTTTTTTTCAAAGAAAAAAATTCTTGTAGATAAAGAAGTAAACTACAATATCATAATCGAACTACCTGAGAGAGTTAGGCGTTACAATTTCCCAAAACTTTTCGAAGCTTGCATCTTATTTAAAAAAAAATTATCTAATACTTTATGAATAACTGTTTTAATTCAATGAAATACTAAGTCTTTAAAATCGCAAGGAGATTGCATGTTTCTGTTTAATAATGCTCATGTTTTCTTTGAGTTTCCACTCAACAAAACGATTCAGTTTTTAGTTTTCATTGTGAGTTTAGTATTTTAAAAGGGAATTCGATTTAAACCTTTCGAAAGAGAATCATAGCTAGAGGGTTTAAAATGTTTATTCACATCATCAGCGTAACACTATGAGTTGTAATTCCCATTTTATCGCTTTAGATTTAGAATTTATTCTATGAACAACTTTTGGGAATAAGTTTACTTTCCTGGAAGCTTAGAATCACTTTAAGGTGGAATTTAATATTTTAATGGTTTCTCATAGGCTGGAAGATGAGAAAGCTTAATGGTTATCAAATATTGTAATGGAAATTATCTTAATAACTTCATTAAAATACATTTGCTTAATTGCAAGCATATTTCTTAGTATTTTTAGCATAAGAAAATTAACTCAACTTTGCACTAAATTTCAAATGTCTTAGTATTTATTTTTAACTACAAAAAATAAATATTAAAATACTGTTATTATATTTACGACATACTATATTATGGCTGATATGGTGTAATCGGGAGATCTTGCATTGCGTTATGATTCTACGCTGAATTATTTCATTTTCACAACTCTTCGGCCGCAATTACCAGTATCGGTAAGAGTTAGTAAATAAAGTTAGGCTTACGGTCAACGTAATCTAGTACAATATCTCTATATTGTATCCAATGAAGAATAGTGTCACAGCTCAAACATACACGGATGAGATTACATATATTAATGCGCTGCTGAACTCTTTTAATTTGACGATCGTGTTCAGAAACACATTTTTTCCAATTTTTTTACAATAGCCATGTAAAATTGAACGTCGGTCGTATGCTTGGAAGTGAAAATTATCACATTTTGTCCGTTTTTCTATGAAAACTCTTCGCGACTTCAAATAAAACTGTGTTTCAGAGATAATGTAACGTAAATCTGTACCATGAAGATCTTCAAGAAATCTTATGTTATTTTTGTATCTAAATTCTCTGTTTTAAGCTATTCAAAATGGAATGTGTTCTCACATTTGTAATTCACACCCGACGTTTTAGTTCTAAATTAAAAGAATGCTAGAATTCCATAATTTTTTTTCCATATATATGGAAAATATATATATGGTACATGTATGTGGCATATGTATTTGTATGGAAAAAGTTTTTACCATACAAATACATATGCCATATATATTTTTTCCATATATATTCCATATAGTACATATTTTAATAGTGACTTTTGCTATGCAATTCTTTTATTAAAAGATGTTTTGCCTAAACGGGGTCACTGTAAATATGTTTTTATTTCTAAGTTTCCTACTATTTTTTTTAAAAAAACTCGAGAGTGGAAATAAATTGTTTTTAACTGTTAGACAGATTTTCTTATTTTAAGATACTGTTTGAGCGTTTAGAGATCTGTTCGAGCAAATTTCGTATACATGTATATTTTCTTTTTAAATATTGCGTAGTGGTTGTCTACAATGTATTTAGTGATTTAGGTTTTTCTCATATTCATTGTTATTAGAGAATTCTAAGATATCACCCTGATAAAAGTTTCTGTGATAAAACTGGGATTTAATCACAGAATATTAATATTACACCATTTACCGGAATATTTATTTAATAAATTATATTATTATCATAAAATACTTAATTTACTTATAATTTTATATTTAAGAAATAATTGCTTTTGTAAGAACAAAGTCAATTATTTCTTGTGTAATTTAGGAACATTTATTTAAATTCACAGTATTATTTAAATTTAAATTTTTTACTGGAATTTGGAAAATAGAAATTATCGAAATTCTATTACTATCTCTGAGCTGACATTTAGTATTGATTTGTTAAAATACTTTATAAAATAAAAGAAATTAATACACTTTGATAAAAAATAATTTTTCTTCGAAATAAATATTAAAAAAACAGCATCTTTAATGCAAATACTATTTTTTAAAATAGTTTTTATTAAAAATTAGGAATACAGTTCAGTTATTAAATGTAAACAAATTTATAAAAACTTTACAATTTCTACAGTTATTAAATATAAAATTTTTTTTACAAATCTTGCAATATTATAGGTTCCTACAATATGTAAAGTGCACCCTTTGGTCCTCTTAATGTTCATTTTATTTTTTACGTATTTCCCCATATCTCGAAATTTTTTTAATCGAATTGAAATTTTTTTTTTTATATAATTAAAAAATTTGCATATCCGAATATGCAAAAAATAACTGTTTATAAATATTTATGACTTTTTATTATTTTATTTATTGATAGTCGAAAAATTTTGAAATATAAAAAATATTATTTTTCACATCATTTTAAAGGATGTAATTTTACATAGCAAAATACAAAATTTGTACGAAATCCGAATCGAATTGTTCCTGAAAAATTGAATTTTTAAAAAGTCGTATATTTAAAATTTGATTTTTCAGTGACTATTGAACCGATAACGATAAATATTGATTACGATATTACAAAATTATTATAATTAGTATTAAAAATTATACTTTTGGGACAAAAATTAAACAATTTTAAAATGATGTAAAGATGTTAAACGTGAAAAATATTGCAAATTATTGGGAAATATTGCTATATTCTGACGATATATCACAACTGTAAAATTTTTATATCACCTAGCAGTAATTGATAATAAAAATTTGCTTTAAAAAAACAGTTAAATGTAAAAAAGATTTAACTAGTATAAATCCTAATGGCATGTATAAAAAGTAAAATACTAAGCAGTTTGAAAAATATATGATTAAGTGTTTATCTCAAATTTTATTATTTTTCTAAAATATTTTTTTAAAAATAGTATTTGTAAATGTTTTAAGAATATTTAACATTATTATGGCTTACAAAAAAGTAAACGCAACAAAGAAATATTCATTAGCTAACTCTTTAAAAATAATCAAAATAAAAAGTAACATCGAAGCTTACGACAAAAAATGTCTTGGTTACTGGAAAAAAACAAAGGTGAGTAAAAATGTTTGCTTCACGCAAAAATAAATAAAATAATTAAGCACAGTTAGCAAAATAAATAAATTACAAATTTTTTTGTGAGAGTTTTTATAGATTATTTTTCTTTTCGTTTCGCATATGTAGACGAACGGCAAAATTAACGAGCATTAAAACATTAGAATTATTGATTTTAGTAATTTTTACCAAACAAGAAAAAGAAAAGATATTGTGAACTAATGAAAAATATGTACAATTTAAAATGCTATTTTAAATAATTGTTTACTTTTACGTTTTTTTCTGGCACAAAAAAACGATAAATGCTAAAAAGGTTTTAGGAATATGAGAACTTATACGACTTTATTTTATACTCTAATGAATTTATTTATTTTAATATTATTTCGGTTTTTTATAGTCGGATATATTATCAGACCTCTTTAAAATAGTGCAAACTTAAGTATCTTTAGAATTGAAGATACTTTAGTTAAATCAACAAAACCCAAGTCAAATATGATAAAATATAATCATGATTGTTATTTAGTAAATTTTATTTTACCGAGAGCATTTTTCACTACAACATTAATATATAAATTTACTCATATTTTATATTTCAGTGTTAGTAATGTTCTTTGTTTAAGTATTTAATAAAAAAAAAAGTCAGTAAAGATATTATAGTAAAGGAGTAAAAAGCAAATTAAGATTGTAGCAAATAATATTGCTTTTCATATCCTCTTCTAACTTTCAATAACAAAGAATTTCAATACTTTTTTTCAAGTATTTATTTAACAGAATACGTTTTTAAGAACATGTTTTTTTAATATACGTACATTAAAAAAATTTAGTAAATATTTTAATTTCTTTAAACATAGATAAAAAATAAATCAAAATGCATATACTACTGAACTAGGGATCAATGTAGTTAAAAAAGCAAATTTTTTAAAAATTTCCACACTTGTATTTTAAAAACAACATGAGACATCATGTTTAAGGTGGTGTAAAATGTGAAGAAATCTGATTTTGAGATAAATATATTTAAAGACTTAAAATCCCCAGTCTATCCGTTGCTATCACCAGGCACAAAAACTGATATAACAGTGTAAATAAATGAAGTACAAACAAAAGTAAAGTATTTTTAGAAGGCTTAGATTAGATTTATTTTATTATAATTATAATAAACTCAATTTCAAAAATTTTGTTCAAAATCATGCTTTTGTACTAGTCAGATACCTTAAGGGAATTGAATGACTTTTGGTTTTAAAAATTAATATTATGTTTGAAATTTTGGAAAATGCTATTGAAAAAGTCAATTCAAATTATAGAAGTAAACATTTGCAGCAGAAATGTAAAAATTAACTTGATTATAGGAGATGATTTTCGTTGAACTATCTGAATACAAACTTATCATACCATACCTGCGTCATCTACCTTATAATTCTTATTATAAACTCATCCACTGTAAGTTATGCGTTTTATTTTTAAAAATATACATTTCAATATACGAAATCCGTATTCAGAATGCTCAAATTACGCGCCTTTTTTTAGAATTTCTGACAAAAAGGAATTAAGATAAGTATTAGACATTGTAAGTATCAAATTTGGCGAGAACGAGAAAAAAAACGCTATAAAAATCTAATGAATCACTACTGAGGAAAGAGATACTAAAAACAAGGTTAATTTGTTTGAGGGGTTGAAGTGTGATTTTTAGAAACACCTTCAAGTTTCATTAGAGAATCAGTTTAATGTTTCCTTCCCCTTCCTCTCTAGTGTTTAGACAAATTTCAAAAGTGCTTTCGTTTTTTCATCTGTTAAAATAAAGAATATTTTTTAGTTCAATTTTGGCAAGGATTCTGAAATATTACATTAAGAACCATATCGAAACATCAGGCAGAAATCAACTTGAGAAAGAAATATTCTTTTAGGCGTCTTTATAACGTGTCATCTTATCTTGGCTGTAAAATATAGGGCGATTATAAAGATGCTGCTCAGACTAGTGACTGTTTTGTTGGATGGATGTTGATAGAATTTGGCGTATACGTTATATCAATCACGGGGAAAAATCTTCAATATAAATAGTTCGTATTTTGACTCCTAGATAAAACTTTTACTTGATACATTTTAGAGCAATTTAAAAGCCAGTAGACACACCATAAGATTACTTTACTTCATGACACAACAGAAGAAAGAACTGAAAAGGATGTCTGGATGCACCAAAAGGTACGAGCTGTTTTTATCCCGAAAAAGTGAAAAAACTGGTATTTAAACTAGTTCACTTTCAACTTGTTTTTGGAATGAATAAAATATCATTGACTATCAAGAGTTATTTGTAATTATAACATACATAAATAATATGACTAGTGTCCTCGGAAAGTTAAAAAACTGGTAGCAAAATTTCTATACAAATATTAGAAAACTCACTACTTTACTTTTCTAATTTAATATCCTAAAAACAGAGATTCCTCGCAGAAATTCTCTTACAGAAATATTTTTTAAAATATTATATAAGGGTTAATAATATTAATATAAATATAAATATTTATAAGAGATGAGTTTTTGAATGTTCTTTTAGAAATTTCACTACTAATTTTTTCGTTTTCTGAGGTTGTTGGTCAACTTATATAAGCAGTACTGTTTCGAATAAAAACCAAATATACGGTATTTAAACTATTCATATGGTTACGGTTTGCGTTCTTATGATAACGGTTTACCAGAAATTCTGGTTTTCAAAATTATAGCTCTTATTACCATACATTTAGGGAAAATTCAAAACTGCAAAATAAATTTAACGCAATAAATTGTTTTTATGCCATGGTCTAAAATGTCATGATAAAATTAGCGAATTTTACCAAATTTTTCAAATTTTAACCCATACTATAAAACGATATCTTATTGTTAATTTTATTGAAATCAATCGCCAAAGCACCGTGCTTCTTGGTGTTTCCATAGAGTCCGAAACATGGCCATATTCTTGTAGTTTTGATTATACTGTTTTTTATATGAGGGAATAGAGTAAATAGTGATATGTATGTGATGTCATACTATTAATGACATATTTCCAAGCTTTTAGAATTTCTTCTATTTCATGAATTTAATTTTTTTAACCATTCTTAATCAAATTGTTGTTAAATTAAACCTATTATTTTAATTTTTATTTCATTTTATAAAAAGTAAATATAAATATATTATTCACTTCTTAGCAATCAATGTAACGTATAACTTTTTAATTCAATACAAATGTATTTGTTCTTAATGTTCTTAATGTTAAATGCTCTTTCACTTTCTTCTTTTTATTGTTCGTATTATGCATTTTGTTAACTAATTGTCGAATTGTCGTTATTGATTATTTTATTGCTGATTTACTGATAATTTTATTCGTTAATCCACCCAGTACAAAGAACGCGTATTCATCTAGTGTGAAGTAAAAATAAAGTTTGAGAAAAGTTAATCTTTTGGCGATATAATTTGTTTTTGTGGTAATGATACCAATATAAAGTTTTGAATAAATCAGCCTATAGTTTTCAAGTAAAACCAAAATGAAGAGAAATAGCTCAAACACAGATGTTATCTTTAAAAGAAATAACCTAGAAAAATTGTTTTTGAAAGAGATACCATTTTTTCAATGTAAAGCATTTTGCTTCATAGAAATACTTAAAAATTGTAGAAAACACTGCACCTTTTTTTACAGTTACTTTTTTATATTTGAACGGAATTTAGCACTAAAAATATCATTTATTACATACAAATCATTTGAAAAATCGATATAAAATTATGTTGACACACTAAGAAAAAAAGTATAGTAAAAACTGCTAGAATATAGTTAAATTTAACATGCTTATGGTAATATGGGAATATCAAAAAGTTCGATGGATTTTACTGAAGCAATTTGATAATGATTTTGTAAAATTAACCATAAAATACGGTTTTATAAGCTTTTTTAAAACTTGGTAAATGTAGTAAAATTGGATAATTTTATCATTAATTTCTTAGAGCATGACATAAAAATCATTTAAACGTTTAAATTTGCTTTTCTGTTTTGTATTTTTCACAAAATGTGTGGTAATTTCGACTATAATTTGGAAATCCAGAATTGTCGCTAAAACGGTTACTGTATGAACGGAATAATTACTAAATGAATGTTATAAATATCGTATATTTTAGGTTTTTATTACCAGAATGATTTTTAATAGAGATTTCATTATTATACAGTACGGTAATTTTACCAGAGTGTTTTACTCCGCCCATTAAAATAAATTTTTCTCTTTTGTACATAAGAACAGATTAGCTAATCAAAGTTTCTTTTTAAAATATTCTTTTAAACTTGGTTTCTTGGTATGAATTTTCTTTATGAATTTATTTCTGATAAACCAATATTGAATTTATTTCCAAAAATATGATTTTCAAATCATAAAAAAATTAATATTTGCCAAGGGAATTCTATTAAGTGTCATACGCAAAAAGTCTGTACTTAATTATTACATTACTTCTGCACTCTCTTATTTAACATTATGACGATCGTTATGTTAGCTTTTCATTAGTAGTGATCATAGTGTATATGACGATCAACGTAGGTTTTAGTAAAACAGAAGAGTTATGTTTTTAACTTAAGTGTTAAAATTTTTTCTTGTGAATGCAAATCTTTGACACACGACTCTATTTTAAGAATTTTGTTTCTTGGAAATCATGCATGAAAAAAATTTAAATACATTTTTGGGTTTTAAAAAATAGAGTATTGGAAGAAGAAATTTATTTCTAGAAATACGAAACAAATATTTTGAGATTCCTAAACAGCACCAAAAAATATTTAAACTTATATTTAGGGATTTCTTACAACAAAGAAATATTGTTTGGAATAGGAAACCAGGACACAAATGTGCCGACTAAAATAACAATATAACAAAATAATAATTTTTTTTTTATAGTTTTTGCTCTAAAAAATAAATACGTTGTTAGATCATTCTTTGAAATGCCGAGTATTATTCGCGCAATTATAAAAACAGTGCATGAAAAAAAAATAAAAGAACTTTTTTATTTATTTCTAAAGAAGAAATATTACATAGTTATCATCAATATTTGAAATACATCTAATACAAATTTATATCTACATACAAATATTTGAATATGATTTTTGAAATATTCAAAATAAATGCTAAATTTCCCAAATGTTTCAAAAAATAAATAAATAAAACTTCAAAAATGTTTTATGGAAGGTAGCTGAATGTATATTATGGATATTATAAAATATCCATGGATATTATAAAATAATGAATTTGCATTTATACGTGTGTATGCTTAATTATGGATAAACCGTAGGCTTTAAAAATATGACATTCAACATAAAGCTAAAGAGTATAATCATTAAAAAAATATTTATTAAAATTATTATTATTTTTATTTTTGGCATTTTGATTACATTTCTTATTCAGAGACATTAAAAATATGGAATTTTTCATTGACTTACCGGCACCCATAGGTTTGCAGTAAACTTTAAATGATTCAGTTTTGTGAAATATTTTAAAGATAACACCATTGATATTTGCTAGCTTATAACTCAAATGAAAAAAGTTCATTTATTGCGCGTTCTGTATTATTTATGTGTTATGCCCAGGTTATCTGAATATTCAACGTGATCGTTGTAGCATAAACGAACTTCGTCACCAGATTAAGAGTTCAAAGGTTATCTGAAACCACCTGTTTATTTTGTTAATAGTTATTCTATTAAAACGTGCTACTGTAAAACTAAATGATTTAAAATCAACGGTAATGGGGTACGTGTGTGGGTATCTCGACCCTGATTGGTTGTTTAAACGTAGCATTTGTTTACGTTAGCAACTGACCTTTCTATTCTATTTCGAGTCTATTTTCGTCAAGTATCAATTCTCTTGCGTGACACATTCTATATTCTTTCACAAAAATTTGAATTTCTTCACTATATATTTCTTACTTAACGCAAAGTTAGACATAAAGACATGTAGAATATAAACCAACTAATTATGCATCGAAGTTGCCAGGTGTACAAAACAAAAATATATCGTGGTTAAGTGGTAAGTTAAATAAGTGGTAAGTTAAATAAAAGTAGTAATATCGTGGTAAGTTAAATAAAAGTAGTAGACGAGAAATAATATACGGCGCTTCATTTAATTAAATTCACGTTAATTAACATTGGATCTTATGTGGGGAAACTTAGATCAACTTTAACAATCCATTTTGCTTATAAACATACGTGTCGTAAACCCAAAATTGGGTCGACTGATCAACGACGGATATAAAACAATCAGCTGGGGGCGGGGATAACCTGGTTGGTAGAACACTGGGCCCATGTCCAAGAGTTCGTGGGTTCGATATATTCTTTGGTTCGATCCCAGCCGGTCGAAGACTCCCCGTGTATTAAAAGGGTGAATGATGCACGCTAAATCTGTCAAGTCGCTAAGACCTCCACGTTCCCATAACAAATCGGTACCTCTGGGGGTACTGATTCAGGAGTTACTTTGCCTTCTGGATTGGTTCAAAATTGCAAGGCTACGGATTTGAACGTTAGTAGTTGCAAACCCAAAATTGTGTCGGCTGTTCAACGACGGTTAAAAAATCAAATAAAAAACATCATAGGCCACATGTGTGGGTATTTCTGATCTTCTTCTTCTTCTTGAAGTGCAAGTACCCAATTGAAATTAAAAACAAGCTTTGAACAAAAAAGCAAAATTAAGAGAGAAATGGTACTAATTCGTTGGAGAGAAACGTTATAAAACGTCAATATTATTATTGATGTCAACGATAATTAATTTTGGTAATACATAGTTACTAATTGAAGTAAAACATAAGCTATGTGTTCAGTACTGATTTATTGATTATTATTTTTTTGTGTTGTTCAGTACTGATTTATCGACGCTTATATTTTCCCCCCGTATGAGAAACGAGTATTCTGCTAGTAATAAAATAACATGTTGACTAATTTGAGCCGATAATTCCATGTTTTTTTTTTTTTTTTTAATAAAAACATTTCTTTTCAAATCATTTGATTTAGTCGTAATCTTTTATACTTGCAGTAAATTTCTCAAATACTAATGACTAACACTTCTAAATGATAAAATCTTTCTAAAAAATTTATATTACATGAATAATTTGAAGAAAAAAAATGTTTACATTATTACATTTTATTTTAACTTTTTTGTTACATTAATTAGTTTAAGAAGTGAACGACTCATTTAAAGAAAGTGTAACAGTTTTGTCTTTATTATGATAATGTATCATAAATTTGGAATTACTCAGATAAGAATAATCCTTTAAAAAATTTGATATTATAAAATAAATGCTTTACATCCTTGCTTATTAACAATGATTAATATATTTTATTGCCTATTTAATTTATTAATTTTTAAATGGCCTTAAAAATAAGCTTCATGTATCTTTCCCTTGACTCCTTTTTGAAAAATCATAAACATAAAAGCTAAGTATAGAATAATTAATTTTCCCAATTCTCCGTAAATTAATTTTTTACTTTGTACATAACGAATGCTGTTTCTTACTAAGTACTTATCAAAGATAAATTAAAAGCGACGCAATAAGTAATGAGAAAATGTCAATGTTAGTTAAAAATTAGATAAATCAATAAAGATTTAGTTCATAAACGGTATTGGTACACAAAATACTTTAGCATGATGCATGAAGTCGGTTTTTAAATTCTGGCAATATTTGATGAAAAACTCTGGTGATGAAAAATGAATATTTAGGCGATGATTTAATCCTAGTTTGAACTTCTAACGATGTGTTATTTTAATCTCCAATATTCAGTGTTGTTGAAAAACTATGCAACCGATAAAAGTTAAAGCCATTTTCTAATACAAGTTCCGTTGTTAACTACCTAGTACAGGCTCCTCTTCCGTCACTGTCAAATATTCCGAACGTCGAAAAAAATAACGCGTTTTATTTTTGTACATTTTTGACTTGTTTTTTTTTTTTTTTTTTTTACAAAGGAAGTGATTACTTTAAGTTTATGGATAATTGGAAGTTTATTTCGCTATCGAAAGTTTGCATAAAACACGTTTACTTAAAGTGTAAAAAAGAAAAAAATTAATTGAACGGAGGAAAAAAAAATCAGTGAAACGAGTTTTCATATTTATTTAATGAACTATGCTTTATTTTTGTTGCATTAAAAAAAATCAGTTTATTTTTGTGAGATAAAATTATAATTAAATGAGTTTTTTTTTTTTAAATCTTGATTTTCTTTTATTTACCACAATGAGTTTAACCCTTTCTAAAGGTAAACATATTTTTACAAAAAAAAAAAAAAAAAAAAAAAAAAAAAAAAAAAAAAACTGGAGGCTCTGTCAGCTGCTAGCTGTTTATACCAATCCTCCCCCACATAAGATTCCTTCAATATCTTATTTTTTTCCTAACGGACGGTTGCAAAATTATATGTTATTTAATTAAAATATATTGAACCTATTCATTGTAATTTAACTGATTTTATTGAGTTCTCAATTTTAATAATTTCTCAATTTTATTGAGTTAAAATTTAGATCGAATTATTTTTCTCAATTTTAATTGCAACCTGTCCGGCTCACTTATTTTTCTATTATTACATTTTTGATTTTTGGTTATTATGAAAAGTTCTTAAGTGTTTTTCACCAAAGATATTGTGTAGTAAAGGCGCAGAAAGTAAACACTAAGTATTTAAATATTTATTTTATAATAATTATTTTAGTTTGATACGTTAAAAAATGATTACAAAAAACATAATTGCCTTTTAATAAAACATACTTACTTTTTAATGAAATGTAACTAATTTACCGTTTAATAGTTTTAAATGATAACTAAATACGTTTATTATGAAATGTTGAGAAGGCATTATCATAAGACAACATTTTATTATAGTATAGAAATACCGCTTTTAGTTTTAAGATTTTAATTACGGTTAATAATCAAAATCAAAAATGTAATAATATCTTCAAAATATTCAGGTGATGTGACAAACATTTCAAATATTAAATATCCTTAAAGGAGGCTGAATTTGATTGTAACCGTTTGTATACACGCTTGCTCATTATCTAAATTTACTCTGACGAAAACATATCAACTCTACTGTAATCCAGGGAACACTTCTTACCTAAAAAATAACCTAATAATTTACGTTAGGTAACATATTAATTTTTGACACTAAAAAGGTGCGTTCTAGTTGCCTTGACAACGAAAGAATAAGCTCTCACACATTTTGGAATTTAAATTAAGTGGGATTTTTTTGTTGAATAAAGCGAGGATTTCACTGTATTTTAGCGATGTTCTCTTGTAGAAAACGTTATTGTTTTGACATTGTAATAAATATATATCCTTATGAGTATCATGTTTTGGCGTAGGAACGTCAAACTGGATTTTGATGTTGTGAAGAACGATATTGCGCTGTTGAAAACATTCAATTCAATAAATATTTTTTAGCAAAACGAATATTTGGTTTTAACAATATTAATTACTCTTAATATTTTCATAGATTTCATTATTATCATGCAAATGTCATAAAAGATAGCATTTTTAACATTTGAAAATAATAATAGCATTAATCCTATTAATTGTCCTAAATTGAAAGACACTAATAAGTTTTTGAGCATATATTATATTTTATATATATGTAATAAATCATATTATAGATTTCAAAGCATAACTCCTTATCCATAGGTTGACTTTGACACGACAGAAAATATATATATAGATATATATATATATATATATATATATAAGATTAAAATGAAGAAAAAGCAAAGGTAAATTACAGACAAATGAAAAAAGGAGGGGGGGGGGGGAATAATAATGACAAACAACTGGGGAAAGAAAAACAATTAATAAATTATAAAAAATTAAAAAAAAAAAGAAAAAAAAAAGATAAAGTTTTTTTAAAAAACCGGAAAACCCCCAGTTGTTTGTCATTATTATTTTTCCTCCCCTCCTTTTTTCATTTGTCTGTAATTTACCTTTGCTTTTTCTTCATTTTAATCTTATATATATATATATATATATATATATATATATATATATATATATATATATATATATATATATATATATATATATATATATATATATATATATATATATATATATATATATATATATATATATATATATATTTTCTGTCGTGTCAAAGTCAACCTATGGATAAGGAGTTATGCTTTGAAATCTATAATATGATTTATTACATATATATAAAATATAATATATACTCAAAAACTTATTAGTGTCTTTCAATTTAGGACAATTAATAGGATTAATGCTATTATTATTTTCAAATGTTAAAAATGCTATCTTTTATGACATTTGCATGATAATAATGAAATCTATGAAAATATTAAGAGTAATTAATATTGTTAAAACCAAATATTCGTTTTGCTAAAAAATATTTATTGAATTGAATGTTTTCAACAGCGCAATATCGTTCTTCACAACATCAAAATCCAGTTTGACGTTCCTACGCCAAAACATGATACTCATAAGGATATATATTTATTACAATGTCAAAACAATAACGTTTTCTACAAGAGAACATCGCTAAAATACAGTGAAATCCTCGCTTTATTCAACAAAAAAATCCCACTTAATTTAAATTCCAAAATGTGTGAGAGCTTATTCTTTCGTTGTCAAGGCAACTAGAACGCACCTTTTTAGTGTCAAAAATTAATATGTTACCTAACGTAAATTATTAGGTTATTTTTTAGGTAAGAAGTGTTCCCTGGATTACAGTAGAGTTGATATGTTTTCGTCAGACTAAATTTAGATAATGAGCAAGCGTGTATACAAACGGTTACAATCAAATTCAGCCTCCTTTAAGGATATTTAATATTTGAAATGTTTGTCACATCACCTGAATATTTTGAAGATATTATTACATTTTTGATTTTGATTATTAACCGTAATTAAAATCTTAAAACTAAAAGCGGTATTTCTATACTATAATAAAATGTTGTCTTATGATAATGCCTTCTCAACATTTCATAATAAACGTAAACGTCAAACTGGATTTTGATGTTGTGAAGAACGATATTGCGCTGTTGAAAACATTCAATTCAATAAATATTTTTTAGCAAAACGAATATTTGGTTTTAACAATATTAATTACTCTTAATATTTTCATAGATTTCATTATTATCATGCAAATGTCATAAAAGATAGCATTTTTAACATTTGAAAATAATAATAGCATTAATCCTATTAATTGTCCTAAATTGAAAGACACTAATAAGTTTTTGAGTATATATTATATTTTATATATATGTAATAAATCATATTATAGATTTCAAAGCATAACTCCTTATCCATAGGTTGACTTTGACACGACAGAAAATATATATATATATATATATATATATATATATATATATATATATATATATATATATAAGATTAAAATGAAGAAAAAGCAAAGGTAAATTACAGACAAATGAAAAAAGGAGGGGGGGGGGGAATAATAATGACAAACAACTGGGGAAAGAAAAACAATTAATAAATTATAAAAAATTAAAAAAAAAAAGAAAAAAAAAAGATAAAGTTTTTTTAAAAAACCGGAAAACCCCCAGTTGTTTGTCATTATTATTTTTCCTCCCCTCCTTTTTTCATTTGTCTGTAATTTACCTTTGTTTTTTCTTCATTTTAAACTTATCTTATGAGTTCTATTTACTTGCAGCTTATGCGAAATAAATGATACTTATTGTTTTTCCTAATTGTTTTTGTATTTATTTATTTTGCTATATATATATATATATATATATATATATATATATATATATATATATATATATATATATATATATATATATATATATATATATATATATATATATGTATATATATATATATATATGTATATATATATATATATATATATATATATATATATACATATATATATATATATATATATGTATATATAAACTGCTGTTTGTAGAAAATGCAACACCATGAAGGAATCATCAGAATCAAATGAAATTCGCAGCAAATGTAAATTATAGGATATTATGCAAATTAATAAAGTTTCAGAGCCATCGCGCGTGCGTGGCGCGCGCAGCGCCCTCTGAATTGATGCTGAAAGCGTATAAATAAAGTGCTGTAGCGGGACGTTGAAAATAGTCTATGATTATTTGTTAGTGGCAAACGTTTAGTGAGACCTGAGTATGCCTCCACGACGGAAGAATAAGAAATTCAAGCAACTTACGGAGTTTGAACGAGGGAGGATAATCGGCCTTCGAGAAGGAGGATTTTCCTATCGCGCAATAGCAGCTCGTATGCAGCGGAACAGTTCCACAGTGATGCGAGTTTGGAAGCAGTGGACCGACGAGCACCGAACAACTCGAAAAACAGGCACTGGACGACAGAAGGTGACGTCAGAGCGCGATGATCGACACCTGCTCCGCATGGCGGTGAATGATCGCACAGCTTCCTCCAGGCAGCTGGCAGCACATTGGTCTACTGCTACAGGTGTACAATTGTCGGCTTCGTCAATTCGTCGTCGTCTGCTGCGCCGTGGATTGCGTGCAAGGGTGCCATTATACAGGATTCCCCTCACGGCGGATCATCGACGGCTGCGTCGGCAGTGGGCTCTTGAGCACAGAGACTGGCGAGCTGATTGGCACCAAGTTGTCTTTTCAGATGAATCACGCTTCAATTTGTGGACCCATGATGGCCGTGTTCGTGTTAGACGTTATGCCGGTCAACGCTGCCTTCCTGAGTGTATTATTGAACGACATAGTGGTCGAACACCCGGAGTTATGGTCTGGGGTGCGATTTCGTATCATGGACGATCCAATTTGATACGAATTGAGGGTAATCTCAATAGCAACAGATACGTCCGTGAAGTGCTACAGCCCGAAGTCGTTCCTTTCCTTCAAGGCATCCCTGGAGCTATCTTTCAGCAGGATAATGCACGCCCACATGTTGCGCGGACTGTTAGAGACTTCTGTTCAGCACAACGCATGCAACTTCTTCCTTGGCCTGCTTATTCGCCGGATATGTCGCCTATTGAGCACGTGTGGGATATGGTTGGTCGGCGTCTCACTCGTGATCCGCGTCCTGCAGTTTCCAAAGACGAACTTTGGTTGCGCATACAAGCGATATGGAATTCTCTTCCTCAAGCAGATATTCAACATCTGTTTGACTCCATGCCACGTCGTATAGCAGCACTTATTGCAGCGCGTGGTGGCTGCACCAAATACTGATTTCGGACGCTTAATTTGTTTCTTTTGTTTTGAAAATTTCATCATTTATTTGTATCAGTACAAGTCGTTTCTGCATTAAATTTCATTTGATTCTGATGATTCTTTCATGGTGTTGCATTTTCTACAAACAGCAGTTTATATATATATATATATATGTATATATATATATATATATATATATATATATATATATATATATATATATATATATATATGTATATATATATAACAAAATAAATAATTACCTCACACGACACTGATAGGATTACACACAACATCTAAATATCATCTCGGGAATATCATAACAGGAAAATCAGGAAAGCTTGTAAGCTTTTTGTGTTAATTTACCAACTACCGCAGAAACTGCTCCAGCACTGTCCACATGTTAAAGCCAATTTGGATGAAGCCGTCATGTATGTCTGTGTTTCCACTTCAATGTTTTTTTTTTTTATATTTAGGGTGTTATTTCTTTTTTCAAGCTTTTCGGATGTTCCTGTTGTGATATTTAGTTTGTTATTTCCTGCTAATTCTTTTCCGTTTTTTTCCTGTTGTGGTAATCCTTTTAGTTACATTTGAGGTAATAATTTATTTTGTTTACTTTTTTCTACAAATATTCTTCCATTATCTTGACATTAGCAGCTTGGCGCCGTCGTGACTTGGAATTATAAATTTTATACTTTTTCTCTTCAATTTCTTATAGTAAAATGTCTTTCGCGAAGAATTGCGTCTTGAAGAGAATTAATTATTACAACGTTTATTTTTATTAAATTCTTGTTATATTTCTAGTTCTATTAAGCTTATATATATATATATTAACTCCTTAATGACCCAAGCAGAGGAAAATTAACAGCCGTTAACATCCTAAGTTTTTCAATCGCAAATGAACTGATCCAATTTGTTAGGGGTTATCTTTGATCATTTGCTTCACTGCAGGCAGGATCCCCCACGTCACTAATAAATCAAAGACGTGCTCTTCTTGACAGTGGAACTTCCTGGCATTCAAATTAACAATCCACTTGTGAACATCCCCCCCGCATATAATATTTTTCTGGTTAAATAATCAAAAGCGGGAATAAAGTAAATAATGAGATTTTTTATATATTTTTTCTATATCTCCTTTTTAATTATATATTTATTGATTTTTATTATTTTTTTTTAAATTTAGGGTTTTTTTTTCTTAAAAATGATTATTTTTTTACACGCCAATATCATACAAAAAAAATTATTTTATCTTGAAAATGTGTTAAAAATCAATTCTGAAAGTAACAAAAACATTTCTTAAATTATTTTTTGTATGAGTTAATATTAACTGAAATCACGCTTTTTTCTTAGCATCACGAGTCAAATAAAGTTCTTATAATATTGAAGTTTGATAAATTATATGTTTTTGTATAATTAAATAGAAAAATATTTCTTTGAACTATTTTCCTGATTTAAATTAATACTTGGAAGAATAACAGAAATAACTTTCCAAATGCGTAGGTATTTAGGTGTAATTGTAGCAAGAGACGCTGAAACTGGCAATTACTGCTCATAAAATACTGTCAAAAGCCGATGATTAGCCACTGTACGGAAGTATGACTATCCATCGCTGGAATTCAAACCTGGTTCACCTCATTGGAAGGCGAATATTCTATAGCCTGAGCAACCACGGCTCTATATCATATTATATTAGAACTAATGAGATTATGACTACAATTTTGAGAAAGGAATATTATAAGTATTGTGCAGCAATTGGATTTTTTACCGCTTGTTAGAAAAGATTAAGAAATTAATTAAAAAAGGAAGTTGTGATACTTTTTTTTATTAATTATAGATTTTTTAAAAGAACAAATGTTTGCATTCTTTACAGAGTTTGTACTATTTTAATGGCAGACACTGAGCTTCCCATTCTTCGCCTCGGAACATGCAGGAACTTCTGGTCAATTGTCACCAGGTGGGTGCCTGTGAACCTACGTCACAGAGAGCAACACTACCCACGTCACACTGTCACTGACCTGTTCATATAGTCGACTACATTTGCACATCTCACAACAGGAGACAATACACGTGGAGAAACTTCTATTCCCTGAGCAGGATTAGAACCCGCAAAGATTAGCTTCACATTCAGGTACCCTAACCGCCCATCCACTTGGCCGTCTGAGTCTTATTTATAATAGTTAAATTGCTAATCTTGTTCAACCTTGCTTTAAATAATAATTTATAGATAAAAACCGTTAAAATTTTAACTAATTTTATGCTGATGACCATCATAGGTATTTGTATCTTCTTTGTTTATAAGTTATCATACCTTATGATTCTTATGTGGATTGATAATCATTCTGATTATAATGTCGAATGTCTGTTATGTGGAATAATAATGATTCTGATTATCAAGGTCGAATGTCTGTTTTGTCGAAGGATTATGATTCTAAATGCCAAATGCTAAGACAACGATTTTAGGCTATTTTCTTTTGATGATATATATAGATAAGTATGCAGAGATAAGTTTTTCAATTTAATTTGTATTTCTGTACTTTTAGTGATGAATAGCCATTTTACAAGCTCTTCAATTTTTAAATTTTGTGCGTAGGTTATTAAAAATAAAAAGTCAATATCTTTCCTATGAAATGAGCCTAAACTGTGTCTACCATAATATAACCATTTCTAAATAAGTTTCATTTTGTTTTATTTAAAACCAGATTTCAAGATGTCTGGTTTTTTCTACCATGAAATATTGCAAAGTTTCAATAAATGTTTTTATAAGAAATTATTTATTTTTTCTAACTGACTTTATCTTGGGAGAAAAGCTTATTTTTAGTAACATTTCAATTCGGATTTGCCCGAAATGGATCTGCACATGGAAAAATTATATAAATTGACAAAGAAATCTTTTTAGTAAATAATTTTAGCCACGGATTTGCCCGAAATGGATTTGCACATGGAAAAATTGTATAAATTAATAAAGAAATTTTTTTAGTAAATAATTTTAGCCACGGATTTTCCCGAAATGGATTTGCACATGGAAAAATTGTATAATTTAACAAAGAAATTTATTAGTAAATAATTTTACCCACGGATTTGCCCGAAATGGATTTGCACATGGAAAAATTATATAAATTAACAAAGAAAAAAGAAAAAAAGAAAAACAACTTATATTAGTAAATAATTTTAGCCACGGATTTGCCCGAAATGGATTTGCACATGGAAAAATATTATAAATTAACAAAGGAATTTTTTAGTAAATAATTTTGACCAAGGATTTGCCCGAAATGGATTTGCACAAGGAAAAATTATACAAATTGAGGAAGAAATTATTAGTAAAAATTTTTTTTGGCCACGGATTTACCCGAAATGGATTTGCACATGGGAAAATTGTATAAATAAAGAAAATTTTTAGTAAATATATTTACAAAATATGCGATTAACTCAATGATTTTATATAGAATTTTTTTTACTTTAGTTGGGTATCTATTGTTTTTTTTTATCAAATTTTGAAAGTTTTTCGATTTGTGTTTTGGATAAATAAATATTACTACATATTCTTTTAATTCTATTAATTTCATTAAAAGTAGTATTTAAATAGATGCTCCTAGAAACATTAGAATTCCAAGTAATTAGTTTATTTATATTAAAATTAAAATCATTTCTTTTATCGTATAAATCAACAAAGCAGATATTTTCTTCTTTTATAATACCCAAATCCAAAAAATTGAAATTAATATTATCATCATGATTACGAAGCAAGATTAATTCCTCGGGGTAAATATCATTTAATAAAATAGTATAGTCTTGAAAATTAAAGATAATTAAGTCATCAATATATCTAAAAACAGATTTAATACTAAGAGTGTAATTTTTTTCATAATAATGTAATTTTTCCATAATATATATATATATATATATATATATATATATATATATATATATATATATATATATATATATATATAAATTATATAACATATCTAAAATAAAAATAGTTTTATTAATTTTTATAGATTTAAATAATTAAATTGTAATTTGATTTATTATCTTCTCCCTTTTTATGAATATTTAATAATGATGCTACCATTCTCTGCTTTTTAGCACTTGAAAAATACCTCACTTATTTTTGGTGTAACCTTTCCTTGCTGTTAGGTCTTTTCAAAATACCTACTTTTGGTACAACCTTCTCTCGATATTTGGAACTAGTAAAAGCACCAATATCTAGTAAAAGAGCATCATTTTTTTTGTAGCCAGCAAATGAATACCAAAGTTTGGCGTAACATAACTCGAAATTTTTTACAGTGTAGTACTGATTATTTTTATAACTGTTTTTATTAAACAAATAAAAAATCTTTCGCAATGACCATCATTAATCAATATTTTTAGAAATCTTGTAAAGTCTTTTCAAATTCATTAATAAGAAGGAGGCAAATTAATATTTAAGAGAGGAGAAAAAAAAATGCTATTGAAATCTCAGAATGCCATAAAGGCTGAAGGTTCTGCACGCAAAAAGTTGTATTTTCACCTGTCGTCTTCACCGCATGGCAAAGCTGGTTTTTTATGTTATTAGATAGGGAAATTGCGTATTGGGGAGAGATATTCTCCCAATTTTGCCCATATGCTTAACGGCCAATGAGTTAATGAGCTCGAAATCGGAATAAGTCGATGACAAGGTTTATTTATGAAAAGAACATTTTTGTGTTTATTTTATAACGTAAACATTATCTTCATTGATTAATTAACATATTTAAATTATGTACTTCGAGTTATGATTGCATCGTATTACATTAAATACAAATTAATAGATCAAAATTTATTAAAGTGTAAATAAAAAACGTTTATTGGACTTTACATGCCATTTAATTATTACTTTACGGAAATGATAAAGGTTCGTTTTAAATATTAAATTGTAATTGTAATATTCGGTTGTAATTTGTACAATTGGCTGAATTAATTCTTTTTATGGGAAAGTAAAATGCATAAAAAATAATAAAATGAATAAAATAAACGAAACACACTGAATAACTTTCAATCTAATGATCTAGGACTAAATCTAATGGTTCTTAAGGGTGACTTAAAAGATACTAATTAATTAATGCAGATAGTACTTTTTTTAGATAAACATACCTTTCATTTTAATCACATTTGCATTTCTGATTCTCAAAATATAGAGAGTAATCGCAATCTGGGAATTGGGGTCCAAACAGTGTGATCAAGAGAACAGTCCAAAATTTGGTCTCCTTAAATCTTCTTTTTTTGGTATTTCGTTATCTGGAGAATATTTCAAGCGATTCGAAAAAAATGTCAGAAAATAGCAGGACTAAAAAAAGTGTCTTCCTTTTTTTAAAATTTTTATATTTTTTTCTCTTTTAAACCTTAGCATGAAATATTTTAAACATTTCTCAAAATAATTATTCTTGAAAAAAAAAGAATTTTTGGATATCTTTTATTTTATTTTAAAGGCAATTTAGTTTAATCTTCTAAGAATATATTTTATTAGAAAATGGCAAGGGATATTTTTCACTAGTTTAAAGTCGCATAAAGGTAATATTTATCGTAGAATAAGCAGCATTTAAGCTTTTATCACATTAATGGCAAAAAGGATGAAAATATCGGTGAATATGTTTATACATTTCTTTTAAAAATATTTTGAAGCTTTCTAATTGTAATCGACTTATAACTTATTAGTAATTTAATTTATAGAAATGATTGACAAATTTTTCGCACTGTTCTTCAATCAGTTATAAGGAGAGCATCTTTCTTAAAAATGGAGATATTAGATTTCGGGTTTGGCTAATTTTCGGAGTAAAAAAATTAAAAAAACTCATGCTAAATAGATTCAATTATTATTATTTAATATAGTCGTTCTTGATTTTTGATGGCTCAATCATAATTGATTACAATTTATAAAAATGAACTATAAATTATTTATAGAAACTTCTGAAAATTGCATTTTATCTTAGGTGAATTATAAATGGATATTTTCCCTCGATATGTCGATTAGTGATAGAAAGACATTACTTCTTTAAAATAGAAGTAATAGGGTTTCCAGTTTGGTAGTTTTTTGAATAAGGCAAAATACCCATAGATAATACATGATAAATTCAAATTTAATTTAAAATAACTTCTAATATTCATTGTATATACATTAAAGATAATAAATGTTTTCAAAAACTGTTGCCTATAAGCAAATGAGTTTATTTTCTTATTTTTAGACATTAGTCCATCTGTAAACTAGAAATCAGACATTATTGTTGATACCGCTAATTCAGATGGATTGATGGCTAATACTCTGCTCTTGATAAATGTAATTATTGTTATTTCAAGCACATTGTTTTATTTTATTATCTCTCTACAATATCTAGTGAAAAAATGTAAAATTTTAATGGTACATTTTTGTTGATAGTGCTTATCAAGATTAATTATTACTAAGCCTTTCGATTCATATAAAAGGCTACAAATATTTTTCTTCTCTAGAGAATTAACAGTCCTTTGTGGGCCAATTTCTTTTTTAGAATCTTTTCCATTCTGCTCTCTGTCTTTCCAGGGTATTCCAGTTATTTACTTTTAATTCTTCGAAATTTTCATTAATGCAATCAATCCACTTTGGCCTACTTCTTCTGGTTCGTGTTTCAATTGCTTAAATTTAAAGCTTAGCGTGAAGGTGGGTATTCAATGCCAAGTATTTACTGGTAATTTTATATTCTACTAGGCATCTTCGATGAACTTAAACCCCACGGTTATTTGGATAGACAGATAAGCTGCCGGTTGTTTACCGTAATGTTAGGATAAAAATTAAGCTGAGCGTTTGTTTATGAATGACCAAACCGTGTGTTTTTCCTGCCCAAATCTCCAAAACGAAAAAAATTTCATGATGGAGCCATATTAGTTTAAATTACAACGAGTAAAAAAACCTTTTCGATAATCGTTTTAAATCTTTTAGTGCTGTAATCGTAATAAAAATCGATTTAAATGGAATTAAAAATCTATTTTTATTATTTAAATACTAAAATAATAGTTGTATGACTAATTCTGAACCAATGGGAGAATTTTATTTATCATTATCATTTATCATTATCATTTATCATTATCATTATCATTTATCATTATCATTTATCATTATTATTTATCATTATCATTTATCATTATCATTTATCATTATCATTTATCATTATCATTTATCATTATCATTTATCATTATCATTTATCATTATCATTTATCATTATCATTTATCATTATCATTTATCATTATCATTTATCATTATCATTTATCATTATCATTTATCATTATCATTTATCATTATCATTTATCATTATCATTTATCATTATCATTTATCATTATCATTTATCATTATCATTTATCATTATCATTTATCATTATCATTTATCATTATCATTTATCATTATCCAGCCGGTATAGCCTGGTATGTATGGAACTGGATGTCCGAGAGTTCGTGGGTTCGGCCGAAGATTCTCCGTGTAGTAAATGGTGTGTGATGCAAATAAAATCTGTCGAGTCGCTAAGTCCTCCATGTTCCCATAACAAATGAATACTTCTGGGGGTACTGGATAGGAGATAGATCGTTCTCTGATTTCGGTCTGAGGATAAATGAATGGATTACGATCTGTGAATAAATGAATGGATCCGCCCTATAAGAGGGTTTGACGAATGGGTGTGGTAGAAGTCGAATTCTAGGCCATAGAGGGCGCACTGAAACACACGAAAAATCGCTCCCCTCTGCCTAAACAGGCATACGAAGAGAGAGAGAGAGAGAGAGAGATTTATTATTATCCTTTATCATTATCATTTATCATTATCAATTATTAATATCATTTATCATAATCATTTATCAGTATCATTTATCAGAATCATTTATCAGTATCATTTATCATAAGCATTTTTAAAATTTTTAAAATTTGCTGCTGAAATGGCTCCTTACTGATTTTGACCGAATTTGAGGATTATAGCACAAACGTTTCTACATTTTTAAGGGAACCACATAGATATCCAATCTCTTCCCTTTATTATTATTGATTATTAATGAATTAAAATCTGCAGCAAATACTTTTTTCTTGAAGTTTCTTTTAATTAAATCATAAATTTGGCAAATGATAATGATTTGGTTTAAAATCGTAGCTAAATTGCACTATCAATAAACCATAAGTAACAAAAGCTCCTTTCGCTACCAAAAGATTTGATTTTGTAAAATATATTAAATTACAGCCTGAAAATATTATTTTAGGCATGCTCGTTACCTCCTTAATTAGCGAGAAGTGCTCTAAACTGTTTCCCTTAACAGTATTGTACGCACAAATTTCATGCACTGTAATTTCTAATTCATGCATACAATTTGGTATTTTCCCGGGTATATAAAACAGGAAGAAAATTGAAAACGAGAAGTATAAAAAGTAAAATGTATGATCCCAAATTTTAAACCCCGTGATTTTGGCAAGGGGGAAAAATAAAAATGAAATCTTAGCGAAATTAGTAACAAAGTAATACAAGCTGAGAAAAAACAACGGAGAGGAATATGTTTTTTGTATATTTTTCAATACTTGGATCGTCTTAAGATACTTCAGAACGATTATTTTTTCCTTTGAAGGAGATGGAAAATACATTGAAAGTTACAGTTCACGTTTTAAATTTTTCTAAACCTCAGATATGGTACTCGTAATGGTTGAAAATAATAACAAATACAAAGCAAATATAAACAGAATGAACATTCCTTCGGCAATTACAGCAACGAACAAAAGAATGTCTTTTAAAACCTCCGATTTAGTAGTAATACCATGAATATAAATGTAATGAAAGTTTTCTTCTTTTACTTCTAATGGAGTTCAAAGAAGTAATATTGCATGTAAAAATATGAAAGCTAAAATAATAAAGCATGATTTATTTGCAGTTGGGAGTTTATTGAAAGTGGACAGTGAGCTTACACCTTGAAGAAGAATTGCTACTTTTCTATGATTTTTATAAACGCTGGTCCATGTTAAAACACCAAGAATATCACTGATAATGAATGCAAGTGAAACTTTCCAAGAACTTCCAGGAGTCATTATGAATATATCGATAGTAAATGTGTATATATACTCCAAAAAAAACCAAGAAATTTACAAGCATTAAATTTCATTTCGCATTTATTAAAGAATTTTTGTATTTTATGATTCCAAAAAGCCCAGAGAGAGTTAAAAATATTCCGGTTTTAATAGTTTGCTCAAACATTTTGCAACACTTGCAAATGAAATACCCAGCAATTCTAAGAATCGAAGATAATGAAATCAAAACTCTGCTAACAATTATGCTTGCAATATGCAATTAAAGTAAATTTTTTAGGAATTTTTTTTTTTTTGCGTAGCAACAAGGTTGTAAACAATAATTTCTTAATTTAAGGATGGCTTATCATTAAAAAACATTTGCTTCTGACTTTTAGACAAATAAAATTGAACATATTATAAATTTTGATTATTTTTAATAGTTTTATGAAAAAAACAGGATGAAATCAGGATGAAAGGAAAAATACTTTTTTTAGCTTTTCAATAAAAATCAAAAGCATAAATAGTTATTATATTCATACATTTTTCTTTTGTTTTGTAGATATTAACAATTCTTCTGCTAAGTTGGAAAAACATTAGTATTTAGATCAATAATTTCAAACTCAATTTAAGCCTTTGGATGCAATTCCATTTCATTTCATTTTCTAAGAAATAATTTGATTTTTGTGTTTAATTTCCTTTTCCGTTAAAATAGACACGATTTAAATCAAAAACCTCAGCTCATAAGCTACTCTAAAACAAAATAAAACTAAAATGTAGAGAAGGAAAGCATGGCTGGGCGTTAAGAAGACGCTCTACTGCGGGAAAATCTATGCATTGCATATTCTATTTCACGTGCATTGCTAATTAAAAATTTAGTAAAAAGTGAGTTCAAATAAATAAAAAATTCCAAAATAAATTTAAATGCGTAAAAAGTATTCCAGTATTACTTACCCACTACATAATCCTGAATAATCCTGCTCGGTGAAAAGAAATCTAGTAAAACTACAGTACAGTATGGGAATGAAATTACTAATAAAAAAAATCATAATTTTAATAATAAAAACCAAAATAAACGATATTTAAGTCATTCATATTAAACCATTCATGTGCTTTTCAACTCATTCGAAAGTATAATTCTGATTCGTGCATTACAATATTCCTCATTTTAAAGATACAATTATGAAAACACATAAGAAAATATTTATTTCATATCACTATATGTTCAAATCATGAGTTCAAAAATCTCTAGCGAATTTCCGATGGAGATTATCTATTTCTAGATCTATCAATACCTCAACGGAATCAATGAGTTCGAAATCATAACATATTTAACGAATTTCCGATATAAATGACCTCTTTTTGGTCACATCAATAACTTAATTGATTTAATGTTAATATTCACCAATGAAGTTATTATAGTGTTTTTGGACTTATTTATACCTTGAAACGATGAGTTTCAAAACAGGTCACATTATACGAATTTTCTAGTCAAATGGTCGGCTTTTAGCCTTATCACTATCTCAATTGAGTAGGAGCTCGAAAACAAGTCACATTCCACGAATTTCCAATACAAATATCATGTTTTTGGAAACACCAATAGCTTAATTGAGTCGATGAGTTAAATCCAAATATTCATCAATGAATTTTTTTTAAAAAAAGGATTACTTCTTTTCTGACTCATTGATAAATTAATTGAATCAATGACTTAAAAAACAGGTCATGTTCCACGAATTTCCTATACAAATGACCTTTCTTTTGATACATCAATAACTTAATTAAATCGATGGGTAAAAACACAGATGAATTTTTATAGACATTACCTGTTTTCGGACAAATTGATATTTTAATTTAATTGATGGACTTGAAAACAATCAATCTTCAATCAGTTTACTAATAATATTTCTTATTGGTGAACTTATCGATTCAATTAAACTGAATTCTTAATAATATGCAAGCAATGAAAGCTCGAACCGTGACCATTATATTAGTTTCTTATTTGTGAACTTATCGACTCAATTAAATTGAATTATTAATAAGTTGTAAGTAATAAAAGCTCCAACTGTGATCATTACATTAGTTTCTTATTTGTGAACTTATCGATTCAAATAAATTGAATTATTAATAAGCTGTAAGTGATAAAGTCTCCAACTGTGTCCATTATATTAGTTTTCGAGAAGAATAATGTGCTTAAAAACAATCCATCTTCAAACTGTTTTTTAATAAGATTTCTTATTTGTAAACTTATCGATTCAATTAAATTGAATTATTAGTAAGTTGAAAGTTATAAAAGATCCAACTGTGATCATTACATTAGTTTCTTATTTGTGAACTTATCGATTCAATTAAATTGAATTATTAATAAGCTGTAAGTGATAAAGTCTCCAACTGTGTCCATTATATTAGTTTTCGAGAAGAAGAATGTGCTTCAAAACAATCCATCTTCAAACAGTTTCTTAATAAGATTTCTTATTTGTGAACTTATTGATTCAATTTAATTGAATTATTAGTAAGCTGTAAGTAATAAAGGCTCCTATTGCGATCATTACATTAGTTTTCGAGAGGTATATTAATCCAAACGCAGATAAAGTAATTTCAGGAATGTCTTGGAGACCTTTTATTTCATAATATTGTTCCCCTTGAATTCTTAAAATACTTTTTTCGTTTCCGTTAAATCCGAATGCTTCATGAACTGTCATTTTCAATTCCCGCATACAATCGGGTATGTTTCCTGGTACGTAAAACAGGAAAAATATTGCCAGTGTATTGTAAGCAATGTAAAACAGTTGATCAGCAATAACAATCCAACTCTTATTACTCTAAGGATAAAAGAAGAAAAACAGTCTTGCAAAGTTTGTGATCAATAAATGCAAGCTGAAATAAAATATGGAACTGTTGTACGTATTTTGCACATCCCTCAGAACTTTGATGGTTACAAGATATCTGTGAATAATAAGTTTTTCAGATCGGCGTGAATGAAATGTTTTAAGGGATCTTATATCTGAGTTTAATTTATTAAAAGATTCCGAAATAGAGTTCACAATGATCGAGAATAATATTAAGTATAAAGCAAAATAATAATGATAAAAAATAGCTTCAGACAATTCAAAAAGTATAAGCAAACAATCCTTTAAGTTCGTTGATTCGATATCAGCATTAAGCAAATATAATCTGTAATAGAATTCTTCTTTTACAATCGAAGGCACCCATGCCACTAATAACGAATGAATTATTATTACAGTGAATATTATTATACACAGTCTACTTGTCGCACGTGTTTTATTAAAAAATTTCGAAGAATAAACTTTTTCAACTATAAGTGAAATATTCTTTCGCTAATTGTTTGTTGTGACCCATACAAGAAGACCAGTACAATTGCTAATGATGAAAGCAACGGAAAATGTCCAAATATTGTAACCATGTTTGGCTGCAACGTACTCTATGACAAAGAAGTACAGCCAAACAAGAATGATCATTAAACTCATAAATTTTGCAACACATTTCGCACAAGTACTATTATTCTTGTACTCAATAATTCTAAAATACGAGCATAGGTTCAAAAACTTCCAAGATTTCAATTTTTTCTGTGACATTTTGGTTGCCAAATGTGAATGAATCCCGATGTAATGGATCCAAATGTAATGGATCCCGATGTACTTCCCGATTTTTAATTCTTTTTTCAAATATTGTTCTTCTCTATTTCTTGAGACACGGTCTTTGATTCCAAGATATTGTATGATTTCATAAACAAAACGTTTTGGAATATATTAAAATATTATATATAAGTAGGAATATATTATGAGGAAAATTCATTTTGAATCTTCTTAAGACATTCCTTATTTCAATTTTTTAAAACACTTGTTATAATTTTAAATATTTTATGATTTATTTAAATTTATGATGATTAGTTTTATGAGAAAATGAACATAGTTGAGAAACATTCACGATTTAAAATTCTCTTAATATATTCTTCGTTTCTGTTTTCTTATGAATCCAAAATATTATATAATTTCAAAAACGGAAAATAATTTGGGAAATATTCCCTGATGTAAAATGTTTTTGTGACATTATGTCATTCAAAATATTAGCTTTTCTATTATATAGTCGATAGACGCATAGAGAATGACATTTCAAATTAATTTAAATGATTTTAATCATTAGATGAAAAGCTGAAAGTAGTTTCTAAGCAACGCAGTGTAAGCAGTTTATGTTAAAACGCCAAGAATATATTTTGTACACAAAAAATATGCATCAATAAAAAGTTATATTCATGAAACATGCAAGCTATAATTTGTCTTCAGAGTTTAAATCAAACAATAAGATTTCTAACCAAATTTTATCATTAAGCGTTCGATCCACATACTATTTCAATTGTTATGTTATAATTCTTAAAATTTCAAAATATGTGATATGGTATTATACTTATTGCTTTTATTTTCATTGTTTACAAATTTATTGTTTTTTTATTGTTTATTTTATTACAAGGGAATGTCAGTAGCAGGTACTGACATTTCCTTGTAATAAAATAGAAAACAAACATCTGTGTGCCCATGACTCTGCTTTTGTGTTTATTTGTGAGAAACTGCTGGCACTAACAGCTATTAAGATGGTAGAGTCACTTTCAATTTTTTTTACAATATTCGGATAAAATTAACACTTTCAGTTAAAAATCAGATGTTCTCTTTTCTACGTTTATTACTTAAATCTTTTGCACGGTGCCAAACTTTCTTACAAATTTCAGAAATTTAACCTTTTTTTTTTATATCTCTCCTTTTAATAAAACTATGCAACGCATTATCTTAATTATATGCGTATTCATATTAATTGCTATTATAGCACATATATAAATATTTTTTGGTAATAAAAAATTGCTATGGACAACATATTATTCTAGGTCTCAATAAAATTTTTTAAAAAAAATATACATATTCTTGGTAATAACTTCTTAAATCTTAATGGTGATAAAAATGTAACGCATTATTTTAATTATATGCGTATTAATATTAATTGCTATCATAGCACATACGTAAATATTTTTTGATAATAAAAAATTGCAATAAGCAACATATTATTCTAGGTCTCAATTAAATTTCAAACAAATATATACATATTCTTGGTATTAACTTCTTAAATATTAATGGTGATAAAAATGTACTTTTTTTTCTCAAATGAGCCGAAAACTTTTACCCAATCGGGTAAAAATAAATAGAAATTTTCAACTCATGGACAGTATTTTGCCTAAGTTGTAAAGCATTCAGCAATTTTTTTTTAGTTTATTTAATGTTTGGTTTGCAATTGAAAATCAAGTATTTCATTTTCATACAAACGACTATATCTCTGTGAATGTACACAATGTAATTGTAAGGCCATATACAAATACTAAAATCATGCGCAAAAGACACTCATTGATTGTTATTTTTTATAACTTTTTTATAACATAGGATTGAAAGCGACAAAAAGTGACAGCTACAACTTACTAATGTTCCCCTGAGCGGCTTTTGACAAAATATATATTGATTTTTTTTAATATCTATGCTAAAAGAAAGCATTTAATTTGATCATTTGTAATTTTTGTTATAAAATTATAAAGATTTGTTTTTGTTACAAAAAATATCCCTTTCCGTAATTCATAAATTTTTTTTTAAAATGCCAGTTAACGAAATATTTGTTTGTCTTGGTCACGTGGTGTTTGGTCACATAATTTTAAATTAGAGATACATATTCTGATAATAAAAAAAAATAAAGATTTATGAAATAATAAAATTTAAAAGCCAAAACTTAAAATTGTATTGCTTCATAATATGTTGCAATCTTTTTTTACAAAATAAAATATAAAAATATATAATAATACAAAGGTACTAAAAAAGTTAGACTTCAATCTATCGGTTTTTAGCGACTTTATTTAAAAGAAAAATGTATATATTTTAAATTAATTTCAAAAGAAAAGCTCTTAATAATGAAAAAAATGTAAACAGTTTCGTGAGTATAAAATTTGTTTATTCAAAGACAATTCTATGCAAAAGATAATTTTTATTAATTATTTTTTTACTTTTCATTATTTTATTTGATAATAGTCGAAAAATATTTGAATTGTAAAGTATACAATTTTTACAACATTTTAAAGAGCATAATTTTCTATAGCAAAATACAAAATTTTATCGAAAATAGTCGAAAAATTTCTGAGAAATGGAATTTCAAATATCTATTATTTTCAAAAATTTGATATATTTGCGAGTGCAACATATTTTGAGGTTTTTCGAATCCATAAAAAAGGTATATTTATTCAGGTACATTTATTCGTTTTTGTGCCTGATTTAGTTACTTAAAATATCGTCTGCACTAATTAATTTGAGGTCCCCCTTTAAGCTATTAAAATTGAGTTCAAGTTCGTTAAAATATGTTCATTAGATTAAAATTTATGCAGTGTTTCGTTAATTTTTTGCGCACTGAACCTACTTAAAAAAATAAATGCAACTACCTTATTCAAAACTTATTTTCTCTTAAATGATAAAGAAACCAAATAAAATTGAAATTACTTCATAATGATTTTCTTATAAATAAAGTAAAATGCTATTAAGAATCAAAAAAAAAAAAAAAAAATTCTCACTCATTTTAGAAATTTTTTGGGGAAAAAAATAAAAGATCTCATAACGATGACATAAAAATGAGAAATCAAAAGACGCTTTTTGAGCGATATTATTTTGTTACATTCGATTTTGGCATTTCTATTCATGATGTATCCTGATCGTAAACAGGAGCCACTTGTGCAAGAAGCAAAAAGAAAAAAAGAAATAACGAAAGAGAGATGTACACGGAAAGACAAAAGAAACAAAAACAAAAGTTTAAGGAGCACGCCCGGATCGACGTCGTAATAACGTTAAAGGTCCGTTTAATCTACCGGAAAACGGCTGTCGGTCGACTATAATGACTTCTGTCAGTCCGTGTAAAGGAATAATAAAAAAAAGAAAAAGAAAGTGTGAAAAAGAATTGCTCGGGGTGGGTTTTTCAATAAGGAAGAGTGTCGAAAGGAGAGAGCAGCTGGTAGCTAAGAGCAACAGAGGGTGAGGGTGAAGACTTAAAGGGGGCTTCATCTTATTGTGGGATGTTATGTTTCTGACGTTATTTAACTCTTCTGCGTAACACTTTCGTTAGCTTATTTCTTTTGGTATCAGATTGGGGTGAGAAGAACGTAGAAAGTGTTTTAGTTAGAGAATGATGATAATGAAAGCATTTTTAGGCGAAAAAAAAGGGATTCTGTTTTCATGAAATTCAGCTTAAACTTTTAAAATGCCATTCGTTTTTTTTTGTTGGCAGAAAAAGAGATTTTGTTTTCATTGAAATTAGTTTAAAATTTAAGGAATGCTATTCATAAACGCTTCATATATTTGTAAGCAAAAAACTTTTTTTGTTTTCATGGAATTCAGTATAAATTTTTCGGAATGCCATTAATATAATATTCAGATATTTGTAGGCAACAAAAGAAAGATTTTGTTTTCATGGAATTCCCTTCCCTTTGAGAGAATATATGAATAAACGGAATACCCTTCATATACTATTCATATATTTGCTGTAAGAAAAAAAAAAGTATTTTGCTTAAAAAGAAATCAGTTTAATATTATGGAAATGTAATTCATATATTTACAGGCCGTAAAAAAGTTTTTGTCTTCATGGAATTAAGTTTAAAATTTTAGAAATGCCATTAATAAACCATTGATGTATTATTAAGAAAAAAAGTGATTTTCTTTTCATTGAATTCAGTATAAACTGTTACGAATGCCATTCATATACCTTTCATATATTTGTAAGCAAAAAAAAAGGGATTTTGTTTTCGCAGAATTTAGTTTTACCTTTTAGGAATTCCATTCATATACTATACATAAATTTATTTTTGCAAAAAAGTAATTTTGTTTTCATAGGAGTTCTGCTCATTTTATTCCATAATTTATAAGTTTTTACAAGATCAAAATATATTTGCTCTCTAAACAAACAAAATTAATAAATAAAAAAATATTTCATTATTACGAAAATTTTGTATACTATATAAAATATATTCTGGGTTTTTAGATATCAAAAGGTTCTGTTTTGAAGTTTTAATTACTTATTTTTAAGTTTGATTTTATATTAATAATTCAGGATATATTTTTAAGATTTTGTTTCTGAAATTTTGAGAAATACTATAATTTTTAAGATAGAATTTCGTTTTCAAACAAATTGTAGAATTTTTTTGCTGTATTTGTGTTTAGAAATTTAATTAGACTTAGACATGTAACAATAGCAAAAACTTTCTAGAACTAATTTTTTTTTATTGAATGCTCAAATGTAATAATAGATGATAATAAACAAGGCCATTAATCAAACTATACTCGTAGCATCAGAAAAAATAAGGCAATATAAAATTTGCCAATTTCTTCTTTTCTGTAAATTCCTAATATTCCTTAGGGCTTAGAAAATACTAGATTTTAGAGAAATAGAAGTAGCGAAATACATTTTAAAGCAAACAATTTGGTTTCCTTTTCAATTTTATTTATAAAAAATATAAAATATTTTCTTTAGATTTTGAATGTATTTCTTTCAATTTAATCCATAATAATCACATAAAATTTCAGCATATTGCAATTTCTTAAAGCAACAGTTGGAAACTTTCCTCTTTCTCTATGTCTTTTTGTAATACCGAAATAAATGATTTAAATAATGAATTAAGTAATGATTCATTATGATATATGGATTTTGAATTGAAATATCATTCGACTTATCTGTAAGTCATAAGCTAATTTTTATTCATATTCTCGTGTTGTACTCGATTGTGTGAAGGAGTATTTGGTTTTTATAATACTGTTCAATTGGAAACCTTAACTTGTAACATTTATTATTTTATTTTACTCTGCTATTTTTACATTTTTAAAATTAACGATCAGCTACATTCACGAATTGTATATAATATATCAGCCTGTTTGTAAGCGAAAATGTCAAATGTCAAATTGCTTATATTTTTCTTAGTAAAAAATCAGTCTTTCGTAAGAAATGTTCATCAATAAATTATAAAAATTATTCCAATTTAAAATTAATGAGGTATAAAGTTTAATAATGTGCACTTTCTTTTACTTTAAAAAAAAATTGAATTACATATAATAATACTACAGTTTACCAATAATTTAAACTATTTCAGTCTAACAAAAACTAGACAAAAAAACAATAACACATTAAAAACGTCTTTTTAAACTTACTGAACAACTTGCTGACTTCCGTACATTAAATGTTTGCATTTAAAAAATTGTATTTTAAGGAACGGTTTATTAATTTAAAAAAAAAACGAGTGAGGCGAGTTGCTTAAAAAATAATAAGTAAAGTTTTTTAATTTAATAAAATTTATTTTTAGACATGACTTATAAAACGGAAATCTAAACGAAATTTAAACTTTGAGTTCAGTAACAGTTTCACGCTATTAGCATCCTAACAAAAGAAAAAAAAAAAAAAGAAAAAGAAAAAAACCCCGCCAATTTAAGAAATTCATACATCTTTCTATGTTCAGAACATTAAAACACCATCAAGAGTTAGTAATGATAAATTTCAAGAAAAGAGGGAAGAACGAAGAGACAATTACAGTAATTAAGGCGTTTTAATTTCTATGAGAAGAAATTATTCTTCGATTTTTGTATGACTCACTGATGATTTTTTTTAACGGAGCTAATGATGGCGATTTATCTCTTTCAAGATCCGGTATGTTCGATTAGCTTGTTGCTGGGACCATATTTAAAGCTTTCTTATTATTGAGTAATTTTCGATTGAAAGTTAATTGTCCAAAATATTTGAATTATGATTATTGTATAGCAATATCAGGCATAAGAATATCATAAAGGAATTTCTTTTAAATAAATTAATTATTTAAAATATTTTTAATTGTATATTAGTTTAAATTTTCATTAATTTCATAAATTTTCATTAATTTCATAAATTTTCATTAATTTCATAAATTTTCATTAATTTCATAAATTTTCATTAATCATTACATTTATAAAATTTTATCTCATTCTATTTTTCTGGTAAAATTACCGTACTTGACGAGTGGAAGGATTAAAACAGGTCTTACAAAATTTATTAATTATTAGACAGAGAACGTTTATCAAAAGTGGTCACGAAATGTTGTGCTCCTCATTATAAGTTAGGAAAAATCTTCTAAAGTAAATCCGTAAAATGTTTCGATTTAGGGAAAGAATGAAATCTTATCTTAGTAATTACAATTGGTTTATTTAATAGGTCGCGCGATTCCAACAGAGCAAAGGGGAAAATGCAAAGGGGAAATACTTTTAATTAAGCAAAGGGGAAATACTTTTAATTAATGTATGCTTTTACCACATTTACTAAATTTTATAACACATTATTAAACCGTATTTCATTATTAATTTTACCAAAATCATTAACAATGCCCTTCAGTTAAATTATCGAGCTTTTTGGTGTTCCCATAGAGCCAGAAATACGGTAAATTTTACCAGATTCTTTTCTCTCTCTAACAAAAAATGTGACTATATTAAAACAACTGTTGTCATAAAACAACTAATCACCCATTCATGCAAATTGGTTAAATAAACATAAATTATATATAATTTATTTATAACTAATAAGTAAGTGTGACGCATACAAATGTTTTTAGATGAGAGCGTTAAGGCAATTTTGGAATGCTTAAACTGATTTTTCTTCCTCGCCTATTTTACTTATGTGTATTGAACCGAGCTTTTTGGCATTCCATGTTCACTAACATGTACTGAAACCGCGCTTTTTGGTGCTCCATGTTCGCTAATATGTACTGAACAGAGCTTTGTGGTGCTCCTTGTTCACTAATTTGTATCACTTTTAATTCCCTAACTTGCTTAAATAAAATTTAGCTTCGTTGGCATCTATTTATATCCTATGTAACTCAATTTTTTGATTAACATGGATTTTAAGTAAGACTAGATACCTCATTGGAAATCATATTGACCATTGAAAGTATTTAAGTTTTAAATTATTAAGTTTGATTCTTAATATATTAATGATTACAACATCATAATTGGAAGTAAATTGTTAAGTAAGTAAGAAAATAAATTATTTTTAATCCGATGACAACTCAACATTCCATTATAAATTACCGGCTTTTGCCAGTTCAAAAGTTACCTTAACAATTAAACATTAAATTTTATTTCTTTATTTTATCACAATATTTTAAATAAATATAAAAGAGTGATAAGGTTAATTAATTGCAAGTAATCAAAAATAAATTGAGTAAATATAGATAAGTATATAAAAATTAAATGTATTTACTTTAAGTTACCCTCATTCTTTTGATGTCAAAAAGTAAATATTAAAATAAGCACGTTTTCAATTTGAATTTTTTAAGATGAATGATTAGTTACAGATGATCATTGATTTAAAATATTCCGATATCCAATTTTAAACTGGCAAATTTAAACATAAACTCCAATAAAAATATTTGATAAAAGTTTTACTAAAATAGCAGTACATATAAATTTAAAAAAATTAATACAAAATCACTTCTTTTTTTTTTGGGTTAAAATAATATAGGTTTAAGAATAAGATAGAGCATTGAGAAATGACTAACTATTACTATAGTAATTACTGGTTTTTTAAAATTCGTCTTTTGGAAATAAATTTGAATTATAATAATACGTTTCATAAAATAAATAATATATTAAAATAGAATTATAAGAATAGATATTATAATTGACGAAATATAAAAATAAATAGACAATTTAAATACACACAAAAGCGTTCCTATATTGAAAAATAACAATATCATTCCGAGTAAACAAGATCTTCAAAAGTTTGAAATATCATTTGAGAGAGAAATGAAAAACATTTCTTCATTCGTATTGTTTTTCTTACTTTTATTGACCTTCATCATTAAAAGAATTGCTATGCTTTAGAATGTATGCAATTATTTTGCAAAAGAGATTAAAAAGTTTTCAAGAAATATCTAATCTTGAGTTTAATTAAGTTTCACAATCACAAAGCTTTTTGAATGACTTCAGTTGATGTAAGAATCGTAATAAAATAATTTCCTGTCAAAGTTTCATTAAGGTTTGAATGCATAAAATTATTATTATTACTAACTCTCGTAATAAAGTGAAAATATTTGTTTAAGTGTATTATGATTGATAGTATTTTATAGTAAAAGCATTTCATATTTATATAAAGCTAATATTATTTCCTCATCTTTCATAAATTTTCTTTTACATTTATTTGATTTAGATGAGAAATTTCTTCATGAGAAGCCTAGAAATATTTCAGATCATAAAAAATATATTTCTTCTGAAATATTATGCGACATTATGTTACTTTTAAGATGTTACTTTTAACTCGTTAACGCTTAAAGTTCTCATTTAAAGTCATATCTGTTTTTTTAGAACAATTATTTCTGTAATATATTAATTGCAAAAATCTTTTGAGTTTGAAAGAAATACGGGAATCATGATTTGTTTAAAAAATAGGTGGTAGTTAATGTAAGAAAATATCTAGTTGATTAAAAAATGGCCTTCATGAAAGTAAAATCATAAAAAAATGAAACATATTTATAACAAAAGGTTAATTATCATTCTTTTCTGAGATATCTTTCCCCAGATAATATACAACAGTCATTCAACCCACTTTTCACAACAAGTAGAAAAATATTTTTTGAAAACTGCTTCAAAGAACCCTGCACTGCCTTAATAACATTAGCAAATGTTGTATTATTTTGAATGCCCTTAATGTGCATTATCTTCACGAGCATTATCTTGATGTATTTTCCTACCAGTTTATGACGCTTTTTTTTGGTATGCGGGATTATATGCACCATTCACCTAAGTTTTTGGAGGCACAGCAGGCTGTTATGTTACACCTTTATGAGGAAAAAAATCATTATAAACTTTCCAGTATATCTATATTGACAGATTTTTCTAGGAGACTGTGAGTCAGTGTGTTTCTATAATAGGGGAAATTCCTATTCAGAAAAATCTGTTTAAGACTGAATTTGCTGCTTTAAGTATGCTTAAGGGTAATAAAATGAGTACGGAATACTATTTATTGACAAAAATTCATACAATTCGCACATAGTTAGAAAATGCTCTATGGAACAAAACTAGAAAAAATGGTTCAACTTCGATTCCTATATTGGCAATTTAAATCTTCATATAGTTCATATTTACTTTAAATAAAATTTTAAAATTAATTGAGAAATGATTGAACTACACAGTAGATTCAATCAAGTGTAAAAAATAATAATTAATTCTCATAACGATATAGTTTAACTTGACACCTTAAAAAACACTTGACCATTTTTCTGAATCTTTAAATGTTCTTTTGAATTTTTAAATGTTTCATTGTGCAGAATAATTTTTAATTAGGTCTAGTTTGTTTTTATAAATTTCACAAGAATTAGAGAAAAAAAAAGGTTAATTTAATAATAGGAACTACATACTGATGAGCAATGCAAAATAATTTCTTGATTTTCCCAAGTCTACTAAATATATAATATTGAAAGGGTGGTAGCATGGTGCTTGGCAATGAAAGTCGAACCATCGTTTCTTCTTATACTAGTATTTTAAAGGATTTTTAAAAACATTAAAAAAAGTTTAGAAAATTTAAAAAAAGTTTTATTATTTAAGAAAAATGAATTTATTCTTTAAGAAACTTAAATAAGCTCTAATCAAATCAAAGTTTTCATATTTCTCATGTTTCGGTCGGTTTTAAAAACTTCATACTGTCAATATTTATACATAAAAACTCTAATTTGTATAGTACGGGTCTTGGAGAGTTTGGAGATTTCAATTTTATTAATTCCTTTCTTATCGATGTTTAAATGAGATAAAAACTTGATAGAACTTCATTTTATTTTTAAAAAAATGATTTTTCTTTTGTTCCTTCCACATCTTATGATGCATACTGTATAATTAAGGAAATTATGATGCCTTGAGTGAAGATTAGATAAAAAAATTTTCTTCGAAATATAAATGTGAATGAGCAATGGTTTGTTGTTGGTGATTATTTGAATAAAAAAATTAACATACCATAGATGGGGAAAATACATTGGGGAGGGTAGGACATTTTGTTGCATCCATGCATGCATTACTTAAGAGCTTTATGTGTTCCATCTATACTTTCTGATTAAATAAAGTATATGACTAGTACAAAAACTTGATTTTGAGAAAAATTTTTGAAGTTGAGTTTATTATAAATTTAAAATTCCTGTATTCTTAGCTATCTAAAGATGCTTTATTTTTGCTTGAGCTCTAGTTATATACAAAGTTATAGCAGTTCTTGTGAAAGGTGATAACAGTGGATAGACTAGTGATTTTAAATTTTTTGACCATTTAAAAAATTATAATAATAATAATAATTTATAAGTCTTTACATATAATAAAACAAATAAACCAATTTTTTAAAAATGTTATATCAATATTTTTAAAAAAAGTAGTCGAAACTTGCCGGATACCATAAATAACAAACTTCTAATTCTACTAATTCTTATTCTTCTACCTTAAATATGATATAAAATTGAATTCCATCCATATTTTGATTAAGCAGTTTTTTTAAGCGAAAGCTTGCTTTACAATATGTTACCTATGCAGCATAGGTAACATATTGTTTAAGCAAAAGCTTGTTTTACAATATGTTACCTATGTTGCTATAGAATTTTGAGTGGTCTTTGTTTTTTAAACCTTCGAGACCTAAAATATCTAACATTTCATCAACACCCTAAATTTCAACAGGTCATTAATTTGAATCCCATTTAGGCTTTTAAATTTAAACATAGAAAATATCACAAATATATAAGATTTTTAAATCCCGATTTACAGGCATATTTTTATTTAAAAATTTCTATTTAATCTAAATATATAAAAAAAAATTGAAACCTAAAAAACATTACCTATAGACTTCTTTAAGAATTCAATATCTCAATCAATTTAAAAAATTTAACTAAATTCAAACATATTCTCATTTTTAAGGCATGGTTAGCGCCAAACAGTCCTACCATTATTTATATGAATCGATAAATTTGTCATTTTATGAGTATTAATGGTAACTTCAGAGCTTCTTTAAAAAAATGTAATTTATCATAATGTTGAGTTGAAACAAAATATATATATAAACTTACACTTCTTTAACTTAACAGTAATCATCTTACACTAGTAAGATGACTGTTATTTTTTATCTTATGTTATTCCATTTATCTTTATTTGATAAATAGTTCAATATCAAAATTTTTTATGTTTTATATCAATTATTATTTCTATTTTATAATAAATCAACAGCATTTTTCAAACATGAAATGTCTTAAAATACTATTTATTGAATATACTTGAATACCATTCACTGATATTTCTGCACATCAATATTTTTAGTAGCTTTAGCTTTATGCATGAAATAATAGTTTAGCTAAGAAAGAAATTTTGTATAGTTTGCTCTTGTGATGAAAATATTTGATTGCATTTTAAATGAAAGTATTTCAAAAAAAGCCTTGGAATTTTCTCGAATTTATAGATATTTCTTTTGGGTAAAATTCACCTTGAGAGTGTGTAGACATTCCATCCATTGTAATTTTCAACAGTACTTGTAAAAAAAATCGAATGAAAATCAAACTAAATTGTATTCATGATTGATATAAAAACTTATTTTTTATGTTAAATATTTTCAAAATCATTTTTAAGTATAAAAAATAATTTTACCTATTGTTATTTTGTGCAAAAAAGTATTTATATGAAAGAAATAAGCGATATTTACTAATAAGTAATACTTGGAGCAGGTTACTTTTTTTATAATAGAATATAATAAGTAATAGAAAAATTTGTCAGAAACATAAAGATAGCTTGTTTCGAGTAATAATTTTTGTCAAAAACTTTCTTTATTGTATCATTTATAAAGAAACACTTTACGATTTTTAGTTTGTAGATATTTTTTTGAACACGCTTACCGCATGTTTTTAATGTGTTTGCGTATCATTTTAAATGTGTTTAAATATATTTTCAACATAAAAGCACCTAATAATAAATACATATAATATTTTAAATAAGGTTTTCCATATTTTTGACAATTTGGAAATTTACTTTTTGAGATGAAGTGAAATTTAATGTGATTACATAAGTTTACAAAACATAATTGTTATAACATTTTTCCTATTAATATAAGACAATAAGTATATAAAAAAAAAACATTTTGAAAAATATCCAAATAAGTGAAATATTTTATAAGTGACATTAAATTATAAATTTTTTTTAACTGAGTAAAAGATTCCCAAAGATTTTAAACTAAACTAAACTCAAAAAGCTCCCTCAGTGCCGATAAATTTCAGTTATTTATTTATTTTAAACTCTTTAAACTTAGTAGTTAAATTTTATTCAACTTATGGACTACTGGTGCAAAAACTATATACACACAAAAATGCATTTATTTTTAATATATCTGATTTTTATTATTTAAGACACAAATTATTATCAAAATGAGAAAAATGAGTTAAGATTTAGCTTTGTAAAGCAATTATGTGTGGCGTGTTTTAGAATAAGTGTTCGCTTAATCAAATGTATATTTTTGTTATAAAATATGACGCATGAAATTATCTTTGGATGATAAAATATTTGCCAGCCTATACATTTTATTAACTATCTTCGATTACTACGAATTTAGTTAAGATGCGTACGTGTTTTTCTTACATCATTAGTATATCAGTAGTATATTAGTAGTATTCGTTGTAAGGAAGTACTTTTACAGGGAGTATTTTAAAAAGGAGTTAATAGATTTTTAAACTGCGCGTTTAACATGTTAATCAATGAAGTGGGGCGTATTAAACTTCTTCTTAAGAATAAATAACTTTATAGCTGAAATTTCCAGAGATTACCATGCTTTCGGCTGAATGTTTAGTTGAATACAGAGTTGTTTTTTTCAAACACCAATTGTACGATTTTGACGAAACAAAGCTACATTAAATTTGAAAAGTTGATACATACAATGTATATAAATAACGCATTTAAAATAAGTTTTTTTTTCAGTATTTAGTTTGAATTTTCGGTATTTGAATGAAACATAAACTATCAAAATATTTTGGATGAATTAAATTCGTCAAACTCTTAGTTTTTGAGGTCAATCGTTGTCGACTTTACTTATATCAAGAGTATGATTCAAAAGTAACAGTTCTGAAGTAGTTTATGGAGTTAATGTTTTATGTATATATAAATGGCGTTTAGAGATAATTAATTCTTAATTTTTGTTCAAGAACAATTCGTTGATTTCTTAGTTGCGTCGGAAATGTTGTGTTTTTTTTTATTTCATAATTAGTACTCAGAAAAAAAATATTCTGGCAAAATTTGCGTACTGTAATGATATTTTTGGTAAGAAAAAATATAGTTGTGGTAATAAAACCAAAATTTATAGTATTTAAACGTTTCATTTGATAATTTTTCTATTTCTATAGTAAGGTTGACTAGAAGTTCTGGTTTTGAAAATTATAGTCTTTAGTATCTCACTCTTAGTAAAAAAATGCATAACTGGAAATTAAATTTACCTGAATAAAAGGTTTGTATGCAATGCTCTGAAGTATCATGGTAAAATTAACACATTTTCCAAATTTTATCGCATTTTATAAGCAATATTTTATTGTTAATTTTACTACCAGTTATTACACGATCTTCTTGGTACTCCTACTATTGAACCAGAAACAAAGAAAATTTTACCATATTCTGGTAGTTTTGACCATACATTTTTATTGGTGTCTAATTGAAATTCAAAGCTTTTACGTGATGCTCAAAACTTTCATCGCAGCAATGAAGCTCCTTTGTCCGACTATCTGCGTTTAGAAATCCGCAGCAGCACTATAATTGAAATGAAATGCAAATTCCTATAAAACTTGTTTATTTTACTCTAAAAAAATAATCAATTGCAATCAATAACCATGTTTACTAATATAACAGTAAAGAGCAGCTAGTATTCCTGGAAGACAAGTTATCTCGTCTGTTCCGATGAAAGAGATAAGAGTAAATGTTTGCCCCCCTTCCTTCAGAGAAGTGAGGGGTATAAGTTTGACTAAGTTTACGTTCACATAGTTAAGGGCTATGTTTACTCATGACCTATTCTAAATATGTGCTTATAATAATGTATAATATATTAAAATAAATTTTTTTTTGAGAAGAACAAATCATTTTATCAGAATTCCTTGAGATTCTAAACAACTTCGTGATTTCCTAGTTTGAGTTGAAAGAGGGTAAGCATGTTTTTCTTACATTGTGAAGGGGATATCGTTGAAGGGGATCTTATTTTAGAACCGGCGTTGAACAACTGACCTAATTCAGAGTTTACGACTATCAATCTTCAACTCCATAGTCTTATAATTTTAAACCAAACTCAGAGGTCATGGATACTCCTGGTTCAAGCATTGTGACAAACGAGCCTTCGTGGAGAAATTTTTGAGGGAACTAACCAAATATTTGCTTTACACGAAGAGTAGGCTGACCAATCAAGCATTAATGACATGTGTAAGGTCTAAGTTTTCTTATTGCATATTCTTCAATATTTGTTCTTTAATGAAATGTAGTTTAATAAAGTTCTTTAAGACGAATAAATTATTGTACAATCAAATACGTTTTTGAGATTATCAGTAATTTTGCCTATTTTGAGATATTTTTTCAATGCTTAACTTAAAACAAATGCGTGTCTTTTACTTACATTATTAATATGATAACAGAAAACTTTAATAGGATAATAGTTTTTATGAATATTGCATTCTATGAAAAATTATTATTATTTTCAATATTATTGATTTTAAATCTATTTAAAATACACATAAAATATCAAAACAATATTTAATTTTTTTTTCAGCATTAATTCTTCAAAACTATAGTCGACTTAGCGTTTCAGTTTTGTCAGAATTGGTGCAAATTTTTTTTTATAACAGTCTTAGTATATTTTCAATAAAAAAATTTGAGGGTTTTTTAAAGTTTATTTATTAATGCCTAACACTTTTAGTTTAGCTGTAAATAGAATAATTTTACCATTATCATTAACATTTGATAATATTGTTTGCATTGATTTTGTAATATACATGAATGAATTAAGTATATTACATTTTGTTTCATTGCTTTTTGTAAAACATAAATTATTTTTTATTGTAAGATTTTAGGCTGTTTTAATTTTTTTCACAATTCAGTTATTTTCACTTTTTTTCTTTACAAAAAATTAAGATTAGGGTGTTTGTAATTTTTAGTTGTTTAAACATTTTTAAGTATTTTATAAATTTTAATGTAAAATAAGCTAAATAAGATTTCAAAAGTTTTCAAACGTATTGTGTGACTGGTGAGAGATTTACAAGTAGTATCTTTTTATAGGCTTCAAAAAAATGAAGGAAACAGAATATGGCGCTATGAACAATATTTTAAATTCTAAATAATATTTCCATTTCCATTTCAAATACCGATTTAGAAAAGCAAAATATGTTTTTAAATAAAGAATTAGATTTTCTAATTAAAGTTAGATTTCTAATTTATTTTCTTATTCATATTTTTATAGCGAGTTTTATTTTATTAAAATAGATTAATTTTAAAGAAAACACAAACATTATCATGTTATAAATTATTTAAAAAAATTCCAATTTTGAGAAAGTAAATTTTAAAAAAAAATGTTAAAAGAAATTTTAAATTGTCGTTTTAAAGGAAAAAATAAAAATTTAATTATATTTACTGGCGATTCAAAAGTTGATTTTGCAAAATTTGTTTCAATATTTGATTACACTTAATTATTAAACACAATTCAATAATTTAATATTTTTAATTAATTTAGGAATTCACAAAAATATTGAAGTTTTATTTAAAATTGCCCATTTATTTTTAGTTAAATCAAAGAAAAGTTTATACTTGTATAAATATGAGCTTGTACAAAATATAGTTTATATATATAACATATAAATATATTAATAAATAAATACTGAAAGTATAGTACAATAAAGCAATTTTAATTATATACTTGTATAAAATATATAAACCAAACTAAAGACTCTTCTTTTATCAGGTCATATATTTTCGCGTGTCAAACAATATTCCCTTCTTTCAAAGTTTTCAATATTTGCACCACATCATGATTATTAATAGTCGGTAACAACAGCAATAAATCACAATTTTAAAAAAATGATGCCGAGATGCTGGCGAGATTAAAATAAAAATCTGTTCCATCCTTTCAAAAAACAGTTGAAGCCTGATGGACGGTCCCCGTGTGGGGTCAAGCATAGTGCTCTTGCTCTGCCATATGTCACAAGTCTTTTCGAGATTTCAAGATCCAGTCAACCAAAGGGAAGACTATGTTTTATTTCTCTGTTTGAACTCTTTCCTTGTCTTTTTCTTCGGAAGAAGCAGATTTGTCCGGAAGGAGCGTCTCTTTTGTCTATCTCCGTTTCTTTTTTTTTACTCTCTCTTTCACAATACTTCAAACAAAAAGGTTATTGCTGAAAGCTCACCGAGATAAATATTATAAAATAAATTCTCGAGTAATCAATTCTCTGTCGTAGATTTCTTAGATTAAAATGTCGTGCTTTTTAGTTTTGTTGAGGTTAGGGTTGTGAAAGTTTTCAATTCAAAATAAGAAGCTTGGTTTGAATTAGAATAATTTAGTTCATGGTTTATGAGGATGTTCTAATGATAATTTGAAATTTGTGATCTTGTGATTGTGAAAATTGTGCAAATAATCTAATAATTTAAAATTTGTGCGTGTTGTAACTTTATAACAACATTTACTATTATTATTTTCTATAACCTCAGTAAGCAGACTATTGTTAGTCACTAACTTGTATCTCAGTATTAACAAAAATCAAATAATTTTATTAGGCTTGAAATTGATAATTGAAAAGGATAGTTATTTATTAGTTTTAGAGATATGTTAAAAGAGTGTTTACAAAGCGATAAATAGTTCCCACCATCAAATTACATTATTAATAAAATTTGTAAAAATAGTAAAAAATGTTAGTATAATTATGTATTTATTTAAGTTAAATTAATAGTATGCAAACAGACCTAATTAGAATTGTTGCACACGCATTTCCTATTCTATCATTATACTTTTAGTAGTACATTATGGCTTTTTAAATATATTTAATCCATTTTAAGACATTTTTATTATAGTTTTTATTGTTTTATTTTTGTTAATTATAACTTCAATATTTTTACTTATTTTTTATACTGAATTTCTTATGTAGTTTCTTAAGTAATCTAATGTTATCCTAAATTTATATTTAATACACATTTGACTTAACCCTCTGATGGTTCTCTCATAAAAGGTTGCATTTTCCCCTGCATTCTTCTCCGCATAGTAAAACCGGGTTTTCCCTTTTATTAGATAGAAAAATAGCGTATAGAGGAGAAACATTTTCCCAGTTTTGCCTTTTTGCTAAACCGTCAGTGAGTTAATAGTCGAATTTCTTCTATTCCTTTATTTGTGAACAACAAATCTAAATATATTTTCCTGAATATTTTAAATTAATTCATTGGGCATTTCAATAATGGCTGTAATTATTACTTTGTTTGTTAGTTTGTTGTCTTTTTAAAAATTCTTTGAAAAACTATGGAACATGATGTTATGATTTACAAAGAAATGTTTTCAAAGAAAAAAGCAAACAGTAGGGACAGCAATATAATACAATATAGTTTTAGCATACATAAATGGGGTTTAAAGATATGTAGGATGTTGAACCCTCTATTGATGATACTGGATGAGGAAGTATTCTGACAACTGTGTTATGATATAGGTTTTAACGCAGTTAAACATAAACACTATTTTAAATGCAACAGCAATTTAAAAATCAAAGAAAGTATATTTTGATTCACTTTCCATCATCATATTTATTCCTATTTCTAACGAACATGCTACAATGGCTTTTTTAAATTATTATATTATAAATGGCCTATTCCTATCGGATTTGAGTTTAGAATGTTTAAATCGGCCAGAATATCATTTTGAACACATCTTAGAAAAGATAGCTTTTACATCAAATTCAGGCCCAAATTCTTTAGAGTGAAAATATCCCTAACTTTCCGTATTGGGTAGAAAAATGAAGAAAATCACTTATGTTTATCTTGACATAAATAGAAATTTATCTTATAATTCTTTTTACAATTGAGGATTGTGAACACTTGGAAATGGTATGCGAATATATCAGCTATTGCTAGAATTCTAACTTCAATCCTCTTATTAAAAAGCATAACGATTTTGAAATGAAGTCTTGTTTTAAGGCCAAATAAAGTTTAAGATGGTTGAAACAATTATTGCGAGTAAGAGAATATTACGCCAAAGAAATGTAAGAAATCACTAAAAAAATAATTAAAAACCCAATACTTTGGTTACCCTTCTAGCGCGTGCACATATAATAGACATACCCTAAATATGTGTTTAATTTTTTTAAAAAAAAATGCTTATCCTGGTTTGGCTGCAATAACTTGTCCCTGGCTATTTTTCTAACTCCTTTTGATTTATTTCAGGTCGTCGTTTGAAATCTAATATACACAATATCATTTAATATTGCTAAAAATGATTTATTTGAAGTACTCTAAACAAATAAATATACTCTAAATAAAAAAAAAATCTCTTCTGATCTCACTCTTTGACGTACATGGGATACCAGTGACCCTTCCATTATTTTTTTTCTGACACTGTAATTGCAAACAAAAATGCATTTTGGTATTTTTTAATCATAAAAAAAGTCTAAATATGACTGAAAAATATGTTAGATTATCGGAATTATATTTGTATTAAAATATAAAATCAAGAAAAGTAGTTTGAATTTTTTGTTGTTGTTTTATATTGAAAAATTTATAAGTGATTTTGTAAAATAAAGAAATTTCAATGATGAATAACTGTTTCTCTTATATCTAAATAACTGTAAATAAGTGTAATTTTGAAAAATTATTATTTGAAAGTGAGCCGTGTTTGGAAAATTTTACCATTAACTCAGAAAACAGACATCGGTGTTTCATGCTGTATTTCATAACCATAAATTATTAAAATTCTAAATATAATATTTTTAACGTCTTTTGACCTAAATTAATGCAAAATTATGAAGAAAGTACAAAAAATATGTTTAATAAAAATTCTGCGTCAAAAGGTTAATTATAACTCTGCAATGAGATAATTATAAAACTAATTTTTTCTTCTTTTCACTAACTTTTAATGACATTTTTACTTCAATAATTCTTTTTGCACTTTGAACTACTAACACTTTCAATATCAATCAAAATATCGACAATTTGATATGCTTTAAACTTTATTTCTGTAAACACTTGATCAATGCAAATTGTTACTGTGATTATGTTTTATTTTTTTAATTAAAAAATATTTTAATTAAGGGCAACTATAAATTTTAAAATAATTAAAATATGATTTAATTTCGTAAATTTTTAAAAAATAATATTTAATAATAGTGTTACTAGAAAATACGCGCTACCTTTTACGTGGAGAGAAAAGGCGGAATTGTTAAAAGGTTAAAAAATATTATGAAAATCTAATCTTTCAAAATTTTAAATAAATTTTTTATGATTAGTACTCGTATATTTAATTAACACAAAGAATTTATTAATATTCATAATCATGGTAAAATTAAAATTTTATAAAAAAATTATTTTTACTTATATTAACTTAAATTATTTAACATAAAAAATAACTAATTTTCATTTTAAAAACATGTTTTACATAGACTTTTTGTACTTCATAATTATGCTATTCTAAGCAATTAATCGCAAAATGTTTTTCTCTAAAAATATATAAACTGTATCATATTTTCATTCGAAAAAGATACAAAAATACAAAAACTGATATCTTTTTTTTTATTTCTTTAAAAAGAAAAATTTTCTAATTAGCGTGTAATAAAAGTAAGCTCAAAGAAGTTAAAATGAGACAGAAGAAAAAACTAAACTAAAGAAAACGTATTATTTTCTTTTGGCGTTTGAAAACTTTATTAACTTCGAAGTTGTTTGATATTTATAATATTCAATTAAAATAAAAGGAAACATACAGAATTTAATTAGAAGTTTAAAAATGCAATTTGGTTAATCCCGAAAAGCAGCGACGTAAACAAAAACCCTAAATAATATTAAAGGCTTAAAAAGAAGCATCAATTAAATTTCCCGTGTGAAGTCATGAATAAAATTACTTTCTTGTATTAAACATTTGCAAAAATGAAAGTCCTATAAGACAATATTTTAATAAGTTTATGACTAAAATTTGAAGATACAATGTACGGCATTTGATGATTTAACATTTTTGCTGTAACTGAACTTCATTTTGCTCAAATGTTAAAATTTACATAATAACTAAAACAAATTATAATAATTTCTTACTCTTTCTTTTTTTAATTGGGGGTTACGTTTTTGCTTGTCCTAATCGAAACAGTTTGTTCTCGGAAAATTTTTTTGGCAAAATTGCCATACTGTATGGCAATGATATTTCGGGTTTAAAAAACAAACTTAGTTTTGGTAATAAAACAAAATTTGTGATTTCTAAAGTAAATTTATTTTGGTAATTTTTCCTTCCAAACACAATAGGTTTTATCTTATTCTGGTAGTTTTGACTATACTTTTCCTCTCAGTGTAAATGAAAGTTTAAAAAAATATTTCTATAGCTTTATAGTAGAAATGTAAGAAAGGTCAAAGATTTTTTGGTTTCAATGGACGGCAACTAAACAGAGGTAGGTTAGAAACATGAAATAGCGCAACTTGCTATCAAATAGTGGAAAGGAAATTAATGAGAAAAACGTGGTAGCTTAAGAGATTGTGTTGACAACAGAACAAAAATCGTAGCAAAATAACTTTTCATCTACAATAAGCGGTGGAGAAGAGCGTAGATCAAACTCATTCTGTTAAAGTATCTGTGTTGAACACGAAACATGAGAATTAGCAATTAATCTTATACAGCATGTTGTTGGAGCCTCGGACAAAACTCGGTAATGCCAGATATAATTTTGCTTTTGATAAATCAGCTAATTTAAATGACTTTGAGATTAGTACTCTTTATGACAATTCAGGTTCTCTTGTGAATGATCACAGTTCTGGAATTAACCCGCATTGCGCATGGAAATATATTCTGTCTTGATTTGGTTCCTTTGGGCATCACCGTTCTTTTGGCTACAGTGGTATCTATTGTTTTTCCTCCATTAAATTTTATTTAGATTTTTTTCGTTTACTCCTCTGCATTTTCTTCTTCTAACCAGTTACTGTTTTCTTCATTCTCCTAACGAGAAGCGATGGAAGCTAAAAGCATCTCATGACGAAAAGTGAGCGCTAGAAATAACTCGAGCTCTCGTCTATTTTAACAATGAACCTACATATGTTCTAATTTTTAAGTATATTTTTTACGCTAGTTCTTTAGGATATTTCGTTTTTTAAGGAAAAATTGTGATTGATATAGGAAATGTTTAGTTACAGTTATTTTATGATCTCATTTTATTGCACGCTTTTAAAGAGGCAAAATTTTATTTTTACAATGCTTTGGATTTCTTTTAACAGCTACTCGACTTTGCAATGCAAGGTTTAACTGAGAAATAATGCATAAATATAACAATATTTTCTTAACTATAGTAAAGAAAACACTTTTATCATAAAAGTTATTAATATTTCTTTTATTAAAATTTGTGATTTAGTGATTTTAAAAAGATGTTATCTGAAATTTCTAATATCTGTGATATATATTCCAAATTACGCGCACATTTCTGTAGGGGACAGAAGAAAAATCTAGGCATAAAAATCTACTCGTTTTATTGGTATGTAGGCGGTTTATATACATACTTTCCACTGTATTACCTTTATATTTCATAAAAAATATTACTTTTAAATCAACCTCACCTAAAATCTCTTAAAGCTGATTTGCAAAATTAATATTTTGGGCAAAAATAAAATAAGGTAAATTAAAGCAGAAGTGTATTATAAAAAATCATGTTTCTTATTTTGTGAAATACATATAAAAAAATTTATCTATTTATATTTTCAAGAATAAAATCTTAATAAATTAAAGTAATAAGTTAAATTTCAATATTTTCAATATTATATTTCACTAGAAATGAAACAAAGTATAAGAACTTATTGTAGCTTGAGATTCTGAAGTATTTTTCTGTGTTTTAAAATCCTGAAATCCTTTAACTACAAAAAATAGCTTTAAAATTAAAAAAACAACACATTTATGATTTTGCGTAAGAAAAATAAAAATAAATAAAAACAAAAATGAAATACTACGCGTAAATTTAAAGGATCGAGTTACTATAATCTCAGTTAAGTTTCAAAGTATTATTTTATATAACGTTTATCTTAAAATGTATTGCAAGAATTTCGCAGATTTTTTTAAAAGAAAGCAGATGAAAAGACGATGTTTTGTTTAATGTTATTATTTTTATTCGAAATTTATTTGATGATTTATTTTATTATTATTATTCGAATTTTATTTGATGTTATTATCGTTATTCGAAATTTATTTGATGTTATTATTGCTATTCGAAAACTTAAGTTAAAGTTTCAGTGTTGATGTTAGTTTGGAAAATATACTATTTGAAAGCAACGATTGTATAATACTTTTTAAATAAGTTACACATTGCTTTCAAGACAGCTTCTTTTCTTCTTGGATTCTTTGAAACTAACCTTAATTCAAAGTTGAGCCGTAGCTATTAATTTGACTCTTAGACAATTTCGTATTTTTTATATTCACAGTATTTATGTTAAGCAAACTTTTGTTATTTAAGAAAAATTCTCTTAAATGTTTAGTCTATAAGTCACAGTTTCTTTTTATCCAAGGTTAATGATTATATTATCGATACAGTTGCAATAAAACAATTTTTTATTCAGTTTTTTAAAATTCAAAAAGTTCTAAGTTAACGAATATTTTTTCTACAATACTTTCTTATTCTAAAAAAACCCACAAATACTTTTAATCGAAAACATTTATGTGTGTAAGTAATACAATAAATTTCATAGGTGTTTTAAAATAATAAATGCCATTTAAAGATATTTAAAAGTGTTTTTATATCCTTCATTTTATACATAAAAAAGCATAAATATAAAACGTAAATAACTATTTTGTATTCTAAGGGAACTACGCAATCGAAATCTCGTTTCAATGCGACTAGCCACTTCCTTTGGATTCGTAAAGTGGACAGAAAGTAATCAGGTGTACCATTTTATCATTTGATTCGAAATTATCCACCCATTATCTCGATTAAAGCAATTGAAATGTGCCCTAACAAGCTTTAAGTACATCCAAGAAATCGAATTAAGTGGTTAAATTACGAACATGTTTTTGCTTTCTGTCTTCTTCAACCAGTGTATCTGGTCATTTCATAGTGCTATCACTCTATAAAGTTGTGATCATTAATTAAAGAAATGGTGAACCGAATAGTCAGTTTTGTATTCCAAACTGACTATTTGATAAAAATTTAAATAGCGTTTTTTAGAACTCAATTAACATTCTGATGTTTCTTCTCGCTATTAATATTTAATTTTCATAGATGTTAATAAATTTATTTTTAGGAAAGTTATTATACGAAATATACAATAAAGAAAATTTGTACATGTGGTGTAACGTAATTACCACCCATAATATATGTTTTTAGTTTTTGTAAATATAAATGAAAATAGTATACACACTAAGGTTGCAAGTGATTAAATAAAAGACGAATGAGAAAAAAAATCAAAATTAGTTGAGCCACTACTAAGAAAGACAGTATAAAAAAACATTAAAACTGGTTTGATTGACTGATGAAGCTTGGAGGCTTTTTGAAATATTTGAATTTCAACTTTAAATTGTTTTCTAAATAATAAAATCGCTTTGTTGATCTCAGTGCCAAACTTTTCGGGAGCGTTTTCCATAGTGGTTTTTTTAAAAACTTTCCTCGTTTAAATGTTAGTTTCTGTGAGTACATTTTTAGATAAATTTCTGACAATAATATAAAAATATATATAAATTAATCTTTAACTTAAAATCAATTTTGCTGTTGTTTTGCTTAATTTTAAAAATTGCTTTTAAAAGTTTAATGAACAAATTTTTTTTTACAAGTATCGGTTTGTAAAGTTGTTTTTCTAGAACAAATATTTTTCATTCAAATTTTTACACCTTTGATTTTAAATAAAATGTTATGCATTATTAATCAGATGCTTACGAACATTTAGCTATCAATAGATTTTAGGACACTATAATAATAAATCACGTTTTGAAACTGTTTAAGTGACCGTTTTTATTAAGAGTATTTTTGCTTTAAAACTTGACTTACATAAAGCAATAAATTGCTTTTATGTAATATATTATTGAAAAAAAAAAATTCAAGAAATTTGTAAAGTACCTATTGAGTAATTATTTGCTATAAAAAGGAAATATTTGATGCCAAGATGCTGAATTTAAGAAAACATGGCTTTCAACGAAGAGAAAAGAATTATATATTTTAATTCTAGGTTTAAAATATTTTAACCGAAAATATATGGTCAAATAATGCCTTTAGCTTTTTTATTACGTAACAGCAGCTTTAACTATGTAACTAATTTTCGAATATTTTTAATCAAAATTATGAGGTCATAGATTACCTTTATAATACGTAACAGCAGCTTCAACTATATAACTAGTTTTCTAATATTTTTAGTCGAAAATATGAGACTATAGATTGCTTTTATCTTACGTAATAGCAGCTACAACTATATAACTAGTTTATAAATATTTTAAGTCGAAAATAAGAGGCTATGGATTACTTTTACATTACATAACAGCAGCTTTAAATATGTAGGGAAGTTTGTAATTTATCAAGCATGACTTGATACATTGTTTGTAATATCTATGTAACTTTAATTTTCGAAAAATACAATGTGAAACATGTTTTATTAAAAAAGACAATAATCCTTTCATTAAACAAATCTTGCATTTTGCTTAAGTTGAAAGCTTGAAATAGCTTAAACACCTAAATGTTATGTATCTTTTTATTTAGCACTATGCGATTTTTTAATTACAAAAATGGCTTTTGGAACGTAAAAATTTATTATTGCTAATTTTATTAACGAATGCTAGAAGCCAAGAGTTATAAGAATAAAATGCAGTGCAAACTTCCCCCCCCTTGAACTGTCAAAAATGATTAATAACTTAATGACCTATTTTAAAGTAAGGTGTTATTACTGTTGCTTAATAAAGCAGACACTCAAAAGTGGTTTTCTTGGTAAGTGAATTTTGTTGGATCAATTATTACAGTTAGTTAACATAAAATGCCAGTTATATTTGAAGTAGGAGAATTTAAGTATTATAGAAAATTTAATAATAATTTATTTTTAGAATGAAATAAATATATTTTGTGAGCGTTAGAACTTCGGACATTTCTATTTAGAGAAAATCTCAAAAAATATTTCTATGGTTATAGTTTATAAAATTTAAGACACTTTATGAATCACAGCTTTCGATAAGTTTTATTATACAAAATATGAGCTGTTAAAGTATTACTAAGCTATTAATTAAATTACCTAATTTATTGATTTTTTAAAATTAGTATAGCTCATTTTTTAATTTTTTTTTTTAAATGAGGCAGCTATTGTTAAGCTAATGTATCAACACTAAATTTTAACACTAGTCTCTCCTTTTTTTCTCACTTCTCAGAAAAATAACTATTATCAATTTTCAAGATGTAAAATTCATCCGGTTAAATGCAGTTATATGTCTATTATTGTATTTAACTTACAATTTACTTATTATATCGAGTTTATCGTATCAAACTATAAACAAATTAGTTGCACTTGATATGTATTGCACTCGTATTAAAGATTAATACATATATAGAACTGCCAATTTTCTCTACTTTTGTTGAAAATTTCTTCTAGTGGAAGATAAGTTTATGTTTTAATAACGGATTTTTTTGTTTGTTTTGAAATGGTGAATTAAAGTTGTTTTCCACACCACTGCATGTAAATCATTCAAAAGTTCATATGAGCCACTTTGTTTCAGCTCTCTCGTGTTGGAACTTTTAAAACGTTGGTAAAATTTTCAAAAATTTGGAAAGCTTTAGTTTTTAATTGTCTATCTGTCTACAATTTTTTTTAAAAAAAATGTAGTAGTTGGCAGCTCTGCATATATACTTTTCTTGCATTTTCAACTATAATAAAAAATATTGATTTGATTAAAAAATAGTGTTTTGCTACAAAAAAAAAATGTATGAACAATAAAACATATGAACTGCTTACTTATGGGTTCTAAACTTAATTTGGTAGGGGAGAGTGGGGTCAATTGTAAAATTTTTTACTTAACTATTTTTAACTAACAAAAAAAACCAATATATTACTAGTATTAATTGACAGACGAGTAAAGTAGACTATCCTCTACTAGAAAAAAAACCTTATTTTAAATATTATTATATTAGTTATTAACAATTTTTGATAGTCGTGCACTTGTTACAATTGTCCCCACTTACGGGGTCAATTGTAACAGTTCATAAATTCAACTAAAACATAGTTAATTATACATATTATCAAAGTTGTGATATATTTTTTTAGTAGTAGTGATATTTATACTAATAGTGAGCAGTAGTAAAATAGTAGTGATATTTTAGGAGTAAAAATAATAATGAGCAGAGACCTAAAGGGTTAAACTTTTAACTTTAAGGGGTTAAAAATTTTAATTTATGCTGTGAAAGGTGACAAATAAAATAATGCACATGCAACATAATATAAATGATATAGGGAACTATTGGTGGTTCTTAAAGAGTTAAGTAATGGTTTGTAAACATAAGATTATTTATTTTCAGCTGTTACATTCGTCCCTTTACTTATTGTTACAATCGTCCCCAAGACGCCATTTCAGCTTCATTTGTTAAAAACAATGCTAGTTAATTAACAAAATTAATCTTTTTTTTGAAATGTTAATTAAGGTGTCCACTTACATATTCGGTTAATAATTTTTATTTGTTTAAACAAAATTACTTTGTTACAATATAATATTCTAAAACCAAAAAAAGTACTTACGTAGGGTGAAAATATCTTTTGTGATGTAACTCTTTTTCAAAAATAGATAAAAATGGTTGCCAGCAGGGGTGTACAAGTAGATTTATTAAATACACCTTGTGCGCCACCTAGGAATCAAATCTAGAACCCGACACTCGATATTTATGCTCTGTTACAATCGTACCCTGTTACAATTGACCCCACTCTCCCTTACTCATAGGATTTTGTGAAACGCTTAGATTAATTTTTATTACATGCAGCTAAAATTTTTTTGATTTACTTTTTTAAGTTCTATTTTATTTATTTAGGAGAAAAGGGGGAATTTTTTGAAATTGGATAACGTTTAATAATAATACATAAGAAAACAGTAAGTATAACTCAATAGGAAGAGAAGAAATTATTTTTTATTTCATATGCGTTAATTATGTATTTAATGGATATCAATTATTTTATTCTTCAGTTTAGAAAATTCCTCTTTATTGAAGTATGAATGGTGCATAGTTTTAACTCAAGTAAGACTATACATCATGTAAACCTATCAAGTTGAAATGTAAAACCTGAAATAATTGTTTCTTATTTTCTTGATTCATTATTTAGTTCAATTTTGCTGCTGTATGAAATGTTAAATCGAGCCTAATTTCCATTCAAGTTAATATATATATTTATTATAGAGTTATTAAGTTCAAGAATGATTAATTTTTACGATAGATTATTTAGCAGCTAATTGAGCTATTACTGTTAATCATGCTCCGAAATTTCATACAAAGATACGTTTAGCTTGCAGATTGTTTCTTTGTTATTTCTTAAAAACAACCAATACTAAAAATGCATAAATGCTTACAATTTAAATAATTATTGTTTAGTTATGAATTTAGATTTCTAAATTTCACGGTTCTGCTGATTATTGCTTTAGTAATATATTTTTTAACAAATTTTTTTTAGAGTTTTATTTTTTATTTTTATGCGTCTAAATATTCTATTATATATTATTCTATATTCTATTATCTTATTATAAATATTCAACTAAAATTATTTAATCATCATTTATAAAGAGCTTTTTATATATATAAAAGATTATATATATATATATATATATATATATATATATATATATATATATATATATATATATAAAAGACATTAGAAATTATTTTTTAATATATTTTAAGATTGAGAACTGAATTTAAAATTTAAATAAAAAAATATAATAAAACTGATAAGTGTTTTCAACACCGCGTTTTTGGCTGGTAAAAATCAATGCCTATTAAATTTAGAACCAAATTTAGATCCAGTTAAACATATTTAAACAAGTGTCATTGTTGAAAGAACACGTTAGCTCTTTTAAAAGCACAATATCAACTGAGAGAAATTTTTTATTCTGAATAGGAGACAATTAAAATTGATTACAAAAATTGATAATATTTTCGTATTTAACTTAATATGAATACTGAGTTATTTTCAGAAAGAATAATTTTGTTGTTAATAGGATTTAATTTTTTGATTTATGTTTTATTTACTCAAGAAATCTCAATAAAAAGTTTTGCCAAATTTAAAACTTCAAAGAAAGAAATTGAGCTTTATATTACATATAAATATAGATATTTTAAAGAACAACATGATCATAAAATTTATGTTGTTTTGTAAAGAGATTTTTATGGACCTATTGTATTAAAAGCAATAGATAGAATGAAAAATTTAAGCAATACAAAATAACAGGAACAATTAATTTAAAACTTGTAATAAAAACTTTCTGAATAGTTTTTACTTTAAATAAAAGATTTAAGTAATTGAATCAACATTAAAAACTTTACTACTATAAGAAGAATAAAAACTTATCATAGTTAAATTATTATACAGAATGTTTTTTTGTATGTAATATCTTTGTAAAAGTCAAACTTATTTATTTTTACTTAACTCTCAAATGTTTGCTAAGGTCTCAATTTTCATTCAAATATGTTTTTCATTCCTAAACCATTCATTTGCATATTATAATTCAATTTTTCTAAAATAATTTACTACTCATTGAATAAAAGATTGTATCGAAAGTTTTTAATACATATATTATAATGTTTATAAATTTTTAAAATCTGTTACATTAGTTAACATTTATGATGAATAATTTTATTCTGTTTTCTATATTTTCATATTTATAATATCATAATATTTTAATTTTACTTTGTATTCATTTTATTCTGGATATGATTATTTACGAATTTTATAGTATAAAGTAATAAAATATGAAGTTAAACATGCGCGATATTCATGAAAAATCAGTCGAGGTGAAATACTTAATTTGTTTGCTTTCGAAGTTTTGGTACCTACATACATCATTTGGAGATCGTTGAGCTGTAAAATCTTTAGCTAGCTATACAAAATAGCAAGAAATCTCAAGCACGTAATAAGTTTTCTATATTCATTCCAAGTTAGTTATTTTTATTAGTTGTTCTGAATAATAAACAATTAGTAGTCATAAATTATATATACTATAGATCATTTATATCATAAATGATATTCCTATTCGTTAGAAGTAGATAATACCTAATAAATAAGTAAAAATAAAGTTTAAAAAATAAAAAAAAGGTAAAACCAGCTAAATAATGAAATTGAAAGCATTACATTTCACTAAATGACCCCTTTTACAGCACTTTTAAGAATAACACTACAAAAAATTCAGGAAATACTTGAAGGTAGGTTAATTTATCCGATAAACCCCAAAACAGGCATACGGCTAATTTGTCTCGCTGCCACCCCTAGCAGAGGGGTTCAAGTCCGGTAGGCACCGCCAGGTGGAGGATTAACGAAACTCCGCCTGTGGCATTTATTTAAAATTCAAAATTGAAAGCCTGTTTAAAAAGTGTAGAAATACACTGTTTCAACTTTTCAATGATTTACAGCAAATGATCTCTGACAATGTGACGCGAGGTTGTATTGTATATTTCAGTGAAGTAAATATTACTCTAAAAATTAATCTTTACGACGCTATTCAATTGTAAAGCAAATTATACAGATTCTAAATTAATATAAATCAAGGGCAGTAAAAACTTTATTCTTATCCATTATGATGTCATGACCGTTTTTCTAATTTGTTTTTATCTAATCTTACTATCTTCCATGTTTTGTTCTAAGTTGTTGTAAACAGTTCTATACAATTATGACGTAGAGAAGTACAGGGGTTAAAGCATTTGCTCTTTATTTAAGTTTCTCGGATCTAAATCCTAGTCGAATTTGCTTTTGTGTTCTACTTTATATTTTTATATTAAACTAGTGAGTTTCTCATACAGAAATTGTATTTCAGCGTTGTTCTCGGGTAAAATTTTTTTTTTGTTATGCCTCGTGTAAGAAGAAGAAATGCCTATGAGCACACGTCGGAGTTTCATCGTGGTCGAATTGCGGCTTGAAGGGATTGCGGTATATCATAACGAAGTATTGCTGCTCGCGTTGGTCGAGATCCCATGACTGTTATTTGAATATGGTTTCAATGGGTTCATGACGGCCATATGGAAGGCCGTGAAAGATCTCAGCGGGCCCCTATCACCAACAGCCGAGAAGACAGACTGGTAATCCACATGGCCTTAAGGGATCGTGCAGCTACGTCACGAATCCTGAGTCAACAAATGGTGTCAATTGCAAGACAACAAGTGTCTGCATGAACAGTTCAACGACGTTTGCAGCAATATGGACTGTCAGCATGGCTACCATGGCTTCGCAGGAGCGCTTCCAATGGTGCGATCAACGACGAACCTGGACGCAGGAATGGAATGACGTCGTCTTTTCAGGCGAATCCAGGTTCTGTAAACAGCATCATGATGGCCACATCCGTGTTTGGCGACATCATGGAGAACGCCCATTTGCAGCTTGCATTCAACATTGTCATACTGGCCCATCACCTGGAGTAATGGTATGGGGCGCCATTGGATACACGTCTCAAACACCACCTTTTCGCATTGCCGGCACAGTTGCCGTTACATTTATGATGTGGTAGGGCCAGTTGCTCTGCCTTATCTTCGAGTCCTCCATAACTCTACGTTTCAGAAGAACGATGCACGATCGTATGTTTCCCTTACTGTCCTGACCTTCCTTGACGCAGAACACATTCGCCTGTTGTCCCGGCCAGCACGTTCTCCTGATCTCTCACCAATTGAAAACGTCTGGTCAATGGTTGTCTAACAACTGGCACGCCACCACCCGCCAGTCACTACGGTAGATTAATTGTGGCACAATGTTGAAACCGCATGGAATGCTGTACCCGTCCATGCTATCCAATCTCTGTTCGACTCGATGCCCAGGAGAGTAATTGCTGTTATTGCTGCCAGGGGAGGCTGATCTAAGTACTGAGGATCAATGCATCCAAATATCCTTAAAATTTAATCACTTGTTCTTCCAACTCTAATGTATGTGCCCAATAAATATTATTCTGTTATTTGCATTCCTTCCTGGTGTAGCAATTTTAATGGCCAGTAGTATATATATATATATATATATATATATATATATATATATATATATATACAGTGAAACCTCTCGGGAGTGACCACTCTCTTCACCACAGTAAAATGGTCATTAATGGAAGTTAATCATTTCTAGACGCTACCTTCATTGTCTTTAAAACAATATCGAAGTTCCTTTATTTTTCGCAAACGATGTCAGTTTTAGTCAGTTGGTGCGAAAATGCCTTTTGTGTAGGCATCATGAGAACGGGATAGATGTATAAAAACTTTGCGTGAGTAAAAATCGCCATAACTGATATAACTATGCATAAAAATCAATTTACCAATTAAAAATTAATTAAAGTGTTTTAAATAATGAAACAATTATGTTTTTCCTTTGAGTTTACATTTAATTTTTTATCATAAAAATTAATTAGCTTTAAAAAATGAGAAGAGATTTGTTTGTTTGAGATACTTGTTTTCTTTCTAAAAGAACTTTTTTTTCCAAATTAACTTTCAACTCTAAAATGGTTTTAATGGTTTCTCCTAAAGTTTTCTATTGCAGAAAATTCCGTGCTTCCCAAAAGTGGTCGAATATATATATATATATATATTAAATAGAAAATGATTAATAATATTTATTTTTCAAACAACCAGCCCTGTTATTCTTTGAAATAATAGCACACATTTTACCTTTACAAATAAAAAATGATAATTGCAGTTATTTGTTTTTAAAAAACTTGATTTAGAAAAACTTTATATAAGTAAAGTTGGTTGGCTTTCAAGTATTTCAAACACGAAACGATCAATAAGAAATATAAACAATAATTCTTTAGAATAAACAGCACTAAAACTTTTATTAAGACAAAAAATAGCTTGGGAAGTAAAACAATATATTTAATGCAGTAGCTTCCGAGAAAAAAAAACACATAAAAATCATTTTCAAAATCTGAAGTTTACAAATCCGTAAAATCGAATTTTATCAAAATATAAAACTGACAACCATCGAACTTTTTCATGTTCCAGTTTTTCTCAAACAATCCGCTGAATTCTTGACATTAATCGGGAAAAAATCTAGATATATTATAAATAAACTCGCGTATATGGGGTGAGGAAGTTAGGATGAAGGTACTGTCAGTTTGTTCCAATTCTGTCTAGAAAAAGAAATGGAACTCATCTTCCTGCAGACGATGAAGGATGGAGAGTTTTCTCTGGCGGAATGCAACCTCCGTAAACAAAATCGCTAGACGCAAGCTGCGTAATATAATTTGTGTAACAGAAAAGGAAGTGAAGTTCACCCAGGCCTATTTCCTTGTGGAACTTTTTTAGAAGTATTGTGTTTGTACTGTATTCTTTTTTTTTTTTTTTTTCACTACAAGAAGACAACTCAAACGCGCGAAAATAACGAAGAAGAATTACAATTTATAAAGGATAGTACAGCATTAAAATTCGCTTTAAAAGCTTGTCCAGAAAAAGCTAATAAAAATGTCAGGAATTTTATAGATAAATTTATGCTTTGAAATACAGTTTTTAAACATTTTGCATGCTATTTTAAATGTTCTTTTCTTTTTATTTAACGTACAACATCTCCAAATGTAAGGAGTTGAAGTCTCCTAGAAACAGGACATAAGTTTTGTTTCCAATATATAGTATATATATATATATATATATATATATATATATATATATATATATATATATATATATATATATATATATATATATATATATATATATATATATATATATATATATATATATATATATATATATAACATTTATATATATATATATATATATATATATATATATATAGAAAAATATATATATATATATATATATATATATATATATATATATATATATATATATATATATATATATATATATATATTCAGCAACTAACATACATTAATAATCATATTTTTTTTATAATTTTAATATGGTCAACAAATTTGAAATTTTAGGGTTTTAAGTACTATCAAAACTTAAACTCGAAGCTGATTTTCAAGATAATTTAAAAACAGATATAATAAGTATATTAGAACATATTTTCTCGAGTAAAATGAAACCATAATATTATTTAGTTACATGGTAAATAAGGTCATGTAAGTCCTTGTAGTTAATCATGTAGGAAGAAAATCTTCTTTCTGCTTGAAGGGATCCTTAAAAAGGCGCTTTAGATCCTTATAACGGATAATATTTCCAGATAGTTGGCATTTTTCTATTTTTTTTTATAAATTTGCTATGTTATAACTAGGCTTAGAAATTAGAATATAATAGTTTGACGTGAATGGCATTTAAATATTTTTTCTTAGTTGCAAAAATGTTTCAACACCAATATTAAAATTATATTTTTAGCCGCAATATTTCTTTTTTTTTTATGACTTTTCGTAAGAAACGTTTTTAGAGTTACCTCTACACCCTAAAACGGGCAGGGTACTAAAACTGAAAAGGGCGCAGCATCCCCCTGAAAAAAAAGACTTCCACCACAAAATGTTTAGAAAACCTATCACAGCCTTTAAAGAACCCATAACATTCAAGGCCCTTAATTTTATTAGAAAGTAATATTTTTGAAAAACAACTCCTCATTTAAATTTACACATTTTATAAATCGGTTTTAAGATGAGCGTATTTCTCGAATTAAAAAAATTCTTATGTGTCATAATAATGTATTAAAAGTATCGGGATTTTAGAAACTACGTCAAAATGAAAACGAAAAGTAACTGTAACAACTGCCCTAAAAGGGTTTTATGATGTAATTATCTCGAATTGAGAGTGTAAAAAAGTATATGCTAAAATACGAAATTTGCTAGCCATAACATCGTATTCAATATATCAAAATTGAAAAAAAAAAAAAAAAAAAAAAAAAAAAAAAAAAAAAACAAGAGAAATTAACAGAGAAACGACTAATGGTTGAATTAAGCTTGATACAATGTGAAATACGCTCTTATCGTAATAACATGGTATAAAAATTATCAGAACAATAATTAAAATAGGTGACGGTCGCGAGAAACGATCGGAAAACGATGTGGATTTACGATAGAATAGTAACAATTCAACCTCGTCCAAGTGTAATCACACAAATTCAAAGTTCGCGTATCGTTACAAAGTTTAAAAAATATCGGATCTTAAGAAACCATGTGGAAAAGTCCGAAAAAGGCTAAACAACAAATAAAAAACTATTATCCAAGGACGTTAAGTTAAGAAAGAATCGTTACAAATCAGACGTGTCAAAAAGTGACTTCTCAAATTTGATTGTCGTTATTATGTCGTATAAAAAATATCGGAATTAGAAAAACCACGGAGAGTGGCGAAAAAAAAAAAAAAATAAATAACTGCCGGTAAAACAATCATCCAATAACGTGGAAATACGATGTAATGTCCACGAATCGAACACGTCAGAAAATGATAGCTAAAGTTCAAACGTCATAATAAACATCGTATTGAAAATATCGAAATTTGAAAAATCATTTGAAAAGCGCTTAAAAGATTATAAATAACTTCTGGAAAAACAATTATTAAACGAGGTTTAATTATGATTGAATCGTCACGAATCGAGCACGGATGTCGTAACATCCACTTTGGATAACTCTCGTGAGTATGTGACGTCATAACTTTCGGTTCGTCGTATAACTTGGTTAGGATATGAATTGGGAGAGCAAAGCTATTTTAATAGTTGACCTTAAAAAATGACGACTGTGTGTAATATTCTAGACATCAAACTTTAATTTTTACGTGCAAATTATGACAAATGACCGCTTATTTTGAAACTTGGTTATAGCCATGTTCTAATAATATAAATAAGTTATGTTATAACCATTTTATAATACTATAAATAAATTCTGTTATAACCATACTATAACAATATAATTTTTTTTTGCTATAACTATGCTATAATACTGTAAATAAGTAATTTTATTATCTTAAATTGGATGCAACAAAGTTATAGAAGATGAAACGATATCTGTTTCAATTCTAAAAAAGAGTAATAGGAAAGCTATAAGTTTTATGAAAATTTTTACTCATTTAATTTAAATGTATTATTATAAGTTTATATAAATACATGACAAATGATATTTCTTAATATTAAAAATCTAATAAATAAGAAAATTTAAAAAAATTTCAACTCTTATCGAAGACAAGAATTCTAAAAATTGAAATAAATCAGATTTCGAATGCTTACATATTTTTCAATTAGCATATCCCCAGATTTAATCAATTAAATTAAATGGAACAGGAATCTAAAATTGAATTTGTTTTTACTATCCATCAATTAACGTTTTATGCTCCAGGTACAAACTGAATCTTGGATATTTTGCTTATCTTTTATATATATATAAAAGAAGAAAAAAATGATAAGAAAATTGCACGTAGGAGACTAGATTTCGTTTTATCAGTTTTGAAGTCCTTATTGCTTTAATAAGTTGTTTAAATATTGAAGTTTCTTTTACGAGCGAGAATTCTTTTTGAACACCGAAGATGGAATATTTGACGAAATGTGATCTCACGAAACTCATTGCTCCCAAGCGTGCAATTTAATAAAGATGCGTTAAAAAAAAAAGTCGCGAATAACATTGAATTTTATCAGGAGAAATTTGAAGCGTTCAATCTGATTTTGTACGTTACTGAAACGCGTGGTGTCGAGAGGAGAAATATATTTGTTTGTTTATTATTTACGAACTAAGAAAATGTGATTATACGAATACAAGAGCCTTTTCTTTGCGAGAGATTCCTCTCTGAATTACTTGTTTTATTTCATTCTCAGAGACTCTTGGTGTAAATAAGCCTTTCGTTAGGTGTGTTGTACAAAAACACCTACGCCATTTCTTGTGTTTACAAAGAATACTGTGACGAGGAATAATATTCAATTATATTATTTCCCTTCTTTTTTACTTGAAATAATCTTGAAAAGAAGTAATTTTTCAATACAGCATATCTTTTAATAAACGGAATTTCATTTCAATGCATTAGGTTTCCACATTGACATAAATTTACTGAATACTTTTGAAAATGACGATGCTAGTTTTTAGATTAATTGTTTTGATGTTGAGTAAACCATTAACTTTCTAGATGGTGTGCCTTTCATAATAATTTAATACATTATTAAAAAATGTAGATATTTAGATATGTCACACAGAGAAAATAAATATAGTTGAGGATGCTAGAGTATAGTAAAATTTTCAGTGTTTCTGATTCCATGGAAGCATCAAAAAGCTCGGTAAGTTTTTAATTTTTTCTTGTGTTTACGAAGAATAGGGAGATGAAAAATTTTATTGAATTCTGTTTTTTTTTCTCTAAATAATCTTAAAACGAAATAATTTCTCAATGTAGCATATCTTTTAATGAATGGAATTTTATTTCAATGTATTAGGTTTCAAGAATGACATAAATTTTCTGAATACTTATGAAGTATGACGCTAATATTTTTGATTGCCATTCTGTAAACCATTAAATTTCTAGAAAGCACGCCCTCTATAACAACATGATACATTATTATAAAATTTAACTATTTAAATATGTTACGCTGAGAAAAAAGTATAGTCAAGACTACCAGAATATGGTAAAAATTACAATGTTGATAATTTTTACCAAAGCTCATTGGTAATGATGTTGGTAATTTAACAAAATATAATTTTATACCATCTGATAAAACTTGGTAAATGTGGTAAAATTCGATAATTTTCTCAAGGTACCTTAGAGCAATGGTATAAAAACCACTTATTCGGTTTAAATTTACTTTTCAGTTTTGCATTTTTTACTAAAGGCGTAGTAATAAAAATCATCATTAGTAAAACCCAAATTTCCAAATCGTTAAGATATGAACGGAAAAATTAACATGAACGGAAAAATTAAATGGTTTAATTAACGGATTTTTTTTCAGTCAATTTCTTTTTTTTCTCGTACCAGAAATGTCATTACCATATAGAAGGATAATTTTAACAGAATACTTTTCTCCATGTATGATGAAAGGAGATCACAAGGTAACAAATTAGTCCAAGCGCAACCAATTAAAAATATATGCCAAAATTAACTTTATTATCTGAACATATTAAATAAACCAATTAAATTTCATTCAAAACGGTGTTCAGAATCAAGAGTTTAAAAAAAATAATTCAAAACCTATAAACGCTTTGGTCAATAATTTATTCATCAGTTTGATAAAAGACAGGACGATAAAAGTTACATCATACTAAAAATATAAGTTTATAAAAAAAAAGACAAAAAAATAAAATAAAAAAAAGACAAAAAAAAAAAAAAAAAATTAATAACTCCATACATGAGTTTTTATTTTTGTATGATGTAGTAACTCGCCCAAGGATCAACCATGATATGCATTTAAAGATGGCATGCAATGAACAAAAATAACGAATTTATGGCCTTCTGTTTAGCAATGTTTTGCGATGGATGTACATACGTAGGAGATTTTGCTTCTTATTGTAGCCTTGGTGTTCCTCGAACCGCTGTTCAGGCGCTCGTTTAGTATGTTCAGTGTATGACAGTTCACATTGGCACGAACTGTTATGTATTTTTTTCTAGTTGTGAAAGCATTCAATTGATTGTTTGAGGTAAGAGAAAAATATTTTGCTATTTGGAGAAAATAGAAATTTGTGTTTTGCAAGAATTTCAGTTATCTGGATATCTTTTATTAAAACTTAAAAATTAAAAGAAGATCTGCAAAGTCTACGAAGTTTATTTTAATGAAATATATATATAAAATAAATCAAAATTCCGAAATGAAAACCTGAAGAAAAATGTATGACAGTCCACAAAACGAAGCCAGTGTTCCGTTTTGTTTCCTATTTTCTTGTTAATGCTCGAAATATTGATCGTTTATGGCGGTAAATCGCTTAACACTTGCTCAACCAAAATAATAAGCACTAGAAGTTAGACATCTTAAATAGTTGCGATATATCGTCTGAATTTTCAATCATCAAAATCGAATCAATATCGTTCTCATTGATAGTCCACGTATTTTACAAGATCTTCAATGCAGACGATAAAATTTTGTTTAAAAAGACGTTGGGACTCAGGTGCGACTACAAATCAAATAAGCGGTTCTCGAGTATTAAAGAGATTATAGGTGGCATCGGTACTGTATGCAAATGAGCAAGCTTCGACGTCTTGGTCGTTTGGTACATCCCCCCTTTTAGGTAAACTGATTTTCCTGCCTTTTAGCATATTTGCAATATCGGCAGCGCGAATGGATTATCTCCTTTCCCCCCTACTTATAACTGAAAATTTCTTCCAAGAAGGCAAGTGCAAAGAATTGAAAGTTTTTGACATCGTTGGCAACGTTTTACATTCGTTTTGGCGGGAAAACAGGAGGAGGGGAAAACCATTGGGAATGAAGTTTTCTTTGGTTATTAGTAGTCAACGAAGAATAAATACAACCAATGAGCTTGATTTTCTGGGAAATACGCGATCTTTTCAAAATATTAGAACGATAATCTTTATAAAAGAAAGTAAAAAAAAAAGCAATGTTCATATTTCGCTTTTGATACATTGTTTTATTGCTTTATATTTCAGTTTGAAAATTAGATTCAACAATAGACTGAAAATAAAAGATGTTAAAGTCTTCATATATATATTGTATGAACAACAATTTAGTATTAAAATTTTCTAAACAGAATACGGTTTAACCCTGAATGAAAAAATATACACGAATAAAAAGTTATAAGTAAAAAAATTTTGTTTGCAAAAGTAAAATTTTAATTTTTTTCCTACTAAATGTAACTAAATCGCTAGTTAAAATGTTTTAAACAAATACAAAATATGTTTCGTTGAGTATATTTTAAATGTAATAGATAATTTGCTTTTACGGGCTTGATACTTTGTGTCTGATATCGTAATTGAAAATATCAGCTGTACTAACTACTTAGCATACTTGAGGTTAACATCTTGAACAATTGAAATTGAATCCTAATCAAGGAAAATCTGATCATTAGATCAAAAGCTATTCTGTTTTTTCTTTAGCAGTGTGCATGAGTATAAGGTATTTTGTAAAGACCACTTTTAATTCGTAATTTTCGAATTCTTATCAAAAAGGAAAACAAAAAAGTATACACATCGGGAATTTAACCAACGAAGAAACAGCTGTCACTATATGAAATGTAATTAACCACAAAATAGGTTCAATTGAAAGAACTTGAAAGTTTTTCAAATAATCGTCTCTCAACTTCTTTAATCAAACCTGTTGTTGTTTTAAACTCTTGCCTTCCTGTACAGTGATTTATTTTGCCTCAATTAAATATTAATTTGGACCCCAATTTGGGCACTTTTTTTATTCTAATATTTTATGGGGATATAAAAATACATATTCGGAACGGTTTTTATGGAGCACCCTATATACATAGTGAATTTTAAACTAACTCTGTCCACATATGATCCTTTGGTGAAGCGGAGGGTTAGAGAAGAAAGTCAAAAGAAGAAGAGAGTAAAGTTGAATGTAAATGTCGTTTGATTTCACGAATAGCGTTTAAAGCGATTATCCAATTCGCACTGCATAAAGATTGCAGAGACGAAATTTTTAAATTATCAAATAACAACCTTTTTTCCTTCTTTATTGTAAATCGATCTTATGGTCACACATTTAAGAAAAATGGTGAGATAATGAAAAATATCATGAAAAATTGCTTCGCTAGGCTGAAATAAGGAAAAGATTTAATAAGTTTGAAGGATTTATCAATTAACAATTTTCATTTTTTAAGTCCATAGCATATCTATATATGTTTCTAAGCAGTAGTGTCCAGAACGAGCTGACAAGTTCATTATAAATTGTTATTACTGGGCAGGGTAAATAGCATTCTCTAAGTTCAGGCTGAAAAGACAGGGTATAGGGGCGAAAATATTGCGTGAAGCATTTTCTACAAAAACAACTTTTAGCAATAATTTACAGTACTCTTTTTTATTATTTTAAAACATGTTGTCCTTAAAATTTTGAAAAAAAAATACCTTATATATTATTTGTGAAAAGTTACAAGGAAATTAAAAATTCTTATCTCTTCAGAAAATTTTATTAAAAATAAAAGAAAAACTAAGAGGGATAAGGATTTTAAAATTACTCATGCGTACTTAAATTTAAGTTATTCTTTTATTTCTTGACTAGCTGAATAATTATTCCTTGTACGAAGATAAACGAAAAACAATCAGTAAATCAGTATGAAACAAAACTCCGACTTCATTTTTAAAACTGAAAGATTTATACCAACACAATTAAACAAGTTGAAATAATTCCCTTTTTTTCAATTTTTCATTGTTTTTCGATCCTTTCCGGTGACTTTACATTATTAGATTAAGCAAAGCATGTTTTTAGTAGGTTTAGTAAGTTTTTAGTAGTTAGAAGAACTGTATTTAGTATCATTTCGCATGGTTCTGTTACTCGAGGTCATCTCATGATAATCAAAATTTACATCATTCAAGCAATACTCTTCGATACTTATTCCATTAGAGTATTAGCCGCGAAAAATTTCATTTCACAATATCTATATCGAAACTGCTCAGTATTGATGCAGTTTTATTAGGTACCAAAATAATAATATAATATATTGTACCTATATTTGTGTATTTTGTATTTATTAAAAGTGCACCAGTTACCTTAGTACAAGTAGTGATTAATGATAAAATCATCATCATTGGCGCAAATAAGAGTATGGAGATTTTTCTACTGTTTTCTTCAATGAATTGGGAAATTTTCTTCATTAATTTTGCTTTTTAGATTTGTAGAAACACTTTTTTAAGTAATAACTATAAACAATATTAACATGTGTCATTTTTAGGAATACTAATTTGGTAACGTAGTCCACCTTTGATAACCACGTTCATGTTAATCTTTGAGTTTCTCTGACAAAAGGAATAAAAAATAATCAAATATTAAAGAATGTGCAATAAACACATAAGCTCTATAAGCTACCAAACATCATTGATACTATATTAAAAATATTTGAAAAAACAAAAGTGAATCATCTGCAGTTTATATTTTATCAGTGGAAATTTTCATGCCAATGAAGAAATTCAATTTTTCAAATGTCTTTCCTGAATGATTAAATTAAAAGTTTGAGCAATTTATAGGATTAAAATTACCTCCGCTAAAATTGTTTTAGGATGATAGAACAAATAGTTCTTGAGTTATAAAAGAGAGAGGCTCCTTATTGTATTATTGTAGATTAGCCTTGAGATATTTAATTTGGTATAATTCATGCATTTAATTTTAAAATTCATAAAGTAATGTTTGTTTTAAAATAATTTGACACGGATTTTTTTACGGTACTGATTTATGATAACTATCTAATGTTGACATTTTAAAAATGTTAAATGTTAAATTAAGAATCTAATTCTAAACTGTTACTGAATAAAAAAAAACATTTTGATACATTATTTTAAAACTAAAAATATTTAATAGTTTGTTTTATTTATTTTGCTAATTTCATACGATATAAAAATGATGCAGTACAAAAATTACATTGTGAATTTCTCTATTAATGGAAATAAAATTTGTTAAATTTGGTTAAATTGCTTCCTTTCTAGAATCAGCATGTACTTAGGCTAAAGATTAGAGTTTAAAAGCTGCATTTGAATTTATGGAGGAACTAAACAAAATGCTTTTCTCTACTGAAACAGGTTTCCTGTTACCGACCGCAGAGAAATTAGCGGACTCAGTAATTAGTGTGCTTTTAGTATGAAACATTGAAGTGCTGAACTGTTTCATCCAAAATTATCAGTAAACGCAAAGCTGCATAATTTTTTAAAATATTCTTTTCTGTATCAGCGAATTTTTCTGAAGCTTTGATTATTATATTACGAATAATTATTAATTATGTGAAATTATCATTTGAAATTTAAAGATTAACCTTTTAATTGCTTTATGTTTAAGATGAGAAGTGGGGAAATATTTATGACAATTTTACAAACTGAATTTTCTTATCAAATATAAATTATATTACACCCGTATGATCGATGTCATTTTAAGGTAAAATTATTAGAATCGATACGTTTAATGTAATAAAATGCAAGTTTTCTGTTGCTCTTTGCAAACTTCTTTGCTTCTTAAAATGTTGAAATTATTCACGTATAATGTATATTGTAAAAATATTTTTCAGTTTATTTGTAAACTAAGCGCGACCTTTTGATCCTCACAAATATGTTTTACGATTCTATTTGGATCCATTTGTGAGCTTAAATTTGTCTGGAATAAGGAATACTTAACCCTTTTCAGGAAAGGACAGAAAGTTTACGAAATGTTGTATTATTTTTATTGAAATATGCTTAAATTACATTCATTAAGTCACAAAAAAAACTTCGTTTCTGAAAATTCATACCCTACAATTTAAGAAATAAAATGGTGTTAGCAACATTAGCCTAATCAATGAGCAAATTATTTTATTGAACACTAGTTTTTTCATGACATTTGTTTTATTTTTATTTTGCTTAACAAAACTTCGATCTTTAATTCATCGTAAAAACACTTGATTAATGTCAAATACAATAACTAAGCATTTTCCAAATGTCGAATTTGTCAATAACCGCTTCGGGTAAAAAAAAAATTAACTAGTGTTGTAAGTCCTAAAAATTTCTCAACAGAAAGTATTTACTTCAATTGAATAGCTAATATTTAATTAATAGATGACTTCACCAACCTTTAAAATAGCAGAACTATAAAAATAGTGAAAAATTTAGTCGTAGTGTTAAAGAAAAATACTTATTGATATGCTGACTTTGGCCGAAAATGGGCTAATAATAATGCTGCTTTGTTAGCGTAAGAAATTTGGTTTTCGAATGGTTAAATATATTTTGTTCAAATATCGTTTCTACAGTTTTCATAATGAGAGGTTGTCCTTCTGTTTATAATTTTTCAACGACTTTATTTTTCAATGACACATTTAATATTTAAGGTCAGAGCTTTTATGTAAATATTTTATAATAATGCCTAAATTTCATAGTTTTATTTATTCACTTTTTATTGTAATTAATGTTTATGTCTAGATATAAATATATGAAACAAAGTTCACTGAACTCATTTTTAACCTATTTATTTATACAAAGCGTAATATCAAATTTCAGCAGCTTAATTATTGCAAAATGTTAAGCCACTAAAGTTAATTTTGATGAAATATCGCGTTTTTATAACGATAACACATAATGTATAAATAATTATAATATTACTGGATTCGTTAAAAAAAATGAAAATTTCAAATATTAAGTACCCGAAAGCACATATTGATGCATTGTGCTGCCTTCTAGTGTAAACTTTGTATACTTTAAGTTACCCACCACGAAAAAATACTAAGAATCAGTTTGATTTTTAAATTTTCAGCTTCAGAAAACGTGTAGATTGTTACATTAAACCTTTAAAATAAGTTTGGTTTTAAACAGAAGGCACCCGAGAAACAGTTAATTGTCTCTTAGTTTACAGAGCTATTGACCTACTTTTGTGTGCATTAGCACCAAATATAAAGGACCATATCTGTTGATATACTGCTAGTATACTTTAATTAATTGTTATTTTTAGAACAAATAAAAATATTAATATAATTTTATATATTTTACAATGATTTTTTTTCATATGGAGTATTTGGATATATCACTCTTTTTCTTTTTTTCACGATATAGCGGAAACTGCTTTTTAAAATATGTATGCAATAATACCTTGTTTATAAATTCTTATCCAAAGCTTTGGTAAAAATTACAATGCTTTTTGGTGTTCCCATAGAGTAAAAAACATGGTAAATTTTGCCACATTCTGGTAGTTGTGACCATACTTTTGTTCTCAGAGTAGGCAGAAATCGAAAAAAAAAAATAGTGTATTATTTTTGATTTAAATTATTGTTTTGGGGTTTGTTATAATTAGTTTTGGAATAATCTATAAGATTTAAGCTTTTCCTAAGCTATTAATGTGTGAAAGAAGTGGAAAAGTTAAGAAGTTAGTAGACACAGTTACAAAGTGGAGAAGTTTATATTTTACTTTGTATCAGTTAGGAATACGTTTTTTTTTTTATCGAATCAGCACGTAATCACTCATCGATAACTAAAAAAATACTTCTTACTTGTTACCTAAAATTTTGATAGAGGTTAATGCTAAATATGTGTTTTAATTTATTAATTATAAAAATTGTTTTTATTATTCTACACTTTTTTTATGTCAGTGTTTTTATTTCAAGTTTTTTTTTTTAAAATTCTTTTCTTAAAAATTGATCTCAACTCAATAAAGTCCTAATGATATGCTTTGATTTCCTAATTACAAATGGTAGTAACATCTTATTTTACACCCTTTCAATTCAGTATCCATCGGAACAAATTTTATTAGCGTTAAGATAGTTATTTTAATTCAATTAATTTAGAATTCTAAAGCAAATTGCACATATTTACACTCGTTCGTGAATTCAGATCGAGTGTCTGTTCAATTTATAAAAATTTCAGATCCAACTAAACCCGTTGTTAATGGAAGTTTGTCTGCAACCATTAAGTAATTCGGTTTCAACCATTGTTGCAAAAGAAGACTGGATGCGCGTGGAACTTTAGTTGATTAAAACGCGAATAATTAAAGTTGTGAGTTTGGGAAGCCAGTGAAACGAAAGGGTGAAATGAGTAATTGGTACTAAAGCTGTATTTTGTTCTCACGCAAACAAAATAAACTTTTGCTACAAATGAGGATCTTCATAAAAACAGGCCAGCTTTGTTTGGAAATTAGAAACAATTTTTCTACAAATATTTTCTGTATTTTTTTAAAGTTAAGATTAGGAAATAGAAGTTCACTCAGTTACCATAAATTGAAAAATGTTTGTATATTTTTTCACCAAAGATATTTTTATAGTGCTGTTGCTTGAGATGAAATTTCTGCAAATGCTCATACTAAGAACTGTTGTTCACGAATAATTTTAACAATATATGTAATAGATCAAATTTATTCTAGCGTGTTCTAGAATTTCTTGATTTTGATGTAATTTACTAAATTTGTTTTGAAATTTATATTTAGCATCGCTGCTGTAGCTAATTTTTTCCAGGAAGTTTAAAAAACTAATAGAACGTAGACAAATAACTTTAAAACATATTGCTATGATGCTTTAAGTTGAAAAATGTTTGTGTATTTTTTCCTGTCAAAGATATTTTTATATTGCTGTAGTTTGACATGAAATTTCAGGAAATATTCTTAATAAAAAGTGCTGTTTAAAAACTTTTTTTTACAAAATATGCATTTGATCAAATTTGTTCTCGCATGTTCTAAAACGTTTTGTTTATGGTGTAATTTACAAGGTATGTTATAGTTTATTTTAGCATTGCTGGCATAGCTATTTTACTCCTGAAACTTTCAAAATTCAATAGAATGTAGACAAATAACTTCAAAACATATTGTTATGATGCTTTAAGTTGAAAAATAATTTTTTTTCGCTAAAGATATTTTTATATTCCTGTAGTTTGGCATGAAATTTGTGTAAATACTCTTAATAAGAACGATTGTTTAAAATTTTTTTCAACAAGATACGTATTAGATCAAATTTGTTCTCGCATGATCTGTAACGTTTTGATTATAACGTTCTAGATCTTTGTCTCCAGGAAATTTCACAATTTGGTAGAACGTAAATCATTAATTTTAAAATACATTGCTATGATATTGAAATGGAAAAAATTGTTTACATATTTTTTCTATCAAAATATATATTTTTATGTTGTTGTAGTTTGAGGTTATATTTTTTGAAAAAAAAAAAGTTTGGATGTTAAATAAGTTTGACAAGACATGTATTAGATCAAATTTGTTCTTATAATTTAGAAAGTTTGGAATTTTTATGCATTTTACTGGTTTGTTTTACTATTTGTCTTTAACATTACTGCCTAAGCATTTTTTTTCGGGGAAATTTCAAAATCTGGGCATTTTGTAGTGTGAATTTCCATATAGAGTACGCGAACGTAGACAAATAACATGAAAACATATCGCTATTGTACGTTAAATTAATAAATACCTATCATTTTTTCCGCGAAAGGTATTTTATTGAATCTTAAAATGTAATTTTTGGAAGAAAAAAAAATTCTAATGGGAATTCAACATCTATGAAGCAAATGACAAGAGTTATTTAAGATCAAGTTTCTTTAAATGGTTGGAAGGATTTGGTTTTCGGGTGTTTTACTAGAGCTTTAAACAATTTTTCTGTAGAATATCTGCCCATACAATTTCTAACCGGAAAAATTTTCCAAAAGTCATATTACCTTCGAGAGAAATCCATGTTATTAGTATAATACTAATTATTCAATTCGTCAGGGAAAACACATTATGTGCTCCAATCATTTGCGTCTTTATTGAATAAAGTTTTTATTTCAGTTAATTATAACATGCATTTCAGATTGAAGCATGCGTTTCATGTTACTTCATTTTGTTTTCTACTTCTCAATGTTTTATTTTAAACTAACTATCCGAATTTGGAATGAAACATCTGAAATGCTTTTGTATGTAAGGATATGTAAGTTCATATGTTAGGATGGTGTGGTTTATCAGAATTTAATTTAACCCTTTAAGAACCGTGATCAATATACCAGATCACGTGACTCTCCCTTCACGGCCCAATAAAACAAGGCTTTCTTGACTCCAGCGGCCCAAGTTCACACGAATGTGATCTAAGTACTGTTTACATAGATTTCAGTACGCATAAACTCAGAGTGTGTGGGCATGAGGAAACAATACTTTTTCTTTCTAATGGCGTTGAGGTGGTTAACTCAGTGTAACTCAAACTTACGTAACTTCCATAGAAGTATTCAAAAATTGTAACTTTAGTTTAAACATGTTTTTTTTCTTTCTAATTTTTATAACACTGTTTATCTTATAACTTTCTTAATGTAACTCTTAGCAAGTATGTTGTATAGAGTTTATTAAATAAATGATGAATTTTTTCTTACTAATATTATATTTTATTTAAGTCCTATTGGTTGATACAAAACTTGCATCGAAAAGATGAAACATTTTAATAGAAATTTTAATATTGATATCAATAAATTCGAAATGAAAGTTGAGAAAATTATAATTGATCAAGATACAAACGTATTAATGAACAAGTATTTTAGCTTTTATGCGTCATATTGTATTTTCATTAAATTATCTTGACAATTAATGTTTTTCTCTTTTATCTATGCATCTTTGGAAATTTACCCGGAAGCAAAATGGTTTCTTAAAAGATATACAAATATTTTTCAAAATTAACGTTACTAATTAATAAAAGTTCTTTCAAATAACGATACAATATATTAATTAATAAAATATTTTCAAATGATCATACCATTTAAAGGTTAACTAATTTAAATTTATCTCAAAACGTATTTGCAAAACCTTAAAAATTATTGTTCAGTTTGGTGCATTGGCTTTATTTCGAAATGTAATTGATTACATATAATAAATTACTGATTACAAGTACCTGATAAGTAATAATTATTGATTATAAGTAATAATTATGCTGATAAAGCTTGATCATAATTAAATTTTCCAATTTTAACATAAATAACAAGTAATCAAAATTAACCAATCAATTTTATTTGATATTAGAGCAATCATTAATTTATAGTTACATTGTAGTCGTAGTTGCAATTATTCTACTAAGACTGCCAGAAATAATAAGTAATGATTACAAATAACTATGATTACATTTAATCACGAGAATTATGATTACAAGTATTTATAATTAAACAAGATACCAATAATATAAGCAACTATAATTATTTTTAATCCTGATTACAAATTTATTTAAATTGTAAATAATCACGGTTTTCGAAATTACGGATTTTTTTTTTGTTTCGTATAAAAGAAAAATAAGAATATTTTTTGAAAGGAAAAATTTAACGGAGAAATGAAAAAAAAAAACGGTAAGGATTATTGATATTAAGAAACAACTTTACTGTAAAATTCGCTTTCTTATGTTCATTTTTTTATAATGAGTAGCTCACTAAATTGAAAAAATAGCGTCATTCCATTTATTATTTAGAGACACAATTTATATATTATTAGTAATTTCTTTAGAGATAAATCATTTAAAATTTTGTATCATAATTTATATTTTGAACGTTTCTTTTTATATACATTACTTAATTTGTAATTCTTTATTTAACGTAAGTGATTTATTTGTGATATTCCACAATACAAATAATAAAACCGTTTGCTTGAATGAAAGAAAGATTAGCAAACTTGTCACGTAAGTAAAAAATAAAATCTTTCACTTTCTGCGTAATCATACATCGGAATACAATTCTATTTAAATTTTTATTTCACGAAAAGAATCTTTTACTTTCAAGTTACAGTTATAGTTATGATAATTCAATAGAGATATACGTAAAAATTAAATTATTTCCTCATTAGAATATCTTCAAAATTTATTAGACATCTACGTGAATAGAATGTCGGCGTTGACGATTCCCTTCTTTTCACCTTAAATTGTAATAAATATAAGATCGTTCGTTATTGACATAACGAAAGCATTTTTTCTAAGATAAAAAATAGTTTTCTTTTTCCGGTGACTTTTCTATGTGCTGTAAGGATAAACAATTGAGGGATTTAGTTCGGGTTCAACATTTTATCTCAACAACAAAGGATTTTTGTAGTATTAAATACGTAATCCTTTCTCTTCAAAGCGCTTTCTCAGTACAAAACAAATGACTTATCGGTTATTTTTGATTGTTTCGTTGAAAAAGTTGATACAGTTTAAAAAAAAAGTTTAAAATGATTGCGTCTTCTTTTTCCTTTTCTTTTATTAGAGTTCGACGATAATTTTAAAAATCGATATAATGATGTTTTAAAATAATATTTCATTAGAAATATATTTTATCATGGAAGTATATATAATTTATTTAAATTGTCAAATACTATTTCAGTCCAAAAAATCATTATTTTTAATTACTAAATATTAATAAAAATATTTTTAACATCATAGTAGCATATTAAATTTAAAATCTATTTGCATACTAATTAAAATTTTATAATCATTAAAGCAATAATCGAGCACACAATAATTTAGAATAGAATAATACAGCGTAAGTATTAAGCCTTAGAAATATTAAAGATCTTGCAAACACATTTCTTATAACAAAAATACAAGTTTGATTTTTTAAAAAACGACACTAACAAATATGTATTTCTTAGAATAAAGTTTGAAATTTTAAAACTGAAATTTGGTAGAAATCGTATTACTACCAGAAAAATTATTTGTAAAAGTTTATTTGCGTACGTGTCTAGTAATGTTTTTCAAAAGAGTTAGATATTGCTAAATGTTTTTAAATCTAAATGTTCCACTTATGACTGGCGTAAATTGCATTCCATAAAAATTTACTTTAAATTTAGCATAGCGTAAGACCAATCATTCTGATCAAACAATTGGAATAAAGTACATAAACTACTTTCACTATATAAACTTTCTTTCAAATATGAGGGCAGTTCTACACATAATTATGATATTTAAATTTCAATTAATTAACTTACTAATGCTTTCTATCACATAAATAAAAAATTTAGCAACATTATTTAAAATGCTTTAATAAGCATTTTTATGTAAATTATAACAATTTCTTTTAATCACACCTCAATAACAAAGACATGTATTAATTTAAGAAAAGAAACGTTAATACTAATAAAAATGCATTAAACGTTAAAACTAATATTTTTCTGAGGTTATCAGGAAAAATAATGGTCTTAATTGTATAAAGAATGGTCCTCAATGGTATTTTAAATGATTTTTAAAGCAAATTTTTAAATGAAAAATGTAATCAAAAGTAACACATAGATGAAACTTTATCGAGTATATTATGTTTTTTTAATGTATAATTAAAACTGTTTTTCAAACTAAATGCTTCAAATATACTGTTTAAATATGTATCGTTAGTCTATTTACATTTCAAAATTTTAAAGTGGTTAACTCTTAACTTAGAGTAACTAAGGAGTGTTGGATATTTGTATAAATCAACACATTTTTCAAAACATTGAGCGTGTTTTTTCGTATGTTTTGAAAAATTATCCAATTTCTCAGAACTTTTAATTTCTTTTACGTTTTATTTTGAACTGAAAATCCACTAATCCACTACTCACTAACTGAACTTTACTAATTCCTAATATTCTTTTTAGGAACTGTTATAATCATAGTCTGGAAATTTTTCATAATCTTTAGAAAATGATTTTTTTTAAAAATAAATTTTAAATATTTTTCATTGGTTGCACAATAAAGAGTTCTATTTTTTATTTATTTTAAAGTATCACATAAGTTTTTCTCTGTGTGCAAAGATGATGTTTTAAATATTCATTTATGATTTTTTTATATTCCTTTTTCAATTAACAAATTACAATTTTAAAACATTGTTTTTAGAAATTTCACTTATGACACCACATCTCTATATTTTAGTAGCAAAGTTGCAATTTTTCTTTTAAAAATATATTTTAGTTAATTTTATGATATTTAATATCAAATTAAAAAGTATTTTTTAAAACATTTAATGTGTCTTAATTACGCAAGGAATTTCAGAAAACATTTCTTAATTAGTAATTTAAAAAGTTTCCCATTTGTTGAAGTTATGATCTGCTGTATCTAATTGAAAAAGTTCTTTAAAACTAGTAAAAAAAAGTTCTTTAAGACAGTAAAATCTGAGACAAAACAATAAGTATTGAGCTTAATAAGTGTGAAATGTTTAAGTTTTTTTTTTGCTAGAATTATTTTATTATTGATTTTTTAGATATAGTATCAATTCAACATTTAAAATATTAATTTAATGCTGTTTTTGTTAAGTGTTGCTTTATGGTAAGAAACAGACTTATATTAAAATTACATGGATCATCTTGATAATTGTTTAACGTTATAATGCAAAACAAAAATCTATAAATGAATGTTAAAACTAATCTTTTTACATGCTTACGGCTTAAATCTTTACATTCTACGATATCTACGATAAATATTACGATCTCTTTCTTTAAAAATTCACTTATCTTAGACTTTTAATACGTTATTGCAAGCGCTTTATCAATTATTAACATAGCTTGTTCCTCACTTAAAAAGTATATTTTAACCTTATAAATTCATTTTGGAGAGAAAAAATTATTGTTTATTTTATATATTTTCAAATTGTTTTTGAAAACTAATTCAAATTCTATTGTTTAAAATATAAATTTTTCGCTGTTCTTTTTAAAACAAGTTTAAACAACCAACCTGCTGCCTGCAATGTTATAACAGTTTTCATTGTCTATTAAATATTTATTGAAATCAAGTTTTTTATTTAAAATGTTTAAGTTTTTATATTAATTATTAAGTTTTTTTTAATTTTATTTATTTATTTTGTATGAAATTTAAAAATTAAAAAAGAGTATGAGCTTATTCCAATGTCTCTATTCAAACTTTCAAAAATCATATAAATTTATTTTGTTATCTTAGAGTCTTTATAAATTATAAACATCTCATCTCTGTTTTATCCCCCAATATATATCACCTTGCAAACTCGTTTCGGAGAAAAGAAGATTTTGGTTTAATTTTATGCCCTCTCAAACTGTTTCTAAAAATTAATTTAAATTCTTTTGTTTGAAATATTAATTTTTTCCTGTTATACTTAAAACAAGTTTTAATTAATGACAACTAACACCTTCTATTTACTGCTGTCTACATTGCCAAGTAAAGTTAAGTAAAGAAAATGTTACGATGCGACAATGTTAAGTATAGAAAAAATCTATTAAATAATTACTGAAATTGTTCTTTTTACACATTTACAATTTAAAAAAAAAATGGAAACAAACTACGATGTCCCTATTTAAATTTTCACAAATCATATCCATTTAATCCGCTACATCGAATGACGCTATATAAATTAAAAACATAATACTTATTTTATTGTTTCATTATAAATAGTTATTATTAATATATAACTTACTTCATTTCTTTAAATGTAAAATTCTTATATTTAAATTACTCTAAAGAGCACATGAGTGCGAAGAAAAATTTATTGTTTGAAAAATATGCTTTCTACTGACAATAAATATTTAAATATATCAGTCAAAGCATTTTATTCATTGTTAATGCATATTTATCAGGAATGATATTAAACCTATTATTGATTTAAAAGTTATTTCGGGTGATAGAATTTAAATAACTCAATGTTCATATGAAAAGTAAAATGTAAATGTAAAGCTTTTAAAGAATATAATATTACTTTATATTTATTTTATCAATATATTTGACATATATATAAAGTTGAAGTTTAGAAAAAGTTTCGTAAAATAAATTTTTTAAGAAGTTCTTAAGCTATATAGCTCATATTTTGAAAAAAATAGTTTTAGAAAAAAAAATTATATCTAAAATATACACCGAAACGCCATTACATTATGACCATCCTGCTAATAACATGTAGGACCACCTTTAGCCTTCAAAACTGCTAGCACCCGCCGTGGCATTGATTCCACAAGGTACTGATAGGTAGTCTGAGGTATCTGGTACCAAGCGCTAACTAAGTGGTCCTGCAATTCGCTCACATTGCGAGGGGGTAGCGTGGTATCACGAATGTGGTTTTCCAAGTAGGACCACAAATGCTCTATTAGATTAAGGTCAGGTGAATTTGGGGGCTAAGACATGACTTGAAAGTCACTGGAATGTTCCTCGAACCAATCCATGATGATTCGACCCTTATGACATGGTGCATTATCCTGTTGGTAAACACCATCCCCCGCAGGAAAAGATGTTGCCATGAATGGGTGAACCTGGTCTGCAACTATGTTCAAGTAGCTTACAGACGTCAGGGATTGTTCTATGAGGATTATGGGTCCTAATGTGCCCCATGAAAACATTGTTCCTGGGCGAGAAGCCATGAAAATCTGGGCGAGTCCATTGTTATAGATGGAGGGTGGTCATAATAAATCTAGAGAAAAAAAAATTCCGTTGAATATCATAAGTTATTTGCCCATGTAGACCAATATTTAAAAAAAAAAAAATTTCTGATTTTATCTTCTTCAGAATTTCTTCAGATTATCTTATTTATATTTTCTTCAGACTGAATTCTTAATAAAATCTTAATAAGTAGGCCAACTTGAGATATTTTCAAGATTTTTTTTTAAAGAAATTCTTGAGATTCTTTTTTGTGGGAATGCTTTTTGATTTATTAATATCGCTTGATTCTCCCTTCGAAAATGTCTAACCCTTCAATGCCATTTTGGAGAAAAGAAGTGAATACTTAAATTTATTTCATTTCACACTTTTTTATGAAAACTAATACGAGTTCTTTTGCTAAAAAACTATTTTTTTTCCTGTTATATTTAAAACAAGTTTTACTTAATGACTACCAACAATTTCGTAATATTGCTGTGTGTAAGGTCAAAAACTTTTCAACAATATTAAGTCGAACAAAAATCTATTAAATAATTATTGAAATTAATCTTTTTTGCACATATTCTATACAAATATTTAAAAAATCAAAACAAACTCCGATGTCCCTATTTAAACTTTCACAAATAATATCCATTTATTTCATTACCTCAAACGTTTTATAAATTATTAACATCTCTTAATTCTTCCCTACGAAAATATTTCACCTTCGAAATTCATTTTGGAGAAAAGAAGATTATCTTTCATTTTATTTCTTCTCAAACGGTTCAGTTATAACAGAAACAAAACTAAAACCAAAGTTAAAAAAAAAAAAAGTTAGAAGAAAAATCACTGAACGTGAACAACGAAAGAGAATAAATGTGTTCGAATATTCTTCTTAAAAACTGATCTTCATAGCTCATTTACGCTTTTTAAACTTTTTTTTCTTAAGCTTTTGTCTTTGGCAAAGCATAACTGACGAATGTTAAAATTCAGGGGGAGGGTGTCAAGGGTGGACCCCCAATTTTTTAAAGAGTCATAGGACCGAGGAAGTTGCCTTTAAATTGCACATGATGGACGGCAAACAGGGAGGAAATGAAAAAAAGCAAACTTTTTTTTTGAAAAAGTTCTTTTTGGACGACGTCAAATCATAGAACGATTTATTCCGTGCACCCCTCCCCCGGGTGCTGATCAATATCCTTATCTTTGACTCGCAGCTCGTTATGAGAGTGGGTAAATAGGGGGAGGATTATTCTCCAAGAGAAATGAGTGTGAGCCCTTCAGTTTGATTGGGACGAAAAGGGGTATGTTCTCTACGGAATTCTGTTTTTGGAACGCTGATACTACGTTTAAGAACTGCGTAGAATTTTTTGGCGTTAAGAAAGAACTTCGATATTCGGTGTAACGGTTTCTTCTGACTACCTATGAGTATCGATATCGTACAAACGAGAAAGAGTTTTACTTTGTTATGAATTGAGTTTAAATCTTTTAAAATGTTTTTATAAATGAATTCTGGAGATATAATAACTATAACTGTAATTCTGGAAAAAATACAAAATTAATTTTATCAAAAAATTAAGTAACTTTAGATTGGAATGGCATCGAGAGGAAAATATGCACTATTTTCACATTTTTTATATATTTCTCGTATATTGAAATCCGTATATCGACTTTCTTGTTTTGACAAGGAAGAAACAACACTTTTTGGACCTTAGTAGACTACAAAAATATGGGTGTAACTCCTTTAGTATGATTGTGACAGAAAGGGGCATGTTTTCTAAGGAATTCTGCTTTTGCAACGCTCATAGTACGTTTAAGAACTGCGTAGGATTTTTTTGGCGTTAAGAAAAAAACTTCAACATTCGGCTTGACCGTTTCTTCTGACTACCTATGAGTATCGATATTGTACAAACGAGGAAGGGTTTTAGTTTGTTATGAATTGAGTTAAATTTTATAAAAAATTGGATTAAAGTTTGACTAGAATGACATTGAGGGGAAAATATTCATAGTTTTCAAATTTTTGAGACGTTTCTGGTAATTTCAAGCTCGCATATCAATTCTCTTGTTTTGCTGAAGAACAAACAACACTGTTTTGGTATAGTGCTACAAAAAAATGAGTGTGCACACTTTAGTGATTGGGATGGTAAAGGATACACGAAAAAAAAAAAAAATTCGGATCAAAATGCTGTAAAACGTACCTTCACTCAGGGTGCTGATACTTTTTTCTCTCTATGAAATCCCTTTTTTCCGGAATATGTCACGGAATAAAAAAAAAATTGTTATATCATAATTTTTGCAGAATATTTTACGGTAAAATGGGTTTTACGGATGATGCACCCGAAGTGCCGGTACATTGTACCGTGATTTGATCCAGAAATTTTTTAAAGTGCATGTTACTTATGGAATTCTATTTTTGAAAGGAAAATACTACGTTAAGTTACGCAAATACAATTTAACTAATTAGAGTTCATCATAAGCACCAAACCTAGTCTCTTGAATGGTATTTGCAAAAATGTTTACAATTCTTGGTCCTGCAGGCTTGATTAATCTCCGATTGCATTAATTAGTTTTAAAGATTTTTTGATCTGTTTCGTTTGAAAATAGTATTGTCTGCTTAAATGTTTTTACATTTTTCGCGTTTGTATAGAAAATTGCTTGCTAATTATAAGTTATTTTCCTGACGAATTCTTGATTGCATTGAAATAATTTATACTTTTTCTTAGAAAAGAAGGTTTGAAGTTTATGTTTTTTTTTGCATAGATAAAGCTTTCTATTAGATGAATGAAAGTGAGAACATATGCTATCCTTAAATTTATGAACTGACCTTTTTTTTCTGCTGAGAGAAAATAAACTAATAATTTGCAATACGATAAAGTGTTAAATAGTTTTTATGGTTATGCGTCATAAACATTTGTGAAATTAAATTAAGGTTTTTGTTAAAAATATTATGCAAATATTGTTGACTTATATTGTGTTTATAATATTATAAATAGAAAATTACTCAAAAAATTATAACTTCTTAACTGTAGTACTTCATTGCTAATTAAGATTAATTTCACGTATTTTTTTCAAATGAAAAAATCGGCACAAATTTAAATTCATCCAGGGTGTGTTGTCTTCTTTGCTTCGAAACATATGTTTAAAAGACATTACCCTAATTTTATTCAAAAACTGATTCAAACCATAGCGAATTTATTCAGTGTACAAATATACAAGTAACAAGTGCATAATATTTCTAGCTGTAATTTTGAATTTGATCAAAATTAAATATTATAACCTTGAGTTTAATATGAATGTTAAGAGTAAACAAAGTACTGATATAACGATTTTGAAGAAATTTTTCAAAGTTATGGAATGAATGATGCTGGTATGATTCTTAAAAAACTAATTGCTAATTTAAACTTCACTAAAAATTAACTAAATTAGTGTAGTTAAATAATGTTAAAATTAACTAATATATTTAAAAAATTTGCAACATTTAAGAAAAAAAGAGTGAAAGTAAAAATGAAAGTTTAGATTCCTTAAAATCTGGTTCAAAATGCAGAGCAAAAATTCTGAGAAATGATGCTAATTGTCTGTATCAAGCCATACTGCTTATTTGAGTGTTGCAACATATCATTGAAGCTAAACCTTAAAAACTTTAATAAGGGGTACTTAAGTTCTTCTAGAAAGGAAACTTTACTCCTTAATTATATCAGAGAAAAATTGCACTGCAATCTCAAGATTATCGCATCTACGGAGAACCAAAATATCGGTACCTTAAGCCATAAAACGGAGTTAAATTGCTTCAACATTAAGAAATACTAAGTCAAACATTTCTTCCGAAGTTGAATCATAGTATCGTTTAATCAAACTAAACTTGTGTGATAATGTGATTCATCTTGGTACCATATTAAAGTGCATACTGTCCTTTTCAACTATATTATGTTACAAAATTCTATCAGTGTATGTTTAAATTTAAAAAAAAAAAATTATCTAGGTTATGACTTAATATTTGCCCACATTTTTATGAGTATAGAAATAGATGAAAGAAATTTAATTAACGAATAAATTCCGTGTTAATGATTCATATTTTCCAAAAAACGCAAATCAGGCTTCAATGTTGAATCAATTATTCTTAGAATGTTGCAATGTTCTGATTTTATTTGAAAAATTATTATCTTCAAATGAAAGTGATTCAATTCTTTGTACGTCTTTCTCGCAAGCATTCATCATTTTGGAAAGGATCCCTTTAAAAGAGCATTCAATAAAATAGTTACCTTACTCCCTTGCATTCGTTCTCTAATTATTTATACCCAAAACTTAAATCGAATCTTTTTTTAAGCGTGAAAAGTATCGCAAACCCCGAGCAGCTTTTCAATCATTGATTAGAACAACTCAACCCATTTCTATACCTCAAAAAGTGTGAAATTAACATCATTTCCGACTTCTCAATCACATGGAAAACTAATCATACTTCCGATTTCTCCTGCTGCAGAAAGCGCTTAATCTTAAAAGAGATAAATCATTTTCTTATTATGTTTGAATATTGAAAGGGTGGACGAGCTTGGATCATTTATCGCACATTCTCCAACCCCTCCTGAAGAAAAAATTTGCTCTTGACAAACCGATATGGGAAGTCTTTTAAGCTGCTAGGGAACCGATGCAGCGATTAACACGTTCTCCCTTTTTATTGGATGGTTCGCGATGTTCAAGGGCTTTTGATAACGGCTCTTCTCTCAAAGAAAGGGTGTGATTTAATTTGCACAGCCAGAATGGCTATGGATAATTTTAACCGTTATTATGGAGTAACTGTATCCGTGGATTGTTTTTAATTCTTCTTGATTGCTCACTGAATTGAAATACGAATAAAAGGACTCTGTTATAAATGTGACATTGATATTTCTAAAAAAAAATTAATACGTCAATTTTGTTTTTCAAGAGGAGAGGTGTGAAATTTTTTATGTAGCTTCAAAAACGATAATAAATGGAAATTCATTTCATGCAAATAAACTAATATTATAAATTACTTTTTTATCGGAGCTTAATTTCGGTAAACAAAATAGAGATAGGAACAAAAATATCAGAATGATTGAAAGTGAATACATGCGTTCATAAGTTAAAACATAGAATTTGGTAACATATTGCTCTAAACTGGAGAAAATTGAGCAGTGAATGCAAATTAATCTGAAAGAATCATGCTTCATCAAGAAAATACATACTTCCGTGTGTTAGAGGCAATTCTACAAAACTTGTTAGAGCTCAGTTTGATGTTTTATCCCATCTACGGTATTTACCAGACCTTGTGTTTTTATATTTCCAGCTATTCTGAACATAACAAAACTTCTCAAATGTAAAAATCTGTAACTTTTTTGATGAAAAAAAAAAACGCTCACGTAGAAAATTTTTTGTAGAAACACTTTAGAAGTCTTAGAATAATAGTTGCAGCAAGAAGTCAATTAAATAATTTAGCAAATATATACCATAGTTAAAATGTACTGAGTTTTAATTTTTTTTAAACTATGGAATGAACTTTTTGAATCTGTCAATATGAATACGTTTTTTTTCGAATATTAGAAATGATTTATTGTTGTTGTCCTTTTTTAAATAGTTTATGCTAATAATATTTTTTTTGAAACTGAATTACTACCAAATTATCATTATTAAAATAAGTTGAGAAACATAGACGTACCTTCTTCGCGAAAATGAATACTTCCTGCAATTTATATGTTACCACTAAAGTTCGAAGGATGTTAATATGAGCATCACCTAGGTTATCTGCAGGCTAACTTTGGAAATCCGTGACAGGATACCACGGTAAAGTACGCATTAATTTATTCTGCTACGTCAAAGTTCAAAAGTTTGTTTCGTTCATTTTATCAACTAATTGTTGATTGTTTGATTATATTTATTAATTTGATTCTTTTTACATTGAAAAAAAGTGATATTATGTTAATTTCTTTAATTGTTATAACATTTTAAACCGTTTGATTCTTTGTGCTATAGTTTTTAAAGTGATTGATGATTGATTCTATCAACTAATGTGTTGATTATTTAATTTTGGTAGCCTCGTTTTTTAGATAGCTAAAAATAAATGAATATCATAATTTAAACGTACAGAAAGTTGCTGTTGGTCTAACAAAGATCTTATTTTAAATGTAACGAGTGTCTAGTAAATAATTACAGATCACCTATTTAGTTGTCAGTACTCAAAATACTAGCTAGTAATTCTTTACTTTTTTTTTAAGGATAACACTAGTCAATCTTCTCACCAGCCAGATAACATCTAGGGTAACTGATTTCTATACTTCAGCTTTAACATATACATTTTATAACGAAATTCTAGCTTTTTTTAGAGCTTTCAGTTCACAAAGTTGGATAAAATTATTCGGCTAAATGAACTAGATTTATTCGAATTGATCCCATAGTATTGAAATAGTTTTAGTCAATTTGATCGCCAAAATGTATCCAGTTCAATTTATGTATATCAGGATATGAGGTTCTAACACTCGAAGGTATTTGAAGCAGCAGATATGGGCAATTACCTTTATACGAGACAATAACGGGGATATTTAGTCACCCTCAATTAAGTACGTGTATGAAATTATTCAAAGGGTGCTGTTATAAAGACATAAAATTATCATTTTATGTCACTCTAATTATTTTACGTTAAGTTAATTATTTTAAGATAGGTTTGAACTAATTTTTATATGAAATTTATAACGTAATAATACTACAGCTTGAAATCATATGAACATAGTTAGAAGGAATAAATATGTATCAAATTTTTGAAAATATTATTTATACCATCGAATTCGTTGTAGGTTTTGTGGATATATTTTATGAATTGTAAACACTATAATTTTAAAAGAAATTGATTAATAAAAAAAGAGTACAATTCAAATACCTCAAAATCTGATTTAAAAGTTTCCTTTTAAGGGAAGATCATATTAAATGTTTCTTAGACGCAAAATATGTTGATAATATATCTTGTGTTTTTAAAAAAAATAAAGTGATTTTTTTTCTTTTTTCAAAACATGTGTTTGATTTAATTAATAGAATCATTACAGCAACAATGCTTAATATTTTTTTAAAACTTGAAATCAGAAACGAATGAAAACATTATACGCTATTAACTGTTGCAGAGAACAATAAAGGGTTAAGTTATTGGACTAATGTAAAATATTTTAAAGAAGTAGTTTGTTTTTAAATTCAAATCTATTGTTTCTCGAAAAGATGTAAATAACGCAATTTGTTTCAAAATATTCATAGTTGAAGCATTTTTATTTGTAAAAAAGTATTTTTTCAACAACTATTAGCGTCTAATTGTATAAAATAAGCAAAAATAAAGAATTCTAGAGTGGGAATGATCTAGCGATGTTGTGTTGCAATTAACTAAAACTAAACTTTCTTAACGAAATTATTAAAATAATTTTCTAAAAAGTTACTTTTATGAAATTAAAAGGGTAAATTCAGTTACAAAGTAAATTTATATTTGTGATTTTTTTACTATCTGGAAACGCTGGTAGAGAACTACAGGTGCAAAAACATAAAAATAAATAGCTTGAACCATAAAATGAAGGTTTATACAAACGTAATCTTCTTTCACAAAAGAAATATATTTTACATCAAATATTTTTAAACTATTTCGATATTAAATATCATCACGTTTACAGATATGCATTTGCGATAACACAGACGAACGTAAAGTTTTCGTAGAATTTCCGAAGACTTTCGGAATTCACGATATCATTTTTTTTTTTTTTTTACCAAAGTTTTCGGTAACCCCCCTTCCACTCCCAAGAGTCAATTGTAAGAAAAACGTGATTTTTCTTAAATATTCCACATTAGTATTCTTATAGGTATTAAAGAAACCAAAATATCTGGGGAAACTGAATTTCTGAGAAAGTTCCCGTTGGCGAATATTATACCCAAAAGCATGTTCAGAACTGATAAATATTTCTATGCAAATATTTATCCAGAAAGATTTTACGTTTGGTCAAGACTAACTGAGAGTTTCGAATCGTCTCACGTATTCATTTTTCCCAGAGGAATAGACACTCACCGGACCAAGAAGGGAATTTGTTAAATTGATCGAATGTACGTCATTCCAACATTTATTGCAAATAGTTTTTTTTTTTTTTTTTAGAAAAATATTTTGGTAGCAACATGTTGAAAGTTTAGTTTATGATTACACTAAGAAGAAAAGTATGGTCAAAATTATCAGAATATGGTTAAATTCACTGTATTCTGTGAGAATACCAAAAAGCCCGATAATTTTTACTGGAGCGCTTTGGTAGTGATTTTGATTTAACTAACCATAAAATATAGTAATTTAATATATAATCCCAAAAAACTGAAGCGGTAATATGTAATTTGATTAAACATTTTATTGCTTCATAAATATACAAATTGGAAATGACAGTCGGCAAGTTTTAAGCACTCGGAAAGAGGCATCCATTTTCAGGACTTGTCAAACGTGAATGAGAAGAAACTAATTTCATATATAAGACGCGGAGTTGCCAAGGAAGAATGAGAGAGAAAAATATATAAATTTTGATGTTCCTATAGTAATATCGAGTTGCCGTAGTCACTTTACTATATTTGGACATAACTTTTCTGACTGTCACTTCAAAAATTATCTCTCTGCATTATAATTTTTATTTCAAAGATATGTTTGGCTTGATAAGAATGATTTAGTCGTAAAAGTCGTTCATTGGTTTTGCTATAATGTTATTACCGAAAAATATTAAAATATTTTATTTTATTAGTTATAAATTTAAATTAAAATATTTTAGAAAAAAAATGCACAGAAATAATGAAATCAACAGTTTAGTAGAATTCTCTCACTGTATATAACTGTTGTGGGTGCAACCAAAAAGTTGTTTTGCTTTATCGAAATTTTACTATCATTATAAGTTTTGTTAGTTTAAATTAGTTCTTTTAAAATCTATAATAAAAACCGCATAAATTCTAATAATAATCGTAATTATAGCTTTCAATGAATAAAACATACAACATTGACCCATGATATAAATGGATGCACAAGAAAAAATTTGATTCTGCTCATTCAGAAAAAATAATAAATAAATGGTTTAAAAATAAAACAGTCTCAACATCATTTGCACTATTTAACTAACTCACTGTTCATGGATATCATTATTCTCCAGGGAGAAGATTTATGTTATCAACCACATGTACACGCACAGTTTTGTACACAGGGGAAAAAAGTTTGGTGAAATTACTGTACTCTATGGTAATGACATTTCTGGTAAAAAAAAATTTTCTGATAATAAAACCAAAATATATGCTATTTTTAAATCCATAATTGATAATTTTTCCATTCATACGGTAACGGTTTACCGGAAATTCTGATTTTCAAAATAAAATTATAGTTCTTTTTTCCAAACATTTGGTAAAAAATAAAAAAAAACAAAAAAAATGAAAAGTAAATTTAACCGAATAAATGTTTCGGATGTCATGCTCTAAGGAGTCATGGCAAAATTACAAATTTCGCTACATTAAACAAATCTCATATTATAACACAGTATTTTATGGTTAATTAAACCAAAATCATTACCAAAGTGCGTCGGTAAAATTTACCGAGCGTTCATAACCATGTTTGGCGTTCCCATACAGCCAGAAACATAATAAAAGTAACCATATTCTGATAGTTTTGACCATAATTTCTTTTCTCAGCATAGAGCTGCATTCATTAAATATTTTTAAATAAAGTTGGAAACATATATAACAAATAAATAATTACACAGAGTTTTTACAATATAAAAATTTAAATTGAATTAAGGAAATTTTTTGTGATACATCTAATTCAATTGAAAAATTCATAGATTAATACCCTAAGGTTTCGTTTTTCTAAAACAGAGCTAGAAAAAAAATTGCTTTCAAAAATATTTGATAAATATTTCTAACATTTTACCAACGTAACATAATAAAAAACATAATAAAAATAGTTAAATCTTCATAAAAAGTTGTTAATTTTATTGATAAGAACTCCATTTTTTATGCAATCAATTATTTTATAAAAGAATATCTTTTTTAGCCTTTTCTACTCTGAAAGATGACAAATAAGAAACTCCCAGAGTAATTATAAGGAAATTTAAATTGACATTTCCTTGTTTTGCCTTCAGTCTTCTTTTTAAAGAATTGTAAAATAAATATATATAGTAACAATATTATTGTTTATAATAAAGTCATTTTTTTTATGCATTTTACATTCCTGCGTATTTTGCATAATTATGCACAGAAGTAAATTTTTGTGAGGTGAAAAAACTTCGAAGAGAATATGTATGAAGAAAAAATGTTTTTGAAATCCTAAATTTATTTATATGTTTTGCTTCAGCTATAAATAGTTGTTTCTCCAAATTTCAATTTATTAACGAATGCTTCATTTTGTATGGTTTGTTATAATTGATAAATATTTTTGAAAATTGTTTGCGAAGACAAATAAGAAACACATTCTTAAAAATAAATAATGCTGTTAAAAATCTATTTTTTAATTAATTTTTTTTAAATTAAAAAAAAATAATTATAACATTTAACGGTTGGCTTTATTTACCTATAAAAAAACATGTTATATCTTATTTTTCCAAACCATGTTCTCACTTTTGAAAATAAAAAAAAGCAAAAGTAGTTTTTTCTTAATAAATTATAATATTAGAAATAGATAATAAATTAAAATTTTTAAATCAATTCTTAATGCCTAAATTATTACAACTTTTGGCATAAAACTAATATATACAGCAAATTATTTGAACTTCTGTAACTTATTAAGGGGGAACAACACAGTAAGAATTTAAAAAAATTAGAAAATATTTTTGTACTTTTCAATAGTATCTCTCTTTAAAATTATTTTACCTAAATATTGAATTGATATTCATAAAAAAAGTTTCAGCGTTATATGTCGAGCGAGGCGCGATACACAGGATGCAATGAACTAATGAGCTCTCAGTTGATTAATGAATTTGTTCCTTCCTATGAAAACACTTCAGTAAAATACTATCATTTTGAAATAATGTTTCATGAATAATTTTTACTTTTAAATTGGGAAAGAAAAAGAATTAATGGTAATTTTCAATATAAATAGTTGAAATTGCAACTTATTCAGATGTAATGAATTTAATGAAGGTTCTTAAGGGTTATCGACAGTTTTTGGTACAATTAGAAATGTAAGCACAGCAGCCAAAGAATATTCTCAAAATAAAAGGGGAGCCCAGAATTTTGTCTGCTACTCACACATATGAAGCCTCACCTGAAGGTAGATTGAAAAAAAAGGGCTGGACTAGCACTTGAGACTGCTGAATGATGTCAAAGAAGCAGCTTATAAACCTGGTATTGATACATTACAGTAAGATACAAAATTTTATATATTTATATGGATTATTTATCACAAAACTTTAAGCGCCACTTACTCGAAACTATATATTTTTCTTACTTGCAGTGTCTCAAAATAGTACAATTTTCAAACAATTTAATTCAAATTTTGACACTATGTCCACATAAAAGACAGTTTTTTGTTTCGTGCCGGGATTTCTTTTACCTGGGTTGACTGGTTTTGAGTAATCCATAAAAATGTAACTTATTTTTTGTAATATATTTTCTTTAAAACTCCACCAGTTTGTGATAAATATTTTTTCAATTATGAAGTTTGATGAAATCAAATTTTGATTATATTTTTTTTTAACTATGAGTACAATCAGTTATGGATAATTTAAAAAAAAGTTATAAAGATTTTACTATGTGAGAGTCAGTTTTTAGAATTTTTATATTTGTAACATGATAAAATGAAAATTAAAAACTGAACAATGAGATAAAAAAATTATTAAGTTAGGTTTATTACAATGGTTGCAAAATTCATTTAAAACCCCTCTTTTTTACAAGCTTTTACTGAGCTGTTTCCCCTTAATAACTACGGCCATATTAAATATAAAGTTTTGTCATGACGTTATGTATATTTTTATTTATATTTAGTACACAGTTAATAAGCTTAAAGTTTTGGAAATATCACCATAAAATATCATTATTTCCTGAGTTAAATTTCAAAAAATATGTACCCAATTTTTAGATTTAATACTAAATTGATGTTGCTTTAAAATTAAAAAAATTATATCGTTTTTAATTTTTTTCCTCCACTATTTCTAAGTAAAAAATCTCTACTTTAGGGAATCGGGTCCTGCAACAATAAAGTGTGTTATGATGGTGTTTTTAAGTTTTTTTTTTGTATCCAGTACATACTTAACTAAACACTGTTAACAATTATGTTAATTATATGTTACGTTTATAATAAACTGGAGATGATAATGCATGATGATTAGTTATGTTTGCTTATGCTTGTAACCCCACTTCCAATATTTAGGTATTACTTAGAATTAATTTCTTTTGAGACAAATTTGATTGATAAATAGTATTAAAGATCTAATATCATTCTATTTCCGTTATGGCTGTTTTAAGATCTACGATTGAACATGAATAATTTTGATTAGTAATAAATTTTTAAATATCATTTGAAATTAAATGCATATTAATCAAACAAATTTAGTAAGCAACTGCAATTTAATATTTTTACTTACCGTACAGGTTATTATATTAAGGACGATTTGTGTATGCACAATAAAACATGACTGTACAGGAAAAAAAACATATTTTTTATGGGACAAAACTGTTTCAAGATAAATACAGATTTTTTTTTTTATCTTTTTTATTATTACCCCCACAATGCAAAATATTCCTGTTGGACTCCCCCCGTATATTTGACGGTTTAAAACTACTTTTTACAAAACAGTTTTTTTTTTTTTTTTTTTTTTTTTTTTTTTTTTTTTTTTTTTACTCAATTCAAAAACAGATTAAAAATTCAAATTCTAGGTTTTGCTATGCAGATTTACTTACCGTAAAATTTAACTTTTTTCAAATCATTTTTTCAATTATTTTCTACACTTGCTCTTACTTTTTAGAAATTATTTTATGATTTTGAACATCGTATAAATGAAATTTCGTTTTGACTTTATTGTCGAATTGATACTCTACTGTATTATTATTTTTCTTTAGATATAATTTTTTGGTAAGATAAACTGTCAGAAATTTTTATAGGAGTGGGTTACAATAATATTAAAGTTCTTACCCTAAAAAATAGGATTTCAATAAGTAAGACTTTTAAAATAAAGGCAGTTTAAAATTTTCTTTCATAACCAAGAACTAAGACTGTCGTGTCTCAGAGGATAGTGTGCTTGCCTTCCAATAAGGAGACCCAAGTTCGAATCATAACGTTGACTGTTTGTTCATACAAAGCTTGCTTTCGACTCGCTCTGACCGCAATGCTGATATAATAATTTTATAGATTTTTTGTTAACATAATAGTACTTTCCACATACTTAAAAAACAGTTATCCTTTTTTAAATAACAGTGTGGGGCGAGCTGCTATCAACCATGTCAACCTTCATCTATGAAAAGTTACCCCAATATAGAAGCGAGTTAACATGTCTTATATACTAGTAAATTGGAATTATATTTTTGTAGTAGTAGATACACTACATTATTCCCAACCAGAATCATATCTGTGGTAGAATTCGATGAACGGATACCACTAGTTGATTTATTGCTGTTTTGTGAGAAGCCGGGAGAGCTGTAACAAGATCACCGTACTTTTGAGTGCTGATCGTGAGAGCTGTATTAAGTTCACGGTCGCTCCTGTGTTGCCTTTAGCTGTCGAGTGAATACGTTGTACGTGATCGAAAGTGAGTAGCAACAGCGCAAGGATGTGGATAATGTCGCAGTCAGAAGTAGCAAGTCAACTATTCAATGTGGACTATCCATCGAAGTAGGCGTGTTCATATTGAAGTGGGCGTTACTGTAAAGATAGGCGTGTTCATATCGAAGTAGGAATTTCTGTCGAGGAAGGCATGTTCACCAATGTGGGGAGAGAAGTGATAGACAATGTCACTCTTCATCTATGAAAAGGTACCCCAACACAGAATCGAGTTAACATGTCTTATATACTAGTGAATTGTAATTATATTTTTGTAGTGGTAGATACACTACAACAGTATTTTTCGGTGAAATAACCGGTTTTATACTGGCACTCAAGCTGACAATTTTCAACTGTAAATTCAAAGAAAAGAAAATTACAGTGTAAATCATATTGCGCATGGAGCTGATTGTTAAGTTCTTATCATTTAGCGAATCTTTTCAACCTTAATTTATTATAGCATATTAATGTTAATTACACCAAAAAATAGAAAGTTTTAATCAGACAACTCTTTTAGTTTTAAACTCTTAATTTAGAAAATAATCAAAATCAAAAATGGAAGAATAGCAGAATAAAATGAGAAAAATGAAAATCAAAGGTATATATATTTTGCCGGAAAACAATAACTTTATGACTTTTATTAATTTTATGCTGATGACAACAAAAAGAATTCAGAAAATTAATGTAGGGAAACTGGATCCTACTGTATGATTTTCTAGCCTAGCGGTTCCCAATTTTTTTTCAGTTACGGAACCCTAAATAATCGACCTTCTTTCTCGGTGAAACCCAGACTTTGTGAGTAAAGTTCAAAGAATTTGTGAACGTTACAGCCTATAAGATAATTATATAATTATGAAATAATTACATAATTATATGATAATTATATTTAAAATATTTAATTACAAGAATGAAGATTTTCCATTGCTTTACCCACTAATAATCTTAAATTTATAGTTTTATGTTCGATAGTTAAATTTGCACTCCTTGTGTTACATCTAGCATAGTTATGACTTTGGTTCTGTGGCGTATACATAAGCTAAAAATTATTAAAATAAGCCAAATTATGGTTTACTTCGAAATGAAAACTTGAAAGAACTGTTACAAATGTTGAAAATGGTTATTATGGAAATAAATTTCTTTATCAAAGAATTTCGTTATTTTGGTTTGAAAAGTGCAATAAGAAATACTAATGGAATATTTTATAGATGATTATTTTTACATAATTTGTTCAATAAATTGATATTAGAAATATTATATTTTTCTTTAGAAAAAACCAATTTTTATTTCTTTGATATTATACTTGAAATAATTTCATAGAGACAACCATAAAATTAAATAAATTATGAATAATTGGTTGAATTTAAATATAATCAGAGGTTTTAAAACTCATCACTGGTTACAAAAAGTGTTAAATCGGGGAACTCTTTTAATTCTTCAATATTTGGGAACCCCCTATTCTAACCAATAAAAATGCACCGACAACAAATTAAGATGTGATACCATCATTAGATTTCTATAGCATGTTATTTATTTTATATGTAACATTAATTTCAAGAAATGTAAACAATAAAAAGAAATTCTTAAGTGCACATGTTAAAAACTATTACTTGATATTTATGATTATGAATATAATTATTACAAAAACTGTAATGCTACTAAAGATATAACTAACTCACCGATAGCACTTTATCAATTTTTGCCAAGTACATAGATTAAATAATTCAGGCTTAATATCTTAAGTGATTGTTTATTTGGTTTAGTTTTAAGCTACAAAATAATAGAAAAACAATCTTATGCATGTTTAAAAAGGTTCTTATGTGAGGGAGCCATAGATATTACTATATAGATCATTTAACCCCTTGACATATCATTAAACACAAAAGTAATGTGTCTAGAAATGATAATTATTTCACGCCAAAATGATTAAAAAAACGGTAAATAACTACAAACTAAATTTTGCAAATATTTGACTATTTTTGCTTGCTTTTTGAAAGATATAGCATGATATAACTACTATAAAGTGGTGAAATATATAAGCCTACGACTTATTTAGAAATAGTGGTGTATAAAAGTCTACTTAATTGAATTTATTAAACCAAGAATCACAACTGATAAATTACCACTTTAAAATATTTATCTGCTGTCCGGAGGAAGTTGGCATATCTGTGTTGAAGACGTGTGAGTCACGTCAATTATTGTTTTCACATAAGAAACAAATGACGTCTCCCAGACGTCTTCGTATATGTCAAGGTGTTAATAAAGATCTATTTTACAAGATCGATATCTAGAAATTTAAAACATTTAAAAGGTAATTCCTATGTGAACATGAAAAAAAATAATTATAATTTTGATTCAAAATACTATTATCTCTAAGACTGTTTTGCTACTAGAAATATAATTAATCCACTTATAGCACTTTATCAATTCTTTCAAATAACTTAAACAATACAAACTTAAAATCATGAGGGATTGTTTATTTATTTTTAGTTGCAAAATAATAAGAAAACAATCTTTTCGACGAGAAATTTTTGTCTGACAAATTTTTCACAGAGAAATTATAAAACAAAAGTTGTATATCAAACCTTTCCTTTCAGTTCATGGAACTTAAAGTTTGTTCATTCTTGTAAAATTAATAATATTAAGTTTTTAGGAGTAACATTAAGAGTCTTGAATACAAATAATACCTCATAATCTATAAAAATATGTTTGGCATTACATTCTAATAAAATATTTGGTATTATTTTATCTAAAGTTGAAGCTCCATTAATAGTAATAGATAAATATATTTTTCATGTTTGAAATCCGTATTAAAACGAAATAGTTATAAAGTATTAGCCTCCAAACGATAGTTTTTGCATGCATGTGTTGCATGTATTTAAATATTTACTAATCAATAATTTTTAAAAAAATAATGTAAAAAGAGTTTGAAATTAAAATTCCTTCATTAACTATAATATTATTTATTTTTTAAATTGTAAAGAGTTTTATTTAAATTCTCTTTCCATAAGCTTTCATTTTTTCAAATACCTGTTTAAATATTTAAATAATTCAACCTTAAAGTATTTAAAAATTGATATCATAATTAAGAAGATTATTTCCTACATTATAGCAGTAATAAAAGTTTTAATCTTCCTAGAGAATACATTAAAATATTTAAATAATACAATTTAGATTGTACAGACATAAATGTATTTGCTTTTAAATTATAATGATGGATATTTTTAAGATTAGAATCTCTATTTAATTATTTTTTGTCAGATTATTTTTTTAGCAAGAATCTTTTTTATTTTAAACAAAGAGTCTTTTTTGGGAAATAGATTAATAAATGTTTTTTTAATGAAAAAATGTTTATTTTTGAAGCTTTAAAACCTTTTTATAACAATAATTATACTTTTTATATTATTTCATTCCTTTTAATTTCATATTCATAAATTCGACTTAAATACCTAATTTAAGAGAGTAATAAAAAATAATTTAATTTCTTATTATCCTTAAAAATATCATTGAACGTAAATTACCATAGACCTCAAATTGGTTTATATTTGAACTAAAGGGAGAAAAAAAGGTAGACTTCTAGTCTCAAAATTTAAGCTTCAGGTTTTTTAGTGACAAGGCTTGAGTTTCTGGATTAAAATAATAAATTTATTACTCTGTTAAAATTTATTGCGTATATCATCAAAAATAGTGGTAACTAATTTACATTAAAAATGTCGCCAAGTAGAAATACCAAATGTTGAAATACCAAGGTTATGCCTTGATTTGTAAAAAAAAAAAAAAAAAAACACATTGCTCATTGCAATTTTTCTGGTGTAAAGTAGTTGTTAAGTAAAATTGTAGTAAAGTATCCCCAAAACTTTTGACTTCTTCCACAATAAGATACAACTCAGGCAAAATTCAGTTAAGTTATTTTTAAGGTAAATCAGCAAGACTTGAATGCATGCACTAAACAATTCTTGAATTAAAATTACTCTGCTTATTACAAAAAAAAACATTAAAAGAAATTAGAATTATACTTAACAGAAGGTAGGTATGGTAGGAATATACTTTATTTACGTTGCACTAGAGCTGCACAATGGACCATTGGCGACGGTCTGGGAAACATCCTTGAGGATGATGCGAAGACATGCCATCGCAATTTTGATCACCTGAAAAAGGGATGGATCCCCTGCTTTGGTAGCCCAATGATACACGTAAAGTCGCGCACTTTTCTTTAACGGTAGAACATTTTAAGGAGAAACAATACCTGCCACCCTCGGTCCCTACGCAGACTGATCAAAGTTGTCACCCTCCCTCTTACTGACCGCAGCCAGTGATAACTTCGGTGTTTTACTGGGAACCGTGTCATTACGATCAGGATACTTAAAATAAGAGAAACCAATCTAAATTAAATAATATGAAATTAATAAATATGATTGTCAATTTATGCAAATCTTTTTTTGAGAATACAATTTTTATTACATTAAATGCCTTTCGTACACTGCAAAAACAGTGGTGTAATACCTATATCCGAGTTTGGTGTTTAAATACTCTAAAAATTGTGTGAATGATTACTTTATTTCAAGTTGATGCCAAATTGAGTGTCCTTACGCATTTCAAAGGAAATTCCTAACACCAATAAATGATAAAGTTGAAAAAAAGTAAAACCTCTCAAAATAGAGTCAAAATATTTTGTCCTCTCTCTTGAAAGTTATGTATTGATTTGCATTAAATCTAAAAAATGTGAACTCTAAAAGGTTGACATTTGAAACCTACAATGTAAAAAAGTTTCGTTTCACTGAACAATAAAAATGGTGGCAACTACTATACATAAAAGGGCTGTTCAACTAAGTGTTCCTATAACACCAAAACCGATGATAGTTTCCGAGACACCCAGAATGTTCTTTTGCACTAATGTAAAGAAGCCCCCCCCCCTCCCACCATGTTTGTTACATAGTAAAACTAAAATTTATAATCACTGTTAGATATGATACACATAAAAATCAGTAAAGTTAATTTTACGAGACAATATAATGTAAGAATCAGTAATTCAGGTTGCATATATGAACTAATTCTTAAAATAAAATGAGTTTGTAAACTAAACATACGCGTATCAGAAAGAATATTAAAAAAATTTTGATCTAGGTTTAAAAGACCAGGAGCGGATATAAATTATTGAATATAAATTATTTAATATAGGTATAGAGATGTGGCGTAACTACCACTACGATTATTAAACATCAATTCACTAGTATATAAGACATGCTAACTTGATTTAATCTTGAGGTACCTTTTGAAAGATGAAGGTTGTCATTGTCTAATGGTCTTTCCCCACATTGCTGACCTGCAGACGTGATGGTCCACATTGAACTGTTGGCTTGCTAGTTGTGACTGCGTCATCGTCCTCTTCGCGCTGTTGCTTGTCAGTCTCATCTACAGTTATAAGGTTTCTGCACACACTCGACTGCTTATAACAATACAGGACAGATCACACACACAACATGATCTTAATACAGCTCTCATGGCTAAAGCTCAGAACCGATGACTTTAATCCAGCTCTCATGACTAAAGCTCAGAACCCGATGACCTTAATCCAGCTCTCCCGGTCTTTCACAAATATAGCAACTAGTGATATCCGCTCATTGAATTCTATCCCTGATAAAATATTGTATTGTGGCGTAACTACCACTACGATTATTAAACACAATTCACTAGTATATAAGACATGGTAACTTCATTCAATCTTGAGGTACTTTTTGATAGATGAAGGTTGATATTGTCTAATGGCCTTTCCCCACAGAGACTTGGAAATTAAAATATACATATCGTTTTTACATAACTAAAAACATAAATATTTTTAGAGGGTAAGCTTAAGTTTCTGCATATAAAAAACGACATTGTGGTCAACCGCAAAAATTCACCATTCGTTATCGATTGTAAACAGTTAGAGACGAAATCAAAACGCGCTAAAGTTGGAGTTTTCAGAAGAGAAAATATTTAATGCATGGTGTAAAGGCGAGTGATCTTGTTGTAAACATTTCGCATTTTTGGTAGTAAGAGTTTTCAAACGCACTATAAATTGTATATAGAAACTCGATTTGGTGTTAACTTGAAGAAAAAAAAAATTCTTTCATGAGGTTGTTCAAGAGACTAAGAGAATTTTTACTTTTCATTACTAATCAAAATTATGTAGGATGCATACTATATATATTATATTATGTAGAATCTTTATAACACTTTATTCTTATAACATTTTACTTATTTATGCGTAATCATAACTCCATTAATATAATTTATTTAAAAAAAAATGAGCTCTCAAGCTAAAATTTCTAAAACTGATAAAGTTCATTTAAGAATTCTCTAGTTCATTGAAAAGTTAGTTCAAAATAGCTGTGTTTTTGATTTCACATCAAAATGTGACAAGTAAGATATATTAAAACTAAAAAATATAATTTTTAACCACCATATTGCTTTTTAATAAAAGAAAAAAGTATTGCAAAATTACGAATCAATTTTTGACATATCACTCACTTTACGAAGCCTGATTAAATTTACAACGACAAGGTGTTAAATTTCATTTTATATATCCCTTTTCTTAATAGGAAACCACTCAAAAGTAGAGTCTATTACTTAAGATAAGGAGGTTTTGTATTAAAAGGGCGCTGAAATAATCTTATCGCCACCGCCAATCTTCATTCTCGCCAACCTAAGAGAATCTCGCCCTCAGGAATGTCTTTTCTGTGAGAAAATTCCACGCTGTTATATCGCTGCCTTTTAATAAAGAGCTACAGAGAGAGACAGTGAGGAAATCGTCCCTAGAGAAGTGGAAAATGATTCGAAATCTCTTGAAAAGGAAATAACTTCGTTAAAGTGAGAAATCCCCTGAAGACAGGTTTGTCTTTGGCTTTCGTCGCCGCAGAATCTTAATCCTTTTCCCAGCATATTATTTCTTATTCAAAGTGAGCCAAACCTTCCGACCTTCATTGAGTGTTGGCTTGTGTTTTGTGGCAAGATTTGGAAATCTGAAGCCAGATATTACTTTTCGCAGCTTTTGAAAGGGTTGAATGAAGATGCTTGAATACTTTTGGGTTTTATATTTATATATTTTTCAATTACAGTTTAAATTATTAAGAACGCATTACAAATTCTAGATGTAAATGGCTTTTGTACTTTTAAATCTGGAATATACTTGTATGCTTGCACTGTAAAAAATATCAGTTAATCTTACAGAAAAATACTGTCAGTTGGTATGCCATTATAAACACGTTTATTTTACAGAAAAATATTGACACTTAAAAACGGTTGTCTGTTTTTTAAGTATGTGAGAACTGTTATTTTCCCAAACTCCTTTTTTTTTACAAAAAAGTTCTCTAAAATATTATGCATATCATATATCTGTTGAACATACGTCTGCAATGAGGTTGGTGCGAGCCAAGACCAGATTTCGCGTGACAAGTCAACGCTGGGTTTCGAACCCGGGGAACCTCTGGCAGGCGAGCTCTTTGTGTCCGAGATACGATAGCTCAAGTGTTTGGTTATGAAGAAAATCTTAAATTGTCTATTTCTAAAGAGTTATACTTATCGAAGTCATATTTAACTGTAAAATTATTTAAAACTATAGTGGCCAATACTCATAGAAATGTCTGGAAATTTAACTAACTGAAAAATTATATCCAAAGACAGACAATAATCAGAATACAGAGTCATAATGAATGAATAAAGTCGAATTAAAATTTTATTTCTAAGTGGTTCAAAAAAAATCACTTGCTGAAAAATAAAAGCAAGGTATGGAAAATAATTTTAAAAAAGCGAAACTCATCTTACAGTAAGCAAAACTGTGTGGTAAAAACTAGAATTCAAATTGACAGTTTTCCGTTTATGAATAGGGTAAAAAAAGAGAGAAAAACTGTTTTGTGAAAAACAGATTTAAACCGTCAAATTAATGGAGAATGTCTGTAAAGAAACATAAATTTTTCTCACTGTGCGGTTAATGATAAAAAGCAGAAAAAATCTGTATATATTTTGAAACAGTTTTTTCTTAGTAAAAAACATTTCTTTTCTGTAGTATTTCCAGTTATTCATGCATTTACATGCATAGGTGGAATGTATTTATTTTTCGATCACTTTCATAAAATTTAGAAGATTTTCTTAGTTTGCATTATGAAAAAATTTGGTGAAATTGGTGCCCAAATAATTTTATTTTGTCTTTGGCATCTATATCAATTATTTAGTGCTTCAGTCATAAAACATTTGTACGGAAAAGATATTTGAATGGGTTGTATAGAGTTAATACCAACATGTGACACATCTGAGCTACATTTTAGTTTTTTATCCAGTTGCAGTTAAAATTTTTACATTTTAAAAATTCCATAGGGAATTTTTTTACTCAAAAATAATTACATTTCCTTTTTTCATTTTTGAATAAAAAAATAGAACATATTTTTCTATTCTAATATAACACAGGAGGGCCAGATTAACCATTAAGCATTACTGAGCACGTGCGTAGGGCATCAGAATGTGGAGGGCATCACAAAACAAAAATGAAAAAAAAAATTAGAAATATTATTTTACGCATATATAATTTGATTATAAGATATTATACAAGATCATGGTTTAAGCTAAATTGCTATTGTATTATATTAATTTCAATTCCAAGGGGGAAAAAAGAACGAAAGTTGTGTATTGCTTGTGTCCCACAAAATGACCAATGTTTTTTTTTTTCCAAACGACCACTTACATAGTCGATAGCATACATGAAACGTTATTGAATAGCTGAGTCCTGTTATACAAAACTAGATTAGGGAAGAACCTTCGTATAAACAAGAGTAACAAATAGATTTTCTGCTCTGATGTGTCAAAACATCATTTTCACCTCTGAAACATCTTGGAGACTGCTGATTGCCCCCTATACTTTAGTCTTTTTTTTTTAGCAAAAAATATTATTTCTGTCGAGATTGTTGAAGGTAAGAAAAGCTTGAAATTACTTTGTGGGGACTTCTGTTACATAAAATAGTGATTCTTTGATTGACATATTTTCTTAAACCAGTTACATGATTAGGAGCTACTTCAATTACTAATTTTCAGTGTACACATATTTTCAGTTTACACTAATTTTCAGTGTTTGCATTAGCAAATTTTATGATTGTGCATAAAATTCTTTTGATTCGTTTAAAAAATTTTCGTGATATAGTAAAATAAGCAAAAAGAGAAATCAACATTAAGGGTTCTAAACTCTTGACTGCCCTTACTATTGATATCATATTTTTTAGATTGCAGCTAGCTAACATCCATAATTTGAGAGTCATAATTCCAAAGCATCTGAAATAAGTTGCTTATTCAGAGAAAGTGCATTTTTGTATCTGATTTCGTAATTTATTATACAATTAAAATATCGTCTACATTAATTAATTAAACTAAAAACTAAACTCAGTGGCGCGACAGCCCAAAGAGGGCCAAAGCCTACTGTGCCTACTGTACAAGGCCTACTGTACATTAATTAATTAGCGCATTTAAAATTTGACACTCTCTTTCTCACAAAGTATGGAATCGATATTCAAAAATTTTCTATTTGTTTCTTTTTTTAATATTATGGTTAACAATATTTTCAGTTTATATATTTAATAAATATTAATTTTATTAGCTATAATTTTTTTTTCTTGACTTTCATAACTAAATATTTCATTTTATTCCTCAGAAAAAAATTCTAATTCTACATTATTTTTAAAATTAAAATATGCATCAAAATAATATTTTGAATACGATTAAAAACAGCTTAGTATAAATTGAAAAAAGTTTGCTCAAAGTAAGCTAGTGTAACAAGCTTGTAATTTCTCTATATTTAAACAACTAATAACTTTTATTTTAAAAATTTTTAAATTACTTTAATAGTGATGCTTTTTGATTTCCTATGTTTTCTTTATAAAAGGCATAGGAAACAGAAAAATATAGCTGTAATATATAATAGTGTACTGAACTCAGCGGCGCGACAGCCCATAACTATATTGTGCCTATCTCAGTTTTCTTGACCTTGGGCTCTGGGGTGCAGATGTTCTGGTCAGGTGGTCAGCCGAATGCGGAACCCCCAGTGTTTAGTTCCCAAGCATGCTTGGTACTCATTTATCGACCCACTGAAGGGATGAAAGGCTGAGTCAACCTTGCCCGGCCCGAGGATCGAACCAGGGACCTGTGGCACGACGGCGCGAAGCGCTACCGCTCAGCCACCGGGCGTAATAGAATAGTGTAGTGCACTGTAAAATTGAAAATTAGTTACCAGTTTTATTAAACATATAAGACAATATATATTAATGCATTAAAACATTTCTAATCCCTCTTTAAAATCACAATTGAAAAAAATATAAAATTTCTCAAAACAATATTAGATTATTTATGCACATCAAAGATCCTGAAGACAATTAAAAACACTAGTTAAATGGGTAAGTTATTTTAACAATTAATTAATTTAAAAATGTGTTATACAATTAATTAGTTTAACAATTAATACTGGTTTAACAATTAAATTATTTAAAACTTTATTCGTGTAATTGGTTGTTAACAGTTGTTTTTTTCATATTAAACTTAATTACTATCTTTCATCATTAAGACAATTTTTCAAACTGTTTATAATTAATTTTCCTATCATTTAAGGTCTTTTACGCATTACAATCATTTTAAAATATTTGCGTTTGTAATATTATCCTCTAGGCTCTGTGTTCAGACAGACAGGCAAACAACAATCGTTTTGCTTAACCCAACAGATTATGTAAACAAAATATAAAAAATATAAATCGATAAAACTGAACTTTCGTTAAGCTGCTTCTCTGACTATTTGTGAATTCAGAATAAAATTATTGCTCAATAAAATTCAATATTAAAGCATTTTGTGCTTTTAATGTACTCGTTTTATCAGTCTATCACTTATATGCAAAACTCACTTTCTGAAGTTAATTTTCCCAGAAACCACAGTGAAGTAACATGTAATGGTTTAATTATAAAGTTAATTTATTATTAATTCAAAACTTTAATTTACTTACGATCGAAACTTGTATTGTAAATAACAATGGAGCTCCATTTGAGTACTCTAGCCAGTCGGAAAGTGGTGGAAATTTCGATCGCATGCTACCCTCGTTATAAAAGTGAAAGTGAGTTAATCCAGTTAATAATATTAATAAATTTATAGGAAATAAGAAAACTTTTAAGAATTCAAGAAGAAGTGTCAGAGGTATCCCAACATTCTCAGAGATAGAAAAAAAGTATTCGTTATTTTTACAAATTCTTAATTTTCTTATACTGTATTGAACTTTTGTATGTTTTTGTATTCTCTAACAAAATTCGTTAAAATTCGACTAATTTTTTCTCATGAATGTATATTTATTAGAGACTCACAGTGAAAATATTTTTTTCACTTAATTTTCAGCAAAAAATTTAAAAAGAAAAGCATATTATAAGATATTTAAGAAACATTAGGAAAATGTGAATAAAACATTAGGGTATATTTTAAAGAATTGAAATAAATAGAAAATGCTCGTGGATCATGATTGTTTTTAAAAATATAAAACACACAAATTGTCAAATTTATTTTTGCTTAGATTCAAAACTGCAAAGTATGTGGTTAGGTATGTATGTGAAAGCTCTTCAAAAAATAAATTGAAAATTTTTTGACATCCCTAGATCCTTAACAAAAAGCCTTAAATTTGAAGCTTATTTAACTTATTTATCATTTAAACTAACTTCAATTTTATTTAAAAAATATTTTTTATATCCTTAATTATATTTAAGGAGCATCAAAATTTTTTAAGTGCTTAGGTCCTCTCAGGTTCATAATCCGAGCAAGATATTCTCTAATAATCTTCTTTAGTAGGCACCAAAAATGTATAAAATATGTATACACATTAGACTTCAAAAATAAATATTTAGTAAAGAAAAAAAATTTAGATTGAGAAACTGTATAGAATTCTGTCTAACATGTCTGTCTGTGATGAAAACAACAAAAAAGAAAACAATTTGATTAATTAATAAAAATTAATTGTTTTTCTAAATTTATCATTACATGTCTAATATTTCTTCCATCGATAAAACCGATTCCGACTTTTTCATTAGTGACATCGATATCATTTCTGTTTCCATTAAACAAATCTATTTAATATTAATTTGTCACCGTTACTGTGTGTACTTTTTGACTTCTTTTTCATAAGAACACCTCATAAGCTTTATATAATTGATCTACATCTTAAGTTTAGCTAAAATTTTATGTGTAGACTTTTTAACACATTTAAACTGAAAATAGTTTTTGACCACCAAATAATTACATTATATTAGATTCGTAGATAACCTAAGCCTAATTAAAATACGATCAGGTTGTAAGATGTTTCACTTTGTAGATGTTCAATAACCTTAAAATCCCGATATGTATATAGGCTGCAATTACCCTGTAAAATATTTTGGATGTAATAATAGTATAAAGTACTCAGGTTGACGGTGCTCTTTACGGTCTATTTTTACCGTCGAAATCTATTTTTATCGTAACATATTATGAAAAAAAAAATTCTGACATACTGAAATTTTTATAGTAATCATTACCGTAAAATCATGGAATCACTTTAAGTAAATATTATTGTAAGAATAGCGATATAATATTTCAAAGTAAACATGGATTTTACGGCACTATGTATCCAAAGTACCGGTACTTTATAACTTAATGTTCCGGAATTATTTACAATGTGTTAGAAAAAATAATGAAGTAACCTTGCATCTACTTTTTTCAGTACTAGCAAAAAATATAAATGGATAAAAAAATTAAATGACTTTTTTCTAACTTTAGAATTTTAGTTTCTTTCACGATTCCTCAAATGATCTCTCTCCTTTCTTATAAAATATTTTTTTGTATTGAAATATTGCGCGAAAACCCGAAAAAAGGAAAGTACTTTAACTTTCCTTCAGACAGACATAATTTAATTGTATTGTTAGAGTTTACCACACAAATCGAAGCTTGAACTTCAAAACCCTTTATGACAGAGTATGCCAAAGAAATTTCATTTTTGTATTTTGGTGAGAGGAGAAAAAAAAGAAAATTTTTACAACCAATGAGTAATGGTGAAAAAGGCTTTAAAAAAATCGGTTTCCTGTCATCATCGTTACGACAAATCGGTAAACGAAATGAAGACAAAGGATTTATACCGAACTGAAAACGTCGTACAAGGCGTTAGAGACGATACTAACAATTTATTACGATCAATTTGACAAAGCGTTTACTTTTCTTTCAAATCTTACGACTGCTGTGTTTCCTGTACATAATCTCTCAGTTAAGACGAAATTTTAATGCGAATTTCTAATGCGTTTTTTGTGAGCATAAAAAAAGGATAAAAAAGAGGCTTTTATCAGGAGAATTGGAAATATTTTATGAATTGTTAATGCAATCGATCGATGAAAATGGTTTCTGAATTATAAAAATAAAGAAAATAACACAGTCTAATGTATTTATTTATAAGCTATAAAACTTATTTGGGAGCTATTAAGTTCTTACATGACAAAGTTCTTTATGTATAACATGTTTGATGAATATATTTATTGAATGTTAAGTATTTACTGAAATAATTGCTGATGTCAAACCAGCTCAATTACTTTGAGGCCATTTATAAGTAGCGTAAGCAACATTTTAGTTAAATATAAATTACAAATGTAATAGTTATTTTTTTTTCTTCAAATTTTTCAACTGCAGAAGATTAAGATTAGAACCGCGGAGGGTAAAGGGATACAGCGTTTGATTCCTAATGAGTTGAATCAGGTTCGAATCTCGGTGGTGGCTGGTTGATAAGAATTCTGCTCCTGGCTCATACCGACAACAATGCTAATGTAAAATATCCTAAATTGTAGAGGGATCAAGAGTCAGAATTCCCTTTCCGTTTGCCTAAACGTGGGAAATTTTCGTGGTTTTCCTCTCCATGTTACGTATTGTAAGTTAGTTCCATCAGGCAGTTCTCCATGATGATTAATTATTTCTGTACTTGGTCCAGGAATTTTATTGTCTTCTGGGTAGCATTAAAAAAAATAGCAAAGTTATGGAGTTGATCATTGATACTTGTAAACTCAAAATTGCGTCGGCTGCTGAACACCAGATATAAAGTATAATATAAATTAAAAAGAATAAGATGGTATATTTTTATTTTGTATTTAAAACAATTTAAATATTAATTTAAAATAGCGTAAATACACATTGAAATCGAAGTAGTCATACACGAATATACTTACATTAAAAAGCATTAATTATTAAAATATTCATAATGATATAATTTGGAACAGATTTTTTTTTAAAGACAATTTCTTTATTATTACAATTTGTTCATAAAAACATTGCAAAGTTTAAATAATTTATTGTAATCGTTCAATTAAAATAATGTGCTATTTATAGAGCAATGATTAAATTTATTGTTAAAATTATGAGATCTGAATTATTTTTCTATTCCTTAAAGTTTTAACTTTAACATATAAGTCTCACTAGAAATTAACTATTGCATTAACCTTAAATAATTTTTTTCTCGAACGCAACAGTTAATAAGTTTAATTTTGACACATTTTTTAATGATTGTTTTTAAAATGTAGAGTGGTGTCAAAATTGGTTTAAATCTTACACTTCTTCTGTAGCTTTATATTAATTGAAGAAGCGGTATACTATCAAATAAAATAACAAAACTAGTTAAATTTTATAATTTTATAAAGAAAGAAAATGCGGAATTCATTACGATGTCGTAGAGTATTTATATATCAGTGCCACTTTAATGAATGAGTCATCCACGTTACAACCATATGCATTTCTTGAGAGCTTAATTTGTTTTTGACATTCTTACTATACTTCAATATTTATAAATATAGATTTCAACTTGTTGTAGACCATTATCAAAGTTTGTTAACAGGAAATTATAGGAAAAAACTAAAGGTCGCAACCAGCCACAAGGGGATTAAATATAACAAATGGGAATTAAAGAATTCTTTACTAGCCGCCACCCGATACTTCTATGTGCAGACTGTTATTATTTTCTGAAAAATATAGAAGTATATTAAGATTACATTTCATAATACTCGGAAAATTACTTTATTTCATACTTGTTTCCTTAAACCTTGTAATGTTTATTTCTTGTAATGTTCATATATTTTAAGAAATGAAATTTAATGAAACATTTTAAGAAACTATTTTAAGAACCTTGTAATGTTTACTATATTTTAATAAATGATTTTAAAAAATGCCTTACATTTTTAATATCAGTTTTTTTAATCGTTAAAAATTTTCATTTTTTGAAAAAGAAAAAATATATTTTTAAAAAGTAGCTACTTAATGCTCTAACTGGCCAATCATAAGTTGCAAAATTTCCTGATTTCTTCATTTTGCAAGGAATTTTTTTTGGCAGGAGGGGGTTCTACAGACATCTCTGTTTTATTCGGTAATTCTATTCACTCCGCTCTTATTAAATTAAACACAGCAGTAAGTTATCATTATCTAATTTAAGAAAAGAAATTGAGCTTAGTAAAAATTGAGCAGTTTTCGGCTAATTAATTTTCAATCAACCTAATATATTTATTCAAAATAAGTCTTAATTTTACAAATTGAAATTTTAAGAAATAATATTTAAAAGAAACTATGCATCAAATTTATATATAATAAATAAAATATTAGACCTAATAAGCTGACCCGCAGTGGACTGGTCGTAAAGATAATTTTTACCAGTATAACACCGAAGTCAAGTATCAATGGCCATTGTCAGCAAGTGGGTGTGTAATCACTTTAATCAGCCTGGGTAGGGTCAGAGGGTGTGCGGTATCGCAGTTCGTTAAACTGATGTTTTACCGTAAAGTGCTTGACTTCGCACGCTGGTCACCAGGCCACCAAAGCGGAGAATCCATCCCCTCTGCAGAGGATCAAAATTGTAATGGCATGTCTTCGGATCATCATCACAGATGGTTCCCAGACCGTCGCCAATAGCTAATTGTGTAGCTCTAACGTGACGTAAATAAAGTACTTACTTACTTACATAATAAGCTATTACCACAGGGCACACTTTGATACATTTCTAACCCATAAAATTTATACACAATCATACAAATTAAAAATAAAAACAATGTAAGTAATTAAAATAAAGATCAAAGTTTTGAAACCAATAATTTTTCCTTAAAATATTTTTAAAACTATTTATTCAAAACACAAGTTATTCAAACAAGTTATTAATTCAAAACACTATTAATTTAAACAATATTTTCCCCATTAACCTATATTGATCATCGCCATATCTCTGTCATCAAATCTTCACCGCTAAACATAACTTTTCTTTTTATAATATTATGCCATGCATGGAAAAAAAAGTCTGATAAAATTACTATACTGAATGGGAATGACATTTCTGATAAAAGAAGCTAGTTCTGGTATTACAAATCGAAATAAACAATAATTAAACCATTCATTTGGTAAGTTTTCTGTTCATGCAGCTTACCGGAAATTCTGGTTTTCAAGATTATAGTTCTTAATACATAGTTATATATTTAGTAAAAAATACAAAAATTAAATTTAACAGAAAGAATAGTTTTTATACCATGCTCTAAAATACCATGATGAAATTACCAAATTTTACCACATTTAACAAATTTTATCACGCATTATTATACCATATTTTATTGTTAATTTTACCAAACTCATTACCAAAACGCTTGGGAAAAAGAATCCAACTTTTTGTTGCTCCCCTATGCTGTACCATATGCTATACCATATTCTGTATACCAACACGGTAATTTTTAACCTATTCTGGTAGTTTTGAATATACTTTTTTCTCAGTGTACTAATTTCATAAAATTGAACCATGCTAATTTTATAATATTGATCCACGGTAATTTTAAAATATTGAGCCGCATTAATTGTATAATATAGAGAAAAATAATTTTTATATTGTTGAGCAAGGCTGTTTACTTAAGATGATTGGTTTTGGAGGTATACAGCATTCAAAATAATACTTTACAAATACTTTTTTTTTAATTATCCCGCCTATTACATTCGTTTTATTACATTATATTATTACATCTATTACATTCTAAAAATTAGTTCTAACTAATATGATAATTATGTATAAACTTAATATAAAAGTGTAGGGTAAAACTGTATTTTTATTAGAAATTATATTTAACAGTGTTATTGTTTTACAATCTTATGGAAATAATAAATTCAATCGATTAAATCATATTTAAATTCAATGCAACAAATAAACTAAAAAACGGTTTGCTATAATCATCTTGTTTAAATTATTCAAACAGTCTGACTCAAACATATTATAAATGAACGATAGAAAAAAGATATATTTTAAGAATATTAACATGAGATGCATGCTTCTGGCTAATGGCTTTCGACAAATATATGCGTAGAAAAATATGGTTTGGTAAATAGAAAATATTTAATTAAAATAGATAAAAATAATACTAGTTTTGAGTCATTGGTTTAAGAAAATTAGCCTCAATTGCATTTCTAAAAGAAAAGAAAATTTAAATTAATAACTGCCACATTTATTTTTAAATAAATATCAAAGGAATTTTTATGAACCTTTCGTACATTTAATGAAATAATAATGAAAAATTTTAAAAGGTTCATAAAACAAAGTAAATTTAAAGCGTGGGATTTGAATCGAAACTAATGCGTTTTTTGTCATTTATAATTTGAAATCTTTAGTTTAAAGAAGTTTTACGTATGATGCTAATAAAATATTTGAAATAAGAAAAACAAAACTGTCGTAGTTAATATAATTTTTGTAGACATAGACTAACACATTAAAGTAAAAAAAAAAGTTAAATACTCACACGAAAAAACAACTCTGGTAAATTGCCTTACAGTATGGTAATGACACTTCTATTAAAAACAAAAATAATTTTGGCTCATAAAACTAAAAAACACGGTATTTAAACCATCTATTTGGTCATTTTTCTGTTCATATGTTGATGGTTTACCGTAAATTTTGGTTTTTAAAATTACAGTTCTTATTATCACAGATTTAGTGTAAATTCAAAATTGAAATTGAAATTAATCGAATAAATGGTTCCTGTATCATACTCTAAGTTATCATGGCAAAATTACGAAATTTAGCACTTTTACCAAATTTTTAACACATACTATAAAATCATATTCCATTTTTAATTTAACCAAAATCATTACTAAAGCCTTCAATAAAAAGTACGGTGTGTTTAGGTGTTCCCATAAAGCCAGAAACACGGTAAATATTACCATATTCTGGTAGTTTTGTCTATACTTTTTTCTCTGTGTATTATAGCCCGAAATACTATTGAACACCAATATAAAATCTTAAAATCTTATCCAAAATATACTTGATTAAACTTTTATTTACCTAATTCGTATGTATCAGAAATTACTTTTTTCTCAGAAAAAAATAACTGAAAACTCTATATTCAATATTATTGTTAAATTTTATTTCTCCAAAGAATTAAAAATAACTTAATAGTCCTTTTCCTAGTAATTATATACCAATAAGACGTAAATCTTACAAAAATCTGAAGACTGATTATTTTCTTTTACTTCAAGTAAGTAAATTGACGAAAATACACCATGTTCCAAAAATTTAACCACTTTTCATTTAAAAAAAAAAGCATAACCATATGGTGACTAAATATTTAAATATATTAATAATACATTTATGTAACATAATTAGTTAAAAAATGTAAATGCTTCCAAATGTAATTTTTTATATTTTTTTATAATTGGTTGAATGAGTAATTCACAATAACTGGTTGGATAACTAATTATTAAGTAATTTATCGGATAAGTAATAAACAAATTTAAAAAAAAATGAAATAATCTTAAAAGTAAATTTTAGATACTCAAGTTCTTTGCATGGTCTAAACGCAAGTAGCGCAAAAGCCATACAAACAAGATATTAAATTCATTTTCTTCGTTTTTTTTTTATCTACACTTTAAAACGGTAATGTTTTAAGTAAATTTTAATATTTTAAGTACGCAATATATTATTTGAAACATAAAGCGCTTTTTTTAATTTTCTTACATCAAAAGTTATATATATATATATATATATATATATATATATATATATATATATATATATATATATATATATATATATATATATATATATATATATATATATATATATATATATATATTATATATATATATATATATATATATATATATATATATATATATATATATATATATATATATTATATATATATATATATATATATATATATATATATATATATATATATATATATATATATATATCGCTGGCTACTACTTTTTCCCACCTCTCAGGCAATTTCCGAATTCCATCTCCTCGAAAAAGTGTCTCGTCTTTTGAGGCGATCCAAATTAGGAGCCAATTTTCTATTTCTGCGAAAGAAGTGAACTGGTGACCCGCCAAATCGTGCTGCATCCGTTGGAACATTCAGTAATCAGAAAGAGCAATGCCCAGCTAATATAGCGAGTGCCATAAAATATCCCACTTAAGCGCTTCCAAACATTTTTTTACGAATTTTGCGAGGTTGACCGCTATTAGGCAGAAGAATAACTTTGTCATGTATTTGCTCGTCATCCGGCCGTTTTTCTCGTAATGCACGGCTCAAATGAATCAATTGTAGTCAATACCGATCACTCGTAATGGAATTACCAGGTTGTAGCAGCTCATAGTATACAAAACTATTTACCATTTACCATTCTTGAAACATCGAAACCATTCCCTACATGATTTATCAGTTGGAGCATTGTCACCATAAACTTCTACAAGAATTCGACGCGCTTCAACTGCACTTTTCTTCCATTTAAAGTAGAGACATAAAACCTCTCCCAAATGGTGACTAGTTACCACAAAACTTGACATACTCAACAAAGTAAAAAATAGGGTTTTTATATGAAACTCAAAGCGATATATCATTGACAGATGTTTAACCTCTCTGAAACCACCGAAACCGGATGTCACTATGAAATATTCATAACAGCTGAATCATCTTTTAAATAATACGTACCGAACTAATTTGTACTCCCAATAATGTAAATGTGCATTAATATATATATATATATATATATATATATATATATATATATATATATATATATGTTACGACCAAAGGCCGAAGACGGCCAGATCGCGAATTGGCCAAAACGGCTGTAAAGTAGCTGGCCAAAGTCCGAAATTTTTCTTGTTTTCGGGAATTAGCCGGCCAGATCGCGAATTGGCCGAGGATGGCTGGCCAAAAGCTGAAATTGTTCTTGATTTCGGGAATTGACCGCCAAAATCGCGAATTGGCATGGGAAGATCAGCCAAAGTTGGAAAAAAAAATCATTAAACCGGGCAAATGATTTAATGATTGTATACCGGGCAGGGGCACTTGACCTTAAAAAAACATCAATGCAGGATATAGCGGGCAAATGTATACCGGGCAGTGACACTTGACCTTAAAAAAACATCAGTGTGGTATATGCCGGGCAAATGTATACCGGGCAGTGGCACTGAACCTTAAAAAACATCAGTGTAGGATATACCAGGCAAATGTATACCGGGCAGTGGCATTTGACCTTAAAAAAAACATCAGTGTAGGATATACCGGGCAAATGTATACCGGGAAGTGCCCCTTAACTAGATCTAGTATGACTAGACCTTTGAAGTATGTATGACTAGTATGACTAGACAATTAAATAGACAATTTAATAATGATTATTAAATTAATGATTTAATAGACAATTTAAAAACTTCTTTTTTTTATATTTTTAAATTAGAAGATTTATAAGAATTATTTATGTAATTATAGAAGGCCGCCAAAGTAAAATATTCACTGATCGTTTCAATTATTTCGGACTTTGGGCTTTGGCCGTAACATATATATATATATATATATATATATATATATATATATATATATATATATATATATGCTTATCTTGCTTATAAATCAGACATAGTGTGATTAAGTATGTCATTTTTGTTCAAGAAAGTTTTGGTCAACAAAACAAATAAAAACTACAAATTTTGTGAAAAAAAGTTATGTTTCTAATTGTGGGTCATATAAAATGCATTACCAAATGAATTTAATGAAAAAATAATAATTTCATAAAAGTATACGATAAGATGAACAGCAGTAATTACATTTGTTTCAATAATTGAAATAGGCTAATATTTTATAACAAACAATTCTATTATATTCAACAGATGCCTCCTCTCTTCCCTCCTCTTGAACGCATTAAATGTGCGTGCATAAGCCATTTTGAACAGCATTTTATTAGACTTGTATACTAGTTGATTGCGTAGATAGGTGGGTGACATTGGGCGTCGCCATATTATATTACCTGCATCATATTAAAGGATGGCTCGGGATGATGTCACGTGATCAAGCATTTAATGGAAATGCGTGACACAACACGAGGACCATTAGGAACATGGATGTGCTTTTGGAATATTTCAAACACCATATGATTTTGAGCAATCACGAATAGCTAGGTATTCAGTGAATTTGGGTGTTTTTAGATGTTTTGGGATATCTAGTGTAAGGGATCTGGGTGTTCTTATTTTAATTAAGAAAATTTCATACTTCGCGAATTTCTAAAAAACACGAAACATAATTTTTGTAGAATAAAGCATGGTAAACATTTGTTTACGTATTTTGTATCCACTTTAGAATATGTGTTATAATATGAGTTTTAAAAATAAAGAAATAAAAGAAAAAAAAATGTTTTTATTTTTGAATATTTGGACTAATAAAATTTTACGTAGTACCTATTAAAAGGGACTATTTATAATAATTTGTTTTTCATATAACATTAAATGGAGTGATATTTAGTAAGGTGGAGATTGGGTGCTTTTAGTTTAGGAAGATCTTTAGTAACTTGCAATTTTTTTAAAAATCACAAAAATATAACTTCAGGAGAATAATTTTTTTTGCAATTTTTTGTAGGTATTTTGTATTAACTTAAGCATATATGTATTATTTTAAGCTTTAAAGAAAAAATTAATAAAATATTTATTTTTGAATTTTTTAATTATTAAAACTTTATATAATTCAGTGTAAAAACTGTAGTGAAACATTTATACGAACTTGGTGTTGAAAATCTTTAAAAACTGTGGAAATTATTACTTTATTTCAAAATATAGAATCGAGTGTTCGTACACACTTCAAGGGTGTAGTTAAATCTTAACACCAGTGACTGATAAATACTATACCAATCTGCAGCTCGTTGGTAATGAATATTGTGTTTTTTGTAGCACCTTAAATTTGTCGTATAATTTGTGTATATTTAAACTATTTATCCTACGGGAAGTGATGATAGGGTATGTTTCAAACACATGACAAATGTTTTTGGACAAATATTAGAAAATTAAAGATGAATAACTCTGCGATTTTAAGAGCTTGAAAATATAGCAGCAAAAATGGTGGTAAATTTACATAAGTGTTCTTTTTGTCGGATTTAATTGGCAAACTCAACATAATATTTAATACCAAGAAATGGTCAACTCTCTTTTCTCATTCATAAAAAAATATTGATTTTGTTCCATTATTTGCAAATAATTTAATTTTTTGGTGTGGACTACTCATATAAACAGTTCTAAAATGCATGCATGTTATTAGTTTTAGTCTCATAAGATTTACAGAAATCTGTCAATAGTATAAAATACGTTTTATAATATCTAACTTCTATTAACTTTGGTTTTCTTCGAACCTGCTTCGAATTTGTGCTGTTAGTACGTTTGGTAAACAAATATTTTATTTTAACTAATAATATTAATTTTATTAATTTTAACTAATAATATTTATATTTAATTTAACTAATAATTAATATTTTACTAATTTTCAAAGCAGTTGCTACCATTTTACGAAAACATTTTACACTCTATAACTTAGAGAAGTTTGATTTTTATTCTCTCTCTCTATCTTTATATTTATCTCTTTGGTATATATATATATATATATATATATATATATATATATATATATATATATATATATATATATATATATATATATATATATATATATATATATATATATATATATATATATATATATATATTCCAAAGATTTCAAAAGTAATACTTTATTTCTTGTATACTTTTTTAATAGAAAAATATTCTAGGAAATAAGTAGATATTTTTTTAAATTTAAGATATATTTACGATGCACTGAAAATAATCCCGGTACGGTAAAAATTATCGGGATACAGGGTGACAGTACTATTCACCGTAATTTGATCAGTTAACATTAAGTATTGAAATTTGTATTTTTAGAAATCATATTTTAATTAAGTTTAAGTAAACAACACATACAATATTGTGATAACAAATATTAAAACAAAAGCTTATTTTAATGTACCACTAATGTAACATTTATATAAATTGAGACTGTTTTAAGGAATGTCATGCGAAAAAGAATTAGTATTGCAAATTTTAAATATGTAGGATTTTTTTTCTTTAATATTTGATGCAGTCTCATTCAGGTATTAGTATATCCTGATGATACTTTTTCACGCAACTATAAAAGAATCGTTGGTAATTTTCAGTCAAATCTTTTAAAAGTAATTGAAAACATATATACCACATTAGCAGCTCATGTTATTACGAAGCATTATGCAAATTGAAAATGTTGTTCTCTTAGAAACATTTTCTTTGCGGAAATAAATCTTTTTCTATATTAGCATTGGTAGTTAAATTACTAAGGTTATATATTATTGTTTGTATGATTACGCTGAATATATGAAAAGTTTTGAAGTGAATGTCAAAATTTGTGAGTTAGCAGCCAAGTAATTTTAGTTCGATAAGTTTTAATTTTAATTTGAAAGAATAAAATGTGTTTCATTATGTGATTATGAATGGTATTTCTATAACTATAAAGCTTTAACTAATATTCTATATAAAAAAAAAAATTAAAAAAAAATTAAAGAATCGCAGTAATATTTACTATGCAGTAATATTTACAACTTTTATCACAAAGCACAACAAGGTCAATAAATGATTAGCAAATAAATCCTACAAGCTTCAAATATTGTTAAATGTAATTATGATAGTTTACGTGCTTTGAGGTTCGCCATTAAACTTGCATAAACAACACTTTTATATCGACATTGAATTAGCCTTTACAAAACAAGGCTAAAATAAGCTTCTGAAATTAAGGATGAATTCTCATGCACAAATTAAGAGAAGAAAGCGTTTTTAAATTAAGGATAAGTTCACCTCCTCAGAGTTTATTTTAGACTAAATATCCATCACTGAAGCCAGGTTATTTCGGGCAGGCTTTTATATACTTTTTTTAGCTCTTTAAAAAAAAGGTTGGTCTGATCTTTAAGTTTTTGACAAAAGTTAAGTTTCTCAAAATGTTAAATCTTGAATTTGGGCAAAACTAGAATACAAAACAGGAATAAACAATATTTACAGTAAGAGCTAAGAAATTAGATTTTTTTAAAAGTTTTATGCATGTCTTTAGTCAATATTTAGGAAAACAAGCTTGAAATATTATCATTTTATTTAAGTTTTAAAGAGGAATAAATAGTAAACCTTTCTTCTCCAGCCAAATGCAAATTGATATACACTGTCTGCCTTAAGGTTGCCAGTTATGCAGGAAAAAACAAATTGAAAAAAATTAACTCCAAGCTCCTATATAATTCAATAGCAATTTTTCATAATTTTAAACTATAGTTTTTAGCTCTTTCTTTTTTTTTTTTTTTTATCTTTCTTCTATTTTGAAATAACAAATTTCGTGATGGTTTCAGTTTTGTAATCGTGTTAAATCTGAATTCTGAAAAAATAAATTATTAATTTTAAATATTAAAATCTTTTTTAATTTTAAATTCTTATGTTTAAATTCTTTTGGAAAAGTTCCATTAATTTAATTTTATCTTCTGAATTTTAAGTTTTTCAGCAACGTTTTAAGTTTAAATACTAACAGAAACTATTTAAAATTTATATTCTTATCAAAAACATTTTAATTTAAAAAAAAGTTCTTGAAATTTTATTCTGTTAAAAAGTTTTTAGATATGAGTTATTTTCTTAAATAAGTTATGTTATTATTGATTTTATTGAAAATAATTATTATTTAATATATTATAAAACTTCTAAATTTAAATTCTATATTTAAAAAATTTCTTAAAAATTTAAACCGTTTAGACAATTTTATAAATTTAAATTCGCTTAAAAATCTTCTAAACCATTCAATTCCTTCAGAGGACGTCTTTAAATATAAATATCTTTTAAAAAATAGGGATATTGGGGGTTCACTCTACTAGCAGACGAGAGTAACAGCAGCCTTAACAATCTTTCCAAATAAAAAGAGAAAATTTGTGAGACAAAATATAAAAAAAAGAGAGTATTATGTTGAATGAAAAATTTCTCATTAGCTGTTGAATAATTCAGGAGCGTTTATTAATTCAGAAATTCCTTGTCGATGTCTTTGCGGTCAACATTTAAAAATAAATGATGATATAATAGCGTGAAATTATAATTGCATTAGAATTTTTTTATTATTTTCAAGCAATCCAAAATTAAATTCTTTTCATTATATTATAGATCAGGTGAAATATTCATCTATTATTTTGGTATATAAATTCTTTGACAGTTTATCATTTGTCTTTATCTCACACTAATCTATCACTATCATCTTTATCTATCGTTATCATAGGTATCATCTTTATCTATCCTATTTGCCTTCATATATCACTATCTCTTAAAATTGAAACAATTATATTAGTTTCAATTTTAAATTTCCAAAATAACATTGAATTAATTTTATTTTTCTTCTGAATAGTTTGTTTTGTATGTTGTTAGTGTTTTCTCATTCGCATTTTGTATTTGAAATATACTGTAATTAGTTTTTAAATCTTGTATTTTTAAAATGAAAAGAGTTAATTGAAAAATATAAAAAGACCATAAAATAATTATAGTATTTATTGCATTTATATATATAATATATATATACATATATATATATAATATATATATATATATAATATATATATACATATATATATATAATATATATATATATATATAATATATATATACATATATATATATAATATATATATATACATATATATATACATATATATATATATAATATATATATATATACATATATATTTACATATATATATATATAATATAATATAATATTATAAGTTTTAGCTGTCTTTCTTTGTGATATGTCTCTTTTAAATAGCCAAGAGCTAATAAGTTTTTCTCACTCATAAAATTCAATAAATTAATAAATTCTTCAAATAAATTAATATGATAACTTAAAATAAGTACTTGATTCTAAAACAGCAAATCAATGATTTCCCAGTAGGTTTATTTCTGTAAAAGGAATATTTTCAATGAACGTGAAAATATATTTTAGAATAAAGATTATTCCGTAAGAAAGATAAATGTTATTGGTTTCAAACATAAGATAAAAAGACCTTCTTAATTGTAAAGTATTGTAAATTAATTAAAAAGCTCCTTTGATCAATTATTAATTTCTGTAAAATAACTTTTTGTGCTGAAAAGGATTTGTATAGTAAGGAAGGAAATGATTTAAGTATCTTGGGTATCGTCTTGTAAGCTTTTTAAAAAATGTATCTACGCTGGCTCAATGTTTGAGACTGAAACTTTTATAGCTAGTGGCATTTACAGAAAACAAAATGTACGGCTATTTGCCTTTTTGGATTTCAGCAGTAAGAGGTTCTTTGTTTATTTTCAAAGGCGTGAAATTATTAATTTTTAAAAGTTAATGTTTAATAAAGAACTAAAATACCTTGAATATATTAAATAATTAAAAAATTGAAATCTAAATATATATCTGTATTTATGATATTAGTTAGAAAATGTTTTGCTCATTCAAACACATTATTAACTATATGATAACTATGTATTGTTTCTATGGATAAGCTAGATATTCTTACAATATTCAGATTTACAGTGTTTTTTTAAATTATTCATAATTTCAATAAGATATTATTAATTAATTTTCTGCCACCACAAAATTATCTAACTTTAATATATATAACTAACTATAATATATATAATCAAAGTATGAAAACGATTTAAACAAATTTTAAGATAAAAACTTTAAAATAATAAGTAAAAAAAAAGCGCTAAAAGCAGCTAAAACCAAATTTGTCTTTTGTAAACTATTTAAATAAAAATTGAGAAGAGAAAAACAAGCAAAGCGAAATTTTAACGATACGCATGTTAGCAAAAACAGTACTGCATCAGGGGACACACTGTCTGTTAACACATTGAAGTCTTTCTATAGTCAGTGGTTAAACAAAAAAACTGACTGTGCCTCAAGGTCCCATACTGGAAAAACTAAAGAAATAAGCTATATAAAGGAATTGCATTTTCTTATTTAGTTTTTAAATTCTGGTTCCTCGATACACAGTCATTTTTTGCTTTAACAACTGACTACAGAAAGGCTTCAGTATGTTAGCTGACAGTGTGTCCCCTGATGAAGTGCTGTTTTTGCTAACATGCGTATCTTTAAAATTTCGCTAATGCTTGTTTTTCTCTTCTCACTTTTTTATCTAAGTAGTTTATATAACTAACTACAGAGAGTACTTGCAGAAGAGTCAACGTTTTACTCTCTCTAGCAATTTAGTTTTAGTTTTATTTAATTTCAAAATGCAAACATGTGATAAATGCTAACAGCTTATCGCAGCTCTGACCATGGTCATTTTTTCTTAATAACTAAAGCAAAGGCAGCTTTGAAAAAAATATATAAGGAAGAAAAGGGTATTCTAAACATTAGTAAACTTTCGAAGAGCAGCAACTCATAAGAATGTAACATATAACTACTATAAGTATTAACAAAGTGTCATGAACTGAAAATAAAAATTTGTTTTGACCACCCCTATGAAGATGGCTACCTATATTGTGATAGATCCTGTCTCTCGCTCTGTATTATGTTGTTTACTTTATGAAAACACCCATTAATGTTGATTTCGATAAATTCAGTGTTTGCCTATAACACATATATTAAACTTTTTTAATTGTGAATACTTAGAGTGCAGCAAATGTATTAGCTTAGTATGTAGTATGCTTAGTATGTATGCATTATATTGGCTTAGTATGCATGCAATTTAATTTATTAATGTTTATTTTTCACTGAGGGGATTTTTTTTAAAATGCACCTAAAGTTCAAAAGAAATGTTTTTTCTGACTTTAGATATTAATTTATTTTGAATTTTAAAATAACATCCGGTATCCTACTTTACGTTGATAATCTAACTTTCTATAACTTTTTAGTCAGACTCAAAATTAGCTTTTTGTAATACTAAGAGGCAAATCATTGGTTTAAGTACTTATTCATTCGCGTACAACAAATACTTTGGTAAAAAAAAATTATAAAAAGTAACTTCAGTTAAATATTCTAAACTAATTTTTTGTTTTGTGAGATATCATAACTTATTTAATTTCACTATTATTTTCAGGTAGGGTTTTCAGTAACTTTTCAGTTGATTTCATAGCGTTTATTATGAGTATACTAAAAAGTGACTTTGATATTCATCATTATTTTTCCCCTATTTCTTTTAAACTAAAACATATAATGCATTGAAATCTTTAATTTATGCACTTATTTATTTTAAATAATTAATTTTAGTTTTTTACAGTCTCTTTCTTTCTCCCCCTAATTTCATAAACTGTTAATAAAAACTTAAAACAAAGACAAAAATTATTTTTAAAAGACTTTAACAATTCCACGTATACAAAAATCTTCAATAAATTATAAAATTACTTTTCGATAATGTTTTTTATGGAATTTTTAAAGTATCGGCTAGAATATTTATAAATAAGATATAGTATTCTGAGTTGAGGAAATAAATTATTTGATTATAACATACACGTTTCGCAGAGAGGTAAAATACTGTGCATGTTTGCATTAAATGCTGCTCTCAAACTGAATTCGTATAAAAATTTTCAGATATCATTAATACTAATATTATTTTAGCCATTTTAGTAGTAATAATATTAGTAAATTAATTAATAACTAATAATATTAACTGGTTAATTTGATAGACTTAATCAACAAGAAAAGTAATAATCGTTATTTGTTCATCAAGCTATAAGCTTTTAGAGCTTTCAGCTCAGTTTTAATAATTTTTGCAAATAAGGAAATGAAAACATTAATATTAAATATAAACACTTTTGTTGCTGACTACACGATATCGCGTGACGAAATTCTTCTCTACAGTTTGTGGCAATAAAATAGATGAAGTGATATTACAGCCAACTATTTTTGCAAATAATATATTTTCTCAAGACAATAACATATTTTTTATTGAAATAAACTTATTGTAAATCTTGAATGATAAAATGGTTTCTAATAAAAGAGAAAATGACTCTGATCTATTTCTATATCAAATGGTCTTAGTCTAGTATAATCTTTTTAGCATCTCACTTCTAAATATTCACTTTAAAAAAAATATTTGTTTTAATCCAGTGATTATGTATTTATTATTAATTTATTATAACATATATATTTTGATTTAAATTGTAAGTTATTCATTTATATTTGTGATTTTTATTAAATATTTTTCATCACGTATATACATATCCAATATTAGCTTATTACTGGTTTATTATTGATGATTTGACTAGTTTCAAACAAATTGTAATAATACTATGGTTTTATAGATTACCTTTCACCCAAAACCAAAAATCTTGCCAGTCCTTTCATTAAAATATAGTTATGATTAAATTGTGTTAATAGACATATTTTGTAAATCAAAACATTGTTAAATTCTTGTTGCAATGTTTTTTAATGGTCTAATGATGGTAATATGATAAGATATCAAGGATACACCTCTCTGAATATGCAAATTTACCCAAAATTTAAAAGGATGAAACGTTTTTATGAAGCTGTGAAAGTTTTGATTCAAACTTACCATTTAAATTAACCATTATTGGTAAATATACACGGAGAGAAAATTCTGGAAAATTACCGTACCGTACGGTTATGAAATTTCTAGTTAGAAAAAACTTAATTCTTGTTAATGATGCCAAAATATATGAAATTAAAACCAATCATTTGGTCATTTTTCCGTTCATGTGGTAATAAATTATGGGAAAATTTGGTTTTTAAAATTTTAGTTCCTATTACCCCACACGTTTAGTGAAAAAATACAAAATGAAAATAAATTTAAAGGAATATTTCTATGCCATATTCTGAGATACTATGCTGAAATTACCAAATTTTGTTATATTTACAAAATTTTATCATACATTATAAAACCTTGTTTTATTATTTATGTTTACCAAAATCATTACCAAAGTGCTTACGGAGATTTTTGGTGATCTCCTACAGTCAGAAACACAGAAATTTTACCATATTTTGATAGTTTTGAGAATTTTTTTTCGGTGTATTATAAACCGCAATGTTAATTGACTTAAAAAAATCGGGAGCGAATTAAAGTTCAAATTAAACTTAATTAATTTTTCCTTAGACTAATTCGTATGTATCAGTAACAAAATGCCCAGACGCCAAATAATCATTGCAATAGTTTCTCTAAATATTTTATATTTTCTTGGAAGATAAGTTAACAAAAATAAACAAAAGTTTAGTTTTTCATAAATTATTCGCTTTTAATAAGAGATTGGTGGGAATCTAAATCAGAATTAACCTAATTACCTTTTATTAAACTAGTTCATATCTATCAATAGCAATTCCTTAAAAAATTTCATTTTCTTTGGAAAAAAAATAGCTAGAATAAACAATTTAGTTTTTGAAGAAAACTATTTGTCTTTAATAAAAGATCGGAACTAATATAATTCAGTATTTACTTAATTAACATATTATTAAACTTATTTATATTTTTCAGTGGCAAAAAAATGCACAGTCTCTAAATAATCAATTTTAAAAATCCTCTGAATACCTTATGAGGAAACTAACAAGAAAAAGTAAAAGTTTAATTATTTTAAATTATTTGACTTTAATGAGAGATTGAAGCTAATATTATTTAAAATTGACCTATTTAACCGTTTGTGAAACTCATTCATATCTATCTATAGCAAAATGTCATTTTACAGAAAAATTAGTGTTATAATTCTTTGTAATATATGTTATCTCTTTTTAACGAAAAACTAACAACAACAAAGAGATCTAAATTATTTTTCAAATAATCCATTTAAAAGTTTAAAAATCTTTTTTAATCCATAATTAAGCTATCAGAATTTATTTTATTAATTCCATACAATATTGCAACGCAAATTAAAATATTCCTTTACTTAAAATTATTATTATTTTTCCTTTTCTAAATGCATAAATTACTAAGCGTTAAAATGAAGAAATTGTTCCTCATTGTACTATAAATATATTGTACTATAAATATATATGGCCCCATATCTCCCTTTAGTATTAACCTATAAATTTAAAATTCGGTCATATATATATATATATATTATACACTATAGTTTTAATGAAATGAACCAACTTTTTCAATTTACGTCCCCAGATCATTTCCCCCCATTTTATTACTACTTGTAAAAAATATCCCAAATCTTTTAGAATGAAATTTTATATTTTTGAATCATCCGAATAAAATCAACAGGTGTGGTTAGAAACATCGTCTGAGAGAAAGAGAAAAAGAATGTACCTTGAAAGATGCATCCCACCGCCGCTGCCAAAAGTAAGAGACACATGGGAAGAGTTGGTTGGGAAGCCAACATGCAGCCGTCCTTCTCACCCACGCGCCCGAACTGCTTTAACTTCATGTGCCGCCCCGGCAGACGATAGGGGCTGTCCAGATCGTTTGTGCGCGCCCTCAACACCCCCACTTAATCATCGGAAGAGAAGTGACCGTTCACGTCCACTTTCCAATCCACCCACTTCTCGAGTCGTCTGGGAGCAATTGTGTTTCTCGGATTTCTTTCGACAGAGGGTTTTTATTCTCACATTTAATGTTTTTCGTTTTTGTTCTCTCTCTTTATAGTGTGAAAGTATTATTAGAAAAGTACATATTATTGTGCTCTTGCGCTTTTTAGAAAGGAAAGGTGGAATCAAAGTAAATTTTATAAATAATAAATTGAATAAAACTAGTTTATTCGATTTGTTTTTGGAATAAATGTAGATTTATTTTTTCTGTTTTGATTTTGAAAAGTGATTAATTAAAAAAAAAAAATTATAATTTATATCCATAAAACGCATTTTTTTTATATAAAGGTAAAATGCATGAGCAGAAAAAAAAATTAAAAAGAACTTCCCTGAATTACTTTTGATAGTTCCTTTAAAAATATGACTTTTTCAAAATTTGATTTTTCAAGAACTATTCGTCCGATTTCACTCAAAGTTTCCATTTTGCCATGTATGTATGTATGAATATGTGTGTAAATATATATTATGTATAAATATATGTGTATAAATATATTTATAAATTTATATGAATATAATTATGCATGTATGTGTAAAAATACATTCCTTGAAAGGATGTAAAAATTACATACCTAGCAATTAAATTTTTTTAAAATTATTTTTAAATAAAGTAGAAAAAAATTATTAAATTTTTTTTAATATTATTATTTTTCTATCAACAAATTTTATAATTGGGTGCAGAAATTTTCCTACTCGCTTTGAAAGTTTTGATTTATGGGAAAATACGTAAAAAGTAAAATAAACACAGAGAGGACCAAACTTTGAACTGCTCTCCTGATCAAACTATGGGAACCATATTTCGCAGATTGCGATTTCCCCCTATAATTTGGCGGTCAGAAATTCGATTTCGTCGAAAAAGGGTATATTTATTCGAGGGTTCAATCCCCGCCGACCGAAGGCTCCTCGCGTAGTAAATGGTGACTGACGCACGTTAAATCAGTCGAGTCACAAAGTAGTCCATGTTCCCATCACAAATCATACCTCTGGTGGTATTGATCCAAGAGTTTCTTTGTCTCCCGGATTGGTTCAAAATTACAAGGCTACAGAGTTGAACATTAGTAGTCGTAAGTCAAAAATTGGGCGACGGTTATTAAACACCCTGAGCCGTGATGGCTCCGAGGATAGAGCATTCACCTTCCTTCGAATGATTAGAACCGAGTTCGAATCTCATCGCTGGTCGATTCGAATTCCGCATCCGGCCTGCACCGACCACAGTGCTCACGTTAAATATCATCAGTGGTAGACGGATCATGGGTTAAAGTCCGTTTGCCTTTAGGCTAACTGCAGGGCCTTCTCGTGGTTTTCCTCTTCCTGTAACTCAAATTCGGGTCAAAATTATCATCAAAAAGTCTACTTTGAAGGCAAATTTTATACCAATACTTGATTCAGGAGTTCCCTTGTCTTCTGGATTTGGTTCAAAATTACAAGCCTACGTAGTTGAACATTAGCAGTCGCAAACCCAAATATTGTGTCGGCTGCTCAACGATGGTTATAAAATAAAATAAAATAAAATAAAATAAAATAAAATAAAATAAAATAAAATAAAATAAAATAAAATAAAATAAAATAAAATAAAATAAAATAAAATAAAATAAAATAAAATAAAATAAAATAAAATAAAACAAAACAGTCTGGTGAAAATCGGGGCCATCAATCTTTGTGTCATTTCTTTCTGCGCCGCCTCGAGAAACGTTTGAAGAGTATAATGTTGAATATAAAATAATATAACCCTAATGGGATAGGTGCAGGGCTGCTCAGGCAAATCTATCTTATTTTTTGGAGTAATGGGTTATTTTTAATTAACTCCACTGGAGATCCAAGATGAAACTTCTCAGCTCTAAGGTTTTCAATTCTCAAGACCACTGAAAATGCAACAGTATGCATTGATATGCATTGGCAATCAGTATACAGCCTTAATCTTGCATATAAGACAAGAGCAGGTCTTTGTAGCAGGCAAATTTTGTTTCCTTTTATTGTTACAGAGTAAGCTACCATGAAAACAGCATCGTTGAAAATGTTTGGTTCTTTTTATTTCAAAAGCAACAGAAGTATGTGAGTTCTAAAGAGAATGAAGTATCAGATTAAAGTTTTCTAAAGGTAAAAGTCATTGGTTTACTAATACTTTCATCTCGACAATGACTCGCCTTTATCCCACCCTCTTCTCTTAGAGTTTTCCCATCGAATAAAAATTGAAATAAAACGCAAATTCCTTTAAAATTTGTCGTTTAAAAGGTAATAATAAATTTTAATCAATAACCATATTCACTAATACAATAATAGAGCACAGTGATTATTCCTGTAGGACGAGTTATATCGTCCGTCGCGAATTAAGTGCTGACAAATAAGCGCTACAGAATTAAGTGCTGACGCAAAAAAGGGTCCCTAAAATCAACTAAAAAGTACAAAAAAATAGTGGATTAAAAATTTAAAAGAAAAGAATATTTATCGTCACAGGTAATTTTGAACGCAAATATTTTTATTCTCATTCGTTCAAAAACAATTCTATTTCAAGACACATAATTTTATTAAATTCTAACTAGGAAACCCAGCTAGCTGCGTTAACCAACCCCTGGAATCTTTTCACACCTCTTTTTAGATAGTACCGCGATTGGAGTTCTATTTATTTTGGTCAGTGACGTAAATAACACCCCCGCTACCACCAAGATCAAGGCTACACACGCCAGACAAAATAGCACTATGTGTTACAATAAAATATTTTTTTTTATGAAATAAATATTTTTTATTCATTTTATAAATAATGATAATCGTTATCTAAACTTTGAATATAGTTATTATAAAATAGTGAGTTATCTTTTCATATTAATAAGAAAAAATTCATTTCAATGTGGTAAATGTATAAACTATCTATGCTTCAATTCAGTATCTTTTCTAAGTGTCGTCTTTTTATCGCAATTTCGATTTTCATTATCTCAAGCCAAAAAATATTAATGATTATAATTACCCCAATCATTTTTCAGAATAGTGTTTTTTGTTTCTTATTCTAATAAATTTTTTTTTGTGATTAGACTAAGTCAAGACGCACTTATAAATCCTGCGAGAGAGTGCACTTAAGTTTATGTACGCTCCTAGCTAGCTTGTTCTTTGGATATATTTTTAGTCCAGCTTTTTATGCATTATGATAATCTTTTCAAAATGATGTTCTAAAAATATGCAACAGATGCATCCCGCAAAACCTTCGATTCCTAAATATTTCGTTTAATTTATGTACAATGCGCAAAATAAAAAAAACAGACTATTCGAAATGACTTTTAATCTAATAACCGGATCCTCACGTTTTTGAATTCAATCTTGAAGGTTCGAGGGGGTGATCTCAAATATGCTAATTAATTAGTCCGGATTAAATTTTAAATTACGAAATTTAAACATTCTTTTTATTCGTTGGATTCAGACTTCTGAACACCAATATATAGTGGGCTGCGGCAATTTGTAAACTATGGCCCCAATAGTTTCTTCGGATAAGTGGTTCAAAGTTTGGACCTCTTAACGCTAATTTTTGCGAATTTTGCTTTATCAGGAGAAATTTTTTTAAGCTATTTATTTTGATTAACTTATGGTTCAAAATTTTGTAAAATTTTCCAACTATTCATGTTTTAAGCTTCCTCTTGTTTGAGGATTTTTCTTTACGGCTGCCTCGCCGTAACTCTTCCTTTTAAAATTGTATCTGTTTTCATAGACTTTGGACAAATTCTGGTACTCTTCATTTTCAAAATATGTTAGTTACCTTTTTTTTAAATATTTATTTATTTATTTATTTATTTTTATTTTTATTTATTTTTTTTTTTTTTTTTGATGCCTCGTCTATTATGTTTGAACACTCAAACTCCTATTTTCTGAGTAACTACTATTGTTAATTTTAAGATTTCACTAAATTCTTTGAGGTCTTCTGGTGTTGCCATGAATCGCCACCAAGCCTACCTTTGTGAATCCTCTTTTTTACTGAGAGGTCACGTGCGTGCACTTAGAGTCGACAGTATTCTCTGGATGCCCCCTGACATGTATTGAAAAGAGTGATGACAAAACCCAAGAGCGCATGCGCTGCCGTCATATTTTTGTCCAAGGGGGTTGCCAGATGATACACCGAAATTGGCGCCACTGGCTCAGCTGGTGTTAGTCTGAAGGACTTTCACCATTTTAAATTTAGATAAAAACAAACTGTGAAAACTTTGGAAAAACTTTTAGAAGAAAAATATAAAACTTTAATATATTATTTCATATAAAAAGAATGTAAAATAATACATTGAAGTTATTTCAATCCTAAATGAATATAATTGATTATTTAACTCTATCCATTTGCCTAAAAGTAAATACTAAAGTATCAATAATATAAACTTTAAGATTGGAAAGCACATAATATTACAGATTTTCTAAGAAACATTGTAAGAAAAATTAGCATCTCAAATGAGTTCAAAAATTAAATTCAAAGAAAAAAAGACTGATGAAAAGACTTCAGCTTTAAATAAATGTCATAAATAAAATATAAAAATTAATAATGATTATGTTATTCATTTCAGAAATAATAATTAACAAAACAAATTACTTATTATTATTTATTACTTTTTCAGGAAAAAATTATCGCATGTTCACCTAAAAAGGTATTGCTTATTTCAACAAATTGTAAACAAAAATTTCGATAATTAGTTGAAATTTAAAACAAACTAGCATTTTATCAAGTTGGTATCGAAAGGTAAACAAATGCTACTTGGCGTGCATTGTAACGCGCCAACATTTCAAAGTAATAGCGCCAAACTCTGCACTTCTGAAGTTTTGATAAAAAGATGCTCAAATCTTAAGATTTATGGGTAATTTAGATAGAAATTATGTTTATTAAAAGTAAATACATTTATTCTTATGAAATCATTAGTTATTTCATCACCTTGTTCTCTTTACAATGAGATAAACAAAACTTTATATGCACGCAAGTAAGTAATAATAAGGATAAATTCAAATAACTAATAACTATCAAAATTTTCAGCCATAATTTTTACATTTACTGTAACTATGAAGTTTCTTATTGAAAAAAAGTAATTAATGAACTTATTACATGCCTTTATTAATGCATAACATAAATTTTTTGAGGCAGATAATTTTCACTCCCATGTTATTCCAATGGCAAATTTTCCACTCACGCCTCCGGCGGTAAAGTTTTTCTTTCTACCAATCAGGAATCGTTTCTCCCTTGTCCGCACTCTTTTACTCTAGGCACTCTACCCCTTTGATACTTTGATTTTATATTATTCTATTTAATAAAAGTCTGAAACATTTTGGATTGTTAGGTATAGAATATTTTATATCATTTCAAAAAATTTAATTGTGACAAAACTTAAGAAAATTGAATTTTAAAAAAAGTTGCGATTCAATTCGATTAGAAAGCTATCGAGCTGTTGCAAAATAGGCAAAAAAAAAAGTTAAAATTACCGCATTTCAAAAAATAAAAATTATTTTTGGATCAATCTCCTGAACAAATTATTGTTACCAAAGTTTCCCGGATTGCGGCTACCCCCTATATTTCGGGGGTCAAATACTCGAATCCGTAGGAATTTTTTTTTTTATTCAGAGAGAGTACGCATTTGCGTCTCATTTCAAAACTTAAAATATCGTTTGCACTATTTAATTGGCATATTTGAGGTCATTTCTTTGAAACATTAAGGTTGAGTCCTAGAACGTTAATATTCTATTATTAGATTATCAATTATTCAAGATGGTTCATTTTTAATTTTGCGCACTATCTATTACGATTTATTTATATAAATTTCAATGATACTTGGAAAATACTTTTGGAACAGGTAATTAATAGCATTCCCCAACTTACATAGTTATAAGTTTAATTGTTTGGAGACACAACAGTTTTAAGTCTATTTTTCTAACATGAACTTGTAAAATGTTTAAAAAATCAAAAAGCAAAAAACTGATAAAAATTATTCTGACATAGTAGATAAAACTGAAAGCTGCATGTTATGTTAAATAAAAAAAGAAATAACGTTGCATAAAGAGCAATGCATTTTTTACCTATCTCCGTTGATAAAATGCACTCATTTTCTTCTTTAATTATTAATCATCATTAAAACTAAAATTTAGCTCTCAATTAATATGTTACCCTCGTAAATTCATTAGCATAATTGAAATAAAAATATTGAATATAAACTATTACCTTTATATAAACTATTTACCTTTATATTTTTTCAAATCTTCTAGAACTTAATTCAGTTCAGTTTCCGTTGCCAGCGTGAAAAAAGAAATCTTGCTGGTTTTGTGAGTATACACGCATTACTGTTTTAGATAATAAGATTTTAATGCTCGTTTATTAGCAAGTTTTAATAATAATTATTATATTTGGTCTTCTTTTTTAAATAGAAATAAACCTTTTTAAAAATTCTTACAAAAGAACGTTTTATTTATCAACATAGTGCTCAGTTTGATTTATTCGAAATTGAAAATTTGTTTTCTTTGAAATATTTGAATACATAGTATTTAACATCAAAACACATTTTTATGATTAGTTCATTACGATGCCCATTTTTTATCAAATCTTAAAACTAAAAGAGAAAGCATGTAAAAAATCATATCTTTTTCAATTATATATATATATATATATATATATATATTTCTTTTTTTTTATTTTCTTACCGTCCTCGGACATCAGAGAAATTTGCTTTCGTGGGGGACTTTTTTAATAGAACTAACTCTTCTCTATGGTGAGGAAAACCACGAAAACCTTCCATGGCTAGCCTTGCAGCAAGTGGACTCTAACCCATGATCCTTTCACCTTTGAGGTTATTTTACATCAGCACTGTGGTCTTTGCAAGCCGGGTGAAGAATTCGAATCAATCAGCCATCGCTGGGATTCGAACCTGGTTCACCTCATTGGAAAGTGAATTTTCAATCCCTTTAGCCACCACAGCTCAATTGCTCTGTATAAAGAGATTCTTACATATTGCTTAGGTTTTTGCTTATAAGCTGTGAAATCTCGAAGTAAATATTTCCACTAATTTTAAATTCTCTCTGGTCCACCTTTGCTGTAGGTTAGTTTATTATGAAAGTAATATGGTGGTTAAGATGGTGGTTAGTTTGATTTAAAAGCAATATTCACAATTTTTTCCAGTGATATTATAATATCACTGGATATCATAATAATACCATCGATAACATAAAAGTAAATTTTTAAAGTTTTCTTTTTCCTATAAAAACTTCGTGATAATAAATTGAAAATAATTGATAATATAATAAATAATTATAATGATATAAAATAACCATTTAAAAAATATGTTTTAAATAGTAAAATTATGTTTTAAATAGTAACCCTTGTTTACCTTTTGCTTACGGCGGGAACAATATTTGGACCAGAATGGCATAATCATGTTAAGCGCCGTGTGCAAGAGGTTATCTATTAAATTTAGGCTACCTTGTCCTTTAACTATTAATACAGAATAATGGGGAATTGCGAAAAAATATAACATATAAGACCTGGGATTAAGACCTGGGATAGCTGTTAATCCACACATACTGTTCCCAAGTAAAAATGCAAACAAATTTAAACTGAATCAATGAATTTTGATGATTTTAATTTTTAAATAGATATGTTTTTAAAATACTAAAAACTATAGTGATATTTTAATTCTAATAGCGAAATTTTTATCAGTAATTTTCCTCATATTATTTCCACAACTAAAGGAAAGTTTATTTCAGTTCATAATTTCAACCTTAAATAATTTGTTCTTATTCATTAAAACTAATTTCCGATTTAGAAAAATGACACTACTTAGCAAATTATTAAAAAAGAATTTTATAAAATAGAGAATAAATACTATAATAATGTTGATATTAATTTAAATATATTTATAATACACTGCATTTTTAAGTATTTTTATAAATATTTTATAATATTTTATAGCAGTATATATTACATATAATGTTATATAGTACATTATTATTATTTGATACGGTAACAAAAATCCTGTTCAGATTAAAAAGAACTCTGTTATGCGTATATCAAAATAAAATTTAATTTGTAAACATATTTTGAACGCAGTAAAATCAAACTAATCACTGTATCATATTCAAAACGAATAATTTGTACTCAGAATTTGAACTTAATCTGTTTTCGAGATTTCCAATTTCGTTTTCTCAGAATAATGAATTTCAATTTAATACAATATCTATGAAAGTTACATTAAATAAATATTTTTGGAAATTTAATTCAGTGTATTGAAGAATCAAAAGAAGCTCCCTGTTTAGGAATCAGATGAAGATTCTTCTAAATAATCTCTTCTGGTGAAGAATCTTTTAAATAATCTCCGACTAAATTTAAACGCCAAACTGGTTTATTCAAAAATGCTTTCAATGCCTGTCACACGGAAAACAATTATATATCGCCAATTTCCCAACTGGCACCTGAATCGAGGGTATTGCCTTTGCTCGATGACAGTTCATGAAAGTCAAATTCTGTGTTTCAAAACTTTTCGTTAAGTGATTTAAAGTTTAAATGCAGATAGTTGGGGATTTTCATTCTGTTGCAAACAAAAATGGATTGAAAATATCAGTTGTTAAAATATTGCAAATGATTCACTATACATAATTTTATTTTTATTATTGCTTTAAAAACATTGAAATAAAATATTTTGTAAAATATTTGCAATAATTTTAATCGTATGATTTTATTATATTATCCAATTTATTAAATTCACTTTCAGAAAAATGATTTCAACTTGAAACCGTAGTACAATAATTACAATAATATAGTTGTATAATAATTTAATACAATCTAAATTTTGTATTGAATTAGTTTTCTGTTCTAATTGAACCATATTATAGAGTAATCAAATTTAATAATTACGATAACGTGGTTCAACTTGGACCCATATTAATGTTGTACAAAATCGGAGCAATATTATGATTCACACTCTCTACAACTTCTATCAGTATAGTGTACACTCTCAGAAAAATTCATTCAATACTGAATTGGTCACGCAGTGGCTATTCTAACATGATTCCCATATTTTTAACTCCGGGGTTCCCCCCAAAACCACTCATGCTTGTTGGTTATCTCTCTCTTTTAATGCCCCACGAAAATACACGGTTCCCAGTAGAACACTAAAGTCAAGCATCCCTGGCTGTGGTCAGTAAGGGGGTGGGTGACTATTTTGATCAGCCTGCGTGGGGAACGAGCGTGCACGGTATCGGTTCTCTTTTAACTGTTCTGTCGTAAAATGCTCGACTTCGTATTCAGGCTACCAAAGTGAGGAAGCTATCCGTCTGCGGATGATCAAAATTGTGACGATATGTCTTTGTACCATCCTCAGGAATGTTTCTCAGACCGTTGAAATAAAGTACCTACTAAATTCGATATTTAACGACAAATCTTATTATGGGACAAATTTGAAAACTTAATAAAGGTATTAAGGTTGCGTTCATAATGTATAAACTATGTTGAAGTTCAAGTTGAACCATACTAATGAGTTATCAAGGTTAAGATATTAGATAACATTTTTCACCATATTAAAGCTGTAGAAAATTGTGAAGATTTTATGATTCCACACTTTCCGTTAAGTAAAGAATCTTCTAAATAAAATATTTTGGTGGAGAATTTCTTATATGATCTGGTTTATTCGAAAAGTTTTCAAAGACTGTAACAATTATACATTACCAATTTCTCAACTGGAACCTGGTTCGAGAGTATTTTTCTGCTCGAAGATATTTCATAAAATTCAATTCATGATCTATTTCATGAAGGTGTTTCATCTCTTAAGTACTGCTTTATGAAAAGAAGATCATAGGAGACGTTTTATTTTTGTTGCAAATAAAAATAAATTGATCATAATAGTTCTGTATCACTTAAATAATAGTTTAGAGTAATTATTCATACATACTAACTAGCTCCGCCCTCTGTTCGCTACGCTCACCTAACCACCGTGATTGCTTCTCATTCATCCTTGAAGATGAAGGGAAAAGAACAATTTATGTCCATTTTTACAAAACTTTACGATTGGATCACTACCTGCTGGTAAAATTTTGGCGATCAAAACATTGAAGATCGTTAACTTCTCTTCCCCGAAAGTATTTACTCAGTGAAGATGAACCGTGTTATGAAAAAAACGATTCCTGTTCGTGCCCAAATTCGTATTATCTTCTTCTCGGAATTAGTTTTAATGAACATTTTAAGTGTTTTTAAAAAAGAATAAAATAAAACTGAACGAAATAAACTTTGAAATATTAAATACGCAACCAAAAAAACAATAATACATAAACGAGAAGAAATTTTGCTTGTTAACAATATGTAACTGTAATCTTATATCATATAATAACATTGCACATTGGAAAGAGATTTTATTCCTCTTCAGTCTTTACATTTCTAAAAATTCGATATACAGTAAAAGCTTTTTTTGTGCGGTGGATAGGGACTGCATAAAAGAAATCGCACAAAAAGAAATTCGAAAATTTTATAAATTCTTACATGTAAGAAACAAGTTTGTACGATATACTACCTAAAATTTTTTTATGTGGTTGATAGGGACCGCATAAAAAAAGTCGGACTTAGAAAATACGTCAGTGATTTATGAAATAGATGAGAGAATGCTTTCAATTGAATGAAATAATTAAATTAGACCTAAAGAAATTGTAAAAATATTTAATTCTTCATTGCACATATACCTGGAGAAGTTTTCAAATTATACATTAAATAGTGGAATTGTCTGTCTTTTTACTTTCTTTTGGCTATAATTATTCATTTTAAGTGAGTACTTATGTCTAAAAATAAAATAGAAATAATTAAAACTACATATAAATAGAAACAAAAGTAACTAATTTATTTATCTTTAATCTCACTATAAAAGGAATCCTTAATCACGTGAATCGTGTATAAAACTCCGAATACGAAGCGTATACTGTTCGCGCGTCGAGCGACAATATGTACGTAATTGACTCTGCCTTGTCAGGAGATTGTTTAAAATAAATGAGCATCACGAAGTCCAGATACATCGTTGCCAAGGAGGCCACGTAATCAGAGTTCATCCACAACATGTATATGTATACATTAATAGTAAACATAAACTGGTGCTAACGCCGCTAAGATTCATATACCGCATAAAAAAAATCTCACAAAAATAAAATCGCACAAAACCAATCGCACAAAAACAAAATCGCATAAAAAAGGACCACTCAAAAAGAGGTTTTACTGTAATCGTTAAGATTTATATCAGGCATATCTAACCTCTTTAATGGAATTAGTTCATTTAGTTACTCATTGGAAGTTGTACTAGTTTATATGATGGAGGTAAATTCATTGCAGCTTATGTGAAGATTTTGGCTGTAGTAGTTATGATTTCTTGTACATTGCGTTTCTTACAAAATAGGGATTTATTCCAGGGAATTGAACAAAATTATTTCCAGAAAATAATTGTTGCTTTATTTTTTTAGAAAAAAATATGAGATACATTATAAGATATCAAAATCATAAAATAAAAAGATATCCCTTAAAGGGATGTAGAGATGCATTATCTCTAACATGAAGATCCTCGCAAAGTTCCTCGACGGACGGACAAGGGGTGTAACTTCCCAGTCCCAACGCCAAGAATTCAAAATTAAAAGTAAATAAATCACTCTGAACGAACATTTAGGAGCATGGGAAGCAAGAGATCCATAGTTGGCGACTTATCGAAAGATAAAGTAGCCAAGAACAAAGCCGACCCCACATAATTGATATTAAATTTTAAGTAATTTGACTATAGCTTAATCGCCAATAATACCGTGAGAATTTATATAACCCTATAACTGAAGCATCTTTGGGGTAAGAGAACTACAGTAATTTAAATAAAGAGGCATAAATAGATTTCGATGCTCGATTTAGTCGCTACATTGACTTAACGAGCTTTACATTTGTATTGAATTCAAAAGCTAGCCGTTACATTGATTGTTAAGAAGAGAATAAAATATTTACATCTTCTTTTTATAAAATGTAATAAAAATTAAATAATTGGTTTAATTTAATTAAAATTAGATTTAGAAAGATTTAAAAAAAAAAGAAATTTATGAAAGCTAGGAAATATGTAATGCTTTCTCATCTCTCTCCCATTGTTTATTCGTTTTTCAAGTCAAGAGCGAGCTTATGAAATAAAAATCGCGCGATAGAAAAAATTTTCTGCAACAGTGGGTTTTAATAATGGGCAGAGATGAATAAATTTTGTTTAAGGAAATAATTTGCAAAAAAAGACATTCAAACAAATATGAATTTTATAAAAAAAAGTTTTAAAAAAATACTGTCGTCAAAGTTATAATTTAAAATGGTCTATTAGGGCATCAAATTTCTGTTCTGAAATTACATTTTAGGGGGGAAAATATCGATCAATATGCTTTTTGTCCCCACAAGTATAAGAGTTATTAATTAGGGAATTAACAGTCAAATAAAATTTTTTTTTATTGCATTGTACGCTTTTCTACACACCTTCGTAATTTCATGTTTCTTATAACAAGCAAATTGTAACGTTAAGAAAAAATACTTGAGGAAAAATTTCACAAAAAAAAAACACTTTAAATTGTAATAACTTTTGAGCAAATTAGAAATCCCCCTAAAAAAAGCTCTCTGTTAAATTTATAAACAAATGTACCTAACCCTTTCAAAATTTCAATTTTCAACTCTTCAACTGCATACTTGTGGCCTGTAGAGCGTTTCGTGTGGTATTTTTTCCAACAAGTTTAACGGTTAATAATTGTTGAACTGATTGTTAAATGCAAATTTTTTTTCATCCTAAAACCTCTAAGCTTCAAGTTCAATTATAATTATATATATATATATATATATATATATATAATTGAATTGAAGCTTACTTTATTTACAAGGAGAAAATTGCTTTTTTATCAGACCTAAGACTGAAAAAGGAAAAGGCGCATCGAATTTAAGCACTGGCGTCTACTTTTTAGTTTTTAGTTAGCATTTATTTTATATTATTTTTTATAAATAATTGTCTGTCTAAATATAAAACATATTTTTTTAATTGAATATTTTAGTTTGGCTCAGTTAGCAGAAAATGTTTCGTTTATCTTTATTTCAGTAAGCAGAAAAACAAAAGTATAAAAGGCTTATTTTAACTTGTGCTTTTGCGCTCCTAGTTGAGTTGAGAAAAATCTGATGGTATGATTTTGTATTTTTCTTTCAAAATGTTTTAAAAAAAAATTATTTACTTATTTATTTCTAATGGAAATTTTTCGAGAAATGTTTGAGGCTCTTTGACAGCAACTATTTTCTTTGGGTTTTATGAAATGTATTGTTTCTTTGACTTCGGTTGCACTTCTTTTGTTCCATTTCTGTACGATCAGGAACTTAATCAATCTTGTTTTTCGTGAAAATTATAGACATATTTTTCATTCTTCAAGAATATGTATCTTCTCTGGCAAATTAATGAATGGTAATTTATTTTTCATTGAGGTATGGTTATTTAAATGAGAAGGTCTCAAATGAATAACCGAAAGTTCATCAGTTACAATGTCTAAAAAATTTTGAATCTATAAAAAAAAAAAAAAAAAAAAAAAAAAAAAAACATGAGGGGAAGATGAAAATTCATACTTTGTTGAAGTTTGCGGCGATCTGCATATGATACCAATTATGCATTATTTTAATCATCAAGTTTAAAAATTAGTTACAAAGCACTGCTGACTTGAAAAAATTGTAAAAATAATAATAATAATACGTAAATAAAATTGATGCATACTAAACCTTTCGAACTGAAATAATTGTTGGGAGGTCTGCTAATTTTAATCTAGATCACGCCCTTTTATTGCAGTTAATGGCGATAATTTTTAATCATTGTTCTATAGTTTTTCTCAGTTAGTAGTGCCATCTGTTCAAGAACTTAGCAACTATTTTTGAAATTTGGAAGAAAATTCCAACTTACTAAGGAGAACACTGCAAACCATCCATTTCTGTTTTCGTTCTTGTTTCTTTACATTAATTTTATAAATCTTTAAAAATAATTACCTACTCTTGCTACTGACGGAAAGCGAATTAAATAATACTTAGACGGTACTTTTTGATGCATTCAAGCTCAAATAAGATATCAAGTTTAAACAAAACCTAGTTAAAAAAAAGTTTAAGCAAAAATAAAGTTTTAAGCAAAACATCTTTTCTACAACCGTAGTTGAACAGTCAACCCAATTTTTGGGTTTATGACTGCTAATGTTCAAATCCGTAGTATTGTAATTTTGAATCCAATCCAGAAGACAAGGGAACTCCTGGCTCAAGTATTTGCCTTTGTGGAGAACTTTTTTGATGTAACTAACCCGCATTTGCGTTACAGGCAGAGGAAGACCACGAGAACCTCCCCCCCCCGGTTAGCCTGACAGCAAAGGAAAACCCATGATTCGTCTACGACTGACGATATTTCACGTCAGCATTCAGGTCGGTGCAAGCCGGATACGGAATTCGTATCGACCTGCCATCGCTGGGATTCGAACCCGGTTAACTTCATTGGAAGACGAACGCTCTATCCCCTGAGCCACCGCGGCTCTAGCTTTGTTACTTTACTACTTAATAGAAATTTACGTTTTTTTCCTCTCTTTGTTATCAGTAAAGCATTCTTACTTTTGCAGTTAAAATACTTTTGCTGGCATAGTTTATTTATTAAAAGTAAATATACTTATTAATTGTGATTTTTTTTTATTACTATACATTTTACTTCAAATTCTCTCATATAAACTTTAAGTACTTTTATTTTTTCTTGGTACTTTTACATAGAGGTATGTTTTTATGTTCATAGAGGTTACATGAAGGTATATTCATTGTATCGCCCAGTATTAAGAAATTGCTGTTTTGAAGTTGCATAAATTTAGTAACGGCAATAATTGAATGTTTTTCATTTGAATAAGCATTTTTCAAAGTGAGCAATTTTTCTTTTTTTTAGTGGTACAAAAGATTAAAAACGATATCTATTTTTATAGCAATAAACTAACAATTCACAATCCAATTTCTGTAATTGTTTTTAAAATTTATCTTTTTTACAACATTTTTAATATGTTCTACTTTCGTTTTCGTGTATGTGTAGGTGGAATTTTGCAAACAAAATTTTGACTACTGTCTGACTAGCTGGAGAGCCTGAATAATTACTGGAACTCATATTCATGCAGGTTTTAGTAATTTTCTGACCAAAGGTTTTTCGTTACTTTATGGCAGAACAGAAGTTTTCGTCCTTCAAATACTTCCAACCAGTGATTTAATCTTATTTGGAATTCTGTGTTAATCTTATAAGAGTTTCAACGATTACAAGCAGAAATCATTGTCATATTATTTCAAAAAAATTATGATCAGGGAAATTTTTCAGCATTTTCTGATAAGCTGTAATACTCATATTTTAACGGAAGCTAGTTGTTGTATAGTAATACAAGTATCAATCGTTAACTGACTAGTAAAAGCAGAATTTTTCAGATTATCGTCAACAGAACTCATCGTAAATTTTAACTTTTAAGATTTTCCCAGTAGTTAGATAATTTAAAATAGTACAAAAGCTCTTTGTTCAGCAGAAATATAAGTTTCTATAATTTTCTAAATGATGAAAGCAAAATTTAGTCCTCTTTTTGACATAAACTATTTAACAGACACACTACTTAGAAAAGTTTGTTTAAATTTAGGCAATTATTTCATTTTTATCAGAATTAAACGATGAGAAAAAATAGGGTCAAATTTACCAGAATATGGTAAAATTTGCCATACTCTGACTGTAAAGGAACAACAAATGCTCAATAATTTTTATTTAAATGTTTTGATAATGTTTTTGGTAAAATTCGCAATAAAATATGGTTTCATAGTGTGATAAAATTTGGCAAATATGGTAAAATTTGGTAATTGTATCATGATGTCTTAAAGCATAGCATAAAAACATTTTTTATTTAAATTTAATTTTTATTTTTTACTAAATGTGAGGAATACGATAATTTTGAAAACCCGAATTCTCGAGGACTTCATATTCTCGATGAAAAGTAATTGTATGAATAGAAAATTTGCCAAATGAATGGTTTAAATGCCGTATATTTTGTTGGTTTTGTTAACCAGAATTGTGGTTTTTTTGCCAGAAATGTCATTACCATGCAGAACGGTAATTTTACCAAAACTTTTTTCTTAGTGAAACTAAAAAAAGGGCTAAAAAAGTTTTTTTAATTGGTGGTAGAATTAAAAAACTAATGTCTACTTTTTTGTTCAATAATATTTTTATCTTACTTTTAACAAACATATACTTTTCACAAAATCTTACTTTTAACAAACATATACTTTTCACAAAATCTTACTTTTAACAAACATATACTTTTCACAAAATCTTACTTTTAACAAATTCTTACTTTTAACAATCAATTATTTTATTTTTTGCAAACCATGTACTTGTCAGGAAATAAGCATTGCTAACTTATTAAAAAATAAGCACACAATGCTTATTTTCTGACAAGTACATGGAACGAAGTAAACTCATACTCATTTATTATTTGAATAAATTCTTTATTTTAAAAGTATAATAAAATACTTGTAATAGTAAAATTCAATAAAAAAACAATTATATTCTTAATTTTTTTAATTGCCAAAGAAAAAAATATCTCAAATCATTCCAATTTACTCTAAGTATCTGTACGTGCCGTATCAGTGTCTTAATTTCATTTTCCATTTTTTAAACTAGATTCCTGATGTTGATAAGGCATTTTTTTGTACCTCAGTATCATTTTGTCTGTTTTGTTCAATTTAACAGTTTTTACTGTTTTATTGTAAGAGGTTTTTGAATTATTTTTAAAGTTCCTACTAGTTTACATTTTCATAATTGCATGTATTTATAGTCAAAGAATTTTTCTTTCACTACTTAATGATTCTCTTTTGGCGCATTCATTAAACTCGTTAATTTGGTTTATTAAAAGAATATTTTTTAAAGAATCCGTCAATTAGTGTCATTAAGAACAAGTTAGCTATGAAGTAAATATTATACTAACGAATGCCAGGCTAATTGTATTGTAACGATTCAAACACTAAAATTATTTTTAAAAAAGTGCTACTTCGTAAGTACTTAATAAGTGAGTAATTTCTTGTGATAGCTACTACTTAAGTTTTTATAGTACCGTGTTTATAAATCAAAATCTTTAGTTAATAATTAGAACCTTTATATCATTAATATAACATGGTCATGTATTGTTTTTCAAAGGTAAAAATTCAGATTGATATATTCCTACAGCCAGTTTTTACGTTTTTTTTTCAATAAAGAAAAGGGAAGTTTTCTAGATACGCGACGTTTGATTTAGCATTTAATTTATTTAGTGCAATATATGTAAAAAGGAAAATGTTTAGTAAATATTGATATTTATCGCTAGCATTATGTCGCAAAGAAAACCCTGTAACTTTATAATTATTAGAAATAAAACATAATTAAAGCAAAACAAATATATCTTAAATGATACGGTTTAAAACTTCACAGAAATGTTTTTTGATAATTTATTAAAATTTCGAAAGGTTATTTTCTCTTAAATCTTCTTCAAGTTTTAACAATAAACTTCTTAAAAAATACCTTCTCCAAAAACGAAGCAGCACATACATACATTTACAACCTTTCAAAAGTGTTTTAAATGTTAAGAATACGACATTCTAATTATGTAATGCTGAATATGCTGACCAATCATTTTTATAAAGCTACTTGTTTCAATGAATTTTATGTTTATTTTTTTTTTTTAGTGCAAATAAAAGATTAAAAGAAAACTTGGCATGCCTAACTTTTTTTTTCTTTTGAAGGGAATTGCGGTTTCAGTAGCATAAACAAATGATGAGTGGTTTATGGATCATGGGTAAAAGACATTTTATTTAAGCTCATATTTAACGCATTTGTGGAAATCAACAAATCAGATTCTGTGTTATGTACGTACATTGATATACTTTACTTAGTACTTTTTTTTATTATTTACATTGATTATAATTTGGGAAACAAAAATATTTAACATCAATGAACTTAAACTGTTTTAAATATCTATTAATGATCTTTCTACCCTCAATTTCCACAAAAATATTTTGATTAAGTTTAAATAATGTAAAATACAAGACTCTTGGACTATAAAAAACCAATAATTTCTGAAACAGCTCATTGTGGGCTAGGGTGTATTGACGAATAAGGCTTTTCAATTTGGCGACCAACTATGATGGAGGCAATGTAGCCTGCATTACGCACTAACCGCCTTTACTCTCCAAACAAGCTGGTGCCCGTTGATCTGAAGCTAGGTTGACTACCGGGGTTTCAAACCAATACTTCATATTCACAGCTTATAGAGCCTTAGTCATTGCGGTTCCTTCATTCGAGGTAGTTATATGCTATTTTTCTGTAAGATTTAAAATTCTTTATACTCCACACTGAGAAAATAATTACCAGAATATGGTAAAATTTCAGTGAGTGATGTTCCTGCACACCATAAAGCTCAATAATTTTCACCGAAGCGCTTTGACAAATATTTTGCTAAAATAAATATAAAATATTTTTTTTAATAATATTTTATAAAATTTCGTAAATGTAGTAAAATTTAGTAATTTTATCATTACACCTTAGAGCATGACCTAAAAATAATTTATTCGGTAAAATTTATTTTTCATTCTTTTATTTGTTACCAAACGTATGATAATAAGAAATATAATTTTGTAAACCAGAATTCCTGGTAAACCACTAATATATGACTGGAAAAAGTCCCAAATGAATGGTTTATATAGTTTTTAATACCGTATATTTTGGTTTTTGTTACCCATTAAATTTTTTACAGAAAATTCATTACCATATTTTACGATAATTTCACCAGAATTTTTTTCTCAATGTACATGAATTAACTTACAAGGTAACAAGTTAGTCGAAGTCCTATTAAATAATTAAAGAACAACAAATTAAAAGTATGTGTCAAAATTAAAAATTATTAAATGTAGCAGTATTGATTTTATTAACCAAAATTATGCAGTTTTTTTTTGTTGTTACCAAAAACAACATTACCTTACAGTAAGATAATTTTACCGCGAATTTTTTTTTTTTTTTTTTTTGCGTGCATGTCAACCTGTAGAGAATTATATGAATGCCAAGTGAATAATTAATTTATATGAATAATTAGTTTTTATTAAGTGAATAATTAATATTTTGAACCAGATTTTGTTCAATTTTTTTATGATATGAATTTATAATTACAACTAAAAAATTCTTGGGTTTAAAGTTGAACTTTATTTCATCACCGATTTAATCTTATAAATCAATTAGCAAGGAAATGTCGTTAAGAATTGTTCGCGATTTATTACAAAAGCCTATCAAATTAAAGCGAAATAGTCATAAATCTTTGACTGTTACAAATATGAAAACGTTGTTTTCTTTATTATTATTTGAATTATTGAGATTCAATGAGACAGCAATAATTCCGTAAAAAAAGATCAGTTTATTGCTATAATTGAAGCTTTTAATAAAAAGATAAATATTTTGGAATTTCCATCAATTTTCTATCGGAATTTCATAGTTTTAATTCTTCACAAATTAGAATCTAATTGAATCAATCTTGTATTTGAAAAACAAAACTGACTTTAAGTGGGAGTTAGTCGTTTTATTAGGAATTCGTATTAGTTGTCTGAGGAATTCTATTACTCTCAAACCATTACTAATAATTTGTTTTTCCTTTTTACATTTAAAGGATTCTTTTCAAATTATATTGACATTACTATCAATTATATTAAATCAAAGAGAATTATGAGGGTACACTCAATCTAATGTAAGAAGTTTTAAAAGTTTGTTTAAGTTAAGAGTAATGTTAAGGTAGAGTTAATGAAATCAGCATAAACCGTCTCATTGACGTTTTTAAACTGCCGTGAAATTGAAAAAAAAGTGTAAGTGCTTCACGATTGATTTTGAGAATAGTGGCTTGACAACTTTTCTAGTTATAATGCTATAAGAACGCTAAAATAAAATTTCAAAAAAATGATAAAACTAAATTATTATTATTATTATTGTGCGATTTATAATATACCATATAAAGATACCAAATATATAAAAATCTAAATTTTGAATTTTTTGTCGCTTACGTTGATTTTTCAATTACATGGCAATAAACGTTTTTTGAAAATAAAATCTATAGTTTATATTTCATCTATATTACAAACTCATGTGACTAATGATGTTATATTTTTGTATCAACAGCGTGGACACATAAAGTAAATGTCATTATAAAGTAAATTTTATTTTATTTCATTAATAAGTTCATCTCTCTATATTAAAAATTCGTAAGAGCCACAGCAGTTTTTTTTGCATTCAGCATAGTGCTAATTTGTTTTTTGGGTGCACAAAAATTATAAGACATAGGAAATTGAAAACACTAAGGTGTACAAAGAGTGTACAGAGATTACGATGAAATAAAAATTAACATTCGAAAATTTGTTCGAGAATTATTAACTGGTAACTTCTATAAAAAAATACCACGCGGTCAGCTCTACAGATCACAGGAATGGAACTACATAGTTGAAAGATGGCATGCCGAAAGGCATGTTTTTAAATAAAAAATTTTATGGAATTCAATTTGTTCGGAAGTTATTGAAATTTTAGTAAAAAATTTGCGAATTTTTCTCACTTTTTTTATTTGGTTTGAGCTACAATTTGCTTTACTGCTGAAAATCTATAAAACTTATAAATGTGAAATTATGAAGGTGTGTTAAAAAATACACAAGGAGTTTGATGGAATAAAAAAAAATTGCAATTTGATTATTAGTTTGAGAATTATTAACTGCTAAACTTGAAGTAACAAAAAACCATCTTGGTTGATCGACTGTCTGCTTAAATGCGACTAAAATCTGACTGATTTTGTAAAAAACTTTTAACAAGAGTATTTTTTTTTAAAAAAACTCTTATTTGCTCGAAAGTTATTGCAATTTTTAAGGCTTTTGTCAGCTTTATTGTTTTAAATATTGACTGTTGATTTAAGTATTTAATATTGAATATTGATTTAAATATTTAAATAATCATTCACGAGATCTTTATTTTTTACTTCTAAACTTGCGTTCACGTAGATGTTAACATGTAGTAGTGAAACAACATGTAGCAGAAATAACATGTAGTAGTTAAAGTGCAGAAATTTTAAAGCAGAAAATTGTACAACGTGTAAATAATTATACATTTTCTTCTTAAGACTACGCGATTAGAAATCTCTCAGGAAAAATGGTTAAATAGCAATGAATTTCGTTGGGATTTTACAACATTCAAACAAACAATCTAATAACTATGAATATGATGGAATTTAAACTGTTAATCGTGTAAATAATTATACATTTTCTTCTTCAGACTGGACTGTTAGAAATCTCTCAGAAAAATGGAACATTAATTGGGATTTTACAACATTCAAACAAGCAGTCAAATAACTATGAATAAGATAGAAATTAAACTGTTAACTGTGAGAAAAACCGTTTATTAACTGCTTTCACCCAATATGGTTAAGTAACCAAAATTTAGCCGCACCAACTAAGCCCACTTACGGAAGCCACTTAACTCCTAGCAGATGGGTCCTTATTGTAATATCGAAACAAATGTCTGTTTTCTTAATAATATTTTTGACGGTATTTTCGTTTGTTTTTTTTTTCCTTACTTCAATTTATTCAATCGCATCAATTGCTTTTCTTTTTCTAGATATTTCAAACATAGTTAACTTAGAAAATAAAATATAACATATTTGCGTCTATTAATAATGTGATTAATGATTTTCTTCGAAAATTCTTCACTTTTTAAACAGTTAAAAATGTGTTCTTCCTTATATCAAAATTATAATAGCACTAAATTAATTATTAAATTTATTTTTATATTAATTTAAATTTTATATTAATTTTATTATATTAACATTAAATTTAATTTCATATTTTAAAACATCTGTATTTCAATTCTAATCAAAATTCTATAGCGTTTTCTGTATTCCCTCTAAAATTAATAAAATTTTTACAAAGTAGAAAGTTCTAAAACTGGTATACGTTATGATATCCCAACAGGAAACAGTATTTATTACAATATTATTTTTTATGTTTTCTTTTACATTACAAGGTAATAATTTACAGTCAGACTTTAAAAAACAATAGCTTCAAACCTAAGATTGGAACAGAATAATCCAATTTATTTTTTATATACTAGAATAAACCATACTATGTAGACTAAGACTAAACAAAAGAGGGGGGGATTTAGTGGAAGGTCCCCGAAGCAAGGAAATTCTGATTTCAGAACATGTTGTTTGCTCACCGTCTTTCCCAATATTCCTTACGAGAGTCAATATTTATCTATACCTATGTTGATGCTCTCCCCCCACACTTAATATGAATAAACGATTTTATATTACCTTATCTCTGGTCAAGAGAATACCTGAAGGCGATGTACTCCCCCCCTCCTTAACGTTAGCTCACCCACTCTGAGAAAGCTTCCCGGAATCAAAAGGTATAAATGTTTAAAAATATGTTGTTTTTTTTATGCTGTCTACACACATAAGCAGAAGAGTTATAATGATCTTGTATGTTTTGGCAACATAATTGGATTAGTTTAGTAGCATAAATTGTTAATATTTTTTTGGGTAAATACTAAAAAAAAGGTAGCGTCAGAAAAAGTGAGCCATTAAATTATGTTTTTTTTTATTTTGCTTACCTAAACTGAACTCACAGCTAAAATAATTTTTGTTAATATACCTAAGTGAACAAGTTGAGGGTTAAAACGTAAGAAATTTAAATCAATTTAAGAAATTGCTGATTATGGGAAAACAAAACAATTGCTGTATATTATCCATGTGAACACGTTGAGGGTTAAAATGTATGAAATTTAAAATCAATTTAAAAAATTGCTGATTAAATGTAAATAAAACGAATATACCCATTTGAATACTTTGATAGTAAAACGTAAGAAATTTAAAATCAATTTAATAAATTGCTGATTATGGGAAAATGAAACAATAGTTGTATATCGAAAATAAAACGTAAAAAATTTAAAATAAATTTAATAAATTGCTGATTATGGGAAAATAAAACAATAGTTGTATATCAACCATGTGAATATGTTGAGGGTTAAAACGTATGAAATTTAAAATCAATTTAAAAATTTTCTGATTGTTGTAAATAAAACGACTCTTGTTAATATACCCATTTGAATAGTAGAGAGTTAAAATTTAAGAAATTTAAAATCAATTTAAATTGCTGATTAAATGTAAATAATAAAGCAATTGATGTTTAATTTAAAATTTCTCTTCTTTGATGATGTTGAATTCTATCTCTGAATAATTTCAACTGACTTTAAATTTCCTTGTTTTAATCAAGTTGCTGGTTGCAGAACAAAATAATTAAATATTACAACGATATATTGCATCTGAATGAGGTAACATAAGGAATATTTTTTAAGAGTTTTAATGTGTGTGACGTAATTCTTCTGTAAAACATCACTGGACATATTTTGTCACTTATTCAACTACTACTCTGCTAATTATTAAAATCATTTAAAAAAATTTTGTTTCCAATGCTGAATTTCAATCAACTAACACAGGGCAATCATTTTGATATTTTCTTAAATAGGGTAAACTAACCAGTGAAGGAACATTTAAGCTTAGAATGCCTTTCAAAAAATCATAAAAATTTAAAAATTTGTAATTTTAGCTAAATGGCAGTGCCAACATATTTGTTATTAAATGACGAATTATGTAAAAAAAATTTAAAGAACTTACATAATATTGTTTTAAGCTCTTGGTGGTTCAAGTAATAAGTAGTAAGATGATCAAGTGAAGGAACAGTTCTTACCAGTGAATGAACACTTAATTTTGAGAATTTATGATGCTCTTTAGGAATTTATAGGCCATACAAATATCTAAAAACAAGGATTTTTTCTTGGAATTACAACATCCAACCGCAGTTAATGTGGAAAATTTTGCTTTTTTTCAGTTATGAAATGGAAAGTAAAATGGGGTTGAATACAGAATAAAAATATGTTTTTAATTTTCTTTCTCACACTTTAATAGTTGAGTCTAAATCATGAATGTTTATTATTGTGTAATCAGATGATATTTTATTGCTATTATTTTATCGCGTTTTGTTAAATCTTTTTCCCCATATTTTTTTAAGCTTTTTTTATCTTTTTAAGTATATTTTTATCTTTTTAAGTATTTTTTTATCTTTCTAACTATTTTTTTCTCTTAATCATACTTTCTTGCTTTAACTTTTTCTTCAGCTCTTTCAGTCTCTTTAAATTTTCGTCCTTTTTCTGAACTTAATGCAAAAGGTAATTTCTTTCTTTTTATTTTGATTTGATCTTCCTCTTTTATTCCTATATTTGTCCAATGTAAATGTATATTCGAAATTTCTTCTGATTTTTCAGTACTATTTCTAGAATTTCTCACTGGATAATTGTTGGGAAAAAGGTGTTTTGAAGTTTGAGAAAAATCCGCCTCTCATTCCCTTATATCTAGTGGGTCTTCAGCAATACTTACCATTTTCTGACTTTGATTACTAATGGAACAAATTGTTTTTGCAACTAACAATGCCTTATGAGGACTTATCTCAAAGTTAGTTTTCAAGATACATTCATTATCAATGTTAGTTGTTTCAGCTTCAGTGCCAAAGTCTGACTTAAACAAATGTTCTTTTTGCAATAAATTCTTCCACATTTAGAAAAGCACAGGCTATTGGATATTTAGGAGAATAGACTCTTCTGTCAATATTCCTTTAAAAATTTGCAACACATCTTGTGACATTTCATTCTCAAGCTTCGGAAGAAATAGTGCATCATTACTCGAAGTTCTAGTTTATCAAAATATGTGTTTTGTTGATAAGCTTTCTTGCTCATTAACTGTCTACCTTGCATACATTTGTTACAGTCAACGTTTTCAACATCAAATGAAAAAAAAATACCACATTTTATAAAAACATTTTAACTTCATTAGTTGATGTCTATGCCTATTAAAAATGGTGCAAAATTACCTCTACATATTGTTTTACGATTTTTTTTTCAAAGGAGAGAGAGTTTCATTTAATATTTCAAAGTTCGAAATACGTCTACATCACAAGACTGGAACACACTAGTAGAACTAGGTTGAAAGCTAAACCAGAGAATTTGTTTTGATAAGCAAAACTTGCTCAGTTTCGAATTGATATGAGATTTATGCCCATTCAGAAGAAGCAAAATAAGGAATTGGATAAAATTTTCAATTAGCCATGGGTAGAAAGAAGCATTTGCAATATATTTCTAAAATGTTGCTATGGTCATCGATTCACTTTATTAATCCCTTTTTCAAATGAAATATATAACAGGAACTGATTCTGTAATACCTCGAGGAATTCTTCAGTAAGGAAAAACAACCAATGGAGGTACTTTTTTTCCACTAGCTGAAATGTTGGCCAAGACTGTTGTTCTTTCTTTTTCATTCCTAGGAATTATAGAATATAAATCCTTATAATTTTTGGGGCAAAAGATTTTTCCCGTTTAAGGGGAGTATACATTTCCTGTTTCGTTCGCATTGTAGATGCGATCACATTCTAAAAGGATGCCAAGGCTACTTCCCTCCTTAAAATTCCTCTAAAGTTCTTTAAACCACTCTCGAATATTATTCTCAGTTTAAAAAGGAGTTTTGCCTTTTGAAATTATCTTCGCATTGCACTGAGTTATCAGTGGATGTCGACTTAAAAAAAGCTTCGACCATTTTTCACCTGGATGGCTGTCTTTAAATGAATGTTTCCTACTCGTTTCCGTCATGACGTTAAAGATCGCATTAGGATAATAATTTAGCTAATTATTGGCACAAAAGCCAGCAAAGAAATGTTCTATTCAAGTTTTTATTATTATATTTATTTAGTTTTTGATTAGTAAACATAGTTTATTAAGGTGTCTAACGTATGATGGAACTAACCACTATATTTATAAAGATAAATTATAAATAAATTATGATTATAATTCTTTCCATAAATTTAGCAATTAAATTAGCTTTTTGAAATTAAATTATTTTAGGAACTATTCATAGAACATTTAACAGAATTTTGGTAGTCCTCTATATCGCAGAACTACTAATTAGCTTAGAGCCATGTGAAATCTTATTTCACACCTACTGTTCATTGATTGGGAAATCTATTCCCAATGAAGAAACATGTCTGTTCCTTCACTGGCTAGAAGTTGTTTTTTGCATTAACATAATTTTGATGTATAATATGACTAAAGGTAAAATAAAATTAAATTTTTTCTTTTATTTTCATTAACTTGGAAAAATCACAGTATAGGAACACTTGTTCATTCATTCGTTTTTCATCGTTTGATAATCCAGTTAATAAACACCCCCTAATATCAGTACTTGCTTATGCTATGATGCTTAAAATAAATAAAACGTAACTTCTTTAACCTTATTTTGAGTTCTTTTTTTCTCAGTGAGATAAATAGAACTATTATATGCAATTAATTGCACTTTAAATGTATAAATACAAACAATGACCTTATAATTTTGTGGTAAAAACAAGGTACTTTTCCAGAGAGGACTATATGACCAGGTAACCCAATACGTTATTATATGACTTCCTATTATTAGGTAGTAAGCTACTGTTACCAATCAATCTAATCAAAAACGTTTAAAATCTTAATTTTCAAAATTATTTATCAAGTGTTCATTCACTGGGGTGATATACCTCATATTTTGGTGATTTCAATTTTTGGAGAGCAAAAACTGTTAGAAAAATATATCTGTTGAAAATAAGCATAGGGTAAGCATAAGGTAATTACTGGGAAATTTTTTTAATATCATCGTTTTTTCTGGAGTAAAAACTCATTATTTCATAATAGTTAGCAACTTTTTAATCTTGCAGTCTTCTGTAAGAAAATAATTAAAATACATTAAAGATTTTTGAGATAATCTATTTTTATTGGGGTTTTGTTTATTGTCATAAAATTAAAAAAATATTCATTTCGTATTGACGGATATTTACTAACAAGATTTAAAAATTGTTAAAAATGAATAATTTTAAATGAGTACATCCAACAAATGTTAGTCTTTAATGCCGGAAAAATGCCTATAGCAGATAATCAAAATTTTGTCAAACGTACTTAACCAATTGAATTTTAAATATCTCATAATCAAACTCTTTTAAAAATTCTGATTTTTATTATTTTTTTATCAAAATTAACGAATTAAATTCCTTAATGATTTATTCTAATAATTAATCTCAAAATATCGGTGGGAAATATTTAATAGCCAAATGAATATGTTCCGCATTAATTTTTTTAACCTTATAATATAGTTTTAAATACATAAAGAATTGAATCTATTTAGTTAACCTTTTGCTTACGGTGTTCCATGTTGTACCATCACCTGTGGTCCACATGTTGTACCAGCCGTAAGCAAAAGGTTAAGGCAATCCTAAATTCTCAGCCTAATGAATGATTCAAATCGACGTGAATTTAAAAAAACACTTATTATCTACTATGCTGGAAAAAAATCTATACAACGTAAAAATGCAGAGAGAAACAAAATATTATGCACTTAATGTATTCATAGTTCACTTAAGACCTTTTTTAAAAAGCTCCAAATTGAGAATCTTGTGAACAGAAATGTGAAAATTTATGATATTTTCGTGTGAGTTTCTCTAGAAAAAATTCTTTCGGATATTTCAATATATTGCTGTTTTTTTCGTATAATAATTGCGTACGTAACCACCTATTCTTGGTATGTTAGAAAGTTCACTTACCTCGGTTTGGGTCAGGGTTTGATTCCCTGTGCATCAAGCTATAAATGGCTGATTAATTTTTACTTTCCTCGGTCATATCTAAGTAGCCAGGTTTCCACTCTTATTAATGGAATTTATAATTCGTTAAAAATATCGTCTTCTATTAATTTCACTATTTTAAAAAACATTCGTAAAAAGAGACTGGAATGTTTTAAAATATACACGTTTCTTTTTCTAATATTCAGAACATTTTTCTGGTGCAAATTTTGATAGATATTTAGCATGAACAAAGGAAAAATGTTGAAAAATATTTATTTTGCTATAAAGAATCCTTCACGTAATATATTTATATTCATTTAGCGCCATCTATATGCGACAAACAACATAAATACTAAAAGCAACTTGTAATCCTCTCATTTAAATTTTAAAAAAATATTTATCGTTTTAGTTTAAATAAACAAAAAGAGTTCTTGAATTTTGAACAATCAGTATTTCAACGTATTTTATTAGTATTTCAAAGTATTGCATTGGTTGTATCAACACTGTTGAAACATCAAAGTCTTTTTATTAATTTAATATATTTTACTTTAGTAATTTGTGATAGTGTTGGTGTTTTCTTTTATGCTGCTAAAGCAAGAAAAGTTTATATTTGACAATATAATAAAAAAGTTCTATTATTTTAAGAAAAAAAAACTTTTCATAGACAAAGAATTAGCAAAGTAAAATGTTGGATTCCAGAAAATAGTTTTCTCAGTCACTTTCGAACATTTGACTCAATTTAACAGAAAAATTCAAGAATTGTACAAGAATATATTAAATTGCACCGTCAAAGTTAATGGATTTGTAAATAAAATTTTTCTCTAGAAACACAGTAGAAAAAGAAATCCTTGAAAATTTTCATCGGTGTTTGTATTTTGAACTCTAATAAAGAACTAGTGTTTCTCTTTTTCCCGCCATTTTATTTAGAATTTACGCTTCATCGAAGACACCTTTTGTTGCCATTTGGGTCTGAAATGAGTAAATAAATTTACAAATTAGATTCGAAATTTCTTCGCATCTTTGTTTAGTTAAATGGGGTTATATTTATCAATTAAATGGTGTTTTATAATGTAATCATTTGAAGCGAAATTTAAGGAAGCTACATTAGTTCTGGTTTGAGTAGTTTTTTGTGTGGTGAAATAGTATTATTCGTGGCGTTCTTTTCCAAGTTTTCTTCGTTTGTTGTTATCAAAAACTAAAACAAAAATCCTAGCTAAACCCCCCTGAATCCTAATTGCAATTTTATTGAGTGTCTCAGAAGCTTTTTGCTCTCTCAGTTCCAGTTTGAAACTAATGTCTACGAAAATTAACGATTGTCTTATGTAAATTTTAAATTTAGATGCTTTTGTCACGAATGTTTTAGACTTTAAGGTAAATACTTATAAACTTTACATTGTCTTAGCATCATCTGAAGATACTTATGCCGCCAGCGTAACTTGATCACTTTTGCAGACTGAACTTTGGATGCTGATTTTAGAAATTCTCTTTCGAGTTCGGTTGTAATTTTTTATTTGATATGTTCCTTGCTTTGGTGAAGTTTTGAATTACAATGATCAAAGGTGATTGAACAGCACATTAGATCACATGTGAACTGATTTATGTGTGGACATGCATACTTCTTGTACCAAATTCATTTACAAATGAGAAGACCGAGTAAAACTTTTCCACACAATGAAAAAGTCACCATGTATGAAGAAAGTAATAAGAAAAAAAATTAAATCAACGATTTCCAGTAGAATCTTGCTGTAATCGTGAAGGGATTTCTTAGGTTTTGTGTCATCTAATAACGTAGATTTCTTTGGCAATCATCTAATAACGAAGTATTTTTAAAATCGCGAAAAAGTTCAGTAATCAAATCATGATTTTTATTTGAGCTTACTGGTTTCCATTAAGTCGAAAGCAAGACTCATTGAACTTAAATTGTTTTCATTAACTTTTTGACGTAGAAATTGTACTAAACATATTTTTCTTACGGTTTAAAAATGATTTTGTATTAAATTTAGGTCAAAATAAGTTTAAAATACTATATTTAGCATTTTAATAATTTATGTTTACGAATTACAGGATGAAACGCCGGTGTCTTTTTCTGCGTTAAAGGTGAAGTCTTTTAAACTACGACAAACTTTCAAACAATAATTTTTTAAATTAACACTTTTTTGCAGTTATTTAGATCTAAGAGAACGAGATATTCCTCATTGAAATCCGTTTAATTTACAAAATCAATTATGAATAAATTTTTAGATATGAATGAAAAAAAGTTCAAGTTGCTTTTATAGGATTTCATATTACAGTACAAATATAATTCCGATAATCTAACAGATTTTCTTCTAGTAACTATTAAACTGTTTTTTTTTTATAATTAAAAAATACAAAAACATATTTTTACTTTCAAAGTTTCTGAAAAAATGTATAAAATGTACACCCATGTTCCATCTGCATCAAAGGGTAAACTAGCCATTATGGCAGTATTTTAAACTCCACACAATAGCTTATAATCAAATAACCATCCTTAACTGAGCAGATAGCATAAATATATGTTTCGAATTTTAAGAATTTTTTCCATATAAAAATTAAGTAATATTTACAAAACAAGTGTGAACTATGTTTACCATAGCATCAGAAAATTGTTTGCTAATCTCAAAACCGAAACTACGACGTAATTTGTTTCTATGTTAAAAGTATTTATTTTATGAACCAGCATCTTATCGATTTGGCCGATAAATTATCCATAAGAAAGATCGTTTAATTTAAAATGATATTGTCTAATTATTTATTTAGGTGGTATATTAAATAACACAAAAATCCTCAGCAATAAAATCATGCTTTTTAATTGATCTGATAACATAAATGCGTGTTTCGTACTTGATAACTTTTAACCCTCATAAAATTTAACTAACATTCACCAAACAACAAGAAGCTAATTTAAAACTTGCAATTTAATTCATAATGCAAACAAACATTTACCGTTAATTGGCACTTTATATGCTCTTTTTATTTTTTTGCTGATAAAAAAAATCATTTATCTAAGATTAAAATAAAATGCTTTCATCTCAAATACAATAAAATAAAAAGATCAAACTAAGCTGTTTTGCGACAAAAAAAAACCCAACATAAACTCGTTTTGAAGGAATCCAAAAAGTTTAAAACAGAAAAAAAATCCCATCATTTCTAATAATCATAAAACTAAATGTTGCTTATCGAATAATTTCAACCATTATGACCATTATTTATGAAATTACAAATACTTTAAGAGCGAAATGGGATTTTAAAAAATAAAAAATAAAAAATGAAAACATCATCGCGTACGTCTGTTTTTAAATTCGATGAGATCTCATTGGATATTCGACATCAACTAAGTAGGATCAGAAAAATGTAAATAAAAATCATCAACAGAGGTTTTTATGAGGTAGGATTAAATGGGCCGTCTTTATTCCACAGCGAGCTCTTGTGACGAAAAAAAAAAATAACGAAAAGCGTTTATAAAATTCATTAAGCAAGCCGATTAGAAAGCGCCGAAGGATTTATAGAAATGAAAAAGTTAGAGAAAAGGACTGAGTTTCAACTATTTTTCTAAAAATACCGAACTAATTAAAATGGAAAGGTTCCTGCATTCTCTTGGACGGATTAACAAAACTCAAAAAACGAGAGCAACCCGTTAATTAGAAATGTAGGATTTATTTTCGAACCAAAATCCTTGGAAATGTTGTGTTTTCTGAAAACCGCAGTAATAGTTCAAGCACGGTATTTGCTTTCTTCATTTTGTTGTTAAGAAAGCGAGCGTATTTAAGGAATAAATTTGATCTAGGAATAGTTTTTGATATGCTTTTCTCTGTAAGTCTAATTAAATAGAGCTCATGTATTTTTAGCATTTTTAAAACATTAATTGTAATATCAGGATCTTGTTTTATAAGTACACTTAAGTAAATATATTCCAAATTATACAAAACTGTTAAAAATTTCAATGTTCTAATGTTTTTATATATCTTTCCTGTCTTAGAATATAAATATATTAAATGTAATAATTTCTTTTTGATTGATAATGTCTATATATCTTGACTATGCCTTTTGTACCTTAGAATTACCTAAAGACATTAAAACATCCTTATTTCTTTTTGATTGATAAAGTCAACATGTTTTGATTATGCTTCGGGTATCTTAGAAGGAATTAAAGGTAACTGCTAATTTCTTTTATGATTTGTATTGTCTTATAATTAGTGTTAAGATGCATCGTTTAATAATGCTTTATTAAAAATATTATAAAAATCAGTGTATTAACAATAAAATTCTAGTATAAAATATCTGACGAAAATTACTCATATGCGAGTCTGAAAATGGGATTAACAAAGTTTGGCACGTTCTAAAAAGTTGTACATTTGCTAATCTTACAGAACTGATCAATGGGTTGATACAAATTTAAACTAGATAAATCTGTATAACTGTCTTTATAACTAGGAATAGTAAATAACTGGAAATAATGCTAAGAAACAAATAAATGTAAAAATGTCAACTTTTTAAAAAATGTGACTTATTCCTACATTGCCCTAGGCAACTCATTTGTTAGTTTTCCCTGCCATAAAAATAAACTTAAGTGTCAAACATGCTATTTTTTTTCATGTATAAATTTTTTCATATATAAATTTTTTTGCATATATGTTTTTTTATAAACACATGGTTTGAAACAATATGAAATATTTCTGCAATCAAGTTGCAAATTTGTACCAGAATACAAGCAACTTTGAATTTAAAATACATTCTAAATTGATTTTTTTTAAAAAGAAAATTCCAAGCTCATGAAAGAAATTTATTCAAGAAGTACAGAAGCATATTTCTTGAAAAAATTTGAGCAAAGAATGAAAATTTTGAAGTAATATCTTTAAATATAAAATGGTATATTTTTTTACTCTTTGTTTTCGTTAGAATAAAAACATAGATGGAAAACGTCTTCGAAGGGAAAACGAACGAAAGAAAACAGATTTCGAAAAGAATTGACTTAAGGCGACTTTGACGTCAAAAGGGGAAAATACGAATTCTAGCCCATGATATTGATCAATTGATATTTCCCTATTTTTCTCCCGCATTTCCCTCCCTTTTTTTTCTATTAAAGCGACTATTCGATATCAAATAACGATGAAGTTTCGAATTTCTCTATTGAAAAATAGAATCAATGTTTCCATTCTTGAAAATCTTTGTTTACCGTCTAATTTATGTCAAACTTGAAAGACAAGGTCTAAAAGCCACTGTTTTGAGTTGTACGAAAACGAAAAATATGCTGAAGAATACGTTAAAACGTTTTAAAATGAGTGAGGAAAAAATTCAGAAAAAGTACCGATTTTTAGCAATTTGATTTCAAATGAACAACTGAACATTAATATTTTCTATATTTTATAAATGAAAGGATTTTTTCTGAAGCTAAAGAGAAGTGTAATTAACATTGTATTCTAATTGTTAACCTTTTGCTTACGGCTGGTACAATAAGTGGACCACAGGTGATGGTACAACGTGGAACACCGTAGGCAAAAGGTTAATCTTACGTTTTCTTAACGTTAAATTAAAGTTTTCTTTTATCTTTAACTTGGACAGTTATGGTGTGTGGTCAGAATTGTGAAATCACAAAACGGTGAATCAAAAGGCAGGAATGGGTCTAAGCCGTTACATACTTACCTGGTATTTCTTCCATTAATTTCATGGTTAAATGTCTGGAATCGAATGTTCTATATCTAATAGTTTATTTTAGAACCATCATTAAACAGCCAAACCCAATTTTGAGTTTGCGACTATCAGTGTTCAATTCCGTAGCCTTGTAATTTTGAATCCAACCCAGAAGATAAGAAAATTCCTGGATAAAGTATTAGAACAAAATAGCCTTCGTTTAACGTTATTTTGCCTTATATTTAATCTAGATAGTTATGGTATCTAGTCAAAATTGTTAAATGATAAAACGGTGAATCAAAATCCAGGAATAGGTCTAAACTGTTATATACTTATCAGGTATTTCTTCCACTGATTTTTTCACGGTAAAATTCTCAGAAATCCCATGTTCTATATATTGTAATTTAATTTTAGAACCAGCGTTAAACAGCCAACCCAATTTTGAGTTTGCGACTATCAGTGTTCAATTCCGTAGCCTTGTAATTTTGAATCCAACCCAGAAGATAAGAAATTTCCTGGATAAAGTATTAGAACAAAATAGCCTTCGTTTAACGTTATTTTGCCTTATATTTAATCTAGATAGTTATGGTATCCAGTCAAAATTGTTAAATGATAAAACGGTGAATCAAAATCTAGGTATAGGTCTAAACTGTAATATACTTATCAGGTATTTCTTCCACTGATTTTTTCCCGGTTAAATTCTTAGAAATCCCATGTTCTATATATTGTAATTTATTTCAGAGCCAGCATTAAACAGTCAACCCAATTTTAAGTATACGAGTATCAGTTCTCAAGTCCGAAGCCTTATAATTTTAAACCCAACCCAGAAGACAAGGAATTTTTTGGATCAAGCGTAGTGACAAACTGGATCAAGCGTAGTGACGTAGTGTTGGAACTAACCAGCATTTGCGTTACATGGAGACAGTTGATATTTACAATGTTTTCCCTTTAGTGATAATTTTTAAAGTCCTGTATTCTCTGCGCCAAGGTTTTTTTGAAAAAATGCATCCAGGCAGCACTCTCTTGAAATGTGAATTACTTTAGTGGCTAAACCAAAATGGGAATTACTACCAAAAGTTAGCGGTAATTTATAATAATAAAAGTTATTTTGATAAAACAAACAAAAATAAGGTGTTAAGTAGATAGCTTGTGTGATTCATCTACAGTAACGCTAAATATCTATCAGTTGTTACAGACAAATTTAATACGATTTCCTAAACTTAATAAATATGAAAATTTTTGCATTTCAATATGCGATTTTTGCATATTGGGATTTTCGCATTTGCGGCTCTGCCCGTTACCGTTTTGACAATTTTACAGTCATGGTTATATTCAGAAATCGAAATTTACATGATATTACACGAAATTCACATGAGCCTTGAACTGCCCCTATTGCCCATATTAACGTAACTAAAATGATATGAATGCCAACTCCTTATTTATAAAGTAAGATATTAATATTTTGAAATATTTTTCTAATTCAGTTTTATTAGTGACCTAATGTATAAGGGATTAGCGTGCACATAACTCACCATAGGTCAAAAAGGAAGACTGATGAAGTAAAATTAGATTACAATTAGATTATGAATGCCAATTCCTTATTTATAAAGTAAGATATTAATATTTTGAAATATTTTTCTAATTCAGTTTTTTATTGCAATACATTATTAGTGACCTAATGTATAAGGGATTAGCGTGCACATAACTCACCATAGGTCAAAAAGGAAGACTGATGAAGTAAAATTAGATTACAATTAGATTATGAATGCCAATTCCTTATTTATAAAGTAAGATATTAATATTTTGAAATATTTTTCTAATTCAGTTTTTTTATTGCAATACATTATTAGTGACCTAATGTATAAGGGATTAGCGTGCACATAACTCACCATAGGTCAAAAAGGAAGACTGATGAAGTAAAATTAGATTACAATTAGATTATGAATGCCAATTCCTTATTTATAAAGTAAGATATTAATATTTTGAAATATTTTTCTAATTCAGTTTTTTATTGCAATACATTATTAGTGACCTAATATATAAGGGATTAGCGTGCACATAACTCACCATAGGTCAAAAAGGAAGACTGATGAAGTAAAATTAGATTACAGGGCACAATTCAACAAATATATTATAATACGGTTAGGCGATAATTTGCATCATGTTTTTAAAATTAATTTTAAAGACATTTCCCATTTTAGTCAAGCAAAGATTATTGTTAGCTGCAAAAAAATGTTTTTATTCAAATATATATACAATGAAAGTACCGGAATAATTTTTTAAGGTTAATTTTAACAAAATTATGATACTTCAGCTTTTCATATAAAATAAAGCTAGTTTACATTTATCTTTCCAAAGTAATTTAAATTCTGTTTCTATTTCAAATTGAGCTGAAATAAAATAATATAAAAAACCATTTTACTCATAGGACTGACAAGTGAAACAGGATTCTAAAGAAGAGGTTCATAGTGAAGGTGTCGTGTCTATATAGAAGAAGATTTTATGTTATAAAACTAACAGTGAACAGAGTTTTTATTGACAAGTTTCTCTGCATATAAAATTCAGCTTGATAGGCTAATTACACTTGAGGTATTTTTCTTGCAAGCACTAAAGTATAATATTCTATTCAAAATGTCGATTGCGCTATTACCCCCAACTTTTCATCAATATAATCTACAAGCTATCTCTTTAGAAAACTATGATTATTCAGGAACTAAAATTTATTTGCTTTAATCGCCTTCTAAAAGAATATATTTCTAAATTGATGGAGAAATGATCAAACTTTCTTCAAATTTCAAATTCCTCCAGTTTCCATATTTTGATTCAAAATTCTTCTTTTAACCTACTGTCTTTCCAGATCCCAACTATTTTTTTTCTACTAACCCCTACTGTATTTGAAGGTCACAGCAGAAATATTTCAGAAGATGCAAGAGGTGCACACACAAACTTATATTTTTGTTAATATAATTTTTTTTACGCGCGTATAATTTTTTTTACGCCAATATGATCGAAACTTTATTAAAAATTATTAAGAAGTGACGCATTTTCGCAACGAGTTTTTGTAGGGGGGCATGGTGGTTAAGGCTCCAAAGTTCTGTGACCAATGGTATGATTCTGGCAATGCGGTCCGCATTGCGCACCAGCCGCCTTAACATCCCAGACCAACTGGTACTCATTCTGAAATTATTTGGGCTTTAAGCCGACATTGAAGATCGAACCTAGTTTCTTCTTAAAATGTTAAAAACAAATAATTAAAATAAAATGTCTATTTTTCTCCGAATATTTAGCATTATTTTTAGTGAGTAGACAGGTAGCATGGAAATGTGTCAATTCAAAACTTCTTTTACATCAGGATTCTTCCACTCCTTTATATATACATTTATCGCTCCTATATAACGTTGTTGATCATGAAATTGTAGAGCCTTAACCTGCATGACCCCCTGGACCCCATTGCAGGAAAGATTTTTTTGGATATATTCCCCATAATATTTACTCTCTTTTCCATCGCGTTTGAAATGTAAAATATTTTTAAAAAATCTATTTCCTTTCACACTTTAAGCATTACTTTTATTATGCAGCTATACTTTATTCCTTACTATCATCGAACTTGTAACAATTTAAACAATGTTCAACAATGTAAGAGTTACAACAGAAACTTTTACATTTCTCTTGATGCATATTAAACGCTCCATAAATTTAAATTGATAAATCATTATATTGATAAATATTCCAGTGCGGATAAATTAATCAGTATATATTCTCGATAATAATCAACCCCTTCATTTTTGTAGTTTTTAAAATATTAAACGCAAAATAATTTGGATAAAAGAAGTTATTTTCCTATCCATCACGTTATTTTTATTAAGCTTTATTAATTTCTGCTTTATTGAGTCACGCTCAGATGAGAAAGCTAGACTGAAAATAGGAAAGGCTGGTAGTAAAACCGTTTCAGTTATAGCTAGTTTACTTATTCTTTTTTTAAACTATTCAACAATATCTACTTTATCTAGAAAAAAGAACAGTTTTATGTGCATGCTATAATTATAAAAGAAATCTTGATAGTTAACAAATATTTTTTTTTTCTCGAAAAAAAAAAATGCTAGAATGAAATGTCTTTCTTACCAGTTTTTGCTGTTTTCCGTTTTAATATATGACGGCTTTAAGCCATGGTCATGCTTTATTAATTTTTATTATCAAACTGCGTAAGATTAAAATTTCCTTTACCACTGTCATCTCTGCAATTCTCTTGTTAACACGTGATATATTACTCCATATATATATATTACTCAATAATATTTACACCTTTATCTCTATTAAAATGATTGAAAAGAAAATAGTTTATATCAAAAATCTATTCTTCTAACATATTTACCATCAAATTGTAAACATATAAGTCTTCATTTACAGCAGCATTTCTTGCAATTCTCTCGATATATATCTATCACACGATATATTACTCGATATCTATCACACGATATATTACTCGATATATATTACTCGATATATATTACTCGATATATATACTACTCAATAATATTTACCCCTTCATCTTTATCTCCTGTAAAATGATTGAAGAGAAAATAGTTTATCTTTTCTCTTTTATATGTTTACTATTGAACTGTAAATATTTAACATTTTATTTACAATAGCATTTCTTACAGATGTCTCGATACATATTGTCGATAGATTACTCGATATTTGATATCAATTACATCCTTTATTTCTTTAAAATATTAAATGGAAGATAATGTCTATAAAAAATCTAATTCATTTCACTCACTTAGAAGTTATTTTTTTATTGAGTAACCATTAATCCCAGCGAAGTGTAACAGTTTAAAACTTTATTTACGACAGCAATTCTTACAATCCTCTCAATATACACTCTCAACACGGGTAACAGGTAACAATGTTAGGGACACTTCTTCCTTTATGTTTAATTTAAATTGGAATACTTCCCTTCCTTAAGGGTAGATTGCCTTCATATCTTTCTACACAACCCAGAACCAGAGAACATTTCCCACCACTCCTTTTAATTGTCGCTAAAATTTGGTTTGCTGTGACCAATTCAGTTAATTGACCCAATGAGGGTCCATGTTTCTAATTCGATGAGCCCGGATCTCCACCATCGAAACGCGCCCTTGCACAGTGACAAAGACAAGGCACATACAATCGAGTAGCAGAGGAAAAGGAGCCCCAGAGCATTATTGTTGCCCCATTCGAAGAGGGCGCTAGCTTTGGTCCTTATTGGGTTATCTGCCGGGGCGCTCACCCTGCTCCTAATCCAAACAAAGCGACGGGAAATTCAATTGGGAAGGAACGCTGTTTTATTTTTCTTAAACGTGTTAAGAATGCCTCCCGGTGCAACAACTTCTTTTAAATGTTTATCGTGCCTGTTTTTCTTGTCAGCCCCCCTTTTTTTTATCATGCGCCCTTCCCTCTCTACTGTGAATGTTATAGAAGAGGGTGGGCGAGACACGAAAAAGAAAGTTTTATTATTATTATTATACAAATCCACTTGTCGATTCTAGTGGAATAAGGGGGCGTTTGGAGTAGTGCGGCATTGACGGAACGTGTACGAGGAATAAAAATAGTACATAAAATTTAAAATTTAAATCCGGAGATTTTAATCTGACAGTCATACCTAAAGAAATGTATATATTTTTTTTTAAAAAAAATAGGGAAAGTCATATTTAAAGCTAAGAGAGCTTAGATAACCAATTAACTTTTATATACAAAATCGTGAAACGTAGCTTTTTAATTGCAAATGATTTTTTTTTCTAAATTTTTATCACTATTATCATCTATCATCTATTACTGCACCAATCGAAAGATAGTTCATTATTTATTTTTTTCATTGTGAAGCCATCTAGCTTAGTAAGGTCTCTTTGGTATAAGTGACACAGCTCAAAATACGTGTTTAAATAAATGGACATAGCTTGAAATGTATGTTTAAGAAAATTGACACTGCGTGTATTACAAAATAGGCACAGCTCAAAATAAATATTTAAAACTATGGACATAGTTGCCTAGGAAATAGTCGGAAATCTTAAGCTGTCAGGAAATCTTAAGAAAATTATTCTTTTATTAAAGTAAAAAAAAAAATAAAGGTCTTCGCAATGGAATGTCATCCATTTGCCTAAATCACTTAGTACACTTTTTAAAATTATTTTTTAAAGGCTTTAAAGGCCAACAGTTGTTTTTACGAGGTGGCCACGTGTCTTATAATATTTTCTTTGTGGTATTAAATTAACCTTGTATGAATTTATAAATTTTAAAATCACTTTATCGTTTAGAGCTCTGAATATGGAGAGATTACCTGAATATTTACATATAAAATATACCAAGTCACCTGACACCTGAAGTCAGTGACTTTTTTCCGTAATGATTATGCTTAGAGCTTAAAAAAGTAAGTACGGAATTCCACGCTTAAATATTAAATTTGGGTTGAACATTAAAAAGGGCTTTTTTTGCTGCGTCCATTTTCATAAACAAGAATGTTGAGTTATGTTCATTTCTTAAACACGCTTTTCGAAATGTGTCAATTTGTTAAGCACGCATTTCAAGTTATGTCTATTTTCTCAAGTTTTAAGCTGGATTATTAGCAATACAAATGTTAATGTACTTTCTCTTCGCTCACTATATCATATAGCACTGATTTTATTACAGTGTCTAGATATGAAAAAAAAATAATTATTGCAATCTCTGATGCTTACACTTAAAAGAATGATTTTGCACTTCCCCCAAATTCACACAATCCGATATCTGCATCATTTTGATAAATAAACTCAACACTCCACTGGGCAATTGCATTGGTGATAAAAATTACGAACTCTTTTTAGATGATGTCGATTGTGTTTAGAAGTAATGAAATGATGAAATTTTTGTTTAAAAATAAATTATAATGACAAAATGACTACAATATTAATCATTCAACTCTTATAATATATGCTTAACACTCATAAGAGCCAGATATCAAGAGACATTGATTAGAGAATCGATCAAAAAAAGGGCTAATTGAAAGTAGGAATCCTTCTTACTGATACATTCACTTACACAATAATTTTATACCGGAAAAGCAGTTTGGTGGACAGATTGATCCCCACTAGTTCAGCATAACAGTTTTCAGGCCATGGATGGAGTTTTCAGGCCAAGAGGAATGCGGATCCCGCATGTCCTTCCCAGATCGTTCCTGATGGTTCAGGCCAGGAGATCTGGCTGTACTGTCCTCTGGGTGAATTGAGAAAACAGTAGAGCAAATGAGTTTGTTGGCCGGAGGTTGTGGTCAATTGATATGAAATCAGTATCTCCTACATCTTTGCAAAAAAGAACCCAGTGCTCTTAAAACTTATATCAATACCTCACATCAATTAGGGTACCTCTTTTTAAAGACATATGAGAATTGTATGGACATTGACATGATACCCGACAAAACTACGAAACCTTCGATGCCACAACGGTCAATTTCTTGAAAATTAGATGCAAGATAGTGGATTACAGCTTCTCCCTATATAAAGATGCAAACCATTTGAACCAAAAACGACCTATTATTTGAACTCTTATGACAGAAAAATCGACCATTGTGTTAGAGGTAATTGATGGTCTGGGCATGTATCATGTTGAATTTCTGCACATACTATCATTTCTTTGAAAAGGGAATTTTGACTTTAGTCAGGTAAAGAGACAAAGTTTTGGAACCCCATGTTTTAATAGAATAATACGCGCAGGTATACATAACTCATCTGATTAACGATTTTCTAGAAAAGGAAGATATTCACTGGATGAAATAGCCAGTCAGATCTCCAGAACTCAGTCACATAGGTGATATCTACGACGATCTGGAGAAGAAAACTGGAGCATATTCTCCTCTGAAAGCCATCAAAGGTTTGAAACCACCGAGATTGAACTGTTTAGAACAATCGTTACATGAACTTTGAAAATCCATATGTATTTTTCTAAAACTTATGTGTTTTAAAATTGATATATTCTATAAACTTAAAATCCATATTTTCTAAAATTCATGTATCTAAAATTTTCTACACATTGTTTCGTTCAATTTTGAAACCACTGTTTCGTACAATTCAACTCAGGTGCGCTATTATTTCAACTATTACATAGTTATTCATTTTATTTTCTGAAATTCATCAACCTATGTTAATACTAAATTTCATCTAAATCCGAAAAGCAGTACTGGAGGTAAATGATCAAAATCTAAAAATTCTCTCAATTTTGAAAACCAGTGTAAATTATAAAGGAAGGATTTAATAAAACGACAAGAGTTAGCGGAATTGGTGAGGAGAATTTCAGGGAAGTTTTGAGGGAAAAAAATACTGTAAAATATATTTTAGAATTCTAACATTTGTAGCTTTCTGTATCAGATTACGTTGAAAAAAATAGTTTTTTCTTGCAACTTACATAATAGCAAAATGTACTGGACAAGCATTTTTTTATTGCAATTTTTCTAACTGCGTGTAATGCTATGTATTTTGTTATGTATATCTATATCGTTTCATACTGTCCTTACTGCGCACAATTAAAATAGAAAATAGCATAATTTTTTTTCCGAAAATGAATCAAACACCCCTATATTTTTATAATCATAAAAAATTATGAAACCCAAAATAATATTTTGAAAAAAAAGTTATGGTAAGTTTTTCCAATAAATAAACTAAAATAAAGTAAAAATTAAGTGAATTTTTGGAAATACAGCAGTCTTATTACTGTACGGTCTCAGAATTTAATAGCTTATGAAGCATTTTTTAATAATCATGAATTCATAACTCATTGGATAAGGGGATTCTCAGTAATTGACAATTTTGAAACTTTTAGGTTATCGCATTTCTCAATAATCAATGAATTAGCAAATCTTTTGATACTGTGACTCACAGTAGTCAATAACTTTGCAGCCACTTGTACACTGTAATACTCGATAATCAACGAACTCGCAATCCTCTCTGGATCAACGTTTTCACAACCTCCTGCGCGCTATGGTTTTCTCAACCAATCATAAATTTTTGTATACCACCAGTTTTGTGTTATATCATCAAACTCAGGATGGAGTATAAGACTGAATAATATAATAAACACGTGGGAGTTTTCCTAGCAGAGTTCTCCATTTCGCCAAACGTTTTGTAGCGCGGAGGTAGCGGGTTCGGATCTCGCCGAATCCCTTGATGTAACTTTGTGATGTCCTTGTGCTATTTATTCTTCAACTTGCCAAGGGTTCATTGGCCGTACTTAGTAAAGTGCATTTAATATGTTAAGCAATAAATGAACAAATAAATGTACACATTACCCTCTATCATACAATTCGGATATCTGTTCTCTCAGCTACAACGTTATCCCAATCTGTTTTGAAATCTTGGAAATTTTCCGATTGTTTATTGGTACACATACAGGGTGGCATGCCCAGTTACATAAGTGTAGTTTATAAGCCTTTTTCAAGTAGTAGAGTGCCGACCGGCCTGTGTAGGGGGCAGGGAACTGTCTTTGCATCAGAAAGGTTCTGGGTTCGAATCCCGGACAAGGCATGGATGTTTCTTTCCCTCTGTGTGTTCTATGTCCTTTCTTCTTTGTGTGTCTGAATGTGTGTGAATGTGACCCACCCTATAAACGGGTTTGTGGTAGAGAGAATGGTGTGGCAGAAGTCGAATTCCTGGCCATAGATGGCGCCACTGAAAAACAGGAACAATCGCACCCCCTCTGCCTAAAAACAGGCATACGACCAAAAAAAAAAAAGTAGTAGAGTAAAAAGAAAATTTATAAAAAGACAGCACAAAGATACAGAGTTACGGCGGAATACGAACCCGCTACCTCCGCGCTACAGAATGCTTGGTGGATGATACCGTTAGGGCAGGAATTTCTTCCCCCTCCTAATCTTCTGATTGTTTACTGGTTGCTAACGTCAAAAGTTCCTGTCTGCGAAATACGCAGTTTGCTTAACTCTTTTGAATTGATCCATTTGTAAGTCAGTAAAACTATTTTTGTTTTGTTATGGTTTTAATATATAAACATGCTATGTATTGAACACGTATTCAACTTTAAAACATTTAGTTTTAATGTTATAATATTAAAATCAGAATGGAAATAATTTTCAATCTAACAGTCAAGCTATTGTTCTCAGGTAATACACTTTATTATGCTCAATTTTTTTTTCTGTTCCATTCAGAATAAATTGAGTAATTTTCAATCCTTTTTCAATTCATTTACTATGTCACAAATTTTGTAGAGTAAATATCGGTGGGACATGGGTGATCTTTCTTTTGAAACCATTATTCTGATTATATGGTTTTGAATTAATCATTTATACAGAATAAATATATAAAGCTTTTATATTTCCATGATCTCATAAATATATATCAATATAAAATAACATATTAAAATCTTAAAAATAATTAAAAATAAAATGTAAATTGTAATTGTGTGTCCAACCAATTGTACCACGGGTAACCAATTTACATTTTATTTTTAATTATTTTTAAGATTTTAATATGTTATTTTATATTGGTTTAAAATACAAATTTGGTTTTTAGCTGCATTGTGCGCTGTACCAGTTTGAATTGGATTAATAATTGTTTTAGTTTTTTCATACCTTTAGTATTATAACTTTGTTTTTGGATTGTATTTACTCATAAATATATATTAATATAAGTTACTTGCATCTTTACCTCAAATTAAATGAATATTTTGTTATCATCTGCCTAAAATAAATTAATTCTTAACGTAGAGTAAAAATATGTAGATTCAAATTTCACACTATTCGCTTTATAAATTCAAATGAAATCTAAGAACGCTTTTTGCTATTTGGCCGTATTTATTTGCGCAAAAGGGAATAATTATATCAATAAACGAATTTAGTTCCTTTTATTTAATTTGATTTTAGAGAGTTTTAGACAAAAAGTTTTAAACTATAGGAGATTAGCTCAGTAAAAACTTCAATTTTGTCAAAGAATTCTTATTAACTCTTATTCAGGTTATTAGAAATTCTGTGTAATGTATCTTATTCATATCTTAATCTCTTATTCATATTTTATCTTAATTTTCTCATGTTTTACTGTACTAAATTAACATGGCAAAAATTCCTCTTTAATATTATCATATTTACCTCATTCCATGCAATTAGAGTATATTTAGGATTGATAAAAATCTCGATTTCTGCAATATTTTTATAACTGATTTATCAGTTACAAAAAACACAATTTTTATATTAATTGTAATTATTTTAGTTAAAAATCTTAACTTTCGTCTTTATTAGATTGTCAATGTTTACAGATTTAAATATTAAACTATGAATGCGATTCAAATAATATTATATCTATATTTTCTTTTATTATATCGATCACAATATAATCACACAAAATTTGTGTTATCTGTGCAACAAACTACTAGTATAATGTCAAAAAAAAAAAAAAAAAAGAACAAAGTTCATTATAACTTAGCTGCTAAAATTCTTTCCTAAATTGAACTACCGACTGATATTTTTTCAGTGTAGAAGACTTTATTTTATCGCCGGCAATAAAGTTCATTACTTTTCGTGGATTACAGTTAATATCATCTGGTGAAAAGATTTTTTCTTCTTCTTTAACATAAAAGAGACGAAAGATTAAAAATTCCGTCTGATGTCAGATTTTGTTCGTAAATTGATTATGAAAGTGCCATAAACTTTTTCACCAAACTAGTTTTTTGTCTAGTAATTCATTTGAATAAGGTCAAGTACGTGATGGTTTTAAATATTTATTCCAGTTAGTAATGTTTTTGTGAATATACAGATTCTATTTATTTCTTAAAATAATAAATTAAAATATATTGCCATTTACAACAATTCTTATTAATCTTAATTACTAATACTTAACTATGTGAATACGTTAAACATGATTTCTCTTATCAAATTTGAAGTTTTTTTTTTTTGAAATTTGTACGATCTTCGGTTTTAATATGCTTAGAAGGTATATTTTGCTATCTACAAAATACATTTTTTTACACTTTTAGAATTCCTGTTAATAACGAAGTCATAAAAATTTTCGTACCAGTTTTTTCAAGTTAATGTTTAAATGAGAAAGAAAAACGTTATTAAAATGTGGTGAATTATAATGTAACTTTTTCATAATATTCTTCGGTTTTATTCGGTATTTAAATTAGTTGAGGCTGATTTTCAATTCCAATTTAATTCCAATTTGAAAACGATAATAAAGAATAAGATTTTGGATACCTATTTGTCCCTTTTGAAGGTCACCTGCAAACAATATAGGAATTTATTTTATTTCTGCCATATAATAACGAAATTTGAAATTATTTATTTAACAAACGATCTATTGAATTTTGAAAAAAAAAAGTTTATGAAAAACAAGCTGCTGAAATTTTCTCCTAAATTGAGCTACATAACAATATTCATCCAATTTAGAAAACTATTTAATTGCCAGCAATAAAGTTCATTACAGTTAATATCATCTGATAAAAAATTTTCTTCTTTACTCAACCAGATTCTGTATGTAAAGCTATATGAAACAATTTTATTGCCTTATGTAAAGTTGATTACAGTTATCGAAAGCAAATGTTTTCTTTCTTTAACATGAAGGAGACAAAAGTTTAAAAATATCGCCTGATGTCAGATTCTGTAACTACAGTTATACAATATATGAAACAATTTTATTATCTGCTGTGAAGTACATTATAGTTATCTAAAACAAATATTTACTTTCTTCAACATGAAAGAGAGAAAAGATTAAAAATATCGTCTGACATCAGGTTCTATTGCGTAATTTATTACGTAAGAATTTCAAAACAAAAATTCCCCCAATGATTTTTTTAGCTAGCTATTCTTTTGAATAAAGTCATGATGGTTTTAGTTAAAAAAAATTAGAATGGAATTCGATTTATTTATAAAAATTATAACTTAAAAAAATTTTTACATAATAATTTTTTTTAAATTCTTAATCATTTATTGAGTAAAAATTTGAATAATATGTTTCGTTATTTTTCAAATCAGACAAACTTTTTATCAATTTCATTATTAAAGAAAACCAATACAAACTTAATTATTATGTTTGCTTTTATTCAAAGATGAATAGTAAGATTAAGATGTAAGATTTTAATTACGTTTTTTTCTACACCAAATAAATTTGTGAACCGTAATGTAATTTTTAAAATATTTTTATATATTCATTATTGGTAAGAATAGAAAAAAAATCATTTTGAGAAAACTGATTATTGTGCACTCTGTCGATTTGTTATGCAAATACATAACTGTTAGATAAAATATTTTTTCTGAATAATTTTACTTTTAAAGATTTATTCTGTTTTTAAACATTTTGGAAAATGCAAAAGCTTTAAAATTAATTCACCCTTGCTTAAATGATTAGTTAAATGAAACATTTAATTGCATATTATCCGGAAGCGGCTAACAAGCACCAAACGTTGCGTTGTTGCGACTTGAAGTTCTCCCAGCTGCAGATTGATTATCCCCACTTTGCCTGTAAAGTAAGGGTGACCGATGCGATAAATTTTCAATCATGGTCAGATTCCCCGCTATACATATTTTTTTTTTTTAAATTATAATGTTAATTTACAATTTTTCGGAAAAAATACGTATGTTCAATGAAATAAGCCTGCTCTTTGAAGACCAGGTTCCTCAGCAATTCCTCGATTTTCCTTGGATTAAATTCAACTTTTAACTTTAATGTGCCTAGTTCTTTTTGTTTCATGGATTTAATTTGTTTAAGAAAAACACACAAAACGTTGGCATTTTACTCTAAAAAGGTTTCAGGTTTATTATTGAATCATTCTAAAACTACAAATGAAATCAAGTTTGAAACTTACAATAAATCAAGTTTGAAACTTACAATAAAGTAAGCCAAATTCGAATTTAAATAAAAGTACACGCTATCGGGCAAAATGAAGGATTCCCCCCCCCCCCCGACTCAGGGTGATAACAATAGCGATTAAAAGCTTGTTTGTTAATCGCCACCCTATCTTTTTCCAGCTTCATGATCTTAATTCATGTGCTCAAAAATATTTGCGTTCAATTTCTATTATTACACATGAAAGCTGTAATAACCCCCAGAGTGTTCAAGTTATTTGGTTCAAAATGTAAGAGGGCTGAACTTGTTTATTAATTGTTTTATTTAAGTTCAAGTTATTAATATAATTTCATGTAGATTTTATGCTTGCTAGCAAACATAAATTTTATATTGCCTCATTATTGTTTCAAAAACTCAAACTCTAAGTTTTATTTGTTAAAAACATAATAATACCTAACTTTTACAAAAACCCTACATAGAAATTTTTTTCTTGATCTTAGAAATGAACCTTGTAGTGTTTATCATATTTTGAGAAATGTTTCCAGTGAAATGCTTTGCCATAAGTGCATCAAAAAAATTTTTTTGAATTTTTAAATTTTGAAAAGTTACTTTAAATTTTGAAAAGCTACATATATTTCAAAATGGCCACTATTTGAAATGTTACTACTGACCATTGGCCGTCAACAGACTTTCTTAATTTTGCTTTATAGTTTTTGCAAATAAATTAGTACATTTAGCTGCAACAATTTATTTCCAAGCAAACGTTTTTTTTTGTACGTTTTAAAATTCTCGTATATCATAAAATGAATACTTAACAATTTTGAAGAGGGTGTTAACGACCAGGATAACAATCCTGTGAAATCAAACCGTTAGTAAAATTGGACAAAAATCACATCTCCATATTAAACACCTTTGCATTAATACATTTATCTAATAGAGAGACGTGGTGGCACAAGGGAATAGGATAGTTTCGCTTTCCAATGAGGCGAACCGGGTTAAAATCGCAGCGATGGCTGATCAATACAAATTCCGCATCTGGTTCGAACCGACCACAATTTTAACGAAAAATATCCTCAGTGGTAGACGGATCATGGGATAGAGCCCTTTTGCAGTCAGGCTAACCATGCGAGGCTTTCATGATTTTCCTCTCTTTGTTACGCAAATGCGGTTTAATTTAATTAAAAAGTCCTCCATGGAGGCAAATTTCTCCTAACCTTTTATCCAGGAGCACCTGAACTGGGTTCAAAATTACAAAGGCTACGGAGTTGAACATAAGTAGTCGTAAATCCAAAATTGGGTTAGCTGCTCAACTACGGTTATAATTTATCTATTAGAGGTGAGTTCAAGTATTGATTGTGAGAGATGTGTTTTAATACTTTCATGACTAATAGTTTTCAAGATAAAATACTTAAATCTTTTTCACGTTAGGAAATAACACATCTGATTTATTAATCTGTTATTTAGTTTTGATATAAAAAAATTAAATATGTTAAAATTAATAGTATTAAAAAAACATTTAAAAACAGTAACATTACTTTAAAGCTCCACTATATTTAGATGCTTATTTCTTTTTAAATATACAATAACGAAATTTTCGGTGAATATTATCAATAAAAAAAAATCCTTTTTAAAGAATTATTTTTGACGCATATTTTTATATTTTCAATCTATATCAATGATAAGAAATAAAAAATAAAATAGGACACCCCATGCAAAATTTATTTATTGATCACAAGATGCAAAAAATCTTATAATTCGAAAAATAAAAATAAAAAAGTGAGAAGGGGGAAAAAAACTACGTTCGCTACCTGCCTTATCGCATCCGCAGCCAATTCGTTTCTATAATTCTCCTCCACTTTGACCCTTTTCTTCACAAAAAAAAGAGCGCCAAGAACTCCAAAAGTCGCCCAAAATTAAAATCAGGCAGAAGGTAATTGGATGCTCTCGGCAGATACCGCTTCAAAGAAATAAAAAGGAGCAGCACGGAAGCGAGATTCTGCGAGGGAAAGTGAAATAAGAAAGAACAGGGGCGGAGAAAACTGGGGCTTATCGACAAAGCAGGGCTTTTAGAAAATGAGAAGAAGGGAAAAAAGGGGGGATCGAAAGTCGCGGCTCATCGAGCGCTATTTCAACCGAAGAGATTAGCTGACATTTTCACCGTTAATCCAAAGGGACAACTAAGAGAGGGGCAAAAATTTACGACTATACGCCCCCCCCCTTTTTTTTTTTTTTTTTTCATTGGAGGAGAAATTCTGGCGAATTCCATATTCAAAAATTTTAATTCCCTGTCGTTGAAATGCGCAATTTGTCGAATAAAATATAATATCAACCCACACAAAAATTATCTTTTTGATCTCTGAATTTTTTTTTAAAATTATAGATATCATTAATGTGTCTAGTAATAACGGTATAGAGAAATAATGAATCGATTTTATTAACACATAGAAACCTTTAATGTGAACACTGATTACTGTTTCGAGAAATAATGAATCTCTTTTAACGAATCGAAACAATTAATGACAAAAGAAATTGGTCAAAAGGTTTGGAGAAGTTATGCATACACCTTATTAACACTTAGAAACCTTTAATGTGAACAATAGTGAAGGTTTAGAGAAATAATGAATCTATTTTCAATCAATCGAAAACATAAATATGAACAGTATTAAACGTTTAGAGAAATAATGAATGTACCTTATTGACCGATAAAAACCTTTAATGGGAACTATAGTAACGGTTTAGAGAAAGAATGGATCTCTATTTAACCAATCGAAACAATAAATCTGGAAAGTTCGCCGTTAATCTGAAAGGAAAACTAAGAGAGAGTTAGATATTTACGACCCTATGTCCCCTACCCCTTTTTTTACCATTAATGGAGAAATTCGGACGAATTCCGCATTCAAGTTTTAATTTGCTGTCGTTGAAATGTCCAATTTGCCGGCTATTGTCAAATGCCGATATATTTATATTTATATATATATATATATATATATATATATATATATATATATATATATATATATATATATATATATATATGTGTAATACAAAAATTATAATACTTTTGTATTAATAAAAGAATTAAAACTCTTTCGTTTTCATAAAATGTCTTTGTTAAAGAATAAGCGTAGAGGTATTCTAATTTGGGAATTCAAGGCTGAAAACATGCATTGTATTATAATTAGATTTATATTTCAAAGGAGGAGTTATTTTTAGAATCTTTCCCTCTGTCACTTCCATATTAGGAAGCATACAATGATTTTCCTTAAGGTGTAGGAATACAAGGAATGTAACGACTGGACTTTTCACCACTTTGGATTTATAGTATATAATGCAGGACAATTGTTTTAGCGTGGTTTTTTGCTGTACGATGTTGTCAACCTAAGCTTCTCCACTACTGTCTGGATGTTAGTCCACCCCTTTCCAGCTGGGAGAGTGGGTGAGACTTTTGTTGTCACCAATTGTCATCTAAATAAAGCTTGATTAGAATTTAATGACTTATGACTTATATTAAATTGAACTAAAGTCAACTAAGAATAACAGTGATGTAACACGGATATCACACACACACACACACATATATATATATATATAATAATCTACTGCAATGTACAAATGACGAATTCTTGCAGCTTGTCTAGTGCTAATTGACTGTGAATTTTCATCGGGTAGATGGATGTATAAGTCAGAAAGATTCTTCAAAAATTGCCCTAAATTAAAGAAGGAAAAAAAAACTTTTTGAAATTGAAGAACTTTAATGAAAAACACGTTGAGTAATAATTAGAAAACAATCATTTCTTCTTGTTTTCTAAATTGCTGTACAGTTTCTTCAATTGTCTCAAGGCATTTTACAAACATTTTTTTTTTCTTAGAGTTCGTTAACTTAAACATTATCACGTTTTTTTTTTTTTTTTTTTCAATGTCAAATTGACGAATACACACTCATCGTAACTTACAGATTTTTGAACTGTATTCTTGAACAAGTAAGTAACAGTTTCTTTTCTTTTTCATTTGAATTTTATTTTTATAAATAGCATCAAATACTTTTATGCGTTATGTTATGTTCTTTTACGTCATCTTTCTTGCACTCGCATAATTTTTCACTCAACTGTTTCCTGTTTGTTTCGAATAAAACTGTTTCTAAAACCATTGGATGGCTTTCTTTAAAACTAAAATGCTACAACTGTCAAATATTTTTTTCCGATGAATCGAGAGTGAAAAAGTTAAAGCTACCACGTGAGATGTATGAATTGAGCAAAAAAAAAAAGAATTTCTTTGCTTTTTTTTATAGTTTTAATCGTTTTTTTATTAAAAAAAAGTGTTTTGAGGAGAAAAAAACAATTAAAATAGTTTAGTTACAATTAACTTTTGTAAATTGTTATTTTAACGTAAAAAGTGAAAATATTTCACATAACTTGATAAGGCGACAAGTAGATCTATCAAATGTTTATTTTTCACTTTTCAAGCAAATTTGTTGGTAAAATAGTTTGTTAGCGGTAATGATTTTGGTTTTTTATAAATTTCAATTATTCAAACATTCATTTATATGTACATTTCCTTAATATGTATCTAATTATGAGCCGTTGCGTGCAAGAGTGACCTAAGTCCCTTTCCCGCGTTAAGTGAACTTTACAAAAGTGGGGTAACATTGGAATAGCACTACTACATTTTTGAGACATACTTAAAACTGAAATGATGGCAAAAGTAATAACAATATACTTTATCATTAACTCAAAATACAAAAGGTTCCCCAAATTGCTGAATATTACAAAAGTTACAATATACATTACAGTTTATTATTATTTACACTACTGTTTGTTCTAAACATGAAATAGGCTTAACATTAAAAAACCCTATAAACATGTTTTACTAACCCAATAAATGAGCTCCAAATTTCTCATTTTAGTTTCAAAAAAATTATAAGCCTTCAAAAAATATATTCTTATTTCTATCTATCCTCTTAAAATAGTGTTGTAATCTTGGAAATATCACATTATAAAAGTACATAAATATGAAGCGTCCGGGGCTAAAATTGATCGAATGCAAAAGTATCAAATGTTTGTCCTAGATTATTTAAGGTTACTGGTGTATATATTGAAAGTGGGCCGAATTCAAGCCACAGATGACTATAGAATTCAACTTGAAATTAGCAATCTCAAAACTACGGTTTCTGCTCTTAATTCCACTTTATTTCTTATAGTCTCATATGATAGTTATTGCTATAGTGCTTTCTGTGAAATGTACTTTTCTACAAAAATTAATTTAGCGATGAAATAGAATATTCTATCGAAACTCTATAAGCGTTTTTGGTTAGAAATTAAGATGAAGATCTAAAAATTGTCTTGTCTATTTTCCTGGGTGAGCCTGTTGTTGCTCAGAGGATAGAGTGTTTGCCTTCCATTCAGGTGAACCGAGTTCGAATCTCAGCAATGGTTGGTCGATACGAATTCCGCATCCGGCTCGCACCGGCCACACTGTTGACATAAATAATCCTCAGTGGTAGAAGGATAATGGGTGAGAGTCAATGGGTCAGGCTAACCATGAGAGTTTTTTGCATCTTTCCTCTCCGTGTGACGCCAATGCAGGTGAGTTACATCAAAAAGTCCTCCAAAAAAGCAAATTTCTCGCATTACTTGATCCAGGAGTTTCCTTGTATTCTGGATTGGGCTCAAAATTACAAAGCTACAGAGTTGAACATTAGTAGTCGCGAACCCAAAAAATTGGATCCGCTGTTCAACGACGGCTATATATATTTTTATGGGTTGTGTAGAATATAAATTAAACTGAAGATAGAAATTTTGACCAAAAAAAAGGAAAAAAAAAACTTGAAAAAAAGCAATAAGAAACGACTTAACAAAATATGAAAAAGGAATTCATTAGAATCATTAAGATATTTGTTGTTGACGTATGCCTGTTAAAATAGAGTGGTGCAACTGTTCTTGCTTTCCAGTGGCGCCATCCATGGCCAAGAATTTGACTTCTGCCACACGCATTCGTCACACCTGTATATAGGGCAGACGCATTCATACATTTATCCACAGATCGTAATTTTGACCTGAATCAGAGAACGATCAATCTCCAATTCAGTACCCCCAGAGGTAATTATTTGTTATGGGAACATGGAGGACTTAGAGACTCGACAGATTTAACGTGCATCAGTCTCCATTTACCTCACGGGGAGTCTTCGGTCGGGAGGGGGGGGGGTTCGACCCCGCGAACTCTGGGACGTGGGCCCAGCACCCTACCGACCAGAGTATCTCGGTCATTAGGATATTTATAAAAACTTAATGAGCTCAAATCTAGTTTAACGGAAATTTCTAGTTTAAAGGAGAGATCATTGTTGTAATTCATGTATTTTAGTAAAAATGTTTCTTTTAGTAAAAATGTTTCAACAGTTTAAAGTTAAAACGAGGAAAGAACTTCAAATCTGCGGTGCTCTAAAGCAACGTGTCAGCTCAACAGAAGTGGTTTCTCTCCACAGCATATAGAAAGTCTGGTTTGATTTAGGAAACAAATGATTCGTATTCTTGAAACTCAAGCTATGGAGGTTAGTCGATATCTGGTCGATAATAATTTAGGCAAGAAAGCGGTCGAAGGTTTGGAGCCCTCTATGTTATGATTGTGTTTATTCAAAGAAAGTATGAATTTATGTCAGATTTCATCATCTACACAAATTGATTAGCATATTTGATGTCATCCGGGTAATTTTGAGTCCTAGTACAAGAACATCCGATCATTATATCAAAAGCTATTCTGGGTGTTATTTTGGGCGGCGTACTTACATACACTTGATCAAAATAGAAGTCGAGAAAGAAAGTAAAAACTGTAGATAAAAAAAAAACTTTTCCTAGAGAAAATATTTAATTGAGAACACACACAAACAAACGAATAAAATAGTTTTGCTATATTTTAGCCTAATTTTTTACCGTCTTTCTCCAGTTGAAAATTAAAGGAAAAAAAATTAGACTCTAGAACAAGTATCCTGTCATCGGTTGCTAGGACATCTAAATACCATCCTAGTCGATATGTTAAACATTCAATTATTGGAATGACAATCGTTGAATTCAGTTTTTAGAGGACCAATCAGCTCAAACAAAATATTCGAGAATTCCAGTGGAATGCAGACATTTTCCATTGCGCAGCGACATTCCTGGAAGCGAAGATTCTTTCGAAGAATTACCATTTTCATTAAGTCAACTAATGAGTATTTAATTTCTAAATGCCACACTATGCATACCAAAAGAGCAAGCTACCGCATCCTGTAGGTTTCCATCTGAAATAAAGGTGAAAATGCTTTGACTTTCCTACTTCCTTACTTTATTTCTTGGCATTCTATGCGTAAGAGAAAGTACAATCCAATGAATTAATTCCAATGTCAACATGCATTAAAATTAAACAAACATCGGATTCAAATTGGTGGAATCGGTTTTATTTTTAAAATGATTAAGTCTATCAAACTTTTCAGCTGAAAATTTGTTTTTTGAAAGTAGTTGCTAGACGATGTCAAAATTTCTTGTTGAAAGTTGTCAAAAAAATTTAGAAGTTGTCGACATGTATTGTTGATAGCTATCGGAAAAACTTTCAATTCTTTAACAAAAAATGTCTTTAAGCATTCAAAATGTATTAATTTGGGTGTTGCAACTTTATTATAGCTACCATCAAACCATCAACTTTGGCCAGTTTTAAACTTCCAGTAAAAATTTCGTGTACATCTCCAGCAGTTTAAGAGAGAAAATACTTTCAAGATTCGATTATGGGCAATAAGTATCGAGATATACCTATTAAATATGTATTCTATTAATTAAATATCTATTCACCGCTTTCTTTTTTTCTTTTTTCATAAAATTTCAAAGACGTGGGGGCAATGTTACCTCTACACCTGGGGTAACCTTGGCCACAGGTTGTTTCTATTTAAAACTGATTTTAAAGTCAACTTCCTAGAAATGTTTCTTTAACGAAAGCAAATTTCGTAAAAATAGGCTTGTTAACAGTGATAAAAGAAATATATTTTAAAATATATCGAACCTACATATTCCTTAAATTAAAAACTCGTTATCGTTATAAAATTGTAGTAGATAACTGTTAGCAGAAATATTTTTTAAAAGAAATATGCTTATATGTTTGTACATAAGTTAACGTGCACTGTTTGAAAATCTTCAGCGAAAAATTTATCTCTTCGTTTTGTTTGGGAGGTATATTTCCGTATCGTGATTTATTGCGCTAGGTTTAATCGTAAAAGCGCCAAATAGATAAAAAAAGTATCGAATAGACTTTAAACTTTTAATTCTTTTTTTTAAAAAAACAAGCAAACTTTTGAACGATAGTTTCTACAAGCAACTCTTCGATTTTGTCTCCTACTCTGATGTTTCTTTTTATTTTCTTGTGGTATATTCCCATGAAAACCTATATTATTCATCAATAGTTGATGTATGATAATTAGCCAAATAATAAATTTATCTTTGTAAATACTAAAATCATATAAAAATAATTTAAGCTTGAAAAATAATAGTCATCCAAACCTTTTAAAGACATTTTTTACAAATTCTTTTTAAAAGTTATCGAACACAAAAACTTTATTTGAATTTAATCTATTTTTCATTTAATTAGTACATGCAATGCAAACGATAACAATATTTAAGAGTTTTACTCCTTTTTTAAAAAACTGTTGTTTTTTTTTAATGAAAACTATAAAATTTCAGGCTACTTAAAAATTAAATATCAAATATAAATAAGAAGATATTCCGATTAAACCAAATTGAAAAAAAAATGCATGCATTAATACACAAAACGTAATTTCAGGCTGTGAAATTCGGTTTTATACTGAGTTTTAACTAAGTTACTAGTTACTTCCACATACATGATGCAAGCGATAGCCGTTTACAAGTATTTCAATCGTTTTCTATATTTTTTGTTAAAGTTCCATTCTTTCCCGATGCTATAAATCTTTTATTACAAACAAATACTGCTTTCCGAATGTAACACAACGCGGAAGCATTCGATTTACAAGCAATTCTGGACTATTGATTGAAAAAAGCGAATGTCGCTTTCTTTGTTGTTATTGGCTGCAACATATTGTGCTATGCACCAGGTATAAGGTTTCCGTTTATATTTCAAACTTGTCGAAAATACAGAGGGTGACGTCAATATAATGTATTGTAAAAGTTATCGTCTCAGTTTTTATTTCACTGTTTTTAATCAGTTTTTGAAGGAATATTTTTTTTCAAAATCACAATTTGTGGGTTCATTGGCCTATTTTTTCTGCAGTATTTTTCAAAAGAAGAAAAAAGAACTTTCAACTGAGTTTTTCCATTTTTCATCAATTTGTTTTGTGGCTATTGATTTTTTTTTTCATTGAAAAGCAATTATGTGCTTGAGTTATTTTGAAATTAAATATATAACTTATTCTATTTTTTACATTGTATTTCTTTTCAAACTTATTATAATCTTTAGTTTTAAAAAAAAATTCTAAAGAAAGAGAAATAATTTTTTATTTAAAAAAATTTGCCCAGCACAAAATGTTATTAATTGTACCTAACATCGCCCAACATTTAGATTTATCACCAGTTCTTCAATCACTTTATATCACTCATGACAAAAATACCTATGAAATTTAAAGCGAAATGATTCGAGTGTTTCAAATTTGACACTTGATGTTTTGAACCTGAAATATTTTAGGGAAATATTTCTCAAAAACATTACCATTATTAGAATCATTTGTTCTCAAGTTGCAGCTAATCTATTTACAAATTTAGGAGGAGAAAATGGCGACGAGCAAAAGTTTTCAACGTCATCTATAGAATTAAACGTTTGAAATAACAATTGGACGTACATATATCTCACACAACTGGCAATCACTGGACTCACAACATATCGGACTGCTATGCTCGTGTCATTAAATGATCAAGAAAATCACTACAAACATCATCTTATACTCCAAGTAAGACCAAACGTTAAGTTCTTAGAAGAAAAATTAACTGGTATCTTCGTGATATCAAATGACCAAGAAAATGACAACGAACAACATATTAAGGTCGAAGAAAAATGCAGCATATCGAACTGGTATCCTCGTAATATCAAACGATCGCGTAAAGGACCTCAAACAACATATTAAGTTCGAAGAAAAATGCAAAATATCGAACTGGTATCCTCGTAATATCAAACGATCGCGTAAAGGACCTCAAACAACATATTAAGTTCGAAGAAAAATGCAAAATATCGAACTGGTATCCTCGTAATATCAAACGATCGCGTAAAGGACCTCAAACAACATATTAAGTTCCAAGAAAAAGAAAACATACTGAACTGGTATCCTCATTACATCAAATGACCGAAAAAACGACCACAGACAACATATTAAATTCGAAGAAAAATACAACATATTGGACTGGAATCCTTGTGACATCAAACGACCTAGAAAAGGAGCACAACCAACATATTAGGTTCCAAGAAAAAGACAACATATTCTTCGTGACATCAAAAGACTGAACAAGGCACCACTAATCATATGATTTAATGAAATTGGAAAAGCAACAAGTGTGAATTAGAATGTAAGAGCAGCAGATATAACTTTAGGAATGTATTGAGAAGAGCTTTCTTCAACAATAAATTGATAAGTAATAAAATACAACTACAGTGGAATTGTTCTATGGACGTGTAAAACAAATGCTTAATGTCACGACAAACTTCACAATTATAAACAACCACCAGACTAAACCAATACATAATGAACTTTAAATGAATGTGTCAAGAGAAGATGCATCAATGCAACCACACCATCACAATATAAGCCTGATGTGAGGGAAAGAAAGCTGCACCTCAAAATATGCCTCTTACACCAGGGACAATACCGCTTGTGGTGAATAGACTTTAATAAGAAATTTTCTTTTTTCAACCAAGAATGGCAACAGAGCCAAACAGTCACAAAATACTTTTTTTTCAGATGTGTGGATATGAGCATTCAGAACTCTGTGATATTCGGTGGCTGTCCGGCGTGAGAGGGCGAGTCTCTCCCTCTCCGCCCCTTTTTTTAGGATAGACTGGTGGAAGCTGTTAACTGTGCTGTGTTATATTATTTAAGAAATATAAATAAATGTAATGTAAGTAATTAATTTACTATTTTGCTTTATTATTTCAATGTTTCTTTGTTCAATCTTATTTTATTTTTCAATTTAATCTTTAATCTTAGAGAATCATAAAATTTAACTACCACTATTCTTTCTTTATGCGATTCAATTTTAGCGCGTATTTTAATCATGAGGTGACTTATTTTATTTTCGTTTACTGTTTTAGCGTGTAGCTAATTTTTATGTTTAGAAAATAATTTTGATTCATTCTTAACAAAAGATAATTTTACTACCATACAAACTTTGATCTGTAAAAAAAGCTAATGATTTGAATGGTTTGAATAAATTGATATTCGCAATTGTTTTACAGCTTATATTATAAATCTAGCGCTAATGCATCTGAACTAATGAATGTATTACCTGTACTTCTCAAAAGATAAAATATTTTACGTTAACTAGTAGTGGCGCCAAGTCAGTGATATGATCACACTAGTAAATCGAACTTAGTTGAGTGTTTCAATAATAGAATATGATTTCATTTTATATTTTATAACCATCATTGAACAGCTGACTCAATTTTTGGGTTCAAGACTACATTTGTTCAATTTCGTAGCCTTGTAATTTTGAATCCTATCCAGAAGACAAGGGAACTCATAGATCGAGCATTGGAAAAAATTTGTCTTCGTGGAGGACTTTTTGATGGATCTAACCCGCATTTGCGTTACTAGGAGAGGAAAGCCACGAAAAAAACCACGGTTAGCCTGATGGCAAGGAGACTCCAACCCATGGTCCGTCTTCCTCTGTGGTTTGTGCCAGCCGGATGCGGAATTCGTATTGACCAGCCATCGCTGGGATACGAACCTGGCTCACCTCATTAGAAGTCACCTCATGAACGCTCAATCCCCTGAGCAACCGGGAATCAATGAGACATGATTTATTTTCAAATCCATACGAATTGAAAATGATGTCAAAGTTGACAAAATAAAAGTATGAATTTCAACTAATTGTTTTCACGCTGATAGCACGTATTCATATTACCATATACCCTAACTCCATCTATTCATAATTATTGAATTATAAGCTCTTCAGCTACATTAAATGATCACAATAGATATAACGATAAGAAAAAAAAAGCGAAAGATATCTGATGATTAAATGATAAATTTTTGCCAGGCAATCATATCGAAACAGAAAGGAAACGACTCCATTTATCAATGTGGTCATCCGTTTTATCCAAAAACTGCTAACATAGGCGCTTTAGAAAAAGATGAAAAACAAAAGCAGTACCTGAAATATTTGGTAGAACTCCTCTCAAAATAAATGCTTTGTGATTTAGCAAGAAGATACACCATTTATTTAATTTTGACGTTGATAATAAACAGCCTCAATTGAGAAAATTTGAAAAGCAATTTCGTGAAATTAGATTTATTTTTAAGCTGTGAAAGAAGCTGTCGGAAAAAGCCTTATTGTAAATTATTATATTTGAATTAGTTATTTTGAAAAGAACGTCAATAATGAGTTCAGCAAATTTTTACTGCCTGTTAAAATAGTTTAGAACGAGGTTATTTCATCCAAACTGAGAAAGTACTTTATAGAAAACCCTAGAAAAAATAAAAATGTAATTTTAAATTTTATACTTAAAACTACATTGGGGTGTTTAAAATAAAGTAAAATTTACTAACTTTTTTTAAGTATAATGCGTAAAATAAAAAAGAATAACTGAATAACTTTAGATCTAATAAGCGAATTTTCACAAGATAGGACTCAGGATGGCCTGGTTGGCGGGATACCTGACTCACGTGTGTGAAAACGGGAGTTCAAATCCAGCCGGCCAAACACTTCCCGTTTAGTAAATGATGGTGCACCATAAATCTGTTGGGTCACAAAGTCCATGTTCCCATTTTAAAAAAAAAATCAATACCACTGGGGGTACTGAATTATATATATATATATATATATATATATATATATATATATATATATATATATATATATATATATAATCTATACACTGAGAGATTCCTTTCTAAATTGAATAAAAAAATGTGTATACGTTAAAGGTTGCAAATTTATAGATACATTATCAAAACCTTTTTAAAGTTTTGTATAATAGATTAAAAATTTCAACGCAGTTTGGTATCCCGATAAAACTTCTATTATCTTATTTTACAACCATCGTTGAATAGCCGACCCAATTATGAGTTTACGACTATCAAAATTGAACTTTGCAACCTTGTAATTTTAAACCCAACCCAGAAGACAAGGAAACTCCGGCATCAAGTATTTTGAGAAATTTGCCTTAGTGGAGGACTTATAGATGAAATTTGCATAACATGAACTGCATTTGCATAACATGAATAGGAAAATCACGAAAACATCCTACGGTTAGCCTGATGGCAGAGGGATTTTAACCCGTGATCCGTCTACTACTGAGGATATTTTTCTTCAGCACTGTAGTTGGAGCGAGTCAGGTGTAAAATTTGTATAAACCAGCCTTTGCTGGGATTCGAACCCGGATCACCTAATTAGGAGGCGAGTGCTGTTTCTCCTGAACCACAGCAGCGCTGGTATTTCTAATAGTCGTCTTTCACTTAATAAAGGTTTCCATCGGCGATCCAACTGGTTTTTTCTGTACATAAATTTTCTTTGTTCGTTAATAGTACGTTAATGTAATAATTTGTCCGTTAATTTTTGATAAAATAATAATTAACGATTTCAATTGCGCCTACATTTTTGACATAGATTCTAAAACCATATATTACGAGATATCCTGTCTATAAGAGGTAAAAAAGGATAAATATTATCTTATAAATAAATTATGATTAATATCGTAACACTGTGTTAAAATAAAAACCTCACTAATCCTAATTGATAGAATGATAGGTTTAGACAGTAAACGTTTAGGCACTAAATAATGGGATAATGCATCATTAGTTATTAAGGAAACGTGTTTGGAATCGCAAACACATTTGAGGTAAAGCGTTATTGATTAAGTCTGGCAGCGTTACTCTTCTCATTAAATTCACAAAATTAACATTTAATACCTTATTCGATGAAATATTTTGATTTAGATTTGAAAAGCTCTTTATAATAATACGTTAATGGCACAAAATAATAACATGATAATTCTATTATTTTAACGTCATATTCATCACAACGAAAATTCAAGGCTTTCTTTTTCAAATGAACTAAAAGCAAGATTTTGTACCGTTGCATCTTTAAGAATAAGTTTTTATCGAATATTTCGGTAAGATATGTGATGACGGGTGTAGCAGAAATGATTGAGGATTTGAAATATCAGGAGGAAAAGCGAAAAGAGGTAAATGCGTACGGTTCATTGTCTTCTACTTGGGAAACCAGTCAATTTGTTCTAACTAAGTTTTTAAATTAATTACGAAGCTCATCAAGAGATGACTCTGCTAACTGTGTAAAACTATAAAACAATCAGTTCAACATAAAGAAAAAACGTGACAAAAACTAGGAGCTATCTGAGAACAAATTTAACTGATGCTCTTAAACGTCTTTTAATTGGAATAATTTCACTTTATTTTATAACCGACGTTAAACTCATGGATCCAGCATTGGGAAAAACTTGGTGGATCAAGCATTGACTTTTTGGAGGATTTTTGATAAACTAACCCATATTAACGTTACATGGAGAAGAAAACCACAGAATCGTATCACAGTTAGTCCGATGGCAAGGGGAATTTACCCATGATCCGTCTACCACTGATGATATCTTGCGTCAGAACTGTGGTCGACGCGAGCCGGTAGCAGGAATCGTATCAACCATCCATCGGTGGTATTCGAACCTGGGTCACCTAAAAGGGAAGCAAACGCTCTGTCCGACTAATAGAAGAAAATACAGGGTGTTTATAAAGTCCCGGACCCATTTTGATGTTTAATAACTCATAAAATAATAAAGATAGATTAAAATTAATAGCATAAATGGTTAGATAGACTCAAAAAGTTTCATGACCCTTGTCAATGAACTTCCACGTGTGCCCCCTTCGTCGCACGGAGAATCTCAAGTCGATAGTCATTTCACGCGGCAAGCATGTCGGCATCCACAGAGGCTATTGCGGTTGTAATTCTGGCTTTTAGGTCATCAGTGTTCGACACGATCCTCCTGTAAACATTGTCCTTTATAAATCCCCAAAGAAAAAAGTCCAGCGGCGTTATATCAGGTGATCTGGGTGGCCAAGGAATTGGACCTCCTCGCTCAATCCATCTTCCTGGAAAAGGATCATTCAAAGTACTACGAACAATGATACACCAATGAGGTGGTACACCATCTTGTTGCAAAAGGGCATGTGGCTGAAGCTCTTCTAGTTGTTGAAATACGAAGTTTTCCAAAATGTCTAAGTATACGACTGATGAGACCGTCTTTTCTGCAAAAAAGAAAGGCCCAATGACTCAGTCGTGCATTAGTCCACACCACACATTAACCTTTGGGGAATCCCCTTGTGCCTAACGGTATTCATGGGGATTTTCAGATACCCATATACACACATTATGGCGATTAACAATGCCAGAAACATGAAAGGATGCTTCGTCAGAGAACATTATGCGCTTCAGAAAATCAGCAGCATCTTCTATCCTTCCTACCATATCTGTTGCAAACGCCATCCTCCTAGGCTCCTAGGAAGTTCATTGACAAGGGTCATGAAACTTTTTGAGTCTATCTAACCATTTATGTTATTAATTTTAATCTATCTTTATTATTTTAGGAGTTATTAAACATCAAAATGGGACTTTATAAACACCCTGTATTATTCAATGGGTTTTCAGGTCAAAAGTACCATCTGAACTCTGCAGCTTAGGAAAACTTCAAAAATTCATATAATATTATTCATCAAATTTTTTAAATAAACATCATACTTGAATACTTCTGTGTTCAACTTTATTTCTTTATTTAATAATTTATTTTTAACACAGCGACTAACCTACTTTGCTTCTTTTTCTTATCATTGAAATAAGACAAAACAAAACTTCTCTTTTAAAAACGAAGTATTGAAGTTAATTTTAAAATATCCAATGCATTTCGAGCGAATTGAAAAATCGATGTTTCGAGAATTGTATTTTGCTTTGCTCGTTTCATTCCAAACCTTTCAAAAACTCATTTTTAACTTATTCAAGGCTTACAAATGTAAACCAAAATAATTCTTTTCTGATTGAAATATAACATCCGGGTAGTAAACACAATATGAAAGCCAATCATATTTGTGATTGGTCCCTTATGCTTACGGTTTTTGCGGGGGGAGATTTTTCTCAACCTATCTGTGCAAAAGCGGGTTTCATAGCATTTTTGAAAAGAAGGGATTTAGAATTCATCCTTCCCCAGCTTCGTTCCCATCTGGGCACTGTGCAAAAAGAAACCACCAACCCACACCATAACTCCCCTTCCAATTTCTTCCCCACCGGGAAAAAAATCCCTTTTTTTTGCACGCAACCGAAAAATGCCAGCATCGATAACACGAGAAAATATTCCTCATTTTTTCGGGTTTATTTATTTCTCGAATGGTGTGCGATGTCGGGTCGATGCAAAAGGATATAAAACGGGACCCCGTGACGGATCGCCAGTTTCCGTTCCCCCATACGTAGGGATTTTTTCCTCTTTCGAAGTCCAGGTTTGAAAAGAAAAAAGTGAAGTTGTTGTTTTTACGTTTCGTTATTTACTTTTTGTGCTGGCGAGCCGAGAGTAGGAAAGCTGTCTTTTAGGGTCATCGATAACCCTTCTTCAAATTTTGAAGAGGCTATTTCATAAAATTTATTAGGAAGAGGAGAATTGGTTGCGAATTTATACAGCTATGTTGCATTTTTTGAGAATAAATAGAGACGCTTTTTAATTGTCATCAAAAAAAATGTTAATGTATTGTGTTTTATTTAACTATTAATTAGTATTGCACAAAAAAAAATCGTATGATCTGAAATAAATTATAGATTAAAAAAATAACGAATTCCAGGTTTTGTTTTATATGACTGTTTTGCATGAAAAAATTCAAAATTGTGTACCTAGGAATTATATTTTAGACAATATCATAAAACTCTCAAACAAAAACTTTACCGTGGCTTAATTGGGCTTAAGATTAAGATTCGCTCAGCAAAGGTTCTACTAGAAGAGGGACCAAGATTGGGATGTCTAGATTTCGTCGATACTTTTCGATTTGCCAATTATATATAAACAAAAGCGAGCAAATCTATATAGTCGTAATATGGATTAGTCATGCTATGAAATATCATGTAAATGGGCCTATTTCTGTCCATAGTTTAATCCAACAAAATATTCATCGATAATGTCTTTTTTAGCCCAGATTCATACATGATTATTTTCCTCATTTTATCATTTGTTCAAGATTAAATTATGTCCTACCCATGCTAATTGAAAATAATTAAATTTTCAGGTATAATAACGCGTTACAATCACATGCTTGCTTAGATTTTTATATGCATAGATTTAACTGTAATTATAAATCCTCGATCACTTGGTCAGGTTTTTAACCCTTTCGCGACGAGTTTTTTTTTAACAACAGAGAACAATTTTGGTAGCATGAACTATGAGTAGAGCAACATTATGTACGGTAGTGCCATCTATGTTCTGTGAATGAAAATACCTTCAAAAATATTGGCAGGACTGGTGGGAAAGTCTCCCATTAGACAGAGGAGCGCTTCTGTCCCAAAAGACTTTTTTGAAATTTGTTTGGGACGTATGTGTCCCGTAAGGCACGAAAGGGTTAAATAAGGTGATGGCATTCAAAAATTCTCAATTTAGCTCTACAATTATAAATAAACGTATAAATAAAATTGTTTCCTGCATGTTAACCACATAATCCATTTTATATTTACACTTTTAAGTTACTTATGGCACGCACAGTAGATAGAATCGTGATTACCATACTTGCTTGAAATAAATTTTAAACTTTATAAATAAATAACAAAGACTTAATATATTTAAATTTTGCTTGAAAACCAGTGGTTATCAGATCGTTCTGTATTTTGAAAAAATCAGCGAGAAGCTTAATTACAATTTATTTATTTATATCTTTTTGAAGAAAAAAATGTAATCGGTCGCAAATCTGACAATACATTCAAAATCAGAAAAGAATAATACTACCTAAAATAGTTATTTTTAACCCTTTTAGAATGCCGTAGACATCGAATGCACCGTCGGGGAAGAGGCAAACAAATTTTATGCGTGGCTGTAAATTCTGCTTTTGGATGCGGGGTAGAGTTAGCTAAATGAGGTAGAAGCTATGGCCACATGCCCGTCATCTTATCCGAATCAAAACTACCAAACAAATTTTCGGTATAATATCCAAAGTTTACTAATACCCTGGTTTTTAAAAAATACAAATCCTATCATGCAGTTAATTCTGCAGCAGACAGCAACGAACCGTCGAGCTAGACAACGAAACATCTGTTGCCGTGCTCCAACGTTTTGTTAATACACGAGAGGTCGCAGCCATGTGAGTAAAAGGTCCATGCAATGTCCTTGTAGCCATGTCAGAGTCAATAGCCCGAACTATTGTGTTATCGCGTGCTCCACTGCAAGTTTTTCCCTTATTTGTTTCTCCTATATTCATTTTTTCCAGCATTACACAGCGTACGGGCTGCGATTTCTCGATACGGAAATCTATCCTCTGGCATGCAAACAATGTGGCTGAAGTCGTATTCTTGGCCATAGATGGCGCCACTGAAAAACAAGAAACGTACCATCTGCCTTAAATTCGCTTGATTTCACCAACCAGACTTGCTGGTAATGGCAAGTGACATTAGAAACAACAACAACATTGCACGTAAGTTTGGTTAAATTTGCATAACTCCTTTATAGTGTTGTAATTTTCACAAAAATGAGTGTATTATTTTTTTTATTATGGTGAAAATCACTTCTTCGACAAGACATTTTACAGACACCATTTTGTCGTAAAACCTAATTCATGTTATAACTGGGTCGCTCCTTCGACAAGACATTACGTCGAAACGGTGTTTATATTTTTAGTCACTGTTCAACTTAGGTATGACCTAGTTAAGTTACAATTATATAAGCCCATCTAGATAAACTGGGGCAAAATCATTTCATCAACTAGGTCAATCTAGGTCATTCATATGATCCAAATCTTGGTTCTTCGATGCGTGTTCTTGTATAAAATTCGCTTAGCGAATTTTGATCCCTACTAAGTAAGATAAAATTTTTACTTGGGAAATTTATATTCCTTGAACACAATTTTGTTTTTCCTTAAACTAAACAATCATATTAATCAAAACCTGTGAATCTGTTATTCTTTTTAATATATTAATATATTAATAATTAAATTTTAGATCATCTGAGTTTTCTTACTCCATTGTAATTTTTCGAAAAAATAAATAAATAAATAAATAAATAAAACACGAATAATAAGACGAATAAAATAAAAATACATTAAAATACAAAAATACATAATTTTTAAGTGCAATGAAAAAGTAAACTAAAGTATTTTTTTAAGCAATATTATTCTAAAATAAACAATATTAATATAAACACTTCTTTATTTATTTTTTTTTTTTAAATTGCAATTATTTGATTTTAAATTAATTTAATTTATTGCTATTATTTTCTATTTTATTTTATTTTTTGAAAAACAAAATTGCAATTAATACCGTTAAAATTATAAAGAACAGCATTTTTAAGCTGAAGAATTATTGTTAGTTATTTTCAAATTATTTGCACAAACCACGTCCCACAAAACTTTTTTAAAGAGTTTATAATTTAAACCATTATTAAAATAAAACTTAATTAAATTATAGTTACTTATTATAAAATTCAAATGAAAAATTATAATTTTGTATTTACTCTAAATTTCATCAAAAAAGTAATGGACTTGACAGAAAATATAGACAAGCTAATTATTTATATAAATGGTATAAAGGTTCAGGATGGAATAACCCTATTGGAAAAAATTCTCGGTATAAAAAAAATTATACCGGCTTATGAAACACCGGTTACGGTATGATTCTGGATCCGGTATTTATCAAATTGATCCCGGTATGATACCGAAACCAGTATCATACCCCGGGACCGGTGTTTCATAAGCCGGTATAAAATTTATTTCGGTATGATACCGGAACCAGTGTTTCATAAGCCAGTATTAACTTGATTCCACTATGACACCGGACCCAGTATCACTAGAGTACTGCGCCCAGTATACCGGGATGGTATTTTAAAAACCGGTTTATTTTTAACACCATTATAGAGAGGTTCTACAGTTTGATACAGGAAGGTTATTGAACTGCTCCGAATGGGAAAATTAAACATTGATACAATTGAATAAATACGTGAAGTCACCTGGTTTATACAGGGAAATAAAACACTGACATCAATTCACACTTTGTCAAAAGCTGTAGTTTGCATTATGTTTATAAAAATCGAATAAACTGATTTTTTTTTTAAACTTCCTTACAGTTAATTAATTTTTTTAACAATTAATTAATATATTAGAAATAATTGTCAATAATATTTGAATCTAAAATACTACGCAAAAAATGTTTTGCATCAACATTAGAAAAGTGTAAATGCATTCTTCAGATTTTATGAATATGGATTGAGGATTAGAAATATCATATGATGAATAGCCAAAAAACCCGGCTAAAATAAGTCAAAATCTTAATTTCTAATTTTTTTTCATATCTTTTGAAACGACAAAATAAATTTTGTTAAATAAGCCTCGGAAATGTTTGGCAAATGTAAATTCACATGTACAATAAGGAGACCATGTGAAGTGTATATATCTATAGATATAAATTTAAACAATCTGATTATAAAATAATGATTTCATTTAAATCAATTAACTTTGGTTTATATTTAAGTAATTGATATATAAAATGGAACGCAAATAACACATATACCAAATAATGTTTGAATTGCCCCCCAAAATATTTGAAATCAATCTAATTTGACACTGTTCATTTACTTTGGAATCAGACATTGTAAAATATAATGGTTTTATTCCTTAAAGAACTAAAGGAAGACACTAGTAAGCTATTTCAAAAAATAAATAACGAAAATATAATTATACAGTTATGTTACATCTTGACCAATGTACTTGCTTGCTACTATGGATTTAAATACAAACCATTTTAATTCTAGATATATTTTATATTTAAATTAAACTTAACTTTAATCATTAAAACATAATAGTGGTTAAAGTAGTAATAATAGCTACAGATAAAAGCTTAAATGACTCGAGTTATTAATTAATATAAATAAAAGTTTTGAATTATTTTACTCTGTCATTCTATTGGCATTTTTCTTAAGATTCTTTTTCTTAAAGCACAATTTGTTATACTCATTTTCTATTTGAAGTATTTAATTTTTACGATAGTTTACTTATCACATAATATCTGAAAATTAAATGAGGAAAAAAAGTTATTGTTTACAAAAATTAAATCTCAAAAGCGAATTATTTATATAGCGACACAAGTTCATAAAGCATAAAATAAGCCTAAATTTTCGAAGGCTTTTCTTCTCTCACAGTTGTTGTGAACTCAACAAGATATAATTAATATATATACTGAATAAAAACACACAACACACTATTAAAACCTATAAACATTGGATGCGACATAATTTAAACTCTGTCTTCAATAAGATATGAGAATTACACAATTACTAAATTTATATAAACATTACCATAATACATAATAGCCTATAAAATATTAATCTTTTTATAATCACACGAAACCAATTTTGTCATATTTTAGTAGTTCCTATAACGTGAAATGACTAAAAAGCAATTTTAGTACACTTTTGTGCGAATTCAAAATTATAGCTTTCAAATAGTTGATTGATTCGTATGGCTTAAATATTATAACTCCCTTGATGTGGTTCATTTTTATTTTTCACAAACGCAACCGTCGTATTAATGAGGTTGCCTTTTATAATAAAAAAGAACAAAAAATATTAATTAATAAAAGGAAGTCACTTATCGTTGCAATATACAAGCTTTCTTACTTAACTGTGAAGTAACTTTACAAATTATAGATGGCACCACTAAGTTTTTGCAGAAAGAATTTTACCTCTGGAAATTGATACAAAAGTTTTTTTTTCCTTTTAAATTAGAATTATATTGTTTTAAGATTCAATATAAATTATTTAAAAAGCTTATGACAAGCATATGTATTTAATAAACAATCAATTAATAACCAATTAAATATCATTACTTACAGGAGAATAAAAACTTTCTTTAATTTAGTTTTTATAAAAGCAAAAATTTGAAACATTTCAGTTATGGCCGGCGGCATTAAATTTAAGAAAAGATTGTTAAACTATTGTTAAAACGGTTACTTTTATCTGTATACAAACGAGTAATTAATTAATGATTTATAGATTTATCGTTTATAATAATTATTTAATGATTTATAGCAATTATTACCTTTAATTCACAATTAGCATAAAATTTCATTCGTAAAAAAGTTCTTTTTAAAAAAAATATGTTCATTGGAAAAGATATTAATTTTTTAAAAAAATTGATGCTCCAGTCATAGATGCCAGGGAAAAAACTGTGTCTCTTCATTCAGTTTTTAACATGTAAAATAATTGATGTACTTGACATATTTTTAATCATTTTTTTCCTTTTTAAGAAATCGTATTATTAGAAGAAAAAAAAATATACCATAATTTTTTTTCTTTTCAATTTATAAAAATGTTAGTTAAAACTTATCATCATTACTTTTGGAACGTTTGTGGTTCCACCTATCCAATCGTAAAGTAACTAAATTAAGTACGATAGTTTGCACCTTGACATACAAAGACTAGGCCAAGGTTTAGCACATTGGAACAATACCTGAAGCCATTTGCTAATAATGATAGCTTCTCTTTTCTTTTACTGGCATCATACTCATACTGACATACATTAAATTTTTCAGTCGCGTCTCTCATGTCAATTTTTACACATTACTTACTGGACTGCTTACCAACAAAAGTCCATAAATGGCTTACCTTCCCCTTTCAATGTTTAGAGAATTGCATTAAAATTTTTTTGCTATTATTATAAACATTTTCTTTAGAAACTAAGTATAATCATAAGTATTTTTAACAAGTAACTGAAACTATTTCAGATGATTACATTTTTAAAAACTTCGCACTGCCAGTTAGCGCCACATTTGAAAGTTACTTAGTTGAAAATTCGTCACAAGATTATCTTCACATTCTTATGAAACAAGTGAAAATTCGACATATGATATATGCCGAAATATGAGACTTTTAACAGTGGCCACTTTTTCAAAAACGATTTTAAAGCATTGAAAAAAAAAAACTTTTAAGCTAATTATTGAAAGCATTTCGTTTGAAGCATTGCAAGGTACATTTCTAAAGTAAGATTATAAAGAAAAAGCGTAAAATTAAGTAATTTTCAGAATATGATAAAATGTTTAATTTAACTCCATATTTAAATTCCATATTTATTAAGAAATAATATTAAAATGCACAAGGGGACCTTTTTGAGAGAAAAAAGTGGGGATTGGTTGCCGAGAGGCAGACAATTTTTGATCGCCATTTGTTAAATTCAATTTCTCTGTGACCAATGGCGATCCTTAATTATGCCCTATACGCCTATCTATCCGACAACTACCAAACTATCTTAACATTTGCAAATAGAAATTAACTTCATATCTTTAAGCTGCGATGTTTTTTCTCATTCTTTCTTAGAAAAATTATTTTTTTCTTGCCTGCTCCTTTCTTTCTTTTTAAACCATTGTTGATATGAATTTTTAAATGTAAATTCTTTTTACATGTTGTTATCAATAGTAATGCAATCAAACCCCGCTATAGTGAACCTTCAAGGGACCGAAATGTCGGTTCACTATATCCTTTACGCAGGCAATTTAACTAATGGTTCCCAAACTTCTCCCTTTTATTACACATCATTCAAATAAATGACTGAAAAATATTATGTAGTAGCAAAAAATTGTTATTTTTTATTACTCTTCTTCTTGCTTACAAAAAAAAAAAAAAAAAAAAAAATTGTAATCTTTTGCTGATGAGCTATCCTCAACATCAGATAAAGAAAAAATTCCTGACTAACAGATAATTTTTCCTGAATTTCTGTTATTCCACTTTTTAAACCTGTCTCACCTGCCATTCGAGCATATAAAAGTAGTCGCACAAAATCACTTTGCAAATTCATCGACATTTGTCCAGGATACTGGAAAGCTGAGGCTTTTTTGAATGCTGAACCACTTCAGTAATGCTTCTTCAACAGCCTTGTGATCTGCTTTTCTCAACTTTTTTCTACCATCGAAATTTTTTTCATGAGCAGAAATTGTTAATTGCCTATGTTTCCATATGTTACTAACTGTAGATTTGGATAGTTTATATTCCCTGCAAGTATCAGCTTGATTACATCCAATTTCAATTTTTCTGATTATGCCCATTTTATTATCAAAGGAGAACGTTTACTGCTCGCCATAGTTAAATTGTAATCACTTGTTTGTAGGCTTCATTTTAAGGGAACTGAGAGGAGTTGAAATGAGGCCCTTATCAACGCAGATTAGTGTCCAACCTTTTGACCAATAATGAATAATTACTCATTCCCTCTGACAGAAAATGCATATTGGTCCCACCTTACAGGTGCATCATCTGTCTGGGTTGGAAACATCTCCTTGGTTTGTTTAGGGATAGAAAACTGAGATAAAAGAAGCAAACAAGAAAAAATACTACATTCCCCTCTATAGATGGTTTTAAATATCGGTATATGTATTTATTTTGAAGTAGAAATTTCAAAATTATTACAAAAAAATGAAGAAAAAAATCAGTTGAAGACAGAAAAAAGTTCATTATATCCAACTTACTCACTTTTTTGGTTCACTATATCCACAAAAAATAACATTATACGTGTATAGCAAGACACGGGACCGAACATTTTGTTCACTATATCCGAGAGTTCACTATAAACTATGTATAGCTGGGTTTGACTGTATATATGAAAAAAATTCAAAGGAACTAGCATATTTTTTTAAGTAATTCAACAATAAAAGCAAAACTTTAACGTGTTTGTTGAAAAAAAGGAAAAAAGATGAAAAAAACGGCTTTTTTGGCATTACTTATTTATATTACTACCTTAATTCTAGGGGTATTGAAACAGAGCAGAATTTTATATTCAAGATTTTTGTGCAACAAATTTGCTTACGAATTATGTAAATTTTGAATTGAATTCAAAGACCAAAAAAATGTAGAAAATTTGTGACAGTTTTGTAGTTTTAAGCTTGAAGCTTATAGGGCAGCGAGGGGTTGAACTCATTTTTGTGCTTAATTTACTGGACTAGCAAAAATATAAATTTATAATGAAGAGATATACTACTTTGATAATAACTACGGAATCGATAACAGTTCTCCTGTATACTTATTATTTAAATATACAGCTCCAATTGTGAAACAGGGCGATATATAAAATCGTAATTTACATAAGTTAACAGTGTAAGTACATTTAGATGTGATTTAACTGAATAAATGAATTCAACTTAACGAATTATTAATATTTTAGTATTTGAAAATAATAGAATAAAATTGATAAAACTAGAAATATTTGTAATAATATCTCACTGTTAACTTTAGTGAAGATAACGACATGCCTCTTAAAAATTATCCTGCCCTGCGACATCTCATATTTTTCCTAACTTTTCTTTGCTCTAAAAGGTAAAAATAAGTAATAAATAAGGGTATATATATATATATATATATATATATATATATATATATATATATATATATATATACATATATATATATATATATATATATTACAGCCAACATTTATCTCTATTGGTAAAAAAAAGAACGAAAATAATTTAATAAATGTAGAAAAAAAACAAAAAAACATGTTGAATTTATGTATTTAGCGCTACCCTCTTTAAAAGGATTTCGAAATTTTCAAAGTATTTAATAAAGGATTTTAAATGTACGTAATAATCCTGTAGTAGAGCTATTAAAATAAGATTTCTTTTCACTTTTTAAATATTTATATCTTCGATGAAAATAATAAATTTCGGTTTTTTATGTTGATTTTCCAGAAATCACTTAGCGAAATACAAGTATAAAAAATCATACAGCAAAAAATTCAAATTTTTTTTTGTTCGTTATGTTTAAAATTCGGTAGTAAGTTCATGTCATTCGTTCCCAAAAATATTAAAAAATAAGTGGATTGAAATCGAGAAAATTATTAAATATTTCTAACAGATGACAGAAGCAATATATCAGATTTTCAAAATTGAGGAAACTATTTTCGTACTAGCTTTTCTTAGTGCTGCCATCTTTTATTTATTTATTTATTTATTTATTTATTTATTTTTTTTGAAGGCACGCAGTAGATTTTATTATTTCAGGATATTTATTTCCTTTGTTAATATTGCCTTTTCAAAGATGCTTATTAGTTAAAAATTTGTAATCTTAAATAAAATTCGAAATAAATTAACACATTCTTTTATCAAATTAAACATCATTTATAAAACGAAAAGAAAAAAAAATCTTGCTGTTTGGATTTGTTAGTGCTGCCATCTTTAACCCAAAAGAATAAACGTTGTAATTTTAATTGTGAGTAAATACTGAATTAAAAAAATATTGCTAAGAATTATATATAATATAAAAACCTATTTTTTTATTGACTCAGTAAATTTTTGATTTTAATCTACGGTTATTTTTATTTAAAAGTCTAAAAATGTGTTAACCTGTTTCCCAGCAGTGCTTGCCAATGCATTTTGTGAAAATATTTAATGTAAGTATATTTGAGACAATTCTATATACTTTTTCTCTTTCTCAGAGATCTCGCGGCTGTTAACTGAAGTTTTGGAGGGCTGGGAATTCTTAATTTGTTGAATGTCATTTTTATTTTATTTAATTGCAGGAATATGATTCTTTTTATATCTTTAAATTTGCTGAATTGATGCTAGCCTTTGACAACAGTCAAAGAGCAGTCTTGGTTTAATGACAATTTATTTGCTAAAAACAAATTTCGATTTTCTGATAAGATGTTTTGGAAACTTTAATTAAGTTGATATTTTTATGTTGCTCAAATCAAAAATAATTTGTAGCTCTAAATGCACTGCATTCAGTAAATTGAACAAATATCAAAATTTTTTGAAAGTCCGGTAAAATTAACAAAATACCCGAATAGTCACGCGCTGGTAACTCATCATCTCGTCACACACTGGTTCTCAGTAACCGGTAACTCATCCTGGTTTCCTTGTACTCGTGTTTTATTTTTACTATGTTTACTATTGTATTTTTTGGTACATATTTTATTATATGTTATTTTTTCATTTTTAAAATACTTCGAAATTAGAAGTCCTCAATAACATAGTGAATATTGAGAAAAAAAAATCGGTACATATGTCACTTATACTGCGAAATAATGGTCTACTAAGTTTCCTAAGGAATTAATTGTAATTTTATCAAATATCGCACAAAAATTTTGCTCTCTTTCTCTATTATACAATGAAATACAGAATTCCACTATGTTTAATCAATAAAAGAGTATTAATCGTACAGTAAAATTTTCTTGTTGATACTTTCAAATCAATTATAATTTCATGAAAATCATAAAGAAAATTTTTTTCAATTACTAATTTTTTTAATCCATATTTACATTATTTCAAATTTAATTTTTATTAATTTTCTTTTAATCTTCTATTTTCTTTTAATCTTCTATTTGCCAGAAACGAAATTTAATTTTAGTAGCACTAGAAATGTGTTTATTATATTACTATTCATTTATATATAGCTATTCATTATTATATTGCTATTCATATACTGCTATTCATATACTCACAAATTTCAAGGAGTACGCCAGAATTTTTCCTTCCTTAAAATGATTACTTATATGCAATATTTTAGACTTTTAAAATAAAAAATTACATCACTAATTTTAAAATAAACTGTTCACGAAATTAAAATGGATAAATATATGAAAATTGAAAGTCAGTTATACTTTTTAAGACCTTATACGAAAACTTAAGAATAAATGAAAAATACTTGTCAGCTATACCTAAGTATTCTTAACACTAAGCTTTTATCGATTGGTTTCTTTTAAATCGTACACTTCCCTATTTCTCAAAAGCTTATTGAATATTTTTAGCAATCAATAATTTCAACAACCAATTCTTTCAAAAATAGTTTTCTCTCAACAAGTTACCGTTTTACAATAATATGCAATTCAATAATATATTCCTCACCAAATTTTTTTGAAATTCACTCGAGTGAATACTAAGTATCCCTATTTCTCTTCTACGTAGGGAGTATAAGAAAGAAAGCAATAAAACATTTAAGTTTATGATGCTAGATGCAATACATTAAGGTCATACATTATTTTGTCTTGGATGTTATTTTCAATGGAGCAGACAAGTTAACGTGTATTTTTTATAAACCTATATGTTCTTTAAAAACTTGTACATTCAGACAAAAAAAAAAAAAAAAAAAAAAATATAATAATAAATAAATAAACTAAACTAAAAAAAAAAAGAAATTTTTTAAAAAATCTTTATCTCTCCGTACAAAACTAGTTTCAGATTTCAAATCCTCACACCCGAATTAAATAATATCAAGTACTTGTATAAATTCCGGTGTAATAGGGCGAGTTCGCGTCAGTTTCTCTAACAAGTTCGTAAATGTTAGTGATATTGTGATGGAATTTTGACGGGGGAAATTTTTGTCCCCGTTCCTACAGGTCATTAAACATTTTTAAATAGATCGTTCAAGAGAAACGTTTAAAAAACTAAATTTTCTTATTGTTTAGCATTAGTCATATTAATAAATTAAACTGTGAAAGAATATTTTTTTCCTACCAAATATTTCTAAAAGATAATGCCAATGGCATTTGCATACTTACAAATCTATTTAATTGGGTACTTACAGCTCGATGAGAGGTGAAGTGATTATGACTAACCACGAGATTTAAATCAGATTTAATTGGAGACCTGTAAGCGACGACACGCGTGTGTGTCAAACCTGATTGGCTTCTGAATCGACAAATGCAACTATATATCTACGATGACGTCACTTGCAGGTATCCAATTTAATAAAAGCAGTTAATTGCACGTTTTTTAATATTGAATAATTTTTCATTCGCTTACGTCAGGTTAAGGTTGAAAGTCATCGTAGCCCTCTGTATACATGCTTTTGCTCATTACTTATATTTTATTTGTTTTAATGTCTCAATTGCAGTAATTCAAAGGCCGCTATTAACCTAAAATAAATAATTACATTTAAAAAAAAACATTTGTGTTCGGATTGTCCTGAATATATATTGGAAACGTTCTTATATACAGCTAATATAAATTTCCACTTGTATTTAAAATGTATTTTTTATTGTCGAATTTAACTAAACTTAAATCATATATTTTTTTAAAATTCAAAATTTTTGGGGAAATTTATTGATTTTTTATCTTGAAAATATGCAGTTTTAATATTCTTTTTTACTAATTTGAAGGGTTATAAAATGTTATTCTTATTTTTCAATGTTACGAATGTATTACCTTCTTGTAAATTTTGAATTTCTTTGTTATTAGTATAGATCCCGTGTTCACATATATATATATTTTTAATTTTTATAACCGGCGTTGAACAGTCAACCCAATTCTGAGTGTATGACTACCAACGTTCTACTCCGTAGTCTAGCAATTTTGAACCTCATCCGAAAGACAAGGGAACTCCTGGATCAAATTTTGAAAGAAACTAGCTCTCTTGGAGAATTTTTTGATGGAACTAAACCTCATTTAAGTTACATGGAGTGTACAGTTACGAAAACCAACTGCGGTTAACCTGATGGCAAGGGGACTCAAACTCATGATCCGTCCACCACTGAGGATATTTTCTGTCAGCATTGTGGTCGGGTGAAGAATTCGTTTGGATCAACCATCGCTGGAATTCGAAATCTGATTTCGATTTGCTTTCGTGGAGGACTTTTTAATGAAACTATCGGTATTTGCATTACATGGACAAGAAACCCCCGAAAACCTCTCACAGTTAACTTGACGGCAAGGGATCTCTAACCTTTTATCCGTTTACCACTGATGATATTTAACGTCAGCATTGTGAACTCGTAATGAATAAAATACTATATTATTGTTGAATGCGTTCACAATTATCCCTATATCCTTTTTTTTTTAAATAACGTCAGGGTCCAACTGAAAAAAGTTTGATCATTTAAGGTTTCATTATCAAAAAAAAAAAAACTTTGAATCGCTGCAATAAAATATTATTATTAAATAAAACACTATTTGCTTCAAAAATTGTCTGTTACTTTAAATGATTTTATTATTGAAATAGAGAAGAAAAAAAAAAAATGCGCAATCGTTAAAAACGTATCTAATTTATGAAAATATTAATAATTTAGGTTTTAAAATTCTTCTGGGAATTTCTAAAGCTAAATTAAAAAGACATTGAAAATTTTTAATCATGATTTTACAATTTTAAAGCAAATACGTATTTCATTTCAAGAGTTGGCTTTGTCTTAGATGCAACCAAAACTATTGACTAAGCGCAGCAAACAGGTTTACGCAGAGGGCATTGCCTGCTGAACTTAAGCAACATCTTTTCTTTGTATTTTTTTATTTTTTTTATTCTACACTCGCTGTTTCATGTTTTTGGACTTACGAAGCATTACGCATGTGTGACCCCCCGTGTGTGCGGGTGATTTATAACTGTTGATGAGATATGTTGTTTGTATTATTTAACCTTTTTTCATACCGAAATTTAAATCAATTCAGTGGATCTGGATATAATTAATCTGATAATTCTACTAATTTTGAAAGACAGTGTAATTAGTTATACGTTCAGGTGCATTTTATTTTAGCCTTCTAAGTATTTTCTATTGTTGAAAATTTAAAACCACAAAACATGAGCATTTAGTGTATGATTAGATATTCCGTAATACCCGCCCTCTAATTTTTAAAAAAAAAAAAAAAAAACAATACCAGCTGCTTATGAAACACACTATATTTATTTGAAAAAAAAAATGACAATATGTCAAATACATATTGTCATTGGTAGATTAACAGCATTATTTTTGCCCTAACTACACCCAATGGTAGTAAGGAAAGTCTATATATACTGTAAATCTACCAATGTGACCTTTGAAATTACCTTTGATCTAATGATTGGATCTTCACGTTCCATGACTCAAACATAATGGTTCAAGAGGGTGATTTCAAATATGCTAATTAATTAATGCAGACCTTATTTTAAGTTACGAAATCAAACACAAAAACTTATTTTCTCTGAATAAATATATTTTTTTGTGACTGATTCGGATATCCCAACCTCCAATATAAAGGGGTTAGCCGCAACATGGGAAATATGTTCCTAATAATTAGAGCGGTACAGAGTTTCGACCCCTTCACGTTAACTTTATATTTAGCGCATTTCAAAATATCTCGAAAACTTTTTACGTGAATTGAAACATTTTCGCTTACAATTAAAAAATTCGTTTGTCCGAAGATAATTGTAGGCGAAAAATTTTTCTATTGTCATGAAAAGTTCTCGAGATATGGCGAAATAAACAAAAAGTAAAATTGGCATTAAGGTATTCTAACTTCGGATCACTCTCCTGACCATATTTCCCATCCCATATCCTATTCCGTCGAAAAAAAGGTACGTTTATTCATTCAAGGTACGTTTTTGTGCCTGATATCGTCAACAGTAATTAATTAGCTTATTTCAGATCCCCCTCTCGAACCATTAAGATTGATTCCTAGAACGTGAAGATGCTTCATTAGATCATAAGTTATTCAGGTAGGATCATTTATCTTTTGGGCGCTGTGCATCCCATTTTAAAATGTAGATTTTGCGTGAAACACAGTTTGAAATTGGATTTAAAAGAATGAAACATACTCAAAAACATGTGAAAATATTTATCAAAATAGAACAAGAATAAATATAGTATTTTCAGAGAAGAGCATTCAGAAGAATTATTTAAATGTAGAAAGCCAAGTTAAAGTTTGAGAATATTAATTTTAAAGTATTCGAAATGTATGTACAAATAGATACAGAATATCAGAAGATTTTATATACATAGAAACGTTAGAAATGCTTTGAAGAAAGCAGCATATGTTATTGGTCTTCTATGCTAACTGAGTTTATTTCAAGTAAGGCAGGCAATACTTTCCTGAAATATAAAAAAATGCATTATACTGATATCTGAATAAAAATTTTGTTTTAGTAGCAATAAATACTAAACGTACAATAATTAAAATTTTCTTCCCGAGGCATATTATAGATCTCTATAGAATTATGCATACTAATATAAATACTTTTTGGAAATTTTAATTTATAATTCCTTTGACCAACTCTTTGATAAAAGAAAAGCAGGATTTGTTTTTATTGCCGGATGAGAAAACAGCTTTAAATTAGAAACAATCACGAGTAAGCAGTTCACAAAACCTTTTTTTATAGAACTCTTTAAAAAAAAATCTTTTACACCTAAATTTTATGCCATAAATTCAAAGATAAGACTAGTTTCTTCTTTAGACTGGTTTCTTTTTTCAAAGATAAGACGATTCAATTGACCCATTTAAACAAAAGCTGTGTATATCAATTGCATTGAGCATAAATGTTTTATTAAATTTATGTTCAAATATAATTAGCTTAAAATAAAAACACTTGAGAACGTTTTTTTTTTTCTGTAGCAAGAGTTTTATTACAGATCTTAAATACTTTTGTATGACTGATTTCAGATCTGCAAACTGTCTCTCTCTCCAAGCTACAGATTTCTTTTCTCTGACATTTTGAGTCTATTCTTTGTCAAAATGTGGAAGTTTAAAAACGTTATATATAACAAGGGGGGGTCTCCTAAATGTTTAAAAAAAATTCCAGGAGAGTAAGGGCACATCACATTATCAGGAACCCATGCTCGGAAATGTAGCCGTACGCCATTAAGGTCCCTTCCCTATTGTGCTTCTAAGCAGATCATAATAGGAAAACACTCCTAAATGTGTACGGTGACATTTGCGGTTGGGTTCCTATTCAATTTTAATCCTGATGAGCCCAAACTCTCCTAGAAGTTTGTTGCAACATTTATGGGACCCTTGTTATAATATAACGCTTTTAAACTTGTACATTTCGATAAAAAATAGATTTAAAAAATGTCATTTTAATACAAATCTGTTGCCTTAGGAGAGAAACTAATTTCAGATTTGAAATCCTTATACCTGAATTAGGCAGCAAAGAATTTGTTTCCCAGTGTTATTTACGCTGTATGTTTCGATTTTTACATGAACGTATGAAAATTTTGCTAATATAAGTGATGGGAAATGTTAGTTTTTAGGAAGATAATGTTAAGTTCTGCATCATAAATAAGGGATTTAAACTTTTAAAAGCCTTTACAGATGTTGGTAATTTATAATGAAGTATATACGATTAATCAAATTAACTGAAACCCTTATGATTGTCTATATGTAATATGAAATTTGCAATATTCACTGTATCTTTGTCATTTATAGAAATTTCAACTTATTTAGTAATTTTTTTTGTACAACATGAGTATTGCAAAATTGAGTAAAAATATATCTAAACATTCATGGTCTTTAAGAAACGTACTTCTCCAGGAGCGATTCAGATGAAGAAGCTTGTGCGGTTGAGAGAGGAGAAAGTTTTTTGCCGCATGCATTGCTGAATTTGAAAGGATTGCTGAATGAATGCTTCTTCAACATGCTTTTCACCAGGATCTGAAACACAAGTAAAATTATTATCATTAATTTTTTTAATCTTTTATTGCTCAAGATGATCCAAGAATCATTCAATAATATGAAAAAGTTTTCTTTTGAAGAGAAAGACCTCGTGTATCTTTAGGGAGTACAATGACGAAATTTGGCGTGGTTGTAGTTGCATGGTATAATTGAAGATTGTGATGAAATCAGGATCATAATAAAATTTTTATTCGGTAACAATTGTAGAGCTCGAGACACAAAATTAAAAAATATTTTATAAAATATTTAAATAAAAAATACATTTTAAGGGAAATAATAATATTAGCCATGAGAGAAATCCCACATGACCGGCAAAATCAAAAGTCAAATTTAAAAAATATTGAATTGCTCCCAACAGACAGTTAGGAGCATGGGAAGAGATTGGTTGGCGATGGGATATGGTTGGCGATTTATTAAAAGATAAAAAAGCCAAAAACTAAACCAATCCCCGTAATCAATGTTGAATTTAAAATAATTTGGCTATCGCTAATCGCCAAAAATAATCGTGAGAATTAATAACTGAAACATATTTTTGGTAAAAGAAATAAAGAATGAAGAGTTACAAATAGATTTTGTTTTCGATTTTGTCGCGACAGTGTTTTAATGGGTTTTACATTAGTATTGAATTAAAAAATTAGCCGTTTCATAGATTGTTAAGAAGAGAACAAAATACTTATATTAGCTTATTATAAAATGTAAGGAAAATTAAATAATTGGTTTAAATTAATTAAAATTAGATTAGGAATGATTAAAAATAAATAAATGTATGAAATTAAAGAAATTTTAAAAGCTAGAAATTATGTAATTCCTTTTGTGGCATCACAAGGAGTTATAGACAAACAATTTTTATTAAAGCCACATAATTAGTTATCAACTCTTGAAGAAAAGTCATATATTTAATTTCATTTCTCAAGAACTATTCGACCGATTGCATTCAGTATTTGTGTTTGGCAATAAAAAACTACATTCTTAAAAATTAAATAATTCTTAAAATTCAGAAATGTTTCGACCACTACTAAATACAATAATAAAAAAATACCTTTTAAAACTTTTTTTTTTTTTTTTTTTGCAATTACCTTCTATAAACGCATTTTCTCAGTGTGTGAAATTTTTTTTTTTTTTTTTTGTTGATTCGTTTAGAAAAGCTTTCGAGATATGACAAAATACGGAGAAAAAAAGTCAAATTAGCATTAAGAATTACTGACCAAAGCATGGGGAGTACAATTTTGCGGGTCAAGAATTCGAATCTATTGAAAAAGAGGCGCGTTTAAGCAGAACAATTACATTTTTGTCATTGATTTCGTAGCTTCAAATATCCTATGTATTGTTTAATTGGTATATTTGAGTTAAACGTCGTGAACTAATAAGATAAGGGTTTTTTTATCCGTAAATTTGTTTATATAATCAGTGGGATAAGCATATTAATGAGACCCTAACCTGTCTTTACACTATCAAATAGGGTACAACACCGATTAGAATAGTAATGGAATTGCTTTTTAAGTCATTATAATCGTAACTAGGAGTATTATTAATGTACAGTTAGCTTTTAGGAAAACAAGTAATCGGCACTACAAGTCATTCATTACTTGTCCTCATTAGGCCCAAATTGTATATTCACACAATTGTATATTGAACACAGAGTATTGTTTTATGAAATGATATATCCTTTCACGTGATATATGAAAAATGGATTTTAAAACCAGAGTGGCCTGAACGCAAATGAATGAATCAGCAAATCAATAATATGAGTAAATTAGCGAACCGATGAATAAGCCATTTTATAAATTTTTAAAAGAGTTGGTTCATTCCTTCAATGATTTTATAATTAAATGATGGTACCGCTAATTTTTTGCCCATTTGTCGATTCTCTATTCTATCGTTTCATTTCATTTATTTATCGAATCGTGAGCCAATCAATTCATTGATACATTATTTATTGTGCACATTTTTTTAAACTAGGACAGGACTAATATTGTTTTTCCTGCACCTCCTAATTGAAGATATCTGTTGCATAACCAATTCATAGAATTAGTGCTGAACATTCGATTCATTGAACAATTAGTTCAGATAGCATGATTACTTCAAATACTTTAAATTTCTTTAGTTAAAATTATATTTTTCCACCTCATTATAAATATATACTTCCAATGCAATCCCCTTTCAATTGTTTCTACAAATACTTCAGATTGAAACATTTACATGCATGTGCAGAAGAAAACAGGAGGGAAAAAACTCCCGAGTATAGCGGTTATTTCAAAAGAAGGTGATTACAATAATAAGTACTGTGTAAAGTAATGATTAATGCTTGTGAATTAAAAGATATTATTAATATTTGTCTTACCAAAGTTCCTAGTTTAGGAATACACTGAATAGACTTATGAATATCTTCTTGAGTGATTTCAATCTGTCGGCAGTTTTCTTCTTCATTGGGCAGGAGACTTAAACCATTTTGTGTTACCCATTTATGCTCCTGAAGTTAAAAAATAAACATAGTTGTAATCCAGTGTACAGGGGGGGATAAAATGATGGAAAACTTCTATACTATTCATGAGAATATTTCATGAGATTATTTTCGTATTTCTCAAGAAATACTCAGACTTATTTTATAACGTCAGAGGTATTTACATCATGTGATTTCTCATACTTATCAATGAGGTTTAAAGCTTTTAGAGGTTTGAGGGACTGACAATAAATTACAGACAGACACACTTTATAAACACTTTCTGCCAAAAATTATAACAAAGACTTGTAACAATTATTTTGGTTATTATGTGTAAAAATTGCACACAATTTAGTAAACCTAGCTTTCATATTTATAGAGATATGGACATTTTTATTAAAAACTAATTTCTTTGTCTTACATTCTTTTGCCACAACTTTAAAAATATTCTAACAAGCAAATTTGACTAAAATAAAAATGAAACAAAATTTTTAGATTATTTTAAAATTAATTATAAATTTTTTTCTTTAATATTTGAGAAAAATTCGTTCCAAATATGTAATTAAGATATAAGTAATTAAAGTAGCTTATACTGCTCATGCGCGGAAAGAAATTAACTTATTTTATTATTTCGTAATGAATCGTATTTGGCAACTAAAGAAAAAGTCCGATTTCAATATCTAGAAAATTTAAAAAGTTCCAAACAATTTTCTCAGTTGTTTTTTCACTTTTTAAAAGAAATTCAAAATGATAAGGGGTTTTCTATATATTTCATTTTTTACTATTAAACAAGATTCATTAAAAATGACTCCGGCATTCTTGGGGATCAGCCCCTATAAAAGTATTTTTTTTCGCCAATTTTCTTTCCTTATTAAATCACATTTTGATGTATGAACATTTATTGTAAGGTATTATCATTTGTTATTAAATTTTATCTTATGATACAAAATGATATTGGTAAAAAAATCTTATCATTTTAATCTTTCTTTTAAAAAGTACGAAAAATATTTTGAGAATTGTTTGTAACTTTTTAAATTTTTAAATTGAACTTTTTTCATTAGTTGCCAAATATGATTCACTACAAAATAAAGAAAAACATTTTTCAAATTGCAAAGCAAAATTTTTTGATTTATTTAAATTGCTCTAAAACATTTATTTAATTTTATTGAACATTTTTAAAATTAGAGCGAAAAATTGTAAGAAAAAAAAATTGTTTTTATTAAAAAAATGTCCATGAATCTTTAAGGTCGTTAAGCTCACGAAATTTAGTGTAATTATTGCCGTATAATAAACAAAATAACTGTGAGAAATTACAAATCTATTACTACATTTTTTTTTTTTTGTTTTTGCATAAGGTGTTCAAAAACATTATTTTCCGTTGGTAATTTATGGTCAGTCCCTCATACCTCTAAAACCTTCATGAGAAATCGAATGATATAAGCACTTCTGAAGTTACAGAATATTTCATTAAGTATTTCTGGAAAAAAAATGTACTTGCATAGAAGTTTTTCCTTTTTTGTAAAATTTATTTTCATTTAATAACACTGGTTATAAATAGAGAAATTACAATGTGTTTTTGAATTAATTCTCTGTAACTATTCCAAATCATAGAGCTGAGCAGCATTCGATTTAATTTTATATTTTTTACAACAAAAAATTCAGAAATGTTTTTTGATCATTATATATCACAGAAAAAGGCAATGATCCAATAACTTATTTTTGCATGCGAAACTATGAGAAACTATCTGTTTTCTATCTGTTCAAACTATTACAATTATAAAAATTTAGAGCTAATACCCTATAAGAAAAATCTGATTATCGAAGGTACTTAGCCTGATTTCGTAACTCAATTTTTTGTACTAATCACTGAAGTGTCTGTTTAGAGTTTTTGTAATAGGTCCAGATTTGGAGAGTTTGTAATTTTTTTTGCTAATTTAAAATTAATAGTTTATGTTCCTTTTGCCAAGGTCCAGTTTATTATGATTTTGTGAAAACATAGTGCACTATTTACGTTCTAACAAATTGAAACAAGACTTGTAATTTATCGCATGTACTATTGTATCATAGCAGCAACTACCATCATACGAAAGTAAAAATTTATTTATTTTAATCTTGCTTTAAACTTAATTTTTTACTTCGGTGACGATCGCAATAGAAACATAGATACAATAATAGCATTTGGAATCAGTTAATGATGTCATAGACTCCGTTTATCAAAGACGTCAAGGATTCAATTTGGGAAGGGTTCGTTTTTAAAATGAACAAGATTGTGAAGGGTTCGTTAATCAGTAATCCCAAATATCTCTTTAACAGATCTATGAATTAACTCGCACGTTTCAAGAGTATCTCTCAAGTCCTTGAGGTTTCAGGAGTATCTCTTAAGTCCTTGAGTTTTGAATTTAGCATTTAAATCATTAGATTAAAAGTCATTTACTTTTTTTTCTTCTGTTCGTGCTGTGAAATGTTCTCCTAAACAAATTAAGGTGGAATTTAAGTTTGTTCTATTGATTAGCTAAGTTTCATCATCACGTAAAGGAGTAATAAATTATTTTTGTTCCTTATCATTATATCTACATATAATGAATCTACACATAATAAAATCTACGAATAATTAATATACAAATATTGCAAGTACTTAATTTTACCATAATGAAATTCTTGCAAGTTACTTCTAACTAGTACGTGCAAATCTTGCTTACTAAGTGCCGATGAAAATGTGTGGAAAAATACTAATTTCATAGCTGAAAAAAAAAGACTTCCTCACCTTTATTCCTTTCAATTTTATCCTTTGTTTAGGGTCTTTTTCAAGCATCTGACTTAGTAGGTCTTTCAGACTGTCACTTACATTGTATCTGTGAAATGAAATTATACATTATAAATACTTGACCCTGATATTAAAAAAAAGAAATAAAAATGGTTTAAAAAGTTCTTTTTTTACGTCTCCTTCATGACTTTACGATTACTTTTCGTAAATTTCTTCACATTTTTTAAAATTTTCTTTTAAAAATTAAAATATACTAAAAATGATCTAAAATATAAAACTTTAGAAATTTAATTTGATTTGGATTTATTTTAAAATTTGCGAAAAATTTTAATTCAATGCAAAAAAACTAATGCAAAATGTTTTTATTTATTTCTATGACCACAACCATTTCCTAACAACTGGAAGACTAAAACTTTAACTGCATCTTTACCTGATAACAATAAAAGGTTCGTTTTCTAATCGCTACAATTAGAATTTGGTAAATGAAGGTCAAAGGAATTTATCACTGATCAAAATTTTTAATTGTTATAATGCCCAAACAATATAAGTTTCATTCGTTTCTGTGAAGATCGCGATAAAAATGACAGGTCTGTCGACTCAATGTTATCTTATGTTCGTATTTATGATCTCAACCACTATAATGATGTCATTCCTTAACAGTTTTCTTATTAATTAAATTGAAGCTTAGTTTAAGAATTACTTATTTGAAAAAAAAAAGTAATCAGTAAAATTCTTGTTTTTTCTGAGGATGATCCATATATTTTAAACTTTTTCTAAAGTCATAAAGTATGCTATTTGTGATAAAAGGCAACGTTAGTTGAAAGCTTACTAATTAGTTCATCAAGGTGTGCAAACCTAGTTTCTTTACCCTTTTGCCATACAAAGCCATAGTTGTTCTAACAAATATGATAAAACCAGGTAGACGAGAATCAATGAATTTTCGGAAGACCAGTTTTACATCATTTTGTGAATTAAATCTAATTTTCTTATTATAAAGTTGTACCAATTTAGAAAGAAGTGATATTCTGTGAAGGCTTAGTCTATCCCAGAACAAAATTCTTAATGATACCACTAAAGGAATTTGATGATCTATTTTAGTTTTAATGAAATTCTGGATGATCCAACTTGTGTTAATGGTCACTATCATTTAGCAATGTCCACCTAACTTCCATCCTTTAAAAATGGGAAGTGTTACTATGATGGTGAAACACCAAGTAATGCTTGATTTTTTGATGGACGTACGATAATATTTTGATGCAAGATGTTGTTTCACCATTATGATGGTCAAGCAACAAATAATTTTTATCACTGTTAGACAAACAACGATCATATAATGTTATGAAAAATGTGTTGCCCCTATTATGATGGACGGCTAACATGTTATGTTTTTTTTATTGTTGTACCAGCAAAAACCATCAAAATATGGTAGAAGATGTTGTATGGTTATTTATGGTCAACTTAAAAGTTGTGATCATTAAAATTGAACAAACAACCATTATCTTGAATCAATATACACTAGAGCAGTGATGGAGAAACTACGGCCCACGGGCCAAGTCCGGCCCGCGGAAAGGTTTAATCCGGCCCGTTTAAGAGTGCCGTCGTGAGAATGTTTGAACGCGTTCTTACTTCGTAATGTGACGACCCGCATAAAAACTACCTGCGGCGATATTCATAACACAATAGTATTCTGGACAAATCCATCCGACCTAAACAGATGACTCATCTTCGCTCGAAACTTCCAGACACTCTCGCATTTTCGATTCATTGTTCTGTTTTCTCGAAAGAACCGGAAAAATCCAGTTCCCGAACAATCCTTGCAGGTAGGTATAAATACAAGCGAGGCCGCCCGAAGATCAGTTAGTTAGCGACTTAGTCAGTCATCTGCAACGACCCGCTGTGACTCGAGTAATTGTTTGTGTAATCCCCGAAACTCCCATTGACTCAATAGTCCGTGGGCCGAAGACTCAAAAGCAGTTCTAAACTGATTTTCGTTCCTACACTCGAGTGGCAATTTTAATCTTCCAAAATGGAACTCAATCTGGCCTGGAAAATATAAATTCACGAAGTTCTCCAAAATATAATAGGCCATTAATTGACAGTTATCAAAATATTGAAGAACTATTTTAATTTCATGAATACAGAATTTTGCCCATGAATATCCAAAGAGGAGGGTACTGTGACGTCACATGAAAATGAATTGACCAATCACAACCAAAAAGCTTCGCGATTTGCGTCTGCTCTAGTTCTTGTTTCCTTTGCTTCAAACTGCTTTACAATTTTTGTATAAACGTTATAAAAGTTTAATAAAATTATAATTTCATTTTAAGAGGACCCGCGCAAGAGCATTAGTTAGCAGTAAGCTTTCGTCAATTGCGTTTCTGTGTGTTGTTCTCCGTAGTAGGTAACGTCTAAAATGGATGTTAAAAAAAGAAAAGTGGATTCAGAATGTCGAGTTTTAAAGAAGAATGGACGTGGAAATAGTTCTTTACTTTATTTAAAGAAAAACCCGTGTGCTTACTTTGCAATACAACTGTTGCAGTTTTAAAAGAATATAACACTCAACGCCATTTCAAGAGCAAACATGAAAACCACTCCTACTCATCGTTAAGTGAAGAGGTGAAAAAAATTAAATCGAAAGATTTAATAAAAAATTTATCAAGTCAACAACAATTCTTTCAGAGAGCTAATCATTCTCAAAGATGCGCTACGAAAGCCAGTTATGTGTTGGCTTATAATATTGCTAAATCTAATAAAGCATTTTCAGATGGTGAATTTATAAAGCAGTGCATGATAGATGTGTGCGATATTATGTGCCCTGAAAAGAAAAATGATTTTCAGTCACTGTCTCTCTCAAGAAGAACAATCACCGAGAGAATTGAAAATATTGATAAAAATCTAATTTCACAACTGACTACAAAAACTCAAAAATTTATTTTTTATTCAATTACCATGGATGAAAGTACAGATATCAGTGATACTGCACAGTTACTCATATTTGTAAGAGGAATCAACACCCACTTTGAAATTAGAGAAGAATTTGCAGGGCTGCAGTCAATGAAAGGAACAACGACTGGTGCCGATATATTTTCTGAATTTGAAAATTGCATCGATAAACTGCGTTTACCTATTGATAAGTTATGTAATGTAACTACAGATGGTGCTCCTAATATGGTTGGAATCAATCAAGGATTTGTTGGGAAATTTAATTCTAAGTATTTGGAAAATGATGTTGTTTTTTTGCATTGCCTTATACATCAGGATGCTCTCTGTAAATCGGCTGAAATATTGACCATATACTTAATATTGTTGTAAAACTAGTAAATATGATTCGTTCCAGAGGATTATTACATCGCCAGTTTCAACAGTTTTTGGAGTCCGTACATGCTGAGCATTCCGATATCCTGTATTATTCAAAAGTTCGTTGGTTAAGTGCTAGAAAAGTATTTGAAAGAATTTGGGATTTAAAAGACGATATTGTGAATTTTCTTCTTGATAAAGACATTTATAATCAATTTGACGTCTCAGAAAACGAAACGTGGCTTTCTGATTTCGCTTTTTTCACAGACCTCCTCGTACACATGAATATACTTAATCTCAAATTGCAAGGGAAAAATCAGTTTCTTCACGATATTTGGCAATGTCTGAAAAGTTTCAAATTACAGTTATTATTATTTGCGAATCAGATCTCTAAATCTGATTTTTCTCGTTTTCCAAGAATATAATCTTTAAAATTCACTATATCAAACAATAAGATTAAAAAAAACGAAATTAATTTGAGAAAACTATCTTCAGAATTTGAAAGGAGATTTCAGGACTTTAGAAAAATGGAACCAGAGTTTAGTATTTTTGCGACCCCATTCAATGTTAATTACGAAGAAGTTGATGCAAAATTTCAACTTGAGTTAATAGAACTGAACTGTAATACTCTCCTGAAACAAACTTTTCATACAGAAACATTACTAGAATTTTATAAAAATTTAAGTCCAGATAATTTCCCAAATCTAATTACTCATGCAATGAAGATAATGACAATGTTTGGCTCATCTTATATATGCGAACAAATCTTTTCAACAATGAAGCTTAGGAAAACTTCTTTAAGAAACAGAATTACAGATGAGCACCTTTCATCAGTTCTAAGAATTTCTGCTTCGCAAATGGAACCGGACTATGATGAAATTTTGAAGAAACAGTCTCAATTTCATTTTTCTCATGCATCATCAACCAGTAATGACACCAGAAAATAAAGTGATAATACTTCACATCAAGAACTACACTAAATTCATTTTATATTTTGTGCTTATAATTTTCTTACCTTTTGCTTTTTTACTATTAAAATAATAAGTGTATGTAATAATATATGTATATGTTTATAGAACACATAAATTTTTTAACGATTAATCATTATTCTTTGGCCCGCTACGATCGTCTAGTTATTACAAATGGCCCGTCTTAAAAAAAGTTTCCCCACCACTGCACTAGAGCCTAACACACTATTAATATTTCCTTAAAGAATTCATACTTCATAATAGTGCGAATTTCAAACTGTTTCCTTTTCAATAAAGTTAATTTTTTTAAAAAAGTTTTCTATGCATAATTAGAGCTTAGGATGATTTCTTGAAGTAGTTAAAGTATGGAACTTTTCAAAAAAATAAATATTAAACCAATGTAAATAATAAGCTGGTAAAACTGATTTATTCCTTTCCATCCTTAAAGTTCTACAATACATAGATATCAGTTTAAGAGGACAAAATATAGTTAAAGTCGTGACATTTTCAAAATTGAAAATCCGATCGATTACAGGAGGACGAATTAAATTTCGATGTATGTTTCACAAATCATGCACTTAACTTACATATATTTTGACTTACACAATCTCTCTCTCTCTTTTATTATTTTTTTTTTTAGGAAAAAAAACTAAAAGAAAATTAAATGTGAAGCTTCAGGATTATTTTAAGCTTAAAACGAAAAAAACGATGACATTCTTGGAACTCTAAATAAAATAAAATTAAGAGTTGTACACAATTTAATACGAAAATTAATATTATTTTGAAGAAAAATAAAAAACAAAAAAAGACGTTTCAAAAATGAAAAAAAAAAAAAAAGTGGCGCGCCTTTTGAAAATTGTGCTGACTCAATCGAACAGTTGAAAGATACTTCAAACTTTCTTTTAGTAAACCATTTTTGTTCTACTTTGTGCTTATTAGGAAAATCAAATTTTTGCAAGTACGTACTTGTCAGGAAAATGTACTGGTGAAGACTTAATCTTGGTGTAAAGGGCCAAGATGTTTATGTCTTGAAAAGGAACATCTCCATAAACAAGGCAATATAAACTTATTCCCATCTGCCAAATGTCCAGAGCCTGAAAGTGGTACAATGAAATTTCAAGTCTTAGGAAAAAGTATTTTTATTCTTAATACACACATTTATCTGTAATATATTTTATAACCGTCGTTGAACAGCCAACCCAATTTTGGGTATACTACTAATACGACTCCGTAATTTTGTTACCCAATCCAGAAGACAGGAAAAGTATTGGAATAAATTTGCCTTCGTTGTGGAATTTTAGATGAAAGTAACCCCCATTTGCGTTATACGGAGAAGAGAACCACGAAACCCTCCCACGGTTAGCCAGGTGGCAAGGGGTACTCTAACCTATGTTCCGTCTACCACTGAGGATATTTTACGTTAGTAGTGCGAGCGGAGCGAGCTGGGTGCGGAATTCGTATCGACGAACCATTGCTGGAATTCGAAACCGGTTCCCCTCATTGGAATGCGAAAGCGCTATCCCCTAAACCACCACGGCACTATCTGTAATACAAGGGTATTTTATACTAATGTATTACATAATATGTCCTAGTTTTTTTTAAAAAATGTGTCCCAAAATAAAACAAAATTTAAATTTTGAGCCATTTGAGTAGTAAAATGTTGCGAATTTAGACACCTTTCAAAATAATATTAATTAATTAGCACATTAAAGTGGACCACCTTGAACTATTAAGATTGAGTGCGAGAACGCGATTATCCAATCTTTAGATGAAAGTTAATCAGGGTGTTCTGTTTATTTATTTATTTCTGCGCACTGTACTACTTACTACTGTGTACTTAACAGCTCGAAGGTAAATTATCATATTTGCTAATTAATGAAGGCAGACAATATTTTAAGTTATGAAATTAGACAAAAACTTTTTTTTTTTTTTGAATAAATATCACTTTCAGACAGATTAAAATTTTCGATATTTAAAATAATTGTGAGCAAACATGTATTCAAATTTGCTTAATAGCAAAAGTAAAAAAAAAAAAGTAAAATTAGTACTAAATAGTAAATATTTTCAATCGTTCAGCAACTGAATTATTAGTACCACATTTTTCTAATTTTTGATTCATTTGTTATAAAAAGGATGTGCTTATTCAAACAAAACAAGTTTCTGTCTGATTTCTTAATTTTAAATATTGTAAACAGTAATGAATTAGCACATTTCAGACCTATCCCTAGAACCATTAAAAGTATATATGTAATCTTAGTATGTATGTAAGTATATATGTAATATGTATATATGTAATCCTAGTATATATGTAAAAATCTCATTATTGAAACAGTTTTAATTTGCTTATTGTAAAACTAGTACTCACTGAGAAAAATATTCTATATACTATGCAAATTACCAGCGAAATCAACTGTTCTTTTAGGTCATTAGATTGGCAACAGTATTAGATTCTGCCGTAGAAACTACGTTTGATGGAGAAGAATACAGCTATGATGCTAAAAAAACAAACGCAGTGATAATAACAGTGGGTTCATTCCTTATTTTCTCAACGAGATATATTTAATGCTGATGACTCTAGTGTGGTTTTATGCTTACTATTAATCTAAAATTAATTTTCATTTAACGGTTTAAAACTTCGGCAGTATATTTTATGCAATAAACAACTGTTTTTGATCTTCAGCTTTTGGCATTACTTAGAATCTGCACAGAAACAACACAAAAACGAACAACCAGCGTTACTACAGGGAAAATTCCTAAACGATAATACTCTTGAGTTTCATTAAATAAAATGTACAAAATTGTCAACGACTCTTTGCATATTTACTGTATTCAGTATCATAAATAACTACAAAATTTTACTAACCTTCCCACTGTATACTTCTCTTGTACCTGAAAGTTAAACAATTTTAGATCAATGTCAGCCACTTTTTAAAAAAAAAAATCATTTCGACGAGTGAACAATGGTATTAATTACCTTTTAATACTTCAGGGGCAACAAATGCAGGTGTTCCAGCCGTGTCAGATAGAAAAGCATCTACACCTTCAAACTGATTACAAACTCCAAAATCAGATATCTAAATTTAAGAAAGTGGAAATATCGGAATATATTCGATATAAATGAGACTACGCTACGTGTTGCCAGGCGTCACATCAAAACATGATTAAATAAATGCAAGAAAAACGACTCTGAATCATAAACGCACAGTACACAATAGGGAATTCACGTTAAGCATAATTTAATGCCTGCCACAAGACTCTGCCTTTGGACTGGATAACCCCCTAGATTCAGTCACAATGTCTGTCCATACATTTCTATCCATACATTTTCTAAGAGATGCATAGTTCGTCTATGGAAAGAACTCCCCCCTCACAAAGTCTGAGACCGTCTGCAGATATGGAAACAAGAATAGCGCATTTCAGGGTGGGTAGCTTCTCTTCATTCTAGGACTAACACAATAGACTGAAGAAAAATATTCACTTTCTCTCACCGACCCGAGCAAAAACCTGTCCTGAACAGTAACTTCACATCCCTACTTGAAATAGTTATACCTCGTTACCATAGTCAACGCCACGAGTCCAGACGAATGGCTAGGGGAGTTCTTACTTCAGACAAAGTATAATAGGGTGAGTGTTTATAAAAACCAGGCACATATTCTTTTAGCTCTATTAAATTAGGCTATAGTAAAAATGTTGAAAAATAAAGACTCAGCACGAATGTTCTTCTTTACCCTAAAGATGTTAGCTGACCAATATGCAACGAATGATAAACAAGGATGTTAAATAAACATTCTTGTCAGTGGTAACCTCAGTGTATGGAGCACAATTCACAGTAAGAAAAACCTCAAAAGTATGAGATTAAAGTATTCAGCTCGAAACTTGCCTCGAACAGATCCGTTGTTTGTCCGCTGACTTTAGACTGTTTTTTTTAAAGATAATTTAATGATATTTAAATTTTCGATAACTAATAAATGGCAAAATATAATGGTTTTTCAACTTATTTTAATGCAGAAAGTATTTTATTTTAAATTTGTTTCTAAAATCACATTAAGCATATGCTATGATAAGCGTTTAAGTTGTTTAACGTTAATCGAACATAAATATGTTTTGATAATGCTATATTTTTCATGAGCAGATCTAGGGCTTAACGCAATATTACGGTAAACCACTTTTTCATATTTTTCAGCAGATCATTTATCATGTTCAAATTTTAAGAAAAACAATACACGTTTTCCATGCAAGCAATAAGATTTTTATTTCCAAATGCTGAAATTAAGCTCACTTGTAAGGTACATGATGGGAAATAATACTAAAGAACTGTTTGATATGAAACTACCATTGACTTTTCATAAAAAAATATTTTTATCGCGTATTTATTTTGAAAAATTTAATGAACTATTTTGTATAACGTTAAGTAGAAACTACAGAATAACAATTGCAGTCATATTGTATTGTGCCAGGGTATTCGGAAAAATCAGAACTTTCTGATCAGTCTATTATTTTTTACATAAATTGACATCAAAATTTTTTTGTTAATAAATATTTTTATTTCATATTTTTTTAACCGTCGTTGAAAAGCTGACCCAATGTTTGAGTTTAGGACTACTTATACTACTTAGCCTTATAATTTTGAACATTATCCAGAAGACAAGAAATCAAGTAAAGAAATTCGCCTTCGTGGAACACTTTTTGATGGAACAAACCGACATTTGCGTTACATTGAGAGGAAATCTACGAGAACCGCCCACGGTTTGCCTGACGACAAGAAGACTCTCACCCATGGTCAGTCTAGCTCTGAGGATTTTTCACGTCATTACTGTAGTCGGTGCAAGCCGTATGCAGAATTCGTATCGACCAGCCATCATCGGGATTCGATCCCGGTTCACCTGACTGGAAGGCGAACGCTCTATCCCCTGAGCCATCGCGACTCTGGCAAAAAATTAATAATTATTTGAGAGCCACAGTGGATGGGGCATAAAAAAAACTCACTTTCATATGAGGTGGATCAGCATCTTATCTCAGAGGTGGCTTATTGATACGAATTCTTTTCCCGGTTCATACTGATCACAGTGCTGCAGCAAAATATCCTTTGTGGCAGACGGATGAGTTGGAATCTCCTTGTCGTCGGGCAAACCGCGGAAAGTCTTCGCAATTTTTCTCTCCATGTAACTCAATTGCAGACTAGTTCCGTCAAAAGGCCTTTCAAGAAGACTAGTTTTTCAAAATCTTGATCTAGGAGTTCCTTTGTCTTCTGATTTGGTTTCAATATTACAAGACCACGTAGTCAAGCATCGATAATCGTTATCTCAGAATTGAGTAAGTTGTTTAACACTGGTTATAAAGTAAAATGATTATGTTGACTATAAGTAACAAAATATACCAACTATTAATGGAAAAATATATTAAAAAATTTTCATCTTTGTCTTGTTTTGTCTATTACAAAAAGAAGAAGAAAAAAATATCACGTTAAATCTTTGGAAGAATATATATATATATATATATGTATATATGTATATATATATACACTACTACTATCACTATAGTGAACATGGTTTATAGTGAACTCCCGGATATAGTGAACGAAATGTTCGGTCTCGTGCCTTGCTATACACGAATAATGTTATTTTTTGTGGATATAGTGAACCAAACAAGTGAGAAAGTTGACTATAATGAACTTTTTTTTGCCTTCGACTGATTTGTTTGGTAATAATTTTTAAATTTCTACTTCAAAATAAATACCTATACCGACTTTTAAAACCATCTATTGATGTAGCGATAAGCATTTTTTCTTGTTTTGCTTCTTTTATCTCACTTTCCCATCCCTAAACACACCAAGCAGATGTTTCCAACTCAGGCAGATGATGCACCTGTAAAGTGGGATCAATATGCATTTTCTATCAGAGGGAATGAGTAATTATTCATTATTGGTCAACGGGTTGGACACTAATATGTGTTGATAAGGTCTCCTTTCAACTCCTTTTTGCTCTCAGTCCAGTTAAAAAAAGCCTGCAAACAAGTGTCTCAAATTTAACTGTAGCAGGCAGTAAACGTAAAACGTTCTCCATTGATGATAAAATGGAAATAATCAGAAAAATTGAAAATGGATGCAATCAAGCCGATATTTGCAGGGAATATAAACTATCAAAATATGCAGTTTGTAACATGTGGAAAAATAGGCAATTAATAATTTCTGCTCAAGAAAAAAATTTAGATGGCAGAAAAGAGTTGAGAAAAGCAGATCACAAGGATGTTGAAGAAGCTTTACTGAAGTGGTCCACCAATCGAAAAAGCCGCAATCTTCCAGTATCTGAACAAATGTCCATGAATTTGCTAAGTGATTTTATGAGACAATTTTTTTGTGCTCGAATGGCAGGTTAGACAGGTTTAAAAACTGAATAACAGAAATTCAGGAAAAATTATCTGAGAGTCGGGAAGTGTATCCATATCTGATGTTGAGGATTGCTCATCAGCCAAAGATTAAAAAAAAAAAAATTTTCGTACGAAAGACGAAGAGTAATGAAAAATAACCAATTCTTTTGCTACTACATAATATTTTTTAGTCATTTATTTGAATAATATGTAATAAAAGGGAGGAGTTTGGGAACCATTAGTTAAATTGGCTGCGTAACGGATATAGTGAACTCCCGGTTATGTGACCAGAAATTTCGATCCCTTGAAGGTTAACTATAACGGGGTTTCACAGTATATATATATATATATATATATATATATATATATATATATTTGCAGACTTGGTCTATTATATCTAGAATTACTGGACCGATTTTAATGAAATTTGATATGTATATACATTGATACAATACAAAACAAATAATCATTCAACAATTGTAATACACACGCATAACTGTGCACAACACTCATTGGAGTCAGAAGGTATGGAACTACTGTAGCAAAGTGAACAAAAAAATGGGTTAATAGAGGGTATGGTCCCCTTTTACAGGTATACAGGCCTTGCAGCGTGATTTCATACTTGAAATAAGGCAGTTTATCATTTCATGTGGCAATGGACATGAATTGTCCTGTGGCAATTTCATACCTTCCGACTCCAATGAGTGTTACGTGCAGTTATGCGGGTGTATTACATTTGATGAATGGTTATTTGTTTTGTATTGTATCAATGAATCATATCAAATTTCATTAAAATCGGTGCAGTAGTTTTAGAGATAATTGACCAAGTCAGCAAATTCTCTTAATTTCTTACTCCTGCTTAATGTTTGATATATATATATATATATATATATATATATATATATATATATATATATATATATATATATATATATATATATATATATATATATATATATATATATATATATATATATATATATATAATCAAACATAAACATTTATTTAACTAAATGAAAGATAACGTGAAAAGAAATATACAAACCAATATTTTGTCATCGTCACTCAGCAATAAATTGGACGGTTTTATATCTCTGTGAACTATTTTTTGAAAATGAACTGAAATCGGAAAAGAAATGTTAAAATATATAAAATAAATATTGCAAGAATACTTCAATAAAACTTATTACGAGCTGTCATTTAAATGATGCTTATTTAAAATTTCGATAGCTAAGAAATGTAATCTTACTTTTTATAATTTTTCTGAAGAGTTTAAATTATTTTAAATCGTATATTTATTTAATACATCGCATTCAAAAAATATTAATACTAATAGATCTCTTCTCTGAAAATAATAATTTTCAAAACAAAAGGCTCTTCAAAGTAATTCAGATAATACTTTTAAATTAAATTGTCACTTAATGTTTTTAAACTGCATGTGTAGGAAGTTTTTTTTTTATTTCTGAAAAAAAAGTTCCATAGTTTTTACCCTTTTTATATTCAATCATAAATATTAGATATCTTATCTTATTAATCTTAGATACCAAGATAAATATTAGATATAAATATCAGCATACCGTTAATTCTATTTTTCGTTTACAGAAAAAATTCCATTCGTTTTTAGAACAGCTCTTTAAAACGATTTTAATTCATTTAAAATATTTGTCATAAAAGTATGTTTAATATCTGTGTTACTTTTTTATTATTGGTAGAGTTACAGCAGAGTTAAAACTTTTTTTTATTGTACCAAAAATTTAACTCCGCATATTAAAAAAAAAATTAGTACAGATTATCTCTAATGCAGTTTTATTGATACATGCAAATCTGATGTAACAAACAAAAACATCAAATCAAAGTTGATTCTCAATTTTTTCATGTATTGACACCAGAAATTTAATATAATATTCTCAAGAAAAAGTCCTATTATTATAATAAAATATATATTGGCGTTTAATGAATAAAATATCCTACCTTTTGTCAACAACAATTCAGCGAAATTCTTAAATGCAAACAAAAATTAAATTACGAGCTGGTGAAACTGTTATTTAACAAGCAAAGTTAGTACAAGATTTATTGATTACTCAATGACTTTAAAAATATGTGGAACGTTTAATGGTGCAAGAAAGGGATGCAGTTGTATTGTGTTAAACTGTAGATAAACAAGGAAAAAATTTTGGTAATATTAGGCTGATAAAATCTAAACTGATGCCACTTTATATATCTGCAAACTCGAAATTTTCGTTTTTTTTTTCGAAAAATAATTAATGACTTACGATACTCTATTCCCATAACGATGTCTCTAAAATATTGCCATGCCTTAATTTCAGGTAATGGATTGGCGGTAGGCACATTTATCACAGGTCTAGAAAACAAAAATTAAACTAGTTAATTTTTTTTTATCTAAAAATATATTTTACGTTATATGATTAGTAAAAAAAAAACTCACCCTTTTTGCACAAGTTCAAAAACTGCAAATAAAGAACGCATAATATAATAAATAAATGATTGACGCAACGGAAATCCATAAAATTTAATAAAGTACGGTCAATGAATAACGAATAAAAATCTATTTTATACAATTTATTTATTTAAACTTAAAATTAATGTCTATAATCATCCTCAAGTGGCATTAATCATATAAACCATGCTCGTAAAAAATAATTCGCCAGCACACCTTGACTTGATCGCTAAAAATTCCTTTGATGAAGCTGTTTTTTTTTTTTGGGCGGGGGTGGCAACAGATCTGTGCCAAAGCGGGTAGAGCTTACGATTCTAAAGTTAGTTTCTGCAAAAGTTCATTTATTGATTCGATTGTGTGTGGTTTTGCAGTGCAACAAGAAGGCGCCACTAGAAATTTTACTGAAGACTATTTAACTTGCCTTTCCGAGCAATGCTAATGTCCTCAAATATTGCTAATCATAGATTCTGATTCCAAAAAGCCAACGAAACTTAAATTTTGAGATCGTACCTAAAATTACGTGTCGCTTTTAGAAATAAATTTAATGGATGGATTAGCAGCTACTCAGATACTATCAGTTTATCGTTGCTTCCATAGTACGGTCTCTTTAAATGGTGAAAAACACGCCAATTCTTTTGTCACACCAGCAACTACATTTATAAACTGTCTGTATTTCTCTAATTAAAAGATACGGAGTTACTCAGTATGTCGTGTCACACAATCTATTGCAAAATCACTACGATCGGAGATTTCTCTACCCGTAAACAAGATAGAAAACGTTACAAACGGATCATAGATTATAGTCTATGGATGAGTGACTGAATGTAAACAATTACAAGCTTCCAAAGACCGGAAAAAGTTCAGAAAAATTCTGGTGTATTCCTCCGCTTATGTTACCTTTACAAAGCAAAGTGTGAACAGGCTTGATATTCTAGGAAGATTTATTATTGCGATTTGTGTAAAATTTACGCCTGTTCTCATTCATAAGAAGTTTTCTATAATTTATAAATTCTAAAATGTCATGAGCTTGAAATAAATTTGAGAAAATTAATATCACAACATAAGAGTAAGGTGTGGCTTGTGTTGAGTCTTATCCCTTAGCTAAATATCACCATCAATTATAAAATATCACCATTTGTTAATTTTTGGGTAGCATTATAGCATGGTTGTGGAGTTGTCCAAATTTGTTTTCAGATAAAATTAAACAGATTAAGCTTCAGTTACTTCATGTTTTCCAAACTTAGGCGTTGAAATAAATCGGAAGTAGTAACCCAGGAGTCTCGACGGATTATAACCTTTTACGCTACCTGTGTTTAGCTTTACTGTTATCCTTTCATAACGAATAATAGTAGTTGCTCAAAAACGTTTTTTTCTTCTTTGGAAGAGTATTAATTTCATTTTCTTAGAGAGAACGCTAAATCTGACAACATAAATTTGGTTTTGCTTAATAGGCTCTGTTTCGTTATACATTTACGGTACCTATTATATATGAATAAAAAAAAAATCTGTCATACCCATGTATAAGTTGTCTTCATCGGGATCGTCAAGTACCTGAAAAATAGAAGAAACGTAAAAATAATGAAAGAGTAAAAATATTATTACGGACTCTGTTAGAATGAATCAATAAATAAATATTGCTTTAAAATTATATTAGAACAATAAAGATATCTTCTGTTTTAGTTGAAAACAAAAAAATATCATATGAATTAGTACCTCGTAAAGCTTAACGACATTTGGATGGTTAAGCTTCTTTAAAATGGCTATTTCTCTGTAAATCTGCTCCAAAGGCCCAATTCTGGACTTATTTCCCCTTGTAGGAGGCATTCGACCTAAATTAGAATTTAAGTCAAAAATTATTAACATAACAAACGCATAATAACGATTTTTTTATACAAAGTTTAATATACAGTGCAAAAAAAATCTACCACCCAGAATAACTTTTGATCTAATGATCGTATTTTCGCGTTTTAGATTTCAATCTTAATGGTTCAAAGGTGTGACTCCAAATATGCTAACTAATTTGAGCAGACGACATTTAAAGTTACGAATTCATACACAAAACATACTTTCTCTGAATAGGCATACCCTTTTTTAACGAATTCTGATTTCTGACCCCCAAAGTCTAGGGGGTAACCTCAATCTGGGAAACATGGTCACCATAGTTTGGTGAGGACAGCTATCCAAAGTTTGGACCCTTTTATGCTAATTTTACTTTTTGCATATTTCACCATAGCACGAGATTCTCTTAACCGAATTGAAAAATTTGCGCACACAATAATAAGATTCATTTATCCAAAACTAATTCCTTGCAAAAAATAAACTTTAGTGTAAATATTTATTAGTTTTTATCATTCCATGTAATAAAAGTCGAAACCATTTTAATTGTGAGGTATAAAATTTTTTACATCATTTTAAAGTATTTACTTTAACACGGCAAAACACAAAATTTGAACGAAATCGGTTGAATAGTTCCTGAGAAATCAAATTTCAAAGAAGTCGAATATTTAAAATTCGAGTTTTCAGGAACTATTCAACCGAACTCGCTCAAATTTTAAATTTTGCAATGTAAAACTAAATAATTTCAACATTATATGAAACATTATATACCTTACAAATCAAAATTGTTTCGACTATTATTAAATAAAATAATAAAAACTAACAAATATGCACTAAAATTTATTTTTTGAAATGAATTAATTTTGAATTAACGAATCTTATTGTGTGCAAAATTTTGCAATTCACTTAAGAGAATCTCGAGATATATTGTGAAATACGCAAAGTAAAATAGTTTGCGTATTTTTGCGTAGGGACCAGAAAACCGAATCCGTTGAAAAAAAGGGTCAGCGAAATTACGTTCTTGTGCATGATTTCGTAACTTAAAATAACGTCTGTTTTAATTAATTAGCAAATTTGACGTCACTCTTTAAACCATTAAGATTGAATCCAAAAACGCGAAAATCCGATAATTAGATCAAAAGTTATTCAGGGTGGTCCGTTTTTTGGGGGGAGCCCTGTACACTGACCCCCCTCCCCCCGAAAAAATATTTTATCAAATTTTAGTCTACCGATCGGATTTTTAGTGCCTAAAACGAAATCTTAAATGACTTGAAAGTCTACTCCAAAAGATTTAATTATGTTAATTAAGCAGTGCTGGCGATATTTTAGGTTACTTAATCATACTCAAAGACATATTTTCCCTCTCTCTATTAAAAAAATGGAAAAAAATTTTTTTACTCACAAAATATGGTCAGCTGCCTCAATTTTTAAAATTAATGCTCCTAATACTCAGTAAGTTTGAGAGTTTAATTGTTAATGTTATTTCGGGCGCGTTTTGCTATATCTCTGGAATTATTAAAAACAATTTGCACTTAGTTACAAAACTGTTAAAATCATTTATTCAAAAATGATTTCAGTCTAAATATATATTAAGATTTTTTTTCATTATTAAATAATGATTGAATGATTAAAAAATTTCGAATTGTAGAGTGTTCACTTTATTATTTGAAAGGCAAAATCAATAACTTAAACTAAACAATTCTCGAGGACTAAAAGATTAAAAATACAACTTGTAGATTTGTGAAAAAGGTTTGAAGATTTGTGAATCAGAAAATATTCAACGGATTTCTCATTCAATTTTAAGATTTTGTGTTTTAAAATGGAATCACCCTACTGCATATAATTACACAGTCAGAACCTCAATGATCCACATGAATACTCTTTTACTTCATTTGCATTCCACAACCTCAACAAAGAACCACACAGATCAAGCTCAAGATGAATGGGAAAAGGCCCGAAAGAGGCCCCAGGTGCCCAGATATTTTATACGGTTTAAGTTTCAAAATGGAATAAACAATTTAATTTAATTAACACTAAACATACCAAAACTTAATCTATATCTATTTCTACCATAGCCGGTCAAATGACCGGACTTTTTGTTTCTTGATTGAATGTATGAAATATGGATGTTACGAAGGAAATAAACTAAAAAAACGTTATTATAATTAAACAAAATTGTATGTTGCCAATTTTCATATATTACAACCACAAAGAATACGAATTTTTAATTCATTGCTCAACGCATTTTTTACATATACAGGGTGTTCCATTGTGCATTTTCCGCAAAGATATTTCTTCTAATTATGATTATTTCTATAATTCTTATAATTATTCTTATAATGAATATTATTTCTTCTAAGAGCTTGTGCTGTCTTGATTGTTTCGAAATTTTTCTGAGTAAAAACTATAAATGAAGTAAAGCTCTCAAAATAAAATATAAGCTACTGACCAAAACATTTAGTTTTTGTCAATTTTTCTTACACAAAAATACCAACCCAAAATTTTAAGTGCTTTCGTGAAATATGAATACACAGTTATTCTGATTGAACTAACTGTGCAACTAATCGAATGCAATACGTTGAACACGCATTACATCGTAATTTCTGATCCGATAACCTTATAATGCAATAAATTGTTCTCCCGGTCAAATGACCGGTTGTGGTAGAAATAGGTATATGACAAGTATTATTCGAAACAAACAAAATATTAAAAAAAAAATAATAATTGATTATTAACTGTGTATAATTGTTAGAAAAAGTCAAGAAGTCAAATGTGTAAAAACGATAAGATGATAAACGTATTTTAGATGCTAAAGTTCTTAAACGGTCATTTGACCGGTTATGGTATGTTTAGTGTTAATTATTTTTTTAATTAAAAAATGAGATTTCCTATCCAAAATCAGATGATACTGTTTTGCAATAATATGAATAAAAGTCACCTAAATTTTTTTTATATTTCAGATTTACAATAAAACCTAATTCTTATTTGAAATACTATACTATAATACAAACACGTTAAAATTGAATAATAATTAAGTTTAAGGTAAATGGTGGACTTCATAAATTAAATTATATAATACTTTTAATTTTATTTATTCAATTTTCTAGAAGAATAGTTTAATTAGGCTACTTTTAAAACTTGTTTAAATGAAATGTTAATTTTTGTAAGGAGATTGTCATTTTTCTCTCTTTGAGCAAAAAAGAAGAAAAATAGGAAACAGGATAAATCAATAATAGAATAGGTAGAGCTTGTAGAGATATTTAAACATATGAGTTATATACATACATTTAGAATTGCATAAAAATATGCATTGTATATCTTTAAAATTCTTGATAATCAAAAAGTGAAACAGTTACACACATTGGGAGTGAGGAGATTTAAGTGGGGAAGGAAAAAAAAAACACCATTAATATCTAATGAATTACTCAGGAATAAGGCGGAGTGAAAAATAAGTTCAGTTTCATCACTATGATTGACTGATGAAGCTGGAATGTTTTTTTAACAATAACCTATCAACTTCTTTGCTTTTTCTGGTAATTAAACATATTTAGATGTTTTCAGTATAGCTTTCTTTGGTAGTGTTTCGTTAGAATTTTGTTAGAGCTTTTAATTTTACCTCGTTTAAACAGTAATTTGATACCGTTATTGTGCACACTTTTTTAAATTTAAATTACTTTTGACAAGTATTCTGAAAATATGCGTTATGGGAAGTCATTGTGTAACATTCTGTTAGTATTCTACTTCATAAGAGGTTGCTTATTAAAAACTGTATGTTTTACAAAAAATTGTGTATATCTATGACATTTTGCCATTTTTGACCGTGTAGTTTATTTTAGAAACACCTGTAAATATGCATTCATTTAAAAAAAAAAATAACCCGTCATTATATGATTTTAAAAAATACTTAACTAAAATATTTCTTCGTCTTCAGAATAATTTTTTTTTTACTTACTTTTTAAGATGGCTAAAAAAATTCTAATTTAACCCACATTTTATTTTATTGTAATAAAAAGTAATTAGAAATAACTGTATTATTTTTTTTTTATTCTTAACTTATGGTTTTCAAGCTTTATTTTTTCCCCGCACATTAAACAATGATTTACAAGTCATAAATAGAGCTGTATTTATAGCAAAAGCATTAAAACGAAAATAATTTTTTTTTTTTGTTCTCTTTTAACTAAAACGAAACAAATCGGTTTCGATCCATATTGGCTATCTGCCAGGTTTCCAGAGCAGGATGATGGACATTCTCACATACTTTAAACATCCTGATAGATTTTTTTTCTTCCACTTCTCTCTTTAACAATAACAAAAAGAGAAGAAAGACGAAAATGGAAACAGCGTAATGAATGGACGACATTGAAGGGTGGAGATATTTTGACCGTCATAACAAATTTGGTGAAGAACCTGCAGGCGGAAATTTCCTATCGGCAGATGCTACGAAATATTTATTTATTTTTTACCTGAGGTTACAGCAGTACAGACCAGCATAGTTTTTTTGTTTTTGTTTTTTGTCAAATCGTCAAGTTTAGGATTAAAATTGTTTTCCAATAACGACAGAAAAAAAAACTTGCTTTTGAACTGTAAAATATCGAGAAATGCGTTTTATAATGTAAAATAAAGTAAAATTTTAACATTTTGATGGGTCGTAAATTTAGCTGAGAGCAGAAAATATTAGGCTTGTGTTTAGAGGGTTTTTAAGACATGGTATCTGTAGTAATACCAGAACTGCACTATAGGCTATTGGCGACGGCCTGGGAAACATTCTTGATAATTATCCGAAGCCATGACATCACAATTTTTGTTCTCTGTGGAAGGGATGGTTCCCCTGCTATGGTAGCCCGGTAACCTGCATGCGAAGTCTTAACGGTAGAACAGTTTAATAAGAACCGATACCGCACACTCTTGGTCTTTTTGCAGAGTTATCAAAGTAGTCGGCGAGCAGCTCATAGACTGCTGCTAGTGATGCTCGACTTCAGTGATTTACTGGATATTGGGTCTTTAAGACTGAAGTGATAAGACTTACATATTTCGATAATGTCATATGAATATATTAAGGGTTATTTATATATTTATTTTATCATTTTCCGATGGCAAGGAATGATAAAAAATTTTGATAGGTTATTTTTATGAAGAGGAACTTTAACTAGCAAATTCAAAAAAATGCTTTAAAATGTTAATGATTATGCTTTTAATGATCGTTATTTTTAATGGCGAAGTAAAGAAAAACTTTGCATTCAAATTTTTAATTTTGAATATACACAATTTTGAATGTAGCACACAATAATGATGCAATACAACAGTATGCAACCCAGTAAAAATTAAACGCGCCTTTAATGTTTTAAAGTGGAGAAAAAACATTACTTTTGAACGAATAACTAAATAAAATTGATAATTTATAAAAATCATTTTAAAATCGAAATTTATATCTTTATTTTTGATTGAAAAAAAAGTCTTAAAACACTATTTTAATTGGTAGTTACTTATTCTACAGCAGTAGATATTGACATCGGTAACCGAGAATTTGAAGAAAATCTAAATATAGCGTACTTAAAAATGAACAGTTTGCTGTATTCTACTTAGGAAGCGTGATAATTTATTCTCACGAAAATTCATAAAAAATGGTGCTGCTGACAGAAATAACTGCATTACTCCTTCAAGTCAGATCATTATATTAGGGGAACCGGAAAATAATGTCATTTCGGGCCATTATATATTCGTTAGTCTAAAAAACCAATTTTTTTTTCTATCCATTTCGATTCTTTTTCGATCCGGGATTGAAAGATTATTGTTAACGAGGGTGAATTCATTATTGATCAAAAATAAAATTTTGATAACAAATATCAAATGCACCGAAACGACATTACTTTCCGGTCCCCCTAATATCTGAAATATTTACAATCCTTTTGTTTTGATCGTAGACTGCGTTTCTGCACACTTTTTGTCAAATATTGCAAAAATTAACTATCAAAATAATAAAGAATGTTGAATTTGATTTTACTGAAAACATAATTCTTTAACATTAAAAAGACTAAGATTCATAGGGTAAAATGTGTTATTATGACTTATTAATTGGTTGAATGTAGAGTTAGTGAAACAAGATCCAGATGCGGCTATACAGCGCCAAACACAAACGACATCAACGACTCTGGAAATCAAAAGCATACAACCTTCCAAAAATTCAGATGCAAGAATGAAAGAAATATAAAATATAAGGTGGAAAAAGATTACAAAAGTGCATCAAACACGTATTTACAACCAAACCAATAAAACTATTAGATTTAACCAGCACTATAATTATGATATGTAATTCAAAAGCTTCATTATTCCGTAAAAATAATAAAGTACAGATGATACAGAATCTGTCAACGCTTTGCAAATAAGAAATCATTTAAACTAGAATTCTCCAATAAACTTTAAATTCAGGATATAGAACTCATATTTACATTATCATTAGAATTCACAGTAAATTAATAAACTAGGAATTTGCTTTTTTAAAAAAAGGTAATGAAGACATGAAAATTAAAATCCAAATTAGGTTAAAATGTTCTTTAATTAGTAAAGCAATAAGAATTAAGGAAACCATAAACAGAGATAGGCATTATATCTTTATGGCTTTCAATAAAAATTTTTGAAAGCGAAGATAATTAAAAATGCCGTAAATTCTGAACTCACCAAGTAGATATTTCTAATTAAAGCCGAAGATAATAAAGGTAAATTTGTTTATTCTTTGGAAATATTTTTGGAAGCCAAAGTTTACGAATTTTTCTCTGTGAATTGAAAAATACCATCTGCTCAATTACTAGACTTTCTTTCCTCTTGTTGAAAACGTTCCGGTATTTTCCAGAACCTTTTCAGCATTTGGAAGCAAGCCAAAAAATACTTCAGTTCTGATAAATTCTAAAATCCCACAGTTTTCAATGTTCTGGGTTCAAAATGAACGAGCGGGAATTTGTAGCGTATGTAAGATTTAATTCTATACATTTCAGTTTATTTATTCAATCGGGAAAAATCGTTTTCGGTATTACTAACCAAGAATTCGTCATTTAATTTTTGAAGTAAAAATAAACTATACAATTCCACATAATGGTTTAACCGTTAATGTAATTTCTAGACGGAATTTTCCAACATAAATCGAAGCAATTTTAAAGAAGATTTTCCTAATGACGCAGCTTATGATAAAATGGCACAGATAATGAGCTCTTCAATAGACAAACGATAAAAATGGAATATTTTCATTTTTGACATTTAAAGTTATGCATATTTATAGGTCTCAAAACTTTAGAAGGGGAGTAATATTTAATCACCGAAAATTGGTTATTGATTTTATTAAACGTAAAGAAAAAATACCCGTAAAATTGAGGGGAAAAGTATATTAATGACCAAAATATGCTACTTCAGATTTAATTCGCGAACGCAATGACCTATAGGGGCGTTGTTATTTAAGACGAATTCCTGCTAGCAGAACAACAGGATCATCAGCTGCCCTGGAGATTTCTTCAGTGCATGGTAATGTTCCTTCTTTACTGTGGCTTATTAAATTAAAAAAAGAAAAATGTATGATATTCTTTCGTAAGCAAGTGAAAACAAAATGGAATATCTTTTTTTAGAGAAGGAAGATCCAAAACACAGCGAAAAATATTTGTAAAAAATTTCGTAATAAGAGTTAAAACCTAGTGCCTGAGAAATCGTTCTCTTAAATTTAATGATCTAGTGTGAAAAGGTCTATTTAAATTTTACATTCCATACATATCTATATCTTATTACTTCAAACATTAAGATTATGCAAAAAATATACAGAAGCTTATAATGGTTTACCATTTAATTTAGCAAAAAAAGTTTTTTTAACAACAATTTTTATCAAAAAATTTAAAGTTTAAAAAAAAGTCATTATTTATAAACGCAAAATAAAAAATGCTTACGATAAGAAAAACGATTTTAAAAATTCCTCATATTGAAATAAAAAACTTTCATATCGTTTCGTCTTTCTTTTTTTTAGTCTTAAAGTTCTTAATCAGACGTAGAAAACCATTCTGTAGGTGACTATCATCAAATTAGAAAAAAAAAATTTTATCAGTAAATTTTTTGTTTTAAAAATCATAGCACTTACTTGCTTTATAAATTCGGAGAATTCCAAATGAAATATTCTTCGTTTGAAAATTTTATTCTCAAATAATATATACATAGATTATCCCTTCATTACTTTTAGATGACTTACCACGCAACAAAATTTTATAATTGTGAGATCTCGATATTAATTTCAATATGCAACTTAAAAACAGAACAGCTGAGTTCTAGTAGAAATTATTCTTTCAAAATGAAAGAATACCAAGAAAACGATAGAAAAAAATTATTAATAATCAACACAAATGATATTATTTCAAGTAATTTGGATGATTCTTTATTGTTGTTTTCCGAATTATATAGATTCAGAAATATTTACTATTCTATAAAGAAGAAGAATATTCTATAATTAGTACAGTTCGGCACGTTCTGAAATCACATTTATTTATTGAAAAGAAGTAAACAATGTTAACTTCACTTTAATTTGTAATGAATTGAAGACAAAAAAAAAAAAAATGCATTTTACCTTAATACACACATCTGTAATAGTATTAATTCACGAAATTGGAAGTTATCCGAAAAGTTTGTTGATAATAGAAAGGTAAGAATTATTGAGAAATTGTTTTTCAAATGCTTGGGTGCGTTCTGTTTCAGAAAGATTTACCAATGTTCTGGGTCATTTTTTCCCCAAGTTCTTCAGTCTTTTCCTTAGGGAAATTTTGCTTCTTATAGGCTGCTAAAGAAATGGCGTCCTACTCTGCCAATGATTCTGATAGAACTAAATGAAAACTTAATAAATAAATGCCTGACAGTATACTACCCACTAGAGGGCGTATTCAAGCGTTGCGATCGTGAATTAAGCATCAAAAGTACAAGTCTAGTGAAAATCTCGTTTTCGCTGTTATTACAGTTTTGCTATGCTCTGTTTGAAATTGCAGAATTGAAGATGAAAAATTCCCAATTTTTAATGGGAATAATTAATAGCGTATTTAAGTTATAGCTCAATTCCTTTCAGTTCTTTTTTTCAGTTATTGAGAAAAGTCGTTTTCGGAATATGGTAATCATTGTTTCAACATTTTATTTTTAAAAGTAAAAATGATTTTACAATTGATCATAATTGTTTAACCGATAATTAATAATCTTAAAATTAAATAGAACCCAAGTAACACAAATATACAATATCTAAATGATATCCCTCGAATATTTCAATATCTTTCAGGTATCACTACACTATAGTACAGGTATTTGTGTCAGCTGAGAAGCAATCAAAATAACCTTTTTTAAATATCATAGATAAAGACAAAATAGGTCAAATAATGAGAAACTACTTCAAGTTAAAAATATCTGGATGCAAAATATTATATAAGAGTAACAATACCAAATCATGGAAAGGTTCAGCACTCTTTTTTGTTTGTTTTTTAAATGAAGAAAAAATTCTTAAGAAACGGAAAAAATGTAAGGCATATGCAGATCTGAAGACAACCTACTTTGATATTGCAAAAATTACATTGCACTACTGTACTACGGTTAAAAACTAGTACAAAGCTTAATGAACGAAAAACGCGAATTAACGAATGATAATCAAACAAAGGCCGCAGATAAATGTAGGCAGTAACGAAATGTGAAATTTGGCATTGTTTCTGCTAGTAACAATATTAGATATTAGTAGAGATATTAGTAGAATCAAGGCGTAATAGTTTGTATTGCCAAAGTACCTTCTAAATACTGAACTGACAAAAGCGTTTTTGCTTTTGATTTTGTGTTCTTTGACCGAATTAGTCTATTAAATACTTTATTTACGTTACTTTTATTTAAATGTTTTTCAAATACTTTATGTACTATTTAAATGTTTTAGTCTTTTATTCACAGAAAGTATGTTTTTCCATCCAATTTTGTACCTTAAAATATAGTCTGTTATATCATGCTTAAGATAAGGTTTTAAGACCACTAAGATTCCCTAGAAGTAGGATAAAATTCGTCCATTAGATCAAAAATAAATAGAGGGTTCCATTTTAACAAATAAGTATTTCAATATAATTTCAATAAGTATTTTAATTTTAACAAATAAGTATTTCAAGCATTACTTATGAAATAGTAAATAAAAACTTATACTTAAGTCTAAGGTTAATGAATTAAAGCTCCTAAATTACAATACTGCCTCTTCTATTAAGAAGTAAAATAAAAGAATGCGAATTTAGAGACACATTCTGTCATTAGGTTAGTTGTTTAAAAAATCTGACTACGTCATATGTGGCAGGAGAGTGCATTAATCAATAACATGCCTCAAATTATAAACAAAACAATAGTAATTTCATTAGTAAGATCAATATTTAGAAACCGGCAAGACTTTTCTTCAAATACCAAAACCAGAGCAATAAATATAAAAAAACTTAAAGTAAAGATAACAAAGAAGGATATAAAAAAGAAAAAAAAAAAGCTAAATGTCATGGTAGGTGACAAAAGAATTACTACCAGTAAATCTGATTACACTGGTTCGTATATCCGTTCTAAAGGTACTATTTCCCTTTGTATGTTATGGAAGAGGTGAGAGAGGCAATACTTGATAAATGAACTGAGAACAAACGTAAGTGGAGGAGAAATAGTTGTCGTTCGTATATATTTGATATAGTTTAGTTTCTCTTTTAGTATACTATAAGTAAAGTGAATCCATTGCTGGGAAGCTCGTTTTACCGATAGAGTAAAAGATTTAATTTGTTATATAAAAAAAACTGTGATGACATTTTAATTTATTTTTTTTTTGTTAAGCAGAAATAAAACTTATTATTGCACTAATAACCACAGTATTGAATAATTTTAACACGTTCACGCCGGGTGTTCAGGCCTGAAAGTGGGATGGAAAAGAGAAAATACTGGTAGAAGAACTATTTCAATATTAGATAATATTCGGGAGGAGTTAATCTATTCTAAACAATAACAATTCACTGTAAGTAAATTTATCACGGCGAAGAAGCAATTCAATATAAAAATTGCATCCGTTAAAAACAACTGGAAAAAAACTAAAAAATGAAATTTATTTGTTACCAGTTTCTACTCCGGTGCGCCGCCCGATGAGACAATCTAGCTTGGGCCACCGGTGGGTCACGCCGGCGTGAACGTGCTAAAGAGGGCAACAAATACTACAAAATCGCTATCTATTAGGTGTTGATTATTATCACTTGTTATCAACTGTAGCTTACAAAAATCTTATTACAGGTGGTTAAAAATCCATAAGTGAGACAAAATATATATATAAAAAAAGTTTAATTTCAGAAAAATTTAGAAAATTAGTTAAAAAAATATCACGAACATAGTTTAAAGTACAATAATCTTCCAATAAGTTACAATAATCGGCTATTTAAATTAGTGGAAATTTAAAATTTATATTTATTTGAAAGTTTTTAATAAAATACTAAATTAAGAAAATGTAATTTTAATGTAAGAGAAAAAAAATACTAATGATACTTCAAATATAATCAAATAATACATGAATTTTTTTTAAAGGAAAGTATTAGTTTGAGTAATTAAAAGATATTGCACCTGCAAAAATAATTTATAGAAAACCTCTCAATTTTCACAAAAATAATTTTTTTTGCCTTGCGTAAGAGTTCATAAATAAAGTTTTTGCGATATTTTTTTTCGAAGGTTGAACTTTTAAAGAAATTAATATGACCAATTCAGAGTTTCTTAAATGTAGTTCGCAGGAATCTTCGCGTATTCCAGAATCTATTACATCTATTTTTTAAAATGTTTATTCAATTTTCATTTCGGTATAACATTTAAGGAAAAATTTATTACATTGAGGGAATAATTTTTTTTTACTACAATACATACCGTATACAATATTCATACCAGTTATAAAACTTCATATCCATCTGTCAAAAATCAACAAACGTCAAAATCAAAAATATCATTCTTTAGATTTTGACGGATTTTATTAGGTATCGGTCATAGTGGCAATGTTAACTTGGTTTCATAGTTTATATATCCTACAAGTACCTTCAATTGCCCTATAGCTAGAGTAAATAAGTATTAAGTGCGCAAGTATTCGTTTTAAATATATTAGAAACAAAATACATGGGTATAAATATAGTTCTGTTTATCAATTTAATGACTGATTACATATAACCATAATTACCATACAATCCAGCGCGGCGCATCAGTTTCTTTTTCGATAAAACTTTCATGGCCTAAAAAATAAAGAGAAGTGCATCTGTATTAAATTCAAGTTTGTTTGTTTACATAAAAGAAAGTAATTTTTTTTTTTTTACTCGTTAGACGTTTTTATATTACTGCAGCAGTTGTACAATAGTTGGTGTTCAAACTAACATCTTTTTTCACGTCACGTGATATTATAGTTTAACTTATGCATCTGTACTGGTAATTGATACCGAAGTTGAACATCTCAGATAACGGTCATTGGATTTGTGAACACTTTGAATCAGCCTGCGAAGAGATCGAAGGAACGCGATATCGGTCCTCGCCTTTAACTGTTCCACGGTCAAATGCTCGACTTCGATTGCAGGTCGTCGGACTATTAGAGCGGGGAAATAATCCCTTCTGTAGAGGATCAAAATTGTGATTTGGCTCTTCGAAAAATTCTCAAGGATGTTGTTCAGACAGTCGCCAATAGCCTAATGTGTGAGCCAAGGTGGAATAAGGAATAAAACGTTTGTTTCTCAATGAGGGTGCCCCAAGGTTCGAATACAACGGTGACTGGTTGAGACGAATTCTGCTCGCTGTTCGTAACGACGACAGTGCTGATGCAAAATATATCCTCAGTGGTTTATTGGGAAGTCGTAGGTTAGAATACCCTTGCTAAAGGGGTGACTGTAGGAGATTTTCGTGGTTTTCCTCTTCTTGTAATGCAAATACAGGTTGGATTCAAAATTAAAAGACTACGGAACAGTCATAAATTCAGAATTGGGTCGGCTGTTCAAGGCTGGTTATTAAATAAAATAAAGTATGTTAAATAAGCATTTGTAGTTAAAATTTTAAAAGAAGTATGCTAAAATTATTTATTTTTGAGATAATTTTTATATAACAATTACTTTAGTAACGCAATTGATCGGTGTATTTTTCTTTTATTGGGAATCATACATAATCTTAGATTTAATTTTGTTTGTAAATTTCTTTACAGAATTACAAATGTTAATTTTTTTTTATTTTTTTCAAATAAAAAAAAGAGCAAGATTTTTTTTAGGTTTAAAGCTAATGTGAAGACATTTAATGTACAAAATACTATTAAAAAACAGCGAGGGCACCAGTTTGACTCGCTTACTCGATTTACAACGTTTACTCACTTTGGTGTCTGCAAGAGAAGAAGCTTGCAACTTAAATTTCGAGCACTTTCCTTATTAAATAATGCATTCAAATTTCGACTGGAAATTTGTGCCTGATGGAGATTCAAATTTCCTGACCACCACAAGCATTTTTCGAGAAATAGAATTTTATGATCTTTTGAAATTTTGACTTCTTTCCGACAAACTAGACTCATAAAAATCAGGTGCCGATTTAAATATATTTATAATGAGTTGTTCCATAATATGGTAAGATAACATCACTCTTCAATAAGACACAGTTTTTAGTTAAAAACCTTTAACTTCGAATAATAAACAAAATTAAAAGAAAGAAAAAAAATAACTGAAAATACTAAGAAAGGATGATAAATAAATATTGCACGCTACTTGTGAGTTAAAGATAAAGAAATATTTTGATGATTTAAAATGCACTAATAACTACATCTAATTTAATGCTGATGACAACCAAATAAATATAACCTTCATGCAAAGGAATTGGACTATACCATGTGATTTATTGGCCAATGAGAACATTTCACGGGAAAAATAGAAACGGTTTAATACCATTATGTTTTTAGGTCACTAAGAAAAATATGAGAATATAAACAATAATGAATTAAATATAGTATAAACTAATATTGAATTTCCTATGCACATTCCATTTATATCAAGCACAGAACATATTTTTAACTAAGTCTTAAAATAAAATACACCCGAAATTCATAAATTGATAGTGCACTTCTAAATTAGCTTTGATTACGCAAAATACGCTAGGGAGGAAACTAAAGATGAGTTGATTCAAACCTTCATTATAGATCATCATATATTAAATGGGAATGATTAGACTCAACAAATTTGTTTTAGAATAATTGTATAGATTCAAATTACGCATCACATTTAATTTCAAAGAGAGAATATTTATAATTTAGAAGTGTTTTCGGGGAAGTAATGAAACCAAGAATCCCACTAATTTATCAAAACTAATTTATCAAAACTAATTGCCAAGATACTGGGAATAATTTAGGAAAGAGGAACTAAAGAATAAATCGGATGCATTTTACAACAATGATTTAACTGGATAAGGGTGAAGCGTAAACTTTATTTTAAAAAATAAAGTTACTTAGGGATATAAATTAAAAGAACTGATAAGTGAAACGATAGTATTTAATTACAAAATAAAATCGAATGAAAATTAATTCGGAGTTGTTAAATTTTAACCCTTTGACGCAGAATTTTTATCAAACATATTTTTTTTCTTGTCTTAACATTAAATTAGGTCAAAATAAGTGAAAAGTATTATATTTAGCATTTTAATAATTTATGATTAGGAAATACATCATGAAACATTGATGTCTTTTTCTTTGTTAAAGGTAAAATCTTCCAAGCAAGGCTCCATTCTAAATAATAATTTTTTAATTTTTCCCTTATTTGCAATTATTTAGATATAAGAGGAACAGTTATTCATCATTGAAATTTCTTTGCTTTAAAAAACCAATTATTGATAAATTTTTCATACAAATGAAAAAAAAAAATTCAAACTTTTTTTTTAAATTTTATATTTTTATACAAATATAGTTCCGACAAAATTTTATAATCTAGCAACATTTTTTAGTAAATATTAGACTGTTTTTAATGATTAAAAAAATACCAAAATATATTTTTTATTGTAATTAAAGCATCAGAAAAAATATATATTAAAGTGACACTTGTGTCCAATCTGCGCCAAAGGGATAGATATTAAAATTTCGGACAGTATTTAAATATTAAAAAACATCAATACAAATAAACTTAAAATTACTATTAAATTCACATACCATTATTTCAGGAAATTATATACTTTAATACAATATAGATTTTACATAAAATTTGACTTAACTATTTTTTAAAATTCATTGACAATTCACAATTTTTTTTCAATACAAATAAATAGAAAAATTATGCTATTTCACATTTTGTAAGTAATTATAAAATTATTAATAATTATTAATTATTATTCTAATTTAAGTGAATAAAGATTTTACGGATACAACAGCAGGGATCGTCTATCACCCTCGACTTTAAAGTATACTCGAATTTACAAATTAACGATGTTATAAACTAAATTTAACAGAAAGGGAAAACAAGAAAATCACTGGTGTATTTTGGAGTCGTAGTACCCGTGCTAATCTAAAAAAAGCACCATGAAGTGTATTGAAATCGCGATTTACATACGTTGTATTTTTAAAAAAAAATTTAAAATTTTAAAACTTATATGTAATACAAACCAAATATTTCTAATATAATTTATTTTGTTCAAACATTAAATTGACTTTTAAAAATAATGCCTAACATAATACAAAATAGTTGAAAATGCAACAAGTTTGTGCTTGTTTTTCCAAAAAGTTTCCAAGTTGTAAAGAATTTCTAATTATATAAGACAAGCAAAGATTCAAAATGCAAGGAAGTCTTTCATTTAAAGCAAAGCCAATTACGTAATTTACGTCGGTTTTCCATTATTTAATAACTGGCCTAATATTAATATTTTTAAGACCATTTATAACTTAATTATTAACATTAATAATGCCCTATAATTATAGACATTAACATATTTTTTGAATATTTGTATATAATGAAACAAACAGTGCATCAGGTGTCATAAATTATTATTTTATATATTCAATACAGATGTCAATGAAAATGAATGTAAATGTAATGAATGAAAAATTTGAATGGATGAAGTTAAGAGCTTGTATTTAATTAGTTTAGGTCGTCAAGAAGATTTAAGAAAATTTCAACAGTGAACATGCGAGAAAAATTTTCATCATGGCACATATTTTATAAAAAATAATATTTTTTTTAAAGCATGCATTTTTAATACATTGCGTACCTTAGATAAGGAACATAACAAATTTTTTATTAAATGATTTCTAATTATTTTAGATTTAATTTACAATTTAAATTATAAACAATCGTTATAACCTGAATTTTCTCTCGAGTATTCATATGAAAGTGCAATTAATATTTTGACTAAAGGTTATTTAGAGTTGTTTACTAATAAGTAATTGTTAATTTTATTACTATGTTACATCTATTTGCTATGTAAAAACTGTATTGTTAAAAATCTAATTAAAATAATATCTAATTAAATAATCATATCTAATGTTAGTATGAAATTTAACTTCGATTTCAAAACTGTATAAAAAATTAAAGTTAATATTTATTAGACATGATAGTAAAATATTTATATTTTGTTTCCGTTAGAATAGTAATCTTTTCTGAAAAATATTGATGCTTTATTGATGTTTCATTTTTATTTCAAACACTAATAATTTGACACAAAAATGGCTAAAAATATGAAAACTGAATTTAGTACACTTTTTTCAACTGAGACAAAATTAGAGAGGATTTCTAATTAATAGGTCGCAATCAATTTAAATTTCACATTTTTAAATTTACTTGCCTAAAATTGTTGTTTTTCTTCCAGTAGCAAATCATTCTTCAATTATTTTCAAAATTTATTGGACCTTTTAAATTAAAATAGATTATAAACTCGAAATCATTCGAAGACATATTAACTATGTAACACTTGAATTAGATTGATAGCTGGTTTGAATACATCAACGTAAGATACCGATCTTGTTTATATATTTATATTATTTAAATATTTGTTTAAAATATTTGTTGTAATAAAAAATAAACAACTCATTTCGAATAAATGTATTGTGTAAATGTATTGTAAAATATCTGAAATATTACGTAAAATAGTGAAAATGAACGTGATTATAATATATTTCGAGCAAAACGAAAAAAACAACATAAGAACAAAAAGTTACAATGGTTACTCGGGATTGTGCTTTTTGGATTAATATATATATATATATATTACATTGATAACAGTTCATTAGATGATACAAATGTAACTTGAACTCGGAAATGATTTACATACATACATATTCCTTTTCACTCCGAATTGGAGCATAGGCTTTCTATTATAGCTTTCCATCTCACTCTATTTGTGGCCAAAAATTTTGCCTCTCTCATGTTCCTTCCTATTTTTTTAAATTCGCTTACAACCGTCACGCGCCACGTATTTTTAGGTCTTCCTCTTTTTCTATTGCCCAGAGGGTTCCAATCAAAAACTTTTTTTACTTTCAATTTTTTTGGGTTTATGTAGAAAATGACCAATTCGTTTCTTTTTACGGTTTTTAACTTTCAGATCAATAGGTTTTTGTTTTTCTTTTCTAAGGGCTTTCTGCATTACAGATTTTATGAAACCACTTTATACGTAACATTCTTCTTAAACAGTTGTTTATAAATATTTAAAGTTTTTCAATGTTATTTTCATTGGAATGGCATGTCTCAAATCCATATAGTAGGACAGATTTAACATTAGAATTGAAAATTATAATTTTTGTTGAATTTGCTATGTTCTTGTTTTCCAGAATTTATTGAGATTAGCATCAGGCTTTGTTTAATTTATTTAGTATATTTGTGATGGTGAGTGATTTACGTGTGTCAAGGACCCACTGAGCTATGCCGGTGGTAGCGTAGCTACTGGTAGGGTCTCCCAAGCTGGACAGGTCAGTGGGGAGACACCAGACTAAAAGTTAACTCCAGGTCGGGGGTTCAGCATACGGTTAACAACCCTATCTCGTTAAAACCTACTAGTTACAGAAACTGAATTCATGGAAATTATTTACTTTATCATTAAATACACATTTTCTGTTTTTAGCACCATTTATTAAATGTTAACTAATTGATGGAAAAAAAATCTTGAAAGATAAAATTCAAATATCAAAATATTAAAGACTAGATCAATGGCACACCTAATTTTTCTTCATAGATCGAAAATGTTAGAGATGATATTTTAAAACAGTTCATTTTTGCCTCAATCGAAAAAAAATAATTTAATTAATAACAAGAATCGCTGTAGTCGGTGAAATCCGTTGTCCTGATTCTTATAAGAATTATAACATTTCTAATAGTATATGTGCTTAGTCATTTTTTTTATAAAAATTGTTAATGGTATCAAAACCGCTACTTGGAAATAAAATTACTCCAAATCTTCTTCTACTCTTTATAAATGAAAATTCTAAATGTTTTTTTTTATATAAACCGAAATTATTTTTAAATTAACAATAATGAAAAGTCTTTTTATTAATAATAAGTTATTAATAATAAGTTATTAAATTAAATTAACAATTTCTAAATATTACTATAAAAATAGTATTATTAAACATTTTAAATGATAATAACTACGCCAAGTTAGTTGCGCAAAATGTATTAAACATAAGAGAAAAAAGAAATTTACTTTTGATAAATCACATTTCAGTAATTTCTTTCCCACCTGTATAAAAAATGGAACAACGATAATTTCTTGGAGAAAAATAAATTTTAAAACATTATTCAAACCTTTAATAAACACTAAAAAATGGTATCTGTCACAAGAATAAGCTGTTGAAAGATCGATTTCAACAAAACAGTTTAATTCCGTTCACAAAGGCCTTTATCAAGCATAATATATAATTTCTTAGAATTAATTCTTCGAACTAATTCTTAGAACTAATAGGATTTTTAAATTATACCTAGAGATAATTATTTAGCTGTTAAATATTCAAGGATATAGGATGATAGAAAGAGTACATACGTATGAAGAAGATGCATCAGATGAGATAGACCGTTCCCATGGTGACAGAATATTGACAGTGCTTAAGGCTTTTCGGAGAAATATTTCATTAAATTATCGGCTGAACTATAATGTTTAAAATTGGAAATTTTATTTGGTTTAATTACAGTAAATTTTCATGTCAAGTAATCTAACAAGGGTAATTTAGTTTAATGATTTGATTATTTATAATAAGAATAATGAAACGAATTGTAACTAAAATCAAATAAAATTAAAACAATAAATTTTAATTTATAATTTGCATGTTTGGTTAAATGTTGCAAACCATAGTTGACAAAGCTGTACTATACGCTAAACAGAAAAGAAAGAAAGAAAAATCCAAAAGATTTAAAATTCTATTTTTAAAAAAAAGGATTTTATTTTAATGAAACAACTTTTTATGCACAGTCTGAATAACTAATTATAGACTTGAAAACTAAAAAGTAAAAGTAAATAGACTAAAAAGTAAACCAACACCCACAAAAGACAAATTTTGTTTCTTTACATAACTTCTGGATATTTTAATAGCTCCAAAGTTAGTGATAGTTAGCGATTAATTTAGTTTTATATGCTAAAAAGTGATCCAACACTCACAAAAAAAGTATTTTTTTTCTTTATGTAACTCCTGGATATTTTATTAGTTCCAAAATTAATGATAGTTTGAAATTTGTTTTTTTTTTTTCAAAGGTACTTAAATTAGTGGTTCATCAAAAAAACAAATTAGGTGCTTTTTTCGTTATTTAAAACGCAAAATAACTTAGGTAAGAAAAAATACTACTTAAGTATTATTTTAAATACATTTTTAGCTACCACTTGAATAAATTTTTAAATAAAGCGCGCATAAAATGTTTATTCATTTATTATCTATACCTATTAATTCAAAAGAAAATTCGTTTCAGTTTTACATTTACTACCAACAGGAAAGAAAAAAAAAAACTCTTTTCATCATTTCGAAAAATTAGTTTTATTTTAGTTTTATGCAAATTACACTATATTCAACGAATGAAATTTAATGAGAAAAATATTTATTTCACAACATAGTCTGAATAGTTTGTTTAACGCCAAAAGAATTTAAGTATTTTCACTTATCGCATTAAATTTTAAGAATCTTTTCAAACACAATGGCCAAATACATTTAAATTTGGTTTTAAATATCTGCTGTATTTAACTGAAATATTCATGAAGCTTGATGTTTCTTAAAAGCTTTGTATTTCTGGTTTTAATTAAGTCATTTGTATGGAAAACAAAATAACTGATTTTTTGATTTAGAAAAGTTTAAAAAAAGCATTCACTTATTTTCTCATCATGTTTGATTTATATACCTAATATTTTGAGGATTACAATTAATATTCATTAAATGCTTTACTTTAAAATATTAATGGTGATTTAAAATAAATTTTTTTAATATTAATCTGGCAATGTATTTTTGGTTACTAAAAGGTTTTTCAAAATAAATAAGTTTAAAATGATAAATTCTTGCGGTTTTTTTCTTTTAACATTCCGCATATTTTTATATGTTTTTAATATATTGTTTTAGATTATTCGAACGAAGATATTTCGTTTAACTGAAAACGAACTCATGACTCCGGTTATATATAGGAAAGCCAAATTTTTTCAGCTAAACCCGTAATTTGAAAACTAAAATTTAGAATTTCGAGTTTAATTTATAGTTTGTTTGGAGTTTATGGTAATAATCAAAATTCGTTAATAATACTGTTCCAAATCATAGTATTATTAGTGTTGTTTGTTATTGCTCTTCACAAGAAAGTGCTAATTTTTTTCACATGAAATAATTTTTTTAAACCAAAATTATATAGACTAAATTAAAATTAATCATTTTTCAAAAAAAAAAAAAAAAACTAGTATGAATAAAATAATTAACGCACCACAATTTATGTAAAGTAGAGTATGGAATTAAAAAAATATTTATATTTTTACTTACGTAATGTGAATTGTCTTCTTCGTTATACGCCAGTTTAACAATGCCAAAAGAACCCTAAAAAGATATAAAAATAAATAAATGAAAATAATTTTATACTAAAACTGGGAAAAATAAACTTTCCTTGAAGCTATAAAATAAACTTAGACGACAAAAAATCTCCATTGGGAATAAAGTAATGAAAAAACACGGACAAAAGCATTTTTTTTAAAAAACATCACCATGTATTTGAACAGCGACATTTTCAAGAAAACACTTTTGACAATAAAATCTTAATTTATTAGTTATGTAATATTTTTTGTCTTGAAGCACTTCAGATAACGATTGCTAACTAATTGGACACAAATGGTTATTCGAGCGTAGTAACTTTATATATTTTAAATAAAAGCTTTTTTTTTTAAAGATTTTTGTTTTTTTATCTTTATACTCTTTTTCCTTAATTATTGCGTTGTTATAAAAATAAAAGAGCGCAACTCTTTTTCTAGAAAGAGTTTTGAAACACAAATTAATCATAAAAATTTAGCATATCAGGTTCATAGTTTTATTTTCAAAGAATTTAAATACTAATTTAAAACGATGTTATAAAATACATTAAAAACTGTTAATTTTTATGACAACAGAAGGATTATACAAAGTTTTTTATCTGAAATGTTTTGCATTGATTAATCTGGAAGATTATAAGTTATATTATTAGAGAGGTTTATAATTATACAACAAAATTATTTTGATAGCATTGATAAATAAAGTATTTTTATTCCCGATTTACAAATGCATTTTATTTTTAAGTTTTTTTAAAGTAAAACGTTGGTTATAACATTAAAATCTAAATTTTTTTATGTGAGAGATTTGATCACATAATGATTTGATCACATAACGAGGATGATAGTGATATATTTTTCAAAATATTTTAAAGCAAGCTTCAAAATCAGTGATTGTTAATTATAGTTAACAAATCATTAATCGAATTAATTAGATACATTCTACAATTCACACAGGTCAAATGATCTTCCGGAGAAGACGAACTTCAGCCGTCGTTAGATGACAACAGGTGAATATTTCCAACGACAAGATAGCGCTAAACCATGACGACCAAAACTTAGTGTCTGAATTTTAATATTTATTAATTTTTTCGCTTAATTTAATCTTTCAATTGGATGGCACGCAACGCCTAAATTATTATATTCAATCATGCGTTAAAGATGCATTTTAAATTAATTCTGATGTTTCAAAGGAAACAACAAGCCCGAAATGTTTCATGCGCTTCTAAAGTATTAAATTCTCGTAAAACATTGCAAGAACATTTTAAACAGAACACTACAGAAACATTTCAAACAGGGCATAAAAAGGACATCACAGAACAATTTTAAAATCATATAAAGGTAATGCGATTAGAAGCAACAGAATGTTCTGTGCAAGGCATTAAATTCTGTGTGGAATTTATCGTGAAATTTAGATTACGACAAATAGATAATAATTTTAATAGCATTAGTTAACACTTTGTTGACCTGGAATTTTGCATAGAAATTAAGTCATGCAACCGGCTATTACTTTGTAATTGAATATGGAAGCAAAGTGAAGCATTCAAAATAGCGATTTAGTTCCCAAACGTTGTTTCCGAGGGCAAATTAACTTGACATTGCAAGTGCGATGATGAATTTACTCGTCACCGGTTAACAATGTGTTAATTAGACGAGTTTTTTACCTCTTTAGTTTGTCATCGAATGAAATTTTATTCGGGTATTATTACACGTTATTACACGTTGGTTGCATTATTACATTTTTTTAACTTGAGAATTTACTCAAAAAACATTGCGCAACATAATATGTATTTAAAATCGTTAAAATAATGAAGTTAAAATTAGTTAAAATATTCAATAACTTATTTTTTTGTCATTATTGAAAAAATATTAACAATTTCAAAATTTAAGTACTTAATAAGTAAAGTTTAATTATTATACAAAAAGCAATATAAAATCATATTTTTATTAATTGATCAGTATAAAATTATCAATAAATTAATGATTTCGTAAAAAAATAATTTTATTGTAATAAATTTTAACAATTTTATTGTAATAATATAAACAATTTTATTGTAATAAATGTATAAAACAATAAATTTAAACGTATATATAATATTAAATAATAATTTAAACTTATCAGCGTTTATCGTATAAAAAAGATAAATTTATAATACACAATAGTTCGAATATATTTTGTAATCCAAAATTTTACATTGATAACAACTTTTTCGGTTCTTCCTAATATATACATGGTATGAGAAATACATTTCCAAATAGTAGCTAAAGCAGAAACATTCTAAATTTTAATAACATTAAATGATTGAAAAAGACCAATTGATTAATTGGCATTTTATATAAAGATTCACGTTATTGTTTAAGTAGTAGTAGTTTAAAATTCAATATTATTATTGGATAATAGCAAAATGAAATATTGATGCATAACCTTTGAATTTAATAAAATTCCTTGATTTTGATAAGCTTTACAATAAATTGAATCAATCATAAAAAAAACATACGATGCATATAAAAATATTTTATCTAGAAATAATTGAAAAATATTTCAAGTTTGGATCATTCTTTATAAATAAATTTAATTATTCTAATTAAATAATTACATTATTCAAATAAGGTTTTATTACATTTTTGAACAATGTTTAAAAAAATTGCAAATGAAAGGGGATAAATAATTATTTCAATCACGTTTCCTTATTGTTAGCTCTAAATATTTGTTATCAAATATTTGTTATTCTTTATTTCTTAACAAAAATATCTACTCTATATATTCTGTCTCGAGAATTCTAAATTATTTTTGAAGCTTTCAAATGCATGTTCAGAAATTTTTTTTATCTAAAAATACATGATTTACAATTTTAATGAAACAAAAATTCTTTGGTTGTGAAAAAAGAGTAACTCCAAAGTTTATTAAACTTTCAATCTTAAGCTTTTATTGGAATTTCTATCTTAAGCTTCTATTGAACTTTTAATCTTAATTTACTATTGGATTAAGCTTTCACAATCTTCTCTTGAATTTTCAATCTTAATCTTCTATTAGATTAATCTTCTATTGAATTTTCAATCTTATATTTTCTAAAAATAAAATATATAAATAAAAACTACTTTTAATCATATTTTAAGAAACGGAATTAGGTTTTTTAAACAATAAGTCTTCTTTTATTGATTATTCGGCCTGAATAAAGAAATATATATACTAAAAACCGCCATGCTTCAAAACTCTAATACAAAGAAATCGTACATGTGTGTAAAATAATTGGGTATTTTTTCCTGGTAAAGCAAATAAACGTTTTAAGTCTCAAATGCTGTTATCATCCTTCCTAGTAGTTGTTTACCCCAAACTGAGATTTCTGGAAATGTCTGACTCAAAGCAAAAATAAACCGAACTTCTTCAAGCTGAAATATTTATTTTTCACCGGCATTAGGCAAAATTCCTCGCTTGGTAAAGAATGAAAGAGAGTAATATAGAGGAGAAAAGAATTCCGGTCAAAAAAGCGTGGGGCACACTCCATTTCTTAGGGAAATCTAGAAAGTAAAAAGTATATTTTCCTTTTGATGGCGAAACATACAAAACACAAGAATAAATAAAATTAATTAGAATTTTGTTTTGAAAAAAAATCTTAATCTTCAAATAGCTTTCGTAACCTTTTAATTCTAAAAGCAAAAGGTTTTTATTCGTTCAATGTGTCAATTCGCATTTTTATGATTTATTAGTACCAGTTATATTTCACATTTGGTAAAATTGATGGATTAGAAAATTTCATTTTTTAGTAATGAAAACTATCGTGATTTATCATAAAATATTAAGATGCTGTTGTCGCATGCTGGCTTCTTCAACGCGTTAGGGGACACAGTTTGTAGTGAATGATACCGATTAGACTCGATGAGGAATTGAATTTTGTTAATAAGTTTTTTAGTTCGTGAGCATGCATGTAAATTTTTTAAAGTCATTTTTTACATAATCACTTCGTAACAATTTTATTACTAACACGATGAATCTTGTGTCTGGATATACTTGCCATTATGAGCTTAAGTTAAAATTACAATAATGCCAAAATAATACAAAAATAATACAAAAATTACATTTATAGAAGATATTAGTCAAACTATTTTGTATTTGTGTATAATATATAAAAACAAGGAAAGTTTCTGTGGTTAGCTTGACGGCGAGGGAATTTTAAGATATGACAGATGCACTATGAGAAATTTCTGGTCAACACTATGGTTACCACATGTTAAAAAAGTACACAATCTACAATTAACATTTGTATTCAAAGAAACCAATCAAATCTTTAATGCCTGTGTAAATCTCTAGATAACCTTGTAATTTATCAAACTCAGAAGACTGGAGCATTTTTCAGTCAGCATCATATGTTTCATCGAAATTTAAGAACAACTTTGCAAAATACACTGTAAAAAATTGTGAATCAAATTATGGTTAAAAAGTACCGGCACTGAAAGTGCCGCTACTTTTTATCATAAAATCCATTTTCACTGTAACATGTTATAGTTCAAAAACTTTGATGTACCGCAATTTTTACAGTATAATTACAGTAAAATCACTGTAATTAAATATTGTAAAATTACGATATAATAATTCACCGTAAAATGAATTTTACCGAGGAGGCATCCAAAGTTCCGGTACTTTATACCGTAATTTGATCTGGAATTTTTTACAGTGCAGTTGAAGTTCTGTTTTGTTTAGAATAAACAAACATGTTTAGATATTTAAAACTATTTTGTGAAATAAAACTTTGAAATAGATTTTTCTAAGCTTACAAATTTACCCTTTGAGACCACTTCTAACTTCAAAGGAGTAAATTGAAAATAAACAATTCCCCAAAGAGATATTTTAAAAGTTTCTGGAAATACTCTTGTTTACCAAAGGAAACGAAATAGTTTCGCAGATAAAAACAATATCCCATAACACTCATCCACTTATTTCGTTTTCATTGCAGTTTATACACCTTTTAAATAAACAAAACTTTTCCGGTTGAAACGCTTGTATGGAACATTAAGTTCCGAAAAATAGGAAATGAATTAAACTGATAAGAGCTTTAAAAGGCTTTTCTGTTCATAAAAATTGTATGTTGAATGTCATGTTATACTTGATATGGCATAAAGCAATTTAACTATAAAAATAACTGTAAATTCCACAGTAGATAACACGTTTTACTTTGAAAAAAAAAAAACAGTTTAAGGAAAAACAAAGATTTTTTTTCTGTTTTTATGCTATATCCGCTCACTGAAAAAATTATCTCTCTTTTAACGGACTTTTTCTGTATATCTGACAGTTTAAAGAAGTTTTGTTGGCATAGCAGTTATTCTCCGATTTTCATTGCGTTGTAACTGTACCACATTCAAAATTTCTAATGCATAAAATCTGTCAGTTCAAATTCCAGTTTTTGCCATGCAGTCTGTACTATAACTTTACATTTTTTTCAAATCTTTTTAGGATTGTTTTCTATATTTGCTATTTTTCAGGAATTATTTTATGGTTTTGTACATCGCATAAATAAAACTGTGATTCATTTTCATTGTCACATTGATACTCACCTCCTTTTTATATTTCTTTAAATATAATTTTTGGTAAAATAAATTTTGGAACATTTTTATACAGATGGGTCACTATAGCTTTAAACATTTTCAAAACAGTCAGTATGAAGATTTTTCCTTATGTTGAACCTATAGAGCTCCGGTAGATCAGAGGATAGAGCACTCACCTCCCAATGAGTTGACAGCGGTTCAAATTCCAGTATCGACTAGTCTTACGAATTCTAATCTCGACTCTATCTATTTATCTATTTTATCATCTATTATAGATTTTTTTATTAAAATAACAGAGCTTGTTTGTTAAATCAACAGTGCTTAACTGCTGAAAAACAGGTGCCAGGTTTTAAATAACACTATTTTTCTATGGAATAAACGTTTTATACTGGCACATCAGCAGATAGTTTCGTTCAGTTATCAGCAGATAGTTAAATTCAACAGATTTTTTTTACTGTGTGTCTTTTGATACCTAAAAAAAATTCCAAATGGAAAATAAAACAGATGTTTAAGAAAAATTTTAATGTTTCGTAATTTAAAACAAAGTTTACATAGTTCTGTAGGTAAGCATAGTCTTAAAGATCATATTGAAAAAATAATTTTTTTGTTCCACAAAATTAAATATATATTTGTATATGCGTATTATAAATTTCGAGCAAAAATTGCTAAACAATATGAGATTTAGAAAAGTAAGAGGCAATCCTAATTAATAGCTAATATCTTACGAACACAAAATTAAAACATAGGTAGACCTTTAATTTTAAACACAACTCAAAATGCCTTTCAAAAAATGAACAGAGCTTGAAATCTATATTTTAGATAGGCAGAACTTGAAGTGTGTGTTTGGAAAAAATGGATATGTCTGAAAGTTAGTTTTTAATTAGCATTAATTAAACTAAAAATTAGTGTACTAAGTACATATTTACTAAGTAAGTATATGCACTAAGTATATAATTTGTACTAAGTATAAAATACAAAAAAAAAGTAGTTTGAAAATTGTTTTAATTTATATTTAAAAATAATTGGTTTTGTAAATTAAAGACATTTCAATGATGAACAATTATTTCTAATTAAATATAAATAAGTACAAATTTGAAATATTATTGCTTGGAAACGAGCTTCGTTTTGAAGATTTTACCTTTATCGCAGAGAAAGACCCCGATGTTACATTTTTTATTTCATAAACATAAATAATTAAAACATTAAACGTAATATATTTCGCTTACTTTGTCCTAAATTAATACAAAATAATGAAAAATATGTTTAATACAAACTCTGTGTCAAAGGGTTTAGTACCTAAGGAATCTGAGCTACTTTTGAAATTAAATCACTTGCGAGCTGTTTTTCATCTCAAAACGGTTTTTTAAGTTTTTTAAAAGAAAAAAAAAATATTTATAGTGCTGTGACAGACAAGAAAGTATTCTGGGCTAACACCGCATCATAAAGGATAGAAAAAAGTAGATAAAGTAAATTGTTTAAAAAATACTTTATTATTCTTCAAAAATGCAAGTTAAATTTCTTGTAAAACATGCTTCGACATCACTTAAATTTTAGAGAAATCAATTTTTTAGAATTCTTTTATCATTATTAAAGCACTTATATAAATAAATTTTTTTTCTAGCTTTAAAATTAACTATTATTTTCCAATTCCTTTGATAGTTTAAGTAGTTTATTCTAGTATGCAAGTCCTTTTCTTACATATGTTTTTTTCTTCTTTATTTAGTCCAATACTACTACTCGCTTAATTTTTAAGTAAACAAATAACAACGAATAGGTTTTTAATATTTTTTTCAATTCAAAAACTTCAGGATTATAATTTATAAAAATATTATAATATATTAATTTTATTATCATTCGAAAAGATTTAAAATCTCAAAAGGAATTCAACTCCAGATTGACGAAATGGAAATGAACCAGCAAACGATTCAAGGACTAGATTTACGGATCATGGAATATGCCTCTTACCGAAGTAAAGAGCTTTTAGCAATGACCAACATACATTACTAAATCCATCTAAATTCAAAGAATGAAATGGGCTAGACATCTATTGCAGTCAGCGAAGAGAATGTATATCAAAAAGGATTTTTATGACTAAGCCATCTGAGAATCGACTTAGGGAATGGCCAAATGGTTCGATTCTGCAGATAAGGACTCAAGAGTAAAGTCTGGAGAACCGTTGCTGAGAACCGAAAAAAGAAAGCCAGAATCCACCCCATGCTGTCGAGTCAATAATGATGATGAAGTTTAGTAAATGTGAAAAAAAGATGATGTCTGAGGAAAATACATAAGCTATTGTTGTATGTTAAATTTATATTATCAGAATTTAATTGTTATTTTAAGCGTTTAATAAGAAATGAATAACGAAGGCATCGCATTTAATTTGACTATTTTTGCTTTATTTTAAAAAAATAGTGTTAAAACTACATTCGGAAATTCGAACTTATTGAAGAAACACGAACCTGTGTAACAAAAAATTAAATATGAGGTTATTTGCACCTTGAAACTTAAACGACATATTCCACAGAAAACAATCAAATTTTAAAATCTATCGCACTTTTTAAAATCTTTTTCGTCACATGTTCAAGTTGTTTTTAAAAATTCGTTTCTTAATTTTTTATAAGTATTTTTTCAAATTTTATAAAATTTTTTATTAGTAAAATATGAATTTTTAAAACTATTAAAATATTCAAAGGGTAGAAATCAGATCAATGTTTCGATGTCTGGATTCTAATCATTGAAAATTGTCTCGTGGAAAACACGATTGTGATATCAAAATCTATATCTTCTTCCTGTTACATTATTCTGTGATGATCATAAATCCTCCAATAATTTGTGTATCAAAAATACACTTAAACGTATTATTTCTGTAACGTAAAATGTATACTTCTTAATGTATAAATGTAACTTCTGTATAAACGTAATAAAGAAAAAAATTCTCTCTTTCTTAAGTAAGGAATAGGGGTACCCTTAAATGAGATTTTTAGCACTTTGCATTTATTGATTCAAATACTTTGCAATTGACTTTTATAAAAAAAAAAATATAAGGAAATTTAAAATTGAAATTCCAGGGAATTTTAGGAAAAATACTACTCGTAAAATTTCAAAAATAGTAACAGAAAATCTACAAATCAAAAATTAAAAATTCACAAATTCTATAAGTGATAACATTTTTCGATGACATTTCACTTATATTTAATCATAAATAAATAATGTTTAAAAAATAATTTCAAAATTTTTTTTTTTTTTTTAGTTAAACATAACAAAAGCAAACAACTTCTTACCTGTCCGATTTCTCCTTTTAATCGATAATGATTGAGCTGTTCATAATTTGGATGAGATTCCCAATAAACTTTCCGACACTCTTTTGGTTGATGGCGAGGAAGTCTCGGTGATGAATTCGGTGAGCAATAAGGTGAATATGGCAGGGAAGGATAAATTGGACGACCTTCACCATTGGATGACAATGTGTGCGAATCTCTAGAGTTACTGTAAGTTACTCGAGGCACAGAATTCCGACCACATCTAGCAAATGTCCTCAGCGGACCACTGGGACACCACATTTCAGAAGGGCTTGCAAACACTTCGGGTTCTGACGCAGCTGCTGGCAAAGAACCTTTCCTCATGCTATCCACGGTCAGATAAGACATTTGGTCAGAAAAGTCTCTAGATTCTTTATTGGCAGATAAAGACTGATCAAAGGAGACACTTCGAGCACCTTTTGAGCAGAAGGGTGGTTCCCAAGCGGGCCTAGTTTCAGAACATTGTAAGACTTGCAAGGCAGGGCCTGTTTCATTTTGTGAGCACTCTTCGGGAACAGGGCTTGTTTCAAGGCAGGATTGGATTTCTGAAGACACTTTTGGCGACGAATTTAAAGAGCACGTAGTTGCGTTTTCCGGAGGTATGGAACTAGAAGTCACATCGTTAGATTGAAAAAAACAGTTATGTGCACATACTTCCGCAGATGGAACACCAATAGATTCATTTTTTTCTACAATTGGCACAGAATTACTTGTAGCATTTAAGTTACCTGCTTGAGTCACAGAATCAAGAGTGTGCGATTCACAGAGCTGGGCAGGTAAAGATTTTTCTGAAAGTTTTTGTGCAGATGAGTCCATTAAAAAAGAGTCTAAACCATAGCTGTCTTCACCCAGGTATTTTTCATTACGAGTATTTTTGTGATCATTGGAATTTAGTGATAAATCAGGTTGGTTACTTACAAATGGCTGTCTATTAGTTCGTTGTTTCGAAAGATTTAATTCTGATTCAAGGTGGGATTTTTCATAGGAATTACGAGGGCTCTTGTGTGAAGTATCTAATGTTTTAGTTCGTACACACGTAATGCCAGCGATTTTTGGCTCTTGAACGTTTTGAAAGTCACATGCTGAAGTTTTGTAATAGGAATTGTTTTTAGAGCCACATAAAGAGTTCTTTTTCTCTACGTCAGAATAAACAGCATTTAATCTGAAACAATTATTAGAAAAAATAAATAAATAAAAGAGAAAAATTTAAGAAATCATTATTTATAAGCATTAAAGATTTTAAATTCATGATTAATCAAGATTAATATCAAGTTTTTAATTAAATAAAGTGTTCAGATAAATTACGATGCTTTTACATGAATTAAATTTTTTTAAACAGCTTTTTTTTTCAACGTTGAACTATGATATTTAGCAAATTTGCTGCAGTTTCAATTAAATATTAAATTGAACTATATTTTGGTTCAATTTTAAACATAATATAGGCATTAAATAATTAATCCCAAAACACTAAAGCGGTAAGATATTACTTGCTTTAAAATTTCACTCTCTTCTAAAATATACAAATCTATTGTCACAACAAGCGTATAACAAGCACAAATAAAAACAACCACTCAAAAATAGCCCCCACCCCATTTTTAAGACTTGAGAGACAAGAATGCGATGAAACAAAAGTGATTTGAAATATATAATGTAAAGGTGTTAACGAAAAATGAAAAATACAGGTGAAAAGTCAAAAATAGAAAAACCACACTAGCCGAGAGGGAAAAAAATACGAAAATTAGAACAAGAAAGACCATAGTAGCTGAGAGGGATATTGTATGTGAATCCATTTATGTATTTTTGTGAATCAGTTTTTAATCAAGTAACATTAGTTAATCAGTTAATCAGTTAATCAGTTTAAGTTAATCAGTTTTTAATCAAGTAGTTTAAAAATATTAATTTGAATGATAATAGGGTTCATACCGCATACAGATTTCCTCAATTTTCAACAATATAATGGTTCAACTGATCTTACAATTTCTAACAGTGTATAAAGTAATTGAAAATATCCCAAAATGCTACTAAAAATTCCCCAAAAAATCGGATAACAATTAAAAAATTTTTAGGGTTTTGAATATAAGAAACGCTACTTTAAAAAGCGATTATTCAAATTTTGCAAACGCATTCAAGTATGCATCAATTCAAAACAGTACGCTCGTATTTTTCACGAATTTAAGGATATATTTTTTACTAAGGCAATGTTTCAAGTAATCATATTCTCTAAATAGTTTTTTAAAAAAAACTAAGTATTTTTAAAATAGTTCACAGTGGTGTTTGGCTTACAAACATTTCCACATGTGTGTTTAAAAATAAGAATATATAATTATATAACAAATAAAAAACATATTATAATTGACTATTTGTAATTCTTTAACTATTAGATTAAGTTTGACACATTTAATACCAATAATAAAGTAATCCGAAGGACATGATTCTCTATAAGTTTGATTTCAATGAAGTCAAGTCTTCGTCCTTTTAACAAGTTCCGCCTTCAAAGATGTCCCTTTGATAATTAACGGTGCCGAGGACTGAAGATCGAATTAGCAGAATTCATTAATTTGTAAGTGGGTATTGGCGGTTCATCCAACCATTTCTTTGTTCTTCGCTTTAAAGCTAATATAATTGAATCCTTTTGTGTTCGGTATTAGTTTTCTGTGGCAAAAACACCAGTTGCTTAAGGGTAAAACTTAGTTCCAGAGCTCATTCTTTTAAAAGAATTAAAGGAATTTAAAGGAGGAAAAGTAAAAAGATTTAAATAAGTTCGTTACAGATACCTTATTTAAATTGAATGATTTTATTTTAGACAAATACTGTTCATTCTTTAAAATTATATGACACGTACTTATACAATATCTAAAAACATTTATAAAAGGAAATTATGCTTAAAAATCGATCGATGTATAGCAGATGTAATAAATATTAATTCTTGATTAAAAACTTCATTGGCATCAAAAAATACGAAAAATATGATTGAATATATATGGAAATAAATGTCAACGTGCTATTCTTAAAACTTGCCAAACGTGATTGAGAAGAAATGAATATTTGAAACATAAAACACTAACTTGCCAACGAAAAATAGAAAATAAAGGGGAGGAACAGAACTAAATTAACCACGGTAGACGAGAGTGAAGCAGAAAAATATTTAAAGATGAAAAAAAAAAAAAAAAAAAAAAAAAAAAAAAAAAAAAAAACTGTGGCTAAATATGTTCTTGAAAACTTCTCTATTGCGCTTGGAAAAGAATTTTACCCTGATTTGCCACTCTAGGCCAAAATTAGTTTTTATAGCTTTGTTTCTTCAACTTTAATTTTTTTATGTTTCACTCTCAGTTAGCGCTGTTTTTCTAGTTTTGCTTCAAAATTTAATTTTCCATTTTCCTTAGACAACTTGTCTGTATGTCTAACTTACTATGGCATCAGTGTTGTCTGCATGTCTAACTTACTAGAATCAACTAGGCATTAAAACAGAAATTCACTTCAATTATCTTCCTCATATTAAACCTTTCTCAATTAAAGAAAAAAAAACTGCAAACTCAACAAAATAGTTGCCAGACGTATTTTGTCTCATGGTACAAAATAATAATAATAATTTATATTGGATTAGAAACTAGTCAAAGGAAAATGTTAGCAGTCAGAAACAGTTTTTATTAGTTAACGTCGCGTTCTAAAAAATAAAGAATTGCGCATTTAGTTTCAAATAGAACTCGTATTTTTCAAAAACCTATCTTTATGAAAACAGTGGTAACTGCTATGTAAACGAAAATAATTTTTTTAGCAAAATAAACTTTGTTAGTCTATCTCAAGCAGTCAAGTAGATAAATCTTCACTGGTATGGTATAGTCTAGAGACCAAGATTTTAATACCGCCATGTCACTCCTGCTTTAGTGGCATTTTACCACTCCTGCTTTAGTGGTACAAAATTTAAAAGAGATTTCTCATTAACTATTTATGTATGAATGTTTATATATTTGCTTCATATGTAAGGTGATCTCCGAAGCAAGAGGATCCCCGAAGTAAAGAGGTCCAACGGTTCTGCAGCGAAACAAGCTCTGCTTTGTGCATGTTTGAGAAAGAAAAAACTTCTTTGCACTTCACAGAACTGGATTTTTTTTTATATTCAGATCAAAGATAAGGCCTTTTATGAGGACGCCTTAAGCTTTGGATTTATTATCGGATAAAAGTTAACTTAGCTACATCGCAAAATAAAAGTGTGAGTTGTCCATTCGGTAGTTGCAACGAATCACAAGACTGCGTCTAATAATGTGGTTCAGCATTGCGTGTTAATGTTACAGCTTTAAGGCTTGGGTTTATAATATCATTCTGAATAAATTTTCGAATCACATTTAATTAGATACCAGCGAAAGACGTCACGCGTGATTTGTTAACCCTTACTTGACGTCGATTGTAGGTATCCAATACCAGACGGACTGACATTTAACGGAAATTCTGACTGATGATGTATATTCTTTTTGGATATAAAATGGAGATATAAATTCTATCAGGAAACGATTAAAACTTGCTTTTTAATCACGTACAAAACACTAGTAGAAATATGAACACTCTAGTAAGCTTGAATTTCAATTTCGTGATTTCATTTGGACAGAAATGAGAACAAGCTAATTAAATAAGCAGTAAAAAACACTGATTAATAAGAAAGTTAGTATGAGTATTGACAAAATGCTAAACTATTTTGAACTCTCAAATTCTTTCAGGTATAAAATAATATTTCAATATTTTTTTTTTTAAATTTTGCAGTGAGAAGTATAAATGTGGATGAGAACATATTTTTCTTTCAATGATTTGTGCATCGACAAGCTGATAATTACACAAAGAACAACAAAAAATATAAAATATCAATGAAGGGCTTTGTTAGCATAAATCTGGGTTACACTAAGGGTAAGTGTGAAGACAGGGAGAGATATGAACACTGGGGAACTCTTTTCTCATTTGCGTTAAACGTTTGATCGTTTCTCCTCGAGATCATTCATAGTTATTAAACCAGAATTTAAAAACTTGATTTTATTTTTCAGCACAGAAGTTCAAGTTTATTGCCAAATCTTTACAGTAGGCAAAACTTAAAAATCCCACCAAAATTGGTTAAATCAATTTTAGGTTATAGGTTAAATGAATTGATTTTTAAAAATAAATCTTAATCACGAAAATATTTTATTTAAATAATATTTAAGTAACATTTTTATAATAACAAAAAAAAAAGAAGAGAAACATGGCCCTATAAAGGGCCTTTTTATTATCCCACTCTTATTTTAAAAATTAGTGCTGAATCGTTATCTACGAATGAGTTTTCTCGAATATCATTCTTTTGAAATAAATATAAGCTTATTTCCACTTTTGTAACTCAATAAACCTATAAAACTATAGAATATTCTAAAGATAGTTGAGTGTTTACATATGCACACTCATTCTTGTGTTTATTGTATTATAAGTACCGTCTGAACAAACTTTTGACTCATACCTTGCAGATATACTATCATCTGAATTTCAAAATAAACTGACGAAAGGTATACACAGCACAGTTTTACAAAGTCTCGTTTCTTTTCAATTTAAATGTTGTCTTGCAGTTTTAGTGATTTTCGTTCTTCGTGCGATGGCAGTAGGAATATGTTTGCATTGTTAGTGATTGAGTATTTTTATGCTAAGAAACATTTTATTCACAATGCAGAAAATAACACTGCTTTCTGATATAAAATATACTAATACAAAATATTCATTATTTTGAATGGCTAGATCATAAAATATAAAAAATATATAACGTTAATATAATAACAATTTATGTTTTTGACAAAAGCTTGAAATCAATATCATGCATGTCAGTAAAAAAGATAAAATGCGTGCATATAGAAACGTTTAAAAGCTTTTAATGTCCAATAAAATAGAGCTAAAATACATTTAATTTTATTTTAAAAGCGTTTTATTAACGCTTTAATAAACGTTATCATTGTTAACGATTGAATATTTTCGTCAGTAAGATACATTCCATTCAAAATGAAAAAAAAAAAAAAACACCAACACAACATCGAGATATAAAACACTAATAAAAAAGAGACATCAGTTTGATCATAAAATGTAAAAGTTTATAACGCTAATATATTAATTATTTATGTTTTTGACAAAAGTTTAAAACTAATACCAGATATTTTAGTAACAAGATTAAATGTTTTAGTAACAAGATTAAATGCATATACACCGAAGAGCCATTACATTATGACCACCCTCCATCTATAACAATGGGCTATAACCTGGTGGCGGGGGTAGTATGGTGTGGGCAATGTTTTCATGGGGCACATTAGGACCCATAACCCTCATAGAACAATCCCTGACGTCTGTAAGCTACTTGAACATAGTTGCAGACCAGGTTCACCCATTCATAGCATCAGTTTTTCCTGCGGGGGATGGTGTTTACCAACAGGATAATGCACCATGTCATAAGGGTCGAATCGTCATGGATTGGTTCGAGGAACATTCCAGTGACTTTGAAGTCATATCTTGGCCCCCAAATTCACCTGACTTTAATTCAATAGAGCATTTGTGGTCCTACTTGGAAAACCAAATTGGTGCTGCCAAGCTACACCCTCGCAATATGAGGGAATTGCAGGACCAGTTGGTGAGCGCTTGGTACCAGATACCTCAGACTACTTATCAGCACCTTGTGGAATCAATGCCACGGCGGGTGATAGCAGTTTTGAGGGCTAAAGGTGGTCCTACATGTTATTAGCAGGATGGTCATAATGTAATGGCTCTTCGGTGTACATTGAGACCTTTATAAGCTTTTAAAAATAAAATTGAGCTAAAAACCATTTAATTCTATTTTAGTAACGTTTTATTATTTAAAAAAATCAATACCGCACTGCAGTTTTATTAAAATTGAATGATGATTGAGAATAGAAATTTCTTAATGATTTTTCTGTCACATAAATCCCAAACTCACAGCTTGTTAGTAAATTTATAATTCTAAATACACTTTTAGAAAACGCATATTTCGATTTATAAAGTTTCAAGACTAACTGTCGAACACTTTAAAAAGCTTATAAATATGGAAAAAAAAGCATATTTAAATAGAAATAGAATAGCATATTAAAATATATAAATAGATATATTAAGAATAGTTTTAATACATAAGAATAGAGATGAGACTGGCTCACTACGGTCTCGGGCTCGTTTACTGAAAAAATTTTCAGTCTCGTGCAAAGTTCGGACTCAAGATAAAACTTTAATAAGCTTTTTACTGCTTTAAAAAGAAAACTTTGATACAACTATTAAGTATAAAAAATTTAAAATTTATTAATTAATTGTGATTAAAGGGTTTTATTAACTAATTTCCTTGTTTAAGACGTAAGAGGTATACTGCAAATAGTGGCCTTTATCCGAAATATATTCAATGGCGGGATCGAAAAACCAAAACGCGATCACGAACTCATCTCTAATAAACAGTATATGCAGAAAACAGTGGCTTTGTTGTGTATTTAAAAAAAAACCTTGTATAAATCTCAAATAATTATTCGACTTATGAGTCGCAAGTCAATCTTTAAATGAGAAAAAGAAATTTCCAAGATCAATGGAAAGGAATTGAAATAATAAAAATGAAGTTTAAATTAGAATGAAATTTAAGGAAGTAATTTATGATTGGCAAGCATGTCTAAATATCATTGAACAAAAAAACTGGTTCTTGTTCAGAGAGTCAAGATAGTTTGATAAAGTTCTTTTAAATATTGATTTCAAACCCTAAATATGCATACTTAATAAACTGATTTTTAGAAAGCTTCTAAAAACTCTCTTCTTTCTCGATATGCTATTTTTCAAATAATATATTATTTAATGCTAACTATAACATATTATTTAATACTATTACAAATAATATATTATTTATTACTACTACAAATACTATATTATTTAATACTATTAATACTAACTATGCTAATAATGTGTTAAAACCAGGAATGGCAACTTTCTTCCACAGTGGTAAAAACACAGAGAAAAACCACTTAAGTAAAAATATATTCCTTCCAATCTAAATATAATAAACTGAAGAAACTCTTTTTCTCTTGTTGCTTCGAAGAAACGTTTCATAACTGTAATTTAGTATAAGTAATTGTATTTACTATTCAAGTCATTTACTATATCATTTTTAAATAAGTGAAAACTAAAAAGCAACAATTGGGAAGAAAAATAAATTTTATAAATTTCTTTACTAATTAAAATAACCGTAGTTCAATACTTTATGTAAAATTGTATAATAAAACCTCATTTCATAATTATATAATGAATCGTTAAAATATCATAATCAAATTTTATATTACTTTATTAACAAATCATGTACTAGGTATACACCCTACTATAAATGTATTAAATATTAAAATGCATATTGAATTTACAATTACAAATAGCTTACTTATTTTTATATTCAGACACTATTAATAATGAATACTCAAACCGTCTCTTAAATAATGTCATATAAATTTTAAAATTCTGTATAAATTAAAAATAATATTATGAAAATAGTTAAGATAAAAGGAGATTTAATTTTTCTTAAATTTCTAGTACTATATCAAATAACTTTTTTTAAAATTAAGCTGCTCTTGTCATTGCTATAAAATTGTATTGATCATTATTATTTTCTTCCTTTTTGCCTAGTTTCTTCCATTTTGACCAGTTTCTTCCATTTTGACCAGTTTCTTTCGATTTTCTCCAGTGTCTTGGAAGATTTCTTCCGGTCAAAATCACATCGCTGGTTAGACCATTTATCTGTTCATTGTAATATTAACTTATACTATTTGTCTGTTAACGTTAATAGGTTATTTACCAGTTAACATAATACTATTTAAGTTTTAATTTAGGGAGTTCGTGACAATTATTCTTAACTTTTATGTCAATGTTTTCTTAAATTTCTCCAGCACGCTCTGTTCCGGTTACATAATTAGCACAGGATTGTCAATTAAAAAAAACACTGATATTTAAAAATGAAAAGCTTGTGCGACCTTTATTTTTAATTATCTGAAATATTATTTCAACATTTCATTGCAGATATGCATATAATACATTAATCATCAAACATATATCAATTTTATATTTTCATAAGTCACTCATTTTTTAAATCTTAAAAACATTTGCTTTAAAATTCAAACAACTATTTTATATACTATTAGATTAAAACTAAAGCTTTCCTTCCTGTTTAAAAAACTGAAACTTTTTAATCTCCTTTAGTAAAAAATCGTTGAAAATTTTTTTTACGAGAGATGGTTATAGAATATACATAACTTTGCAGTGAAATCAATGATTTAGTACAACAAAGAAAATATTTTTAACGCTTGTTCGGTTTTAATATGAATTAAGTACCAACCTGCAGAAAGCGTAGAAATCTTTAGCCATCTAAGCTTGCTAAGTGCAGCGATCCAAATAGATAAAACTATGTCAAAGAAATCTATCTGTCTCACAAGAAAGTATGTCTGAAATATAAATAAACTTCATTAAATATTATTATTTAAAATAAATTGAAAATCTTATTTTTTAGATTTCAGAATAGAACTAAATTTAAAAATTCAGCATATTTGAGATTAATAAAAACAAACTAGCATATTTGAGATTAATAAAAACAAACTAGCATATTTAAGATAAATAAAAACAATTTATTGCTGCAAACAAGTTTGAACAAGAAGAAGAAAAGTGACAAAAAAAAAAAAAAAAAAAAATACGAAAAGAAGATGATATGGATTTACAAGGCAAGGTGTCCATAATACATTTAAACATTACCTATTCTACAGAAGCATGATGGATCAGGGACAAGAGCGCTCACCTCTTAATCCAGTAACCGAGGTTCGAATGCCAGCGATGGCTGGTCGATTCTGTTTCTGCTCTCGGCTATAACCAACCACAGTGCTGACTTAAATATCTTCAGAGGTGTGGTAAACAGATCATGGATTACAATCCTCTTTCCGTTGGTTTAACCGTGGGAAGATTTCATGGTTTTTCTGTGGTCAAGTTTTCAAATTGAGATGTTTTTGCGATGTTCTCAAATGCTAATTAATTCTATCAAAAATCTTACATGAAGACCGGTTTGCTTTGTCCAAGAGTTCCCTTGTCTTCTATATAGGGCTCAGAATTACAAGGCTACAAAGTTGATCATTGATAGTCGTAAATCTAAAATTGGGTCGACTGTGCAACGCTGGTTACAAAATAAAATTTATACTAAGGTATTTTCACCTCTAAAATAATAAAAACTGTTAACTGTCTTAAAAAAACTGTAAACGTCACATAGACGATGGCATCAATTTCTAATTAAATTTCGATTGACTTTCATGAAGCAATGCAGAATTTTTAGGACATAAAAATAGAACTCAATTATGTTTTTGATGTGACTTTTATATTATGTAACTATTTATTTAAAAGAAAAGAGAACATTAAGCAAGAAGGTCACTTCATTTATCAGACTCTAATCGTAATTGTATTGTTAGAAAAGAAATCTTCTGGCATCGTTTCGAATTTTTAGCTTTTTAAATAACGTTTAATGTGGATACAGTGTGTATATGTATATAAAAAAAATTCTATTTGTTTCTAGATATTATTCTTTGAATGATTTCTAAGAAATAACAATATTGAGAAATGAAGGTTTCAATAATATATGACATCATTCAAAGGTAAGGGAAATCGCAATTCAAAACATTTTTCTCTGGAAATAAGTTTTTACGATATCATACGTCTTTGGGAAATGACATGAATACGAATGCATTTATGTAAAAATGTATTTGATAAAACTTATTGTCAATTATAACCGTAAATATTTCTATATGTTTAATTTAAAAATTTTTTTAAATTTTTAAAAAGAAATATTCGTGTATTTTTTATTATCTACACAATCTTATACTTGCGTATCCACACCTACAAAAACTTATTATTATCTACACAAAATAATAGTCCAAAAAATATAGTATTGCAATCTCATTTCACTTGCACCTCTTATTCATAGCATTAAGTGTTATTCAATAATTTTTTTGATTTATTTAAACTTTATATCACTAATTGTTCGCAAATATGCTTGTTACTTAGCTAATCTGCAAATTAACTATGTTTAAAGTACAGAATTAAGAACTTCCCACAATTTACCTCGGTAATGTACACATATGTAAGTTCGATTTCCGTATCGCCGAAGTTCACAAATAGGTTTCAATCTATCAATCAATTCATTGATTGATTATTTATATATTGAATTCATAATTTGTAATAATATTTTAAACAGTTTGGTTCTTTGTTCTTTATTTTTGAAAGGATTGATGATTGATTCTATCAATTAATGCATTGATTGCAGCTTGATATTTTAGATAGCGAAATATAAATAAGCAACATAGTATTAATTTAAGGTTTGAAAACGCTGCTGTTGTTCCAGCAAAGATTTTATTTTCACTTTAACGAGTGATTAATAGGTAAAGTGCAAAGTATTATATGAAGTATTATATAGGGGAGAGTGGGGTCAATTGTAACAGGGTACGATTGTATTAGAGCAAAAATTTCGAGTGTCGGGTTCTAGATTTGGTTCCTAGGTGGCGCACAAGGTGTATTTAATAAATCTACATGTACACCCCTGCTGGCAACCATTTTTATGTACTTTTGAAAGAGTTACATCACAAAAGATATTTTCAAGCTACGTAAGTACTTTTTCTGGTATTAGAATATTATATTGTAACAAAGTAATTTTGTTGAAACAAATAAAAATTATTAACCGAATATGTAAGTGGACACCTTAATTAACATTTAAAAAAAAATGATTAGTTTTGCTAATTAACTAGCATTGTTTTTAACAAATGAAGCTGAAATGGCGTCTTGGGGACGATTGTAACAATAAGTAAAGGGACGAATGTAACAGCTGAAAATAAATAATCTTACGTTTACAAACCATTACTTTAACTCTTTAAGAACCACCAATAGTTTCCTATATCATTTATATTATGTTGCATGTGCATTATTTTATTTGTGACCTTTCACAGCAGAAATTAAAATTTTTAACCCCTTAATGTTAAAAGTTTTACTTTTTAGGTTTTTGCTCATTATTATTTTTACTCCTAAAATATCACTACTATTTTGATCAATAAAAAAATATATCACAACTATGATAATATGTATAATTAACTATGTTTTAGTTGAATTTATGAACTGTTACAATTGACCCCGTAAGTGGGGACAATTGTAACAAGTACGTGACTGTCAAAAATTGCTAATAACTAATATAATAACATTTAAAATAAGTATTTTTTTTTTCTAGTAGAGGATAGTCTACTTTACTCTTCTGTCAATTAATACTAATAATATATTGGATTTTTTTTTAGTTAAAAATAGTTAAGTAAAAAATGTTACAGTTGACCTCACTCTCCTATTATATGAAGTATTACCTAGATAATTTGAGAAATGAAACAAATTTTAGGCTTGGGAAATGAAACAAATTCTTTAAATTTACTGAATTGCAGCAATGATTTTATACGAATTTTTAAATGAAATTTGGCTTAACAGGAAAAATTGCCCGGACACATGTGTACCTTACTTTTGCTGATCCCGAACAGATTTCACACCTCAATAACAGACAACGTGGAGCCGTAGAATACCCAAAATATGATATTCAAGCTAAATTTATTGAAATTAGTGTTTTGATGAAAAAGTTTACTAAAAAAAGCACACTTATTTGAAATATAATGTCCCAAAATAAATTTTTTATTTTAAGCAAAATGCATCCGAAATGACTTTGAAGATTATGGTATTATTTTATCTCAACGGGAAAATAATTCTTATGGCAATTAACAATGTTAAATAATAGAAAATTTCAAAAATGTGGATGGACATATCATTTTGATACGAATTGTCTTCCATATCGGATAAATATCAATTAAAAATCATATTCAAAAATCAAAAGTTCTGTGGTTTATAAATTTGGTTTCAACAAGAACTTATAAATCAGAAACTTCAGTAGGCTTTTTTCTTTAGCCTATAAATGAAATATTAAATAATTAATGATTATTGATTTGATAAAAATTCTCAAAAATTCTTTCCATGGAACCCTAGGGTCACACGATACACCATTTGGAAACAACTGGGCTGTATGAAAAAAAAATTTCTGATTTTTTTTTTTTTTTTCAGTACTATTGAAATAACAAAAACCATGCAAGCTCTTAGATGATTAGTCTGCATTTATTTATAAAGACGGAGCATAAAATTACATTTAAAGAAAAACAATTCAAAACTTTAAATTCTTTTACTTTATATGTAACTGATTAGTTTATAAAACAAGGAAGGATTTTAATATAAACAAGCAATGATTTGTCGCTTTTAACTTGTATGCATTGGAATCTAAACTTAAAAGTATGCAATCATTCAATTGATGATGTCTTAAACACTATCATCTTTGATAAATGAGTCATATCTTTAACTAGAGAGTTTTTCAATAATCTCATCCTAGACTGTTTTAAATAATATTTTTAATTAGTGAGTTTTTAATTAAAAAATAGGGTTAACGTTGAAAAGAAATGTGTTTTAAATATTACTTTTATTTTTTAAGAGGTCTCATGATATCTATTGGTAATATTTAATTGGTAAAGTGCGTAAAATAAAAAATATATAACGTCCTGAATAGCTCTTCTTCTAGTGAACGGATTTTCACATACCAGAATTCAGTGCAAATGGTTAGATGGCCTGATCTCATTTATGGTAAATAATTAGTGCAGATGATATTGTAAGTTACAAAATTGGACATAAAAACTTACTTTCTCCGAATAAACATACATTTTTTCGACAAATTCGGATTCTTGACCTTTAAAATGTGGGGTTTAACGGCAATCTGGGAAGTATGGACCCAATAATATGCGAAGAAGAGCAGTCCAAACCTTGGACTCCTTTATGTTATGATTATTTTTATTCAAAGAAAGCATGTTTTTGTGTCCGATTTCGAAAATTAAAATATCGTCTAAAAACTTATTAAGTAGCATATTTGAGGTCAGGCCCTTGAATCAATAAGATTGAGTCTAAATACATGAAAATCCGATCATTAGATCAAACATTATGCAGGGTATGCAGTTTTTTACGAACAGTAAATTAATCGTAAATTTAATATTTTTTTTAAAAAAAAGAATAATTTAAATTTTTTTATCAGTGGTCTAACGATTTTCTTTTATGAAATTATAAATCTATGAGATAGTCAAAGAAATGGAAAAGTTGTATAACTATTACGTTCGACATTAATATTTCCTAGAAGACTTCTCCAGGGCTAATCAGATTTGTCACGGGACTCACAAGGAATAGTATTTGCTAAACCATTTGCGTTATATAACAGTGCTATCTTATTTTTAAAAACTGCGAACATTAACTTAATGTAATTATCCATTAGATATGTATCTTGAATGTCTGATTAAAGGAAATAGCGTTTGAGTCATTCTCTATGGATTCTGGTATTTAAGAAAAATAATATCAATCAATACATTCCTCAAAATAAATAATTCATAACTACCAAATATTTATAACTTTTATGTAAGTATCGAAACATTTATTTTCTTCTTATTCACAGTTAACTACTTAAAAACTACTATAAAATACTGTTTAAATTTAAATGTTTACTGTTGTCGTGAAATTGTTGTATTTATTCTGTTTAAATTCTGTTTAAATATAATTTACTCAGTATTTTTGTAAAAGAACATTAATAATGGCGGATTCATTTTTAAATAAATACGAAAGCATAGTCCGAAAATAAGTTTCATTAATGTTTGTGGACCGAAACTGCGTGTTAAAAACAATAAATGGAATGAAATTTCAAAAACGAGACGTAAATTTATTTTTCTGCATAATTTCCAAATGCGTTTAGACATTTAAACAGCTTCATAAGCTTTACAAAACCCTCCAGGAAGGAAAAAATCTGAATAAGAACGATGCGTTAAACGGCTAGTTCGACTGCTTTCAAAGCACCTGCCACCTCGATTCTTCCGCAAAGTCGGAAACAAATGGAGGTGTCAATGTGTGAGATCAGGACTGTATGGCGGATAATTTAGACGCCAAGTTTAGTCTCGTATTGTTATCCAAAGACAGAGCACCAGAGGTGAAAAGGCCAAGCGGCTTTTTCGACATAGCCTCTTTCAATTTCATTCCACGTAATCGTATGGTAAGGGGCATTTCTCAAAAATAAGAATTCTGGTTATAAGTACCAAAATTTTCGGTATTGAAATCATTTGATAGATGATCTCTCAGTTCGTTAGTGTAATGGTTTAGTCGGAAATTCTGATTTTCAAAGCTGCAGTTTTTATTTTACACAGATTTAATAAAAACACGCTGTTAATAAAAGAATTTAACATAAAAAATGGTTATCGTTCACAGCCATTCTTCCTAAAAAAAATCTCAGCTACCAGACAATTCTTCTGAACCTATTGTACACTTCCCGATAAATTTTATACTTTTAAAACTTTGACCGTTATCTCTTTTATAAAAAAGAATGGTGATAAACCAGATAATCTGTCTACCACGCTTTCTGGTAATGTTTATTTAAAATAACGGCACTAAGTTGATGATACTGTAAGAGAATTTCATTATGTCACGCATTATTTCCAACGAGTTTCCCAATTTTCTAGAGTTCTGCCTCAGAATCCTTAGAAAATCAAGTTTGTTTGGTTATTAAGAATTTATTTAAATATTTATTCGTTTTTTGTATGTGAATGTTGTAACACCTCACTCTCAGAAGTGAATGTATGGTAGACCTGAAAATTTAAAATTTCAGTTTAGACAGGGACCAGCAGACTCTAATGACTTAGTTCCTCAAACCTAATGATTCGTTGACCGATATTGATAGGTTCTTTTGATATAATAGTCATTTTTCGCAAGCTTTTCTATTTGCGTGTATTAAATTACATTTAAAAAATCATATTAGAAATAATCTAATACTGTAAAAAGTTTATACAACTATAAAAATAAGGTATATATGTGACAAAATGCGAGTAAGTCTGCGACAAAATTTAGTGAAGAATTAAAATTTGGGTAAAAAATATCAACTTTAAATAATTTATTGATAAATATTTTAGGAGGCAAAATATTTTTAATGTATACATTACTACTCTGACACATTAAATAAGTCTCGTTCTACATTAATATCTCCATCACTAATTGAGAGATTCTGAAGGATTAAAATTTTAAGAGGAAACTTGACATTTTACCACGTTGATTACCTCGTCACCCATATTGTGGTGACAGCAAAGTTTCTGATCGGGCTGCATCACCCGTATTGAGATGACGCTTATTTGACTACTTTCAAAGGATATTCGTATGTGTTTGAAAATATATTTTGCAGGAAGTAACAAAACTATTGAATTGTTATAAAAATACAAAAAATGATTTATTAACAAAATTATTGCGAGCTTCGTAAAAGCTTTGTTGTTCATTGCTATTTGACTCACTAAGAAATAAGTTGTCCCCTCAGAAAAAGTTCCATTTAGGCAAATCCATTAGGCTTTCCTCGGCAAATATTCAAACTGATCGTGTAAAGTGGCGAGATGAGAAACAGATGCGAAGCAACTAACACAAATAAACAGACATGATACCATGGAAACAAACGGAGCGAGATATTATTCTTCTGAACACCAGAGACTCGTATTATTAAAATATCGACGGCAGTACTTAGCAGAATACACTTCATACAGTGGTACTCGTGGCCTGAAGGAGATTTCACTGTAAACGCCTGCGGCAATTAACTTGTTAATGAAAATCGTGTTTTGCAGAATCTTCCTGCTTTGATGTATTTTTACCATTAAACAATTCTAAAAAAAAAAAAAAAAAAAAAAAAAAAAAAAAAAAAAAAAAGAGGGAAAGAAGTGACCGGTTATTTAAATTTAAGTGGCAGTAAGTACCTTTTACCATATTTAGAAAGATTTGACCAGAGTTTTTTTTGTCTCAGTGCACGATACAAAAGTTACAGATTGAAAAAAAAAAACGCATATAGTACGAAAAGTTTATATTTAATTCAGATTAATTAATTAGTTATAACCATTAAAATAAAATCAGACAAGAAACTTACATTCTCAAAATAGAAATGCAATTCTTTCAAAGAATTGTGTTTTTCCTTCCCTGTGTGAAAGGAAAACATTTAAAAGACGTCTCCTTATATATTAAAAAAAACTCATTTTGCATAAAGAAATTATATAATGTCTTTATTTTTTTCAAATCCAAAACCTCCTTATTGTTTGTATCAATCTCTAGCGCTCATTTAAAATTTTCGTATTTAAACATTTGAAGCTTGACAGATTAATATACTGCAAAAGGAGAGGCTGAATTGTAAATATTTTTACCGAATTTGCTCGAAACCTTTTCTACAACAAAAACATTCGCAGGCTGTCAATCTTCACTAAGATCTTCGAAATTGAAATGCTTCTCAAAATAAATTAATTTTATACAGTTAATAGGACTAAAGAACTTTTCTCGAAAGAAATGTCAAGTTATATTTGAAATGCAATTTAGAACTTTCCGTAGCTCTTTGATTATCTGTCATAGTTAACAACATTATACGTGCTCTTATACGTTACTGTTCTGCTTTATTAAAAAAATACTGAATAGATTTAAGACATTACCGAAATTATAGATTGGGTACTTGCAATTCGGGAAGAAGAAGATCACTGATACACAGACACGTGACCTATGACCTCTGCGCCAGCTGATCGTTCATAAAGAAGATGGAGTGTTAAAGTAGAGTTAAGTTTCTCCACATAAGTTAGAATATTAATTAACGTGAAGTTAATTAAATTCAACGCTGTAACACACATTACATTAGTTAAATTATAATTCCTTTCTTGTCTACATCTTTTACTTAACTTGGATTAATTATTTGTGTATGTTGTGTTTTAATGCAACCGTGATTATTTTTGTTTTGTGTATCTGGAAACTTTGATGCATAAATAGTTTGTTTATATTCTTCATGGCTTCTTACCTGACTTTGTGCTAAGTAAAAAATAATTAGTGAAAGAATTGAAATCTTTGTGAAAGAATTTTTTTAAAAGAATATGGAATGAGTCATTTAAGATAATTGATACTTATTACGGGTTTGACTTACTCGAAATAGAATGAAAACAACAGTTGCTAAAATAAATGATTGCCCCGTTTCAACAGCCAATCAGGATCGATATGCACACATTACGTCACTTTCAAACATCCAATTGCATTTTTTTTACAGTTTTAAAAAAGTGAACGTATATCATTTTAGAAATAGATTAGTACTTAGATTTAAGGAACACGTTCATTTACACGTGTACTTGCAAGACAAGAAATGAAGTGATTGTACCTAACCACGTGATTTTAATCAGATTTAATTGGATACTTATAAGTGACTTTACTCGTGTGTGTCAAGCCTAATTAGCTTTTGTATTGCCTAATGCCACGATTTACTTACGATGACATCACTTGCGGGTTTCTAAGCCTGCACGAATGTATGTTAAGACATTTTGCCTTTTTTCAAGGATAATTTTTTTCTTAAATTTAATAAAAAAGTGTTAATTAAATTTAAAATTTTAGTATTTAGTTCAAATAAAATTTATTTTAAACTTAAGAATAATATCTTGAAAAGTAGAAATCTAACCCTACACATAAAATGTTTACTGGGTTAATTTATTATCACTTCATCATTCGAAATACTAAAGAGGAAATTAGATATTAAGTTTTTAAATTTATAAATGTATTAATATAATTTAAATGTACCTTTTCAAATCTGCATCAGAAGGATTTTGATAATTTTGACTTCTTATTTTCTTCCATATTTGGCACAAAGATGCTGAGATAAAAACATATAATCTAAGATTAGCTTATGTGGAAACAATCATATTAACAACAAACCAAAATATTATATTGAAAAAAATTAAATAAATGAAAGCTAGTTTAATTAGTAGAGTTCTTTCGATGATTCCACTAATTAAATTAGTAGTAACTAACTAGTTTAATTAGTAGACTAGTTGAAAGTTTGGGCCCTTTAATTTTAATTTTACTCTTAACGCATATATTTGAATCAGAAATGTTTTTGCACATTTAAAAATCCTTTTTTTTTTTAAGATAACCTAACCTAAAGGAAGAAATAATTTTTCAAAAACTAAAGTTATTTATTATTTCTTATCCAAAATTTTATGTTATTTTTGTAATATGCAATTTTAGAAAACAAATTCTAAAATATGAGCAAAATCGGTCAAATAGTTTTTGAAAATTCTGGGACGTTCTATGATTCTATTCTGGGATATCATTTGAACTTGTCTAAGCTGATCAGAAGTGCTTTGCACAGTTATAAAATCAATTTCTCCAACTATACTCCAATAATAACTAATATCTGACACTAAAAGTTATTCTTAAAATCAAAATTGTTTATTATAACTATATTTTATTTACAAATTTGTAACATCCTTTTTAAATGACACAATTTAAATTTTGAAATGAATCGGTCGAATAATTCTCGAAAAATAAACGTTTAAAAATACAAATTATGTATTAAGTTTTATTGTTCATATACTATTGAACTTATTTTATTGAAAATTTAGATTTTATAACTTATAATCACTAAGTTTAAAAGGATGTAAAAAGTTGTGTACATTCCAATTCAAAAATTTCCTATTACCTGAAAAAATTCCAATAATAATTTATTAAAACCTTTTTTTTAAAATATAGTTTTTTACTCTCGAGCACAACATTATTTTAGTACTTTTTTTATGAAAAGTCTCATTTTTATTTTCATTTATTTAATTATTCAATTTTAGTTTTAATCATTTAATTGCTTTTTATTTAATTCTTTATTTAACTTTCACGATCAACCAGAACTGGCAGATACCTTAAAATATTTGATTACAATCGATCACTGATGGAAATATTTCTTTCAAGTTGCAATGATAGAAGATCCATTAATACATATTAAATGAGCAGAAAATGAATGACATTGCGATCGATGTCGCCATATTATTTAGATAAAACCGATGGCATAACAGAAGATATGAATTTCCTAGACTTTTTGAATTATTGTCTGAATTTTTAGCTGATATTAAATTTTTGGCTAATTTCTTGTTAGACATTTTTTTAAAATTTAATCTTAAATATTTGATTGATCTATAAAAAAACAAAAGTTTTAATGCATCGCGATTTGAATGTATCGCCAAATTCTAAGTGAATGAAATGAAATATAATAAATAAAATATTACGTTGCTAAGACATATTTTCTTCCACTGTATTTTTAACAAATATAATCCGTCATCTGCAGATTTTGATCATATATTTATTTTCCTATTTCAATTTCCAGGAATAAATGTATAAATAGAACTGTTACTCTCTTGAATATTTCAGAGTATTCTAAGAAGCTATTATATCCTCTTTCCCAATAATTCTAACTATTAAGAAATTTTTACTTTTGGAAACAAAACTTCTACTTGGTTTAATTGATAAAAGGTGAAATAACCACTTTAAATGTTATAAGTTTGATACCAATATGCAGTAAATTATTTATATAGTAATATTATCTTTATTTATATTTAGTTATATTATAGTAATATTATCTTTTTTAATGGTATTATTCGGTATGGTATAATGATATAAATATCTTTTTTGGTAATCAATATAGTGATATATTTTGCTTTGGCTATATTAATACTATATTAGAAAGCCCTTTATTTTGCGAATATAATCGTGTGAACTGACGACGACACTGTATCTTTTTGTTATTTTGTTTTGTTTTTTAAAATTTCTTGTAATATTTTTAAAGAATTTTCCTCTCTCTCTCTCATATATATATTGAGTGACCAGAATATACAGAAACAGCCATACATCTCGAGAAATACAGATTATATCAAAAATCTAGAAATACCTGAAGAAAATATTTTATGAAAAGATCAAAGGGAATGGGCAAAGCAAATAAAGTTGCATTAAATAGAGATATCCCTTGAAATTAATTTCAGTTCACAAAAATCAAAGTCTATTTGTTTGATATTTTTAAAATCCCATCCAAAATCAATCCATTCTCACTAGGCTCCACCCCTCGGGAGTCAACGTAGCACCTAAGGCGACATCTTAAGGAGTGAGAAAAAGGTCAAGTTTGTAAGGTTTTTATAAAATTTCAAACAAGTCTATTTACTCTTTTGATGTGACATGTGTAGCTCAAGATATCTTTATTTTAAACAATTTGGACGCTAATAAGCGTCACATATTAACTAAAATGCACCAACCTGTTTGTCAAACTGGGGTAGTTTTTTCTAAAAAATGCAAATCTGCAATGAAAAAAAATAATGGTCTCTATTTCAAATTTTAAGCTTGTTTCCTCAAGCCTATGATTTATCATTGGGATGTGTCAAGTTTAACATCAATGGATGCATTTTTTGAAGATAATATAAATGTGTAATTTAAATTTTTTGATTCAATGTGAACTTCTCGGTACATTTGGCCGTTTTTATACACTCTGAGCATCCTGAATATTCACCCGCTGAAAAGAATTGTCTGAACTTTAAAACGGAATAAGTAGACGAAATGTTAAAAAAAATAGAATAAAGGATGTAGAACAAATGTAGAATAAAGGATGATGAATGAAGACGAGCAAAACTTAAAGTAACAGTAACAGCTGCTGGTAACATCTTAAAGTAACAGCTGATAACAATGCTTAACAATGAGGCGAAGGATGAACGCGATGTTTTGTCTCTAATAGATTTACTTGATATTTGCCACTGTGTTTTACAAATATACGCTAATATAAGCATGGTTACAACTAAAATTACCCTGTTTAAGATCCACATATTCGTTCTGGTTAACGGAAGTCGATGAAATTTGGTATATACATTATATGGTCCATTGGGAAAAGAAATTGAAAACACCAGGAGAAAAAACAGGTGCTAATTAGGAGTAAAAACTAAATTGAACGTGAAACTTTTTTTTTACCAATAGTATGTTCAATGTGCTTCAATCTTTGTCAAATATACTTCAAAATAGCGTTATCGTAAATTCAGCTATAGCATGAGAGATAAGACGATCTTTTACAACAACATGACGCTGTTTCCATCACGCACTTCCCAGTCCCTTCGAAATTAGAAATCTTTTTTTTTTTTTCAATTTCAGTTCTTTCTTCTGTAATGCAGTGATCAGGAACCCGGAACTGGATTCCGGTACGCTCTGGAGCTATGTTACAAATGCAGTTGTGGTCGGAGCTGAATCTCAAAATTTTTCCATGCTCCTGTGCCCCAACAATTTCATTCATGAAGTCGGCTGCATTATAACGCCGTAGTAAGACTATTCTCGACATTAAAATACATTTATTATGATATAAGAACAAATACGTGAAAGGATTTATTAGACTCAATCATTTTCTTAAGATTGGACAACTAATTCAACTGTAATTGTATTTTGTGTCCGATCAGATGATTGTGTTATTATTTTTTAATGTTCCTTTACATACTAAAATTTTTTAATTAAAATCAAACCCGAACGCACGCATAAATATATAGTAAAATAGTCTCAGTGGCAGCGTTAATGGAGCCGAAGCTGGAGTTTTAACATTTTATATGGAGCGGAGCTGGATCTGCGGAACTTTTTCAGCTCCAGTTACCTGGTAGTGACGCAAAATGATTTAACAATGGCAACAGCAGGCCTTTACAATAGCACCAAATGAGCCACGGTGGCTCACGAAATAGAGCATTCGCCTCCCAATCTGATGACATAAGTTCGAAGCCCAGAGGTAACTGGTGATACGAATTGCTTTCGATTCGCATTGACTATAGAACTAAAGTAAAAAAAACCGCAGTAGTAGACGGACTATGGGTTAGAATCCCCTTGATATTGGGCTCATCGAGGGAGGATTTTGTGGTTTTCCTCTCCGTGTAACTCAAATCCAAGTTACCCCCATCAAAAAATCCTTCGAGAAGACTAGTTTGCTTCGATATTTGAATATAGATAGTCATAAACTCAGAATTTGGTCGGCTGTTTAACACCGATCATTAAATAAAAAAAATCGCATCAAATAACATTACCTTCCTCATGCTTAAATTTTTTTCGTAATTGCAGATTTCTTTTTCTGATGGTTCATATAATGTATATACCAAGTTTTCTTGCATTAGAATGGACAATACACTGGTCTAATTAGGGAAAATTTAATTCTTACCCCCTATTTAATGCATAATGTATCACTTAACCTTACCAACAAATTTAATAAAAAAATTAGTTCTTGAATTTTAAAAAAAAGAAAACTAGAAAATTTAACTACAAATTTCTGCGCATATAAAAAACAATATATGCAACAAAAAAAAATTTTTTTTCAGTGAAAAAAAATTTTAAATTGATTTTTGAAGCTGCATTTGAGAAAATACAATGTATAATTTCTAGCCCAAAATTCATGTGATATCTAAGTTACAGTGAAATACCAAAAACTTAATTAAAAATTTGATAGGGATTTGAGATACAACGGGTGATCAATTTATTTCCCTTATCCTCTTTCTTAAATATGTCACTTATTCATTAAAGATAATTACCTAAATACTTTTGATTTCATGTAATTATTTCCTATATCTGATCAGATTTTTTTATTTCAAAATTACATTCTTATTAAAAACAAAAAGAAATGCTTTGAGAAATAATTTTACTAGTATTTAATGAAACTAATTAAAACAGTAGGCACTGTAGTCCAAGGATTATTATATTTTTATATTGTTTGCAAAAGGCATTAAATATAATCAAGATAATTATGATAACATGACCGTCTTTCAATTAGAAAGGCGGAAACTTTAGGCAGGACTTTTTTATATTTCCTTTAAGACCCTAATTCCTATTAGAAATCTTTGATATTGTTCAATTCTAAAAAGCAAAAATACGCTTTTATCGTGTGTTCATAATGCTTCGGAATATTATCGAAAATACAAGGTATTTAGCTGGTAGATGTCGTTAAGAAGATTGAAAAAAGAAAATAGATAAAATTAAAAAGACTTATTACTTTGTCTTAAATCTCAAGAAACGAAGAATTAAATATAGTTACTTAAAAAAAAGATGATAATTCTCAATGGCAATAAATCGTTGAAAAATAATTAGTAAGCTGCAGCATAAGGAATGAAACAAGATATGAAAAATATTGATTAATTTTATTTTTTAAAGAATGAAAAAGAAACAATTTATATGTGTCTAAACAATAGAAGATATAAAATAAAATATGAATAAAATTGAGGAGAATAATATTATGCTCATTCTAAAAGTTCAGACTGAGAAAAATTTTAGGTTAAAGAAATACAAATTGTATTTATTCATTGAAATATATTGTATTTTAAGTTTTCTTTCATTCTTAATAGTTAATCTGAAAAAGAATAATGATAAGGCAGTTTTTTTTTTCAATTTCTGCAATACTTATATCTTTTGTATTTACGAGGCTTGTTCAAAAAGTATCCGACTGTTATTGGTAATTGTATGTTATTGGTAAAATTAAGTAAAATGCTTGTAAGGCAGGCTCTTAGTATGTAAGCTTTTTTTTCATAAGCTGAGCATCACTTAATCCACGTTAACACACTTATAGATTAAGCATACCTTTGGTGAGCGTTTAAAACTGGACGCAGATCAAAATGCATGTTTAAGAAAATGGACAAAGCTCGAAATGTGTGCTTGCGGACAAAACACAACAAAAAATGCACAGTTTCAGTTTTCATCCCACATTTAATAGGTAAACGATTAATAACGTGCTTATTTTTATTTACTTATTCAATACGTTGACTGCGGAGAGCGTTTACAGCGAAATCTCCTTCAGTACAGCTGTTCGGCCGCGAGTACAGCTTTACGAAGCTTATTCTGCTAAGTATTCCCACTGATATTTTAATAATGCAAGTCTCTGGTGGTCACAAGAATAATATCTCGCTCCGTTTGATTCCTTGGTATCAAGTCTGTTCATTTGTGTCCGTTTCTTCACATCTTCTCATTTCGCACACGATCAGTTTGAATCTTTGCTGAGGAGAATAACTTAAATGTTTACCCTAATTCGTTGAAATTTCGAAGAGAAAAATGAAAGACTTATTTCTTAGTGAATCAAATAGCAGTAAACAAGAAAGCTTTTACGAGGTTCCTAACAGTTTTCTTGATAAATCATTTTTGTATTACTTTTAAAGAAAATCAATAGATTTGTTACTTCCTGTAAGATAGCTTTTCAAATACATACGAATATCCTTCACAAGTAGTAACACAAGCGTCACCCCAATACGGGTGATGCAGCTCGATCAGAAACTTTACTGTCATCCGAATATGGGTGCGCGGCAATCAATGTGTTAAACACTAACCATAACAAAGTTAAGTCTCGGACTTTGGGGTCGTGTTTAGTATATTACTGATTTAATTAGGTGTATTATATTAACTAGGTGCAAGTATATATTACAGATGTAACTTTACAGTGGATGTCTTCGTATTCAGAAATTTAAAGCGAGTTTTGAAAGTCTAATTTCCAACACCGAAAATTTACTACCACTATTATAAATGTATAACATCAGTTGCAACCTAGTAATAACAATTGTTGACTTTCAAAGACTTTTAAAAAAATAGACTAATTTATAAAATTCTTTAGGAAATTTATCCAAATGGACGATTTAACGTTACAAATTTATTTGGATTCATTAGTTTGTTCCTTGAGAAAAGAACGATACACATAAAAGAAGTTTGAAAAACGGAATCGTATGCTTTGTCCATTTTCCTAAATAGAAAAATTCATTTTCCTAAACGTGCTTTTCGAGCTGTGTCTATTTTCATGAATATGCCTTTTGAGCTGTATTCAACTTTGTTAACAGGTATTTCGATCTGTGTCCATATTCTTAAACATACATTTCGATATATGTCTATATTCTTAAATATACATTTCAATTTATGCGTATATTCTTAAAACTAGATTGCCTAAGGAAGTCATTTTGACTGCTTTTAATTTCAATTAGAAAAACAATGATGTATATAATGACACAATTTCTTAGAATTTTGTATAACATATGATTTTTTTATTTTTAATAGTTACTAATAACATGTTATGTAAAAGTAAATAATATAAAAAATATTAAAAATTAATTTTAAACAAATTTCTTTACACATTATTTATTCTTTTACAATCCAGTCATTTTGACTGCTTTTGGGCAATATAGGTATATACTAAGTTTCAGTCTTTCTAGTGTTAAACATGACTTACGATCTGTGTCCGTATTTTTAAATTTACATTTCGATCTGTGACCATATGTTTAAACAAACATTTCAATCTGTGTCCATATTCTTAAATATACATTTCGATTTGTGTCCATATTCTTAAACATGCATTTCGATCTGTGTCCATTTTCATGCATACGCATTTCAAGAGGTTTACAGATTTATAAATTTTTCGAAGAGAGATCAGAGACGCCGGTACAAAATTATAGAAAACGTTGAACAACATTAGTTTATTAAGTTTTGTTTATAGCTTGGGAATTTTCAAAATAAAATTATTCACCTCTGACAGGAAATAAGAGAAAGGTACAGTCTATCATATAATGTAATACTTAGTATCACTCATAAGTTTCCTCCATTCAGTTCTGCAATTAAGAAATCTTAACTGAAGAACAGAATTAAGAGAAAAATATTTGAGCAATTTGAAAAACTTCACTAGTCTCAAGTGTTATGAATAACTTATTTATTTTTGAAATATAATTAATATTTTTTTAAATAAAGTACTTAAATCATAAGACTCAATTAATAACCAATACCAATATAAACTGTTATAAACATTATTAAAACTTGAAAAATCAAGATATTCATCAGTTTTCAACTGAAATATTATAATATTTCGTAAAAATAAGTTGATTGAAAACGAAAAGATACAAAAATATCAACAAAAAAACACGCACATACCTTCTATTTTCTACGAATTGAAACTTTACCAAACAAGAAAAACAAATATGATTAGAAAAATTCTCCGCTTATAGATCGAATGCAATAGTTTTTTTTTAAGGTGAAGGATAAATAAAGTCTGAAATGACGTCAGATGATCGCAGACTTTATTTAACCAGCTTTATATAAGTGGAGTTAAGGGTACGTATAAAAGTTTAATATGTAAGGTAAATAAGATTGTATCCACCTGTATGTAACGATGAAATGTGCGTGCCTGAAAAAAGCGGCGCCAGTCGATGTCCTGTTTTTTTATGTGTTTGTTGATAAAATATCAACTAGACGTAGTCGTAAAGATGAAATTGTTTGAAATGTAGGTCTTAGAGTTAAAATTTTTTGCAATTTGGTCTTATGGATAAAATTGGTTTCTTTAAAGGAATGACATTAAAACAAATATATAAACATTCTAAACCATTAACTGCAACATCAAATGGGATCGAGTAATAATATTTGTGGTCTTCACTAGCCCTTATAAAAATTCATGAAATAATTTATAATTCAAGAATGGTATTCGGATATATATGGAAAATTCATGAAATATACACTATTTGGGTTTCACCCATTTGCGTAGGTAGAGGAGGCCAAGGGAATTGAACTAGCGCGTAGCTTTAGAGGGGCTCCAATTTCATGAAAAATGAATTCCAAAATAAAATGTTTTTTTTTCTTTTAATCTTTCGACACAGGATATTTATTAAATTTATTTTTCAAACTTTTTTCATTATTTTGCATTCCTTTAGGTCAAAATAAGTTAAAAAATACTATATTTAGCATTTTAATAATTTCAGATTATGAAATACAGATTAAAATACCGGTTTCTTTTCCTGCGTTATAGGTAAAATATTCCAAACCCGGCTCACTTCCAAACAATATTTTTCAAATTTCCCCCTATTTGCAGTTATTTTGATTTAATAAAACCTGTTTTTTATCATTAGAATTTCATTAGTTTACAAAATCATCGATAAATTTTTGAATATTAATGAAAATAAAATTTTTATAATTTAAAAGATTTTTAACTAACTATTATACTGTTTTTTATAATCATTAAATATCAAAATATATTTTTGCTTGCTATTAGAGTGTAAAAAATATATAAAAGGGACACTGGTGACCCATTTGTGTCAAAAGGTCAAATATTCCCAGTTTCATTGTTTTTTCTTATTTCACTTGATCCAGTCCTTAGCTAGATCAAGTCCAGAAGACTGTTCACCCACAAAAAGTCATGAACCAGCACAGGATTTAAGAAGAGATCACTCTTCTCCAGCTTTAAACAGGAGAGCAAATGATCTGGAGTAGATTGGTGTGAATTACACTTGGAGCAAAAGGAAAACTCCTCTTGTTCTTGCACGTATGAAAGTGCACGAGCATGTCTAATGATGAATCAGGTAATGTGGTCTGTAAGTTTCTATCCCCTTTTAGCTCTAGGGAAGCCCTAGGATATTTTTGTTTATACCAGTCATGAGCAGGTGGAATCCTCCAGATCTTGTTATTACCCGCTCTGACTTCCAAGAATATTTCTCTATGGGTAAGGAGACCACTATTTTCTAGTGGTTCAGCAGAGCCCTGATTGGCCAATTCATCGACCATGTCATTGAAGAAGTCAACTTGTGAGGAGATCCACTGCAGATGAATGTCATTGTGTACAAAGTACATTTTTAGTGCATTCACAATGTTAGAGCCGGTTTTGTCGCTAATGCTTCGCCAATTTCTTAAAAATGTAATAGAATATACAGAAATCTCAAGACATGTTATTGGATATCATATGATTCAGAACTTCGTCAATGGCAGTCAGTTCTGATCTAAAAATTGAACAGAAGTGTGGTTTTCGTTTTCAACTTTTTGTAATGGCATCAAGAATTACAATTACTGCACCACTGCCTGTGTTACCATTAACTTGCTTACTTCCATAAGGGAAAATATGAACTGCTCCTAATGGGGTATTTTGAATTATTTGTCTCTAAAGCTATCTGTTTAAGAAGTGCTGAATGCAAATCTTTTTTACTACTGAATGTCAGAAGCTCCTCATGAAAGAAAACCTTCTGAAGGGCCTCCAGTGAATTCAAGTGAGACTCAAAAAACAGGATTCTACTTCAGGAATTTCGAGATTTTGTTTATTTACCCTGCTGAAGACGTTTTCACTTATTAGTCTTGATAGTTTCTCCAGTCTCTTAAATGAGCAGCAGTACGGTGTTGTTCTCTATAGCTGTAAAGCTTACTAAAATATCTTGTAGTATTGGACAGTCGTTTCAAACTCAAAAGAAGGAGATTTGCCTCGTATAGGAAGATTTTAATAGTACATCGATCACGTAATCCTGTGATGATCCGTGCAACAACTGTATCATTTCAAATTTCTTTACATTGGCAGCAGATGCAGCTTGTAAAATTTAATATCCTTATTCCAACATAGGTCTAATAAAGGATTTGTAAGTCGTTCTGAAAAATCTTGAATCCGCCACCCTTCTCTACCAGAGATGTCTTTTAAGAATGATGTCTCTTTCTTGCTTTGAACACGAGATAGTCAATATATTTATTGCTGGATAGCCCTGAACCGAGCATAAATCCCAATGCAATCAAATGCAGGCAAGTGACCATCAAGAAGGATCTTAGGTTGGTAATTGCAAAGGCATTTTGCAGTTGAAAGCGTTATTTAGTTGTTTAGTTTTAAAAATTCACTACAGACTTCCTCGGATTAAAGTTGAATTTGTGATTTTTAGGACAAATCAAAATTCTCTCCAATGAAGAATTTAACTCAGTTTCAATCAAAACTATATCTCTATTAGAGTGCCAGACTATGATATCATCCGCAAAAAATATCAATTTTACAACCTCGTGGAATCTTTTTTCTATCCTGTCAATACCGAACCCTGAGATGCGCCTTGACTTTAACGACAAATCCTGGATTGCGACTTATATTTCACTTTGAAGTGTTTTTCACTTAGGAATTCAAAAATTCATGACAGAGCTCTGCCGGAAATAGCGAAAATGTTAAACAGTTAACTGTAAACAGTTAAACTGTAGGACCAGACCAAACCGAATGCCTTACTTATAGATCAAGAAGAGCCGCGAAGGTGTGATAAGTTACTTTTTTACTCTGCACATCTCCTACACAGTGCAAAAAATGCAACATTTTACCAAGGGTTTCCTGTTCATTGTAAATAACATTATTGATAATTTTAAAATCTCAAAAAAATTTAGTGATCCAATGCCAAGTGTGGTGAATTTCAATTTTTTAAATTAACTAATGCTTAAATTAGAACTGAAAACCCCGAAAAATCTTTAACTTACCCTGAAAGCCCTTAAATATGACATATTGCAAAAGGGCAAAAAAACTAAGCTTGTCACCAGATGCAGTAAACCTTAGCTAAACTTCTGGTTTCACCGTTACCATAAAAATTGTTTTAATAAAAAAATCTATTCTGACAAATGTGAATAAAGGAACGCAATTATTGTATTATTAATAAATATTACTATATTAAAATAATTAATGATCAGTCATAAATGTTAATGTATAAATTTTTCTTATGACCATCCTATTAGGGGCATTCGAAAAAAACTGTTATAAATGTTATTTGATTTTGTTGTTAATCTATAAATAATTTTGACCATCATAACAAACTGAACTGTCATGAATTACGACTTCTGCGATCTTATTGTAGTAAATACACATTAAAAGCAACCCGTGAAGCGTTTCGTTATGTATAGGTCTACTTATACTAAAATATTTTCAGCTACATTTTATTTAATCTTATTTTATTTTAAACAACCGACCTAATTCTGAGTTTATAACTATCAATGTTCAACTCTGTAGCCTTATAATTTTGAACACAAAGGAACTCCTGAATCAAGTATTAGGAGAAATTTGAATTTGTGAATGACTTTTTGATGGAACTAAATCGCATTAGCGTTACGGGGAGAGGAAATCACGAAAACATCCCACGATTAGTCTGACAGCCAGGAGGACTAACTCATGGCCCGTCTACCACTGAGGTTATTTTACGTCAGCACAGTGGTTAGAGCAAGCCGGATGTAGAATTCGTATCGACCATTGGGATTCGAGGTTTTGTCACATCATTGGGAGGCAAGAGCTCTATCCCCTGAGCCACCATGACACTCAGTTATATTATATTCTTAAAAATGGATATCTGGCTTTTTTTTTCAAATAATTTGAGTGCATACAAATCATTCGAATAAAAATCATAATTTTGTTAGGCAGTATTTACATTTTTTTAAGATAAGACTGATGGACATAATTGTTGAAAATGTTGATGTAATTTACGTAAAAGATTTTTGATATTGTAAGATACTTAACTATTTCCGATGAAGTAACTTGGGTAATAAAAGATTTCTGATACTGTAATTTACCTATTAAAGCGAAATATGAAACCTTTCGAACAATATAGGTTTGCTTTAAGCGAAATATCGTGACTTCTCAACCAGAATCTTTATCTTTAAGATGAGAATAGGGAACGCAATATTTAAAATATTTAATTATATAACTTACTTGCAAAAAAATTTTTTTCAATAATGTGACATACATGTTAGAATACTTTAACAAGTTCAACGGCGCAATTAACTTATTAAAGCGAGTCATCAAACCTTTTGAATAATAAAGGTCTACTTAATTAAAATATTTTCTATCACTTTCTTTAAAATAGCTATATAGAAACCATTTGAAAAAATGGTACGTCATTTTACACTGTTTTTTTTTATTTTATTTATTTTTTTTTTTTTAATATAAGAATAAACATGACATTTAAAAATTTTGATGGAACATTTTACGTATTAAAATGATTTTCTAGAGTTTAACTTAAGATATATTAAAAGAATCCCGATAGTGTAATTTGCAAATTAAAGCGGGTCATGATGCCTTTTGGATAGTAAATATAGAACACAAAGGAAAATATATTCAATTACATACTTTAAAATAGCATTAATTAAAAATCATGACTTTCTATGTGGATTTTTATCATTTTTATTACCATTTTTTTCAATAATGAACGTCATCTATAAAAATTTAGTTTATGTAGTTGGATAACAAATTTTCGATATTGCAACTTCGTATATTAAAGGATATTTGATGATGTAGCTTACATATAAAAGCGATGCCTTAAGTCTTTTTATAAAGTATTTTGAACTCGGCATGTATACTTAATCTAAAATGTTTCCAACTATCTAACGTTCCTTAAATTAGCGATGTACAAAACCACTCAAAAAATGTAATGACTTTTATTCATAGTCTTCAAATAAAACCAGAACAACGAAAAAGACATTTAAAATTCAATTCGATGCAACATAGGGGAGTGTCGGGTACCCCCGCCCACTGTCAATTTCATATGTATAGAATATTTTTTCAAGTCAGTGGGCCATCGGACATTAATTGTTATATTAAAAAAAGATTATTTTCAAAGTTTCAAGTATTTATGCAGCTGGTAACATGGTAAACAATAGTTTTGAAAATATGTTGAATACATTAGTCAAATTCTTTAAATTTCTATTTTTTTAAGTTAAACTATTCTTTTTTTGGTTATTCTTTTTGCATTATTTAATTCGATGATAAAACAATAGAAAAATACAAAAATATTGATTTTTACTCAATATTATACAGAAATATAAGCAATACTCCTTAAGTGGGCGGGGCTACCCGACTCTCCCCTACTTGTAATTTATTAGCTACGATACCCTAATGAGACTTATTTCATTAAATTGTACGAGTTTTCGGCAATCGTTAAGTCTATTTACAAATATATAAAACTTGTTGAATTATTTTAAACCTTTTATTCTACAGTTATGCCAAATAAATAATGAATACCAGACGATAAAAAATGATGCGTCATTTTATCTTCAGTCATAATTACACCTGTTATTTCCAAATAACGCAATTATTACCTTATTTCCTTTATAACGCAATAATAAGCACCTTATTTCCGAAACCAGAATCAATAGATAATTAAGAGGCTCATTTGATGTTTCGGGTTTCTTATTTCCTTTTTCAACTTGATGCATGAATCATACTATCTTTTTAAAATATTTACTATAACAGTGAAAAAGAAAGAAAAATATAACTACACGAACTGTGACTAGTTTTAATTTATTTCAACATATAAATAGGTGATAACTATACACTGTATGGGGCTTAAACAATAAATACTCAATTAAAAAGGAGACAATCTATTTCACTTTGAGAGAATAATTTAGCATTACTCATTAATCATTTTCCAATTGAAAGGTATGCTCTCATTTGCCCTCTCCGTGTGGCCATCATTTCCATAGGGAAAAAATAAACTTTTGTGATTCAAATTTATAAAAGGAATTGTTGTAACTACTACAAATATCGAATGGAAATTATTTATTAAAACTCAAAATGCTCTAGTAAGCTTTCAACGGATTTCAGAATTCATTTCACTCACGTAATTCAAAAAACTTTTTTCAAAACGAGGCCGGAAATTCCCAAATCAAAATATTTCCTCCATGGTATCTAACCCCTAGATGCACGCCCGAATAGACTTGTTTATATATCCGCAAAATCATTATATATCTACATATTTATAGGTTTTGTTAACATTACAAAGATGAAGCATTTTCAATGAAAAGGAATTCGAATTCCTAAGAAGAAAGAATTAGTTTTCAAAGATTTTTACCAAGTGATTTGTTTTTGTACGTAAAACGAATAAAACTCTTTAAAAATAGGATAATGGTTAGAATCTAGAGCTTATTCATAATAGAAATTGCTTTTCTAGCAGCTATTTATATAAAAAATTAACTAATCAATATCAAGATTGTTTTTTCTTTTAAGTCTAAAATACTTTTAGCTGAAAAGAGTTATCGATTTTCATAATATACCCTAATTTTGAGTTTACGGACACCTATGTTCAAGTCTGTAACCTTGTAATTATGAACCTAATCCAGAAGACAAGGGAACTCCTATATCAAGTATTAGAAGAATTTTGCCTGCTTGGAGGTATTTTGGGGGAACTAATCAGCATTTAGGTTACATGCAGTGGAAAACCATGAAAGCCTCCCATGGTTAGCCTGATGGCAAGGGGAATTTAACCCACGATCCTTCCTTCTACCACTGAGGATATTTTACTATCAGCACTCTGGTCGGTGATAGCGGGTCCCGAATTCGTATCTCATCAGCTATGGCTGGGATTCGAATCCGGGACACCTCATTGGGAGGCGAATGCTCTATGACTACATACACCATGGCTCACTGTAAAATATTAGAATTTTCAGAATCAGGTTTTTAATTATTTTTTTTTTGAAGTTATATTGCAATTTTACTGTATATTTTTTGTTTGTGATACAACAGCGGTCGCTAATTTATCATCAAATGGTCTTTAACGATTTGCTCTTTTTTTTTTTTGGGGGGGGGGGTTCTTTGTTGTATTTGGTCGTAATTATTATGGAACTGGTCATACTCCAACATAATCCTCTCAACTTTAACATAAGTTGTTTCATTTATGTAAATTAAGAATTTCGTTACCTGATAGACAGGGTATATCGCAGTTACGTCCCTTAATCTATAGTTATTTCATGTTTTTAGAGCCCTCAGTCGAAATGAAATATAACTTACACGAAAAAAAATCCTAATTCTTGATTGAAAATTTGATTCCTTGATCCTGATTCACACTTAAGAAGTTACAAATTAGTCTTTAAGAATTATACGAAAACGCCATAATAATCTGTCGAAACATTAGTGAGTCAGGCGATATGAATTACGCCAAAGCCAATTTCACTACCTGAAGAAACTTTGAAGAGGTATCTAATAAATGCTTCCGAAAATCAAAAAGTTTTTTGAAGTTATACTTCCTATGCGACTTCCAACAAGGTTGCGTTAAACGTTTAACGCTACATTTTTATTGGCCGGGAAATCACGTGGTAGGATCCAGTTTTCATTCCATATTGTTTTGGTTCTCACTAGCATAAAAATAATAAAAGTCATAAAAGTATTGTTTTTTTATAAATATTTTTTTAGTTTGTTTTGATACACATATAATTTAATAGGGTAGTATTTTTTATTTTCAAATTTATTGTATAACATTTGTAAAAAATGAGTGAAAACAATCCCACGAACAATGCGACGGATTTAAGGTTATGTCAAGGTACGTCTCTTGTGAATATCAATTGATTGTTAGTTTTTCTCTTTTGAAATTACATTATGACGCATTCACATACATTATTAATACAAATACATTTTCCAGGGCGAGACGATGAGGCAACCACAAGCATTTCCACTGGTTCAAGAGGTCCACTGGGGAAAAATGCACAATATTACCGTGATTACAAAGCACGGAAGCGAGCGGAGCAGGAAAAAGAGTCGTTAAATTTCATAGATTCAATAGGCGCTTGATATAAATTAAACAGGGACAATGCAATATTAATTTGCAATATTAATATTTATTAAACTCCAATAGATCTTTTTCACTTAGGCAAATTGAAATAATTATCAAATATTAACGATGTTTTATTTAAGATCGGTTTACTACTGCAGAACTAATAAGATTTCAAATTCAGTTATTCGTTATTTAATATTTTTAAGTATATATTTAAAAATTATATACGATGCTAAAAAAAAACCCACCTTGATTAACTTTTGATCAAATGATCGGATTTTAATGCTCTAGGATTCAATCTAAATTTGTCAAGGGTGTGTCCTCATATATGCTAATTAAAAAATACAAACGATATTTTAAATTACAAAATCAGACAAAAACGCACTTTCTCTGAATAAGCATACCCTTTTTTCGATAAATTCAGATTTCTGACCCCTAAGATATGGGGGGGGGGGGGGGTAGCCGAAATGTGAGAAATATGGCAACAATAGTTTGGTCAGGAATGCACTCCAATGTTTAGTCTCCTTAAGGTTCATTTTACTTTTTGGGTATTTCGATATATCTCGAGAACTTTTTAATCGAATTGAAAACTTTTTTTACACACAATCATAAAATTCGTTTATCCAAAAATAATTCCATGCGAAAATAACTCTTTTAGAAAATATTTATTATGTTTTGTTATATTATTTAAGAATGGTCGAAAACATTTTGAACTGCAAGGTATACAATTTTTTGAATCATTTTAAAGAATTTAATTTTACGTACAAAAATACAAAATCTCAGTAAAATAGGTCGAGTAATTCCTGAGAAATGGAGTTTCATAAAGGTCAGATACTTAAAATTCTATTTCGCCGGAACTATTCAGCCGATTTTGTTCAAATTTTGAAATTACATTCTTGAATAAGATGCAAAAAGTTAAATACCTTCTAATTCAAAAAAAAAATTTTTTTTTTTACCATTATTAAATAAAATAAGAAATATTTACTAAAAGTCATTTTTTTGCATGGAATTATCTTTAGATAAACATATTCTATGATTGTTTGCTTACATTTTTCAATTCGCTTAAAAAATTCTCGAGAAATAACGAAATACGCAAAAAGCTACATTAAATTAAGGGGCTCTTCTGGCCAAACTATTGGCACCATATTTTTCAGATTACAGCTAACCCCTATCTTTTGGGGTTCAGAATATTTCGAAAAAATTTTACGTTTATTCTGGGTAAGTACGTTCTTGTATCTGATTTTGTAACTTAAAAAAAACAACTGCACTTTTTAAGTAGCATATTTGAGGTCACACTCTTGAGCCATTAAGATAAGAGTCCAAGAACGTGAAGATCCGACCATTAGATCAAAAGTTATTCAGAAAGGTTCGTATTTTACTGGCGCACTGTACACGTTATGAAGAGGCTTGTGACAATTTCATGAAATTTAAACTATATCCATGTAAATATTTCTCCAGCTGTTATACTCTTTGATTTAATTAGGCACAAATCCCCCAAACAATACAGTTTTATTTAAGGGCTTTAAACCATCGCAATTTTATTTTATTTTTTTTATAAAAACGTAAGAAAAAACTTAAAAAAGGTTTTAATAGTTTGATTGATGACTTACTTGTCAAGTTCTCCTAGTTGGTCACCAAATAATTAAATTAGAATCGAACTGCTATTTATAAGCCTACAGGAATAAAACTTCAAATAATTGTGATTATTTTTTTAAGTTTTTTTTTAATTACATTTCTTTTTAAATTGTAATTATTTAGTTAGTTATTTAAAATCCCCCCCCCTTGAATAACATGTCGACCCTAACTTGTTTAAACACTAAATTACAAAAGAATGTTTAAGTTATTATAATTAAAGAAGAGATTTCAATCAGAAAATCTTGTAACGTTTTTCAAACAAATTACTGAACTTCTTAGGATGTTTTCTTTAAAATGACCAAATGCTCAATTATATGTCGAACAAATATTATTCGTTTAAAACTTACATTTATTTTGAATAACAAAAAATTGAAAAACAAGTTGTTTTCGCTACTACAGCAGACGTAATTACTCAATTCGTGCCAACCAATCATGCCACCCTGTCGTGAGTGGCGCAAGATTATTTTCACGTGACAAAATAAAATGACGAGAACGTTATATGACGAAACATCATTAAAAAAGTAATGGTCTTTTGAATCTAAATAATTCCTTCATGCAAAAGGGAAATGTTCGCGGGACAAAAATTTCTTTATTCCTTTTTAAGAAAGAAAACATTCTATACGCACAGGAAAAGGAACTAAGTTAAGCCTTTTCTACGGTCATTAAAAGTAGTACTTTAATTATTCACGAAGGCTGTGAGAAAGAAAGAATAAGTCTAATTCTTATCTAGCAATGCATTCAAGTGTACATATTCCCTACCCTAAATTAATGGAAGAGACTGTTTCAGTTTTTGATATTTTTTTTGATTTCTCAATAAATATTTAAAGAACTATTTTGTAACTTTAGAAAGATTCAGTTCATTCGATTTTTAATACTTTGCAATAAAGTTTAAAGCTTTCAGAGATAAACAGCTCAAAATAGTCAGGGGCTTTCAACAAATTTAATTATGTAGCGTTGCAAATTGCCCTACTCTATAATAACCGGACAACAAGAACAAAGAATTGATTATGTAGAAAACCACTTTTTGTTTCGAGCTTTCTTTTAAAAAGTAAAAAAATTACTTGGGAAATTACTAGAAACTTTTAACACTTTCAAGATATTTCAATCAGATTTTTTCCTTTAGTCGCCAAATACAAAATTGTAATTTTATATTTAGCAACTAAGACATAAAATTTTAGTTGTCATAATTGTAGTTGCAAATCGATAATTTTGTAGTTGCCATTACAAAATTATGAAGAAATAATCTTAAATTTTTTCCTCTCATACGTAGTACAAAAATATTACTTTAAAGACTCATATCTTGCGCTTTTTTCAACAATTTTAAAACAATAATTTTGTATTTAATTATGAATTGCTCCAAAAAATTTTTTAAATTTTACTAAATATTTTTAAAGTTATAGCGGAAAAACATAAGACAAAAAAATTACTATTTTTTATAAAAATGTTCATATCTCCATAAATATTTAAGCTGGATTTACTACATTTCATGCCGTTATTGAAAATAACATCCAAAGTAATTTATATAAATTGCAGGATATTCTCAGAAGCAAAATTTTCTTTTTGTCATAAGAAAAAAAAAATATTTTTATCACTAGTATACTAGTAAATATAGTACAATATTTTCTTTTTTATATTCTTATTAAAAAAACTACAAATCTTGTTTAATAATATAAAATATTGTTTAATAATATTCCAATCTTATTCCAAATATAAGACATTTATTATTATTATTTTTTTTTTAATATTTTAAAATTGCATGTTTATCGATATTAGTATAATAAACGTGCATCTTATCGTTCGCTTAAAAAAGCTTTCGCGTGGAAAACATTTCTCGAATTTAGGATAAATTTATGAGAATATTTCAAAAATGTTGCTAAAAGTAGTTTAAATTGGTGATAAATGAATATACCGTAGGTAAACTAAATTAAATGTTACTAAAACTTTTGAATGAATATAAATATATAATAAACGAAATAAAATTGTTTTGCAGGGTAAAAACATATAAAGCGTATAACTCATAATGCAAAATTTGAAAAGTTTTGAAAGAGTAGTATCTTACAAGCCTATTAAAATATGTAAAAAACATACAGTTACATTCAACAAGTAAAAATATTCTTAGAAAAAAAAGCCTAGAAATGCGAAATAAAATTTTAATTTTATTAAATAACATTAAGATGTACGTTTTATTAATAATGAAAATATTGATATACATTTAATACTGAAAAAAAACAACATATTTTCTTATTTTGAAAAGAGAATTGAATCAGTATATTGCTCATAAAAGCGTCATACGTCCATCAAAAGTATCTCCGACAGAAAATCATAAGTTGATTTGTGTAATTTGAAATGCTATTATTAGTTTTTTTCAGAACCTAACGTTCTTTACGTAAATTTTATGTTTAAAAAAAACACTTTTGTTAGTCGAAAAATCAATAAATTTTTAGAAATTAAGCATGGAACTAAACACATTCCATAACAAGGCGAACAACTTTTTTAATAAGTTTACTTTGTTTAGAAATTAATTGAAAATGTTCTTCGGAAAGAAAAATGTCCTCAAACATAAGAGAATCGATTTTCCAAAAAATATATAAGCAATATATTCAGTGACAAAAGTTATTTCAATAAAAATATTTTTATAGCATATAAAATTACTTTTAAGTATTAAATTTGTCTTTAATTAATAGCATATTTAATAAACTCTTTTCCTCGTAATAGTTCAAGTATTCAGTCTTGAATGATAGAACTTTAAGAAATAGAACACTTGTTCCTCTTCTTTTCATTTTATTTAAGAATAAAAGAAATTATTTCGAAAATAATGTCTTCATTAAATATTTTAAGAACAGCATACTCAAGAGAATTGTTGAAATTGTTAAGAGCAAAAAATATATAAGATAAATGTGCAGCAACAAATAAGTTGATTAGAAACTATTCTATCCACCTCAACAAATTTATTTTCTGATTGCGTATTGATAAATATTTTTACGTGAATTAAAATGGAATTTTTTTACTCAGTCTTGAAAATTTTTCACATTTTCGAATAAAGCTTTTTGAAATAACAGAATCTTGTTAATAATAGTTGACATACATTACATAAAATATTACATAATAAATTTTGGTATTAATCGGGAATTAATTTTGAAATAATGTTGTATATTATACATTTTTTCGCAACTTCTTTTATTTATTATCTGTTAGCCTTTTTAGCACTTTTAATTTAACTTTCATGCAAGTTTTAATTTGAAGTTTCAAACTTTTAATTAAATTTCTTATTTTTTCCTCAATGCAAGCTATAAGCTTATCTATTTCTTGTATTTACCTGCAGTGAGGTCTAATCCCTTCCAGAAATGTCTAGATGTAAACAAAACATAATTCTGTCATGAAATGTTCTAGTTATATCTTTTCTAGAATTTTCTACATTTTATTTATAAATATGAGTCAGTTGTAGGTTATAATGGAGAGAGATTACACCATAATATTTTTATGACAGAGAAAAAAGCTCAAATAAGATAATAAATAAAAGATTTAGAGAGAGAAAAAGTGCAATGAGCAATATCACATAACCATTAAACCATACATATCATTTATCATATTTCAAGCAATTATTGCTTCATATTTCATATTATCATCATATTCATATTTCATAGTATGTCTCATACATTTTATTTAATATAGTCGTCTTCAATTTACATTACAAGAATCATCCAAATCGTTTTTAATCAGTTTAAACTTTAATAAAATTTAAAAAAATCCAAAGATGAAAATATGTTGTTTTAAAGGACTGATTCAAAACCACGAGTCGCAGATTTTAATTGTCTTAAAGAGTTGAGGAAAATTTCACAGAAGTTCTAAACATTATAACGCTGTATTTTCCCTAATCTAATAAAACGACCAGTTTGTCACCTGCTTGAACGAGATTGTTCTGCCGAATAATGATGTACCATCAAAGTCCAAAGGTGCCGGGATAGCCTGGTTGGCTCGGTGCTGGACTCACGTTCGTGATCGTGGGATTTTAAATCCAGTCAAACGAAGACTCCCCGTGTAGTACATGGTGACTGGTGCACGTTAATTCTGTCGAGTCACTAAGTCCTCCATGTTCTCATAACAAATTATATCTCTGGAGGTACTGAATTGAAGAATGATCGTTCTCTGGTTCAGGGCAAAATTACAATCTGTCGATTAGTGAATGGATTTATAAATGGATTCGCCCTATATACGCATGGTTGTGGCAGAAATCGAACATCAAAATCCAAAAAAAAAAAAAAAAAAAAAAAATCATCAAGGAAACGAGAATCAAAAATTTAACCTAAATTTTAAGAGGGCGCGTGCAAAAGTCTCGTAAAATAAAATAATGAAAATATACAAACATAGCTAGAAATATTTTACTTAATAATTAAAACAATATAGTAAAATGTTTAAAATGCATAACAGAATCGTACAATTTTAAAATGCATAAATACAATTATAAAAATAATGTAATTAAATTCATAAAAAAAATTATGATTGTTGGACTTTTAAAACTTGTATCTACATCATAAAATAGGTTTGAAATAAACGAGCAATAAAGTACACGTTCTAATCATTAAAAACAAAATAAACAAACAAGCAAGGAAAACATATTTGTTGGGCAACTAAATCTTTCAAATAAAAACATCATCAATACCTTTGACAAAAATAAGTTAAGTGTCAAACGTGGGTGATCGGCGGTCACAACACCTACGCAAAAAAAAAAAAAGGAGCAACACTTCCTGTTATCTGTCAATACCGTTGTATCGTATTTTTAAAAATAATCTTCACCCCGCGCACACGTCCGGTCACCACCGTGACGTTATTCATCCGCTCTTAAATAATTCTTACATTAGTTAAAATCATTAGTGCCAGGATAAACACTTACTTTGTTTTCGGTCTCTATCTAAAGAAAGTAATTATCTTTGCTGTTCTCAAAGCTGATTGGATATTTGAAGTGAACCTTTGATTGGCTCATTAATTGTTGCTCTAGCATGGGTTGAGAGTTCCACTTGAAACAGCGTTACAAAGAAGTATTTCAATATTGACACTTGTCAGTAAAAATGTTCTTTCTAAGAGTAACTGCTGTACTTTTAGCTTGTTTCAGAACATGAATTGTTTTATGGATGAAAAAAGGAAAAAAATCTAACTAACTGAAATATATTTAAGTTACTTTTTATGCGTTAGTTCATTTATTTATTATTATTTATGTATTATTTTAAGGATAGGAAATACGAACTTCAACTGTTGGCATTTGTTATTTTTTGTGTGGATAGTTTTACACTATGGCAACCATTAGATCAATTTTTGACACAGTGAGTGAATAAATTAAGCGAATCGATGAATCATAGATAATCATTAAGTGAGTAAGCAAATCTGTAAAGCAATCATTTCGCAAGTCAATGAATCAAGGTATTAACAATAAAAAAAGTTTAAAAATCAACAATTAATTTAAAAGGAGAAAATTTAAAAAAAAAGTTTATAAATCTAGAAGGGGGAGATAAATTACTCTTTGCAATATATTTAAACTATTTTTTATATATATCAGCTCTGGCTTTTTTTATTATTCATATATTATTTTGGTGACAGAAAATACGCACTTCATTTGAGCCAACCACCACTATGGACGATTTTTGACATAGTGAGTGAATAAAGGAAGCAAATCTATAAATTAATCTTCACAGATATCAGTGAATCAACTTATCAGTAATAGAAAGAAAAAGTTTATAAATCTACTACTTGCATCACGACAGACGATAATCATAATTTTATTATTGTTATTAAGGCAGTTCTGAATTGCTAGATAACACCGTAAATTTTATTGATTTAAAGATAAAATTTAATAACTCACTAAGGTATATATATAGCTTATAATTTTTATATGTTTATTAACCTATGTTAGTCTAAGGAAAGAACACATGAAGTTACGCAGTAAACATTTAATATTTATTAAGCATATCTTGACACGATAGCGATCATTAAAATTAATGTTTTTTAATATAACGAGTGAATTACAGTAAAAACGAAGGAAGAAATAAAGTAGTTTATCAGTGAATCTGCATATTAGCGAACTAGTTTTTCTGCAGGTCAGTGAATCGACATATTTAGCGACAATGTTTGTAATTAAGATTGACAAGCTTTTATAACTCTACAATATGTATCACGTCAGTTGATGACAGTAATATTTATGTTGTAATTTTAAGGACATGACAGAAATCAACGAGAATGATTTCTTAATGTATCCACATCGAAATCAAATTTTTTAATGACGGTAGAAAATATAACATATATTTTGTTACTTTTTTTTAAAAAAGAAATATACGTCTGGTAAAAGGAATAATATTACGATATTTGCAGAAAGTTGACAATATTTTTCTTAGTCAAACAAAAAATAATATTTTTCTTCTCATTTACTTATAGTTAGACAAATAATTTTAATAGTTAAAGGTAGAAATTTAAAGTATCTTAGAAATTTGTTGTTCTTTTTATAAGATAATACTCAATAACTCTATTGACATATCTCAAGCAGAATAAAAATTCAGAATTGTGATAAAAATTCTACTAAATAATTAAAAATTAAACTTACACCGGATTTACCGACCGCATTGTTTTAATTTATCTAACAAATATATTCCTATTTTGTAAAGTACAACTAGCAGTATTGTTAATAACAAACCAAAGGAACATATCTGTAGAACAAACCACAAGAATTGTTTCTTTAAATTACAGCGAAGTTATACCCTTTAATTAAAAAAAATGACTAAAAACGGTGTTAAGTCAATAAAGATTAAAATGTTATATCAAATAAAAATTTTGTCTCATTCATAATAAGTAAAAAAAAAAACTTAAATTATTGCCTTAAAATTAATTGAAATAAAAATATTTCTTTTCGTAGCCTAAAAGGAAAGATGAATTTAATATTCTGAGAATCGCTTTACTTCTTGAGTACACTTAGAAAATTTACCAGGTCACTAAAAGTCAAAAATTAAGTCAATTGTTTAAATTTTATTATCATTTTGAGAAAAAAAGGCGTAAGTTGATATCCATAACTATTAGCAGCATACTCTCAGTATGTAAAATGAGGGGGGCAGGAGATATCATTCTGAATAACTTTTGCTCTTATGATCAGATTATGTCTTAATGGTATAGGTCCCTAAAAGCATCCAGATAATAGAAGCATGAAGTCAAAAATAATACAATAAGATAAACAATGAGTTCAAAAAAAAAAAAAAAAAAAGAACGAGACAATTTTCGGAGCATCGGAAAGTGAGTTGGATTTTGTTGCGATTAGTTTTCTGGTATTTAAGGTTTATACTAACCCGTTATGGTATTTCAATTTAGATTTGCTTTGTCGATCTGTGGTTGCTGTGCCAAATAAATGATTTTTTTTATATGTATTCAAAACTGTTTCTTTAGTTTATGGTTATGGTTAGTTTCGTTACAATGGTTCAAAAAAGTAACCGGAACTATGCAAATTAACCAGTTTAAATTATTAGCAATTATTAAAAGGCCATATTTTCTAGTTTTAATTTCTAAAAAGCGATTTGATCGATTCCGCTTAAATTTTGTATCCTGTCAATTAAAACTATACAGTTTAAAAGAAATTAAAAGTCTGCATAACTGACGGTTCAGAAATTTCAAGCATTATTAAATAAAATAATAAAAACATAAAACAATAATTAAAAAATAACTTGTTACTTGCAATTATCTTTAGATAAATCAATTCTACAAAGGGGAGGGAAAAAAATCTTCAAATTGTTTCAATCTAAAGAATACGCAAAAAGTGAAACTAACATTTATAGGCATAAATTCCTGACCCCGAATCAAACTAAACTATCTGGACCAAATTTTCCATATTGAGACTATCCTCTATATTATGGTGGTTAAACAAACTATATCTGTTATACATAAAAATGTATGTTTATTCCTATTATTCATAGAAAGTACGCAATATTCCCAGATTCTGTAATTTAATAGTTAGCTCTAACTAATTCAAGGTCTCCCCTTGTAAGCATTAAGGTTGACACTTTATGAAAACTGGATTCAGTTCACTTGAAATATCATTCAGATTAATTATTTATACATACATACGGGGATCTTAAAACTAAACCTTTTTAAATGTAGACTAGCTCTTCTAACAGATGGAACTTTCATCTCTTTCACGTAATAAACTAAACACTTGGCGTATATATTACAGTTAATTATTTAGAAACACAATCTTTATTTATAAAATGAATCCATATTGCGCAGTAAAATATCGTTATGAAGCCGAATTTCCATTCAATTAAATAAATATTTTGAGATTTTAATATATCGTCATCCGATCTTATGATTACATCTTACGGCGTCAATTCTAACAAATAAGTCTGGATATTATGGATCACATGATATGAAATAATAACTATATGCTGCATGTTTAAAAAGTGCGCACTTGTCTTTTGAAAATGAAATTATCTCCAGGAGCTTCTGCTCTATGTATATTTGTAAATAGGTTTTCTTTATTCTTTTCCTCAATAACTGCTTAATAAAAATTATTATGGAATCATCATTGCAAAAAAAAAAAGAAATAACAAATAAGACTGCAAATAAAAGTCTGTGCAAATAAAATTGAAATATTTCCGATATTATGATCAAAAAAGAATAACTCGGCACGAAAGCATTACATATATACACTGGTGAAATAAATTAAGAGAATTTGCGTATTTATCGAATTTTATGAAAAGAACTTGAACTGAATGTGAAACCACTGCTTCTAGACAGAAATACAAATCTTGTACATAAAATACGTAATCGTACACATGTATTTAGGCAGAGTCAATAAATAGAGAAACAGGCTCTTTAAGTGCGCGTAAGTTAAAACGCATTTCATTCGCTAGCACACCTCGGCGAATTTCTTAGTGTTATTTTGCAACAATAGGTTAAATTCAAATTGTAACAGTAAAAGTGAGTAAACACCAACGTTTAGAGGATGGAACGGGATGGCGAATTGTAGGGAGGCTAGAAGCACGCCAATCTCAGGTCCAGATTTGTAGAGAGTTCAATTTAGCGCCCAGCGTCGCGTGTAACTTATGTAAACAGTTTCAGGATACCGGGTTCATCGAGAGAAAGCCTGGGCAATGTCGTTCAAGAGCCACGGCTGCCAGAGAATATCGCCATTTGTCCATTATAGCGAGGCGTAACAGAGGGGCTACAGCTTCTCAGCTCTGTCGTGACTTATATGCAGCCACAGGAACCAGCGTATCAATGGCTACTGTTTCAAAAGACTTCATGAGAGTAGGTTGTTTGAAAGAAGATCTACTGTTTGCGTCCTGCTCACGTCTACGAACAGGAGAGTCCGTTCAGCATGGTGCAAAGAGCATGGAGATTGGAGTATGGATCACTGGGCAAAATATTCTTTGAATGGGTGACCGTTCTCTTCATTGATGAGCTCCGGTTTAGCCTGAACATCGATTCTCGCCGTACGTTTATATGGAGAGAACCAGGAACCCGCTAACTATCCTCCAATGTCTGCGAGATCGACCATTCAAGCGGGGCAAATTTAATGGTCAGGACAGGCATCATGTAGGATGGCCGCATACCTCTCCATGTCTTTGAAAGAGGCCCTATGACTAGTTTGAGATATAGGAATGAGGTCTTGGAGCCCTGTGTTCGCTTTTTCAGGGGTGCAGTTGGCCCTGGGTTCATTTTAATGGACGATAATGCGTGGCCACGTAGAGGTCTTCTGCTTGACGAATTTCTAGAGAGTGGGGATATTCGCCGGATGGATTGACCACCCAGGTTAAAATTCTTGCTGGAATTTGTTTGCTAGACAAGCATGGAATGCTATGTACTAGCAAAAAAACCAGCTTGAACTAGCAAAAATGTTTGCTGGTACCAGCAAAAAAACTAGCTTGCCATGGTGTGTATTGGCACACTTTGTTGCTTGTCTAGCATACAGATACCAGCTTGTGTTGCTGGAATATCTTGCTAGTCTAGCAGTAATCACGACCATCGGTTGCTAGGAATTTTTGCTATTCCAGCATGAGAATTCTAGCATCGGTTGCTAGGAATTTTAGCTATTCCAGAATGAGAATTCTACCATCGGTTGCTAGGAATTTTTGCTATTCCAGCATGAGAATTCTACCATCGGTTGCTAGGAATATTTGCTATTCCAGCATGAGAATTCTACCATCAATTACTTTTAAATTATGCTTTTCCGTTATTAAAATTCTACCTCCAGTTGCTTTTAATTTTTGCTATTCTATCTTAACAATATTACCATCAGTTGCTTTTTTTAGATTATTTCTCCACCACCATCCCAAGGCAAAAAAACCTTGATGGACAAGCATAAATTTGATAATTACCATCTTGAATTCTCATCAACATATTGCTTGACGGGACCATCATAAATTCCCAACATCCCATTTAGGAATTCACATCTTTCAAGTAGGGCCAACAAAGTATACCAAACATGGTATGATGGAATTTTATGTTGGGCCAGCATGGAATACCCAATTTAGTATGATGAATTTTTATAATGATCCAATATAATTTACAGGTTACCATTATAATTTTCCATATCAAACTGTCACGCTTTATGTTGGGCCCAACATCCAAAGTTAGGAATTGGCACATTTTCATGTTGGGCCAACATAGCATATTCAATATAGTATGATGGATTTTTAAAATGGGTTAACAAATAAAAATCCATTATGAGGCAATATAATTTATTGGTTATCACTATAATTTTGCTTAAAGTATAATTCTACATAAAAAGCTCGTTTTTGGTATAATTCTACATAAAAAGGGGGGAAATAAGAAAATGGAATTTCAAATTTAAAACAAAAATATAAATTGGACAATTCTACAACTAAATATTGTAACTGTAAACCAACTAATTTTAAACGCCAAGCTTATTAGTTAAAGGTCCTTCTGTTGTTGCTTTCCTAAACAAAATGTAAAATATTTATTTAAAAATAAAAAGATCAAAAATAAGACATTTATTTAGAAAAATACAATGCAACTAATATTACAATATTTTTTCTTCCTCATTTTCAATATCTACATTTCTGCCGTTGTGGCCTCCTTATAATAAAGCTTTGCTGCACCTTAAAAAAATTAATAAAATTTAAGCAATATTAAATCACAAAATCATATTATAAGACTGCAGAATTAAACTTACTACTTTTTATAAAATAAATTTGAATATATTTACTTGTTTTGCATAAAATAAAATCAAAGTAATATTTTTTATAAGATAGCATCACATATTTCCCTACATATTAAACAAACCTGATTATCTTGTTACATTTTTATGTATTCTTATTGGTAAAAAAAGACATGATTTAATATACAATCATAGAAAATCTAAAATTTTAGCAAAAAAGACTGCAGCATAAAACCTGCTGCAACGGAATTTGCGAGTAATGACTTTTCTTATTAACATCATTATCTTGATTTTGATAAAGATTCAAAAACAAAGATTTAAAACTGAACGCATATGATCTAGAAGTAGCAAGTAAGGGTATACGATTTCCCAGGCACCTGATTGACTAAAGAATAGAAGCTGGTACTCAATATAGCAAATTTAACACAAACGCAGAAAACTACTACACTACTTTTCATTCCTAAAAATTTGCCCTGGTGCCAACACTATTATTAATATTTAAAGAACTGTATTAAAAATATGTTATGATTAGGAAAATAGAACAAATTTGTTATAAATATTGCAGTAGAATGTTTTTTTTATACAAAAAAGTGGTATTTTTTGGGGAAAGCGATTATTCAGTGATTTGCCACTTTCATTCACCAAAATTAATCTAGCAAATTATTTATCAGAATTGATAATTAACTTGTTCTTATTAAAAATACCAGCAGTTCCTAAACAGTGCTCTGCGGAACCCTAGAAAAATAAAAGAGATCCAAGTGATAGGAATTTAAGCAGTCTAAAAAAAATTAAAAAAAACATTTATAACACCTGTTATCATATTTAGGCCCAAACAATAATCGATTATTTAATATTGCATGTTTTTGTGCAATTATTTAAAGTATAATGCCAATAAAAAAAAAACATTTTTAAAAATAATTTTTCTTATAATATATTAAACTGAAAATCCTATGCATTTGTAAAAAATTGTAGTATTATTTCCCATTGGGCTTTTCAGATTAAAATGAAATAACTAGATTTACTAATAAAAAGACCCAGACTTTTTTTTAACATTTATAGCAGTTCCTTTTGTTTTCATTTCAATAAAAAACACAATTTGGCTTATTTCATTTCTAAGTATTAAGAAAAAGTATTTTGTGAAACTATCGTTTTTCCTAAAGCTGAATTTGTGAAGGTACCGCTAAACGGTAGTAAATTTGGCTTGGACAGACCCTGTAGGTAACTTAAATTTTACTGATGGATCAAAATTTTGATCCTTCAGTATCCATCAATTTGGCTTAGAAAGATTCATGTGAAAGGAGAGTTCCATCACAATTCCCATATTTTAAAGTTGTAAGGTATACATTAAATGTATTTTGCCTCTCCAAATATTTAAAGAAAAAAAAAAAAAGTTCTTTTAATTTAGTATGTTTAACTAATTTTTTCACATATTTATATTTTTCTTGTTATATAAACTTTTTATAGTCATATTAATTCTAATATGAATCTTTTGTAAAAATATATTTTAATCTAAGTAAAAAAAGTCTAAATGAAAAGGACCTATTGCTATCAGTCACAAACTCTTCAGATTTGAGAAGAAAAAATGGCTATGTAGTTATTAGTCTATCAATCATTGGTTACAAACTGAAAATTTAAGTTTTTAGGTCTATCCAAAACTAATTTAAAATTAAAAGTATAGTAAAAGTGAGTTCAGACAAATCTTGAGAAAGCCATGAGTAAGTTTTAAGATTCATTGATTAATTGAGTAAGTTTTAAAGAAAAATGCGAAAAGAAAAATTTTAAATATCAAAATGAAAATAAATTATGAGAAGATAACTCAAAATTGTATGAACAAGTTCTCTTACAATAATTTGCCTTTTAATATTTTGAAATCTTTGTTAACAATTGAAATTTTATAGCATTTATTTGCATGTTCCGTGGAATTGTTATCTATAAGCATGTTTAAAATCTTCAGTTATTTCTCGTAATTTTATAATTAGGTAAGTATGTTAGAAGGCAAGAGAAAGGGATACTTTTAATGATTTAATTTATTTTTATTTCAAACCTTAAAGTATTATTTTGTCATCTGCTTTTATTTATTTTTTAAGAAAAAGGAAACAAGCCTTAGAATTTTCTTTTTCTACAACATAATTTTGTTTAAAGTTTCCTTAAGCAAAGCAACCCTTAATTAAAAACAATCGTCCCTCTAACACAAACACTAGATCAAAACCTTGAATAATTCATAATTTTAAACTAAATGCTTAATAATACTTAAGTACTGTACTTACTTCCTGCCCATTCTAACACCATAATTCTCACACCCTTCTGTCCATGCTGTCAGTTTATTGGCTCCTGTAATGTTCTCTTCAATGGATTTACTAAAATCAAAATAAAACATTCACATTATAAATTTAAAGTTATAAATATTCATAAAAAAAAGTTTCATAAATAGCTATTGGAAAATGGGCGATTAACCAAATTTAATATGAATTGTTTATTGTGAGAGAATATATATATTTCTAACTGAAATGCTAAGTAGAAAACATAAGTTAACTTTAAATTAGTCACGATATTAGAGCAAATGAATGCATTATGAATAACTTAAAATTGAAAAGTATTGTTCATTGGTTTAAGTCTCAATTTAAATTAATTTTTTTAAAGAAATGAGCAATTTCATAATTCACGAAGCATTAAAATACAAGTTTTTCCAAGTATCCACTGATATTCATTGCTTTAAAATTTTTGTTAATATATTGCTGTGTTAATAAAGCAAAATTGCATTAATACTTGGACGGCAATAATTTATTGCATTTTGAAAATAACAGTTTAATAGAAATAAATTTATTAAAATTTTTTTAGAACTACGAAAAAAGTAAAAATATGTTGTTTTTTTTTCATCCTTCATTTACGTCTTCATTACAAAAAGCGGTATTATTTCCTAGTATTAGTATAAGAGTATAAGAGAAAGAGTATTTCCCAGTATAAGAGAATGGATTTATTTTGCAAAAAGCATCATTGAATTGAAATTTCAACTAATTCCTAGTATTAGAACACAATCCTTATAAACCACACTTTCATTATAATACAGGGATATTTTTTTAAGTGAAAATACAGCAGGTATATTAAATACGAACCACACTTGTATTTGCTCATGAAGACAGCATTTATGTTAATTTTTATGTTCTACGAGTTGTTATCAGTAAATTCAGTGTAAATTTTTTATCAGTAAACTTAATAATATGTTTTCAGATAATTAAATACTTTTAATTGTTAGAATTCATTAATAAATGAATAATAAGTGAATTGTGATAATAAGTGAAATGAATTTTTTTACAAAAAAATTTCACATTTAACAACAAAAACATAAATATTGGGGAAAAGAAATGGGACTTTTTGCCATATTAGGTAAGTTAATCTAAAAAAAATTCTAACAAAAAAGAAGAAAAAAAAATGAAATGCTCACAGAGAATGAAAGTGAAAAATTAAATACATATCTCAATGAGTAATATAAAATCAAATTAATTAATTGAAGAAAATTTAAAGGGTTTAAACAAAACCATTAGGACACAAAATAAGATTCAATATTTATTTGGAAATATATTTTAAGTATTATTTCTATTTATTGAATTATTAGAAGCTTTACGAATGTTAAATAGTAAAGTTTTTTTATCCTAAAAAATCACTTAAACTTCAAATAAATTAAAACTGAGAGCAATTTTTTCCACTTTCCAAATTTTTAATTTTGCATTATCAGGATTGTAACAACCCCATACTAATTCGCACTTTGTAATAAAAATATCAGAATTTTTATAACCACTTGGGTATTCACAGCAAAATCTGCAGAAAATATAGTTAAAAATAACTTGGGTTTACGATGCCAGAAATTATTATTTTTATGAGCAATTTGAAACATTTGCATGTTATAATAATAGCATAGTAAAAACAAGAGATTTTCAAAATCATGTGGAAAAGCATAGAAATTAACCGTCCAAAGGGGAAATTTATATTTACAATAAAATCAGCACAAAGAAAGTATGTTAAAAAGTGTTTACTTAATTGTGTGATTCAATTTCGAGATTCATAGTATATTGTATTAAAAAATATCAAGATTTGCTAAAGCTAAATGACTGCCCAAAATAACTTTTATGGTGAAAAAGGCACAAATAAGGAGTATGGATGTAGTTAATTTACGTCGCACTAGAGCTGCACAATGGGCTTTTGGCGACGGTCTGGGAAACATCCCTGAGGATGATCCGAAGACATGCCATCACAATTTTGATCCTATGCAGAGGGGATGGCACCCCTGCTTCGGTAGCCCAACGACCTGCACGCGAAGTCGAGCACTTTACGGTAGAACAGTTTAACGAGGACCAATACCGCACACCCTCGGTCCCTACGAAATAAGGAGTATGAAGAAGTGGTTAATTCAAGAGTCTGAATATCGTATTAAATGTATCAGGATTTTAATAACCACATGGAGATAAGAGTTACAACTGTCCAAAAGCAGTCAAACCCCATTTGAATTTATGAAAAAAATTGGTGAAAATAAGGTAAAACTACACGTGATCACTGAAATTTGCATAATATCGCAATAAAAATATTTGCTTTTTTAAAGCGATTTGAAATTCCAGAGCAATACCAATGGAAAAAGCAATTGAGAAACATCATAGATTTACTTGTGTTTAGAAGCTTTCCCTTGTTGCATATCAACAGTCAGCAGGTTACATCTGGCTCACTGGTCGCAGGCTATGCACCACTATAATATTTCAAATATAGAGCAAAAGACACAGCATTAAAATAAATAGAAGTAGATACCTACAATAATAAAAAGAAATCTAATTATAGATGAAAAAGCTGAAGATAAATTCAAAACGCCTTCTGTTATAGCAATTTTATTTTAAATAACCAAATTATAAAACAAAATTTTAAATTTCCTAAATTTTCCTTTTTTGTTTACTTCGCAAAACAATTTTTTAAATTCCTGCTGCGAAATCACAAATTAGAAAATTAGTAAATATATTACTCATTATTAAATACTCTGAAATTAAAAACTCACAAGTTTTGTTTACTTAATATTTCTATTACACCAGAAAATATCTTAAATAAAATATTAATATTATTTTATTTAAGATATTTCCTAAATAAAATAATATTAATAATAAATAATATTAAATTAAATTAAATATCTGAAATAAAATAAAACAGTTATTTTATTTTTTTTTAAAAAACGCATTTATTTTAACATTACATATCAATAGAATAGGATAACAGCAAGCCAAAATTTTAATCATAACTGCGAATAAATGAAATTTTAAAATAAAAAAATAATTTTAATAGAAACTATACTAACGTTACTTTAACATTATCCGCAAATGCTTTAAGTATTATACTACATGACGTGAACTATTAGAGAATTTATATATGATTTAAAAGCTAATTTCGTCAAAAAAAATTAGGACAGTAATATAAATATTTAAGATGTAACATTTTTACTGTAATCTAAAATAAACACTTAAACAGAATCTTTCTTAAAAGAATTCAAAATGTAAATAGACTGCTAAGCCTATCTTGATTGCAATTCAATGCTAATAACAACATTATAATATAGATAATAAATGCGTACGTATTATCTAAATGGAACTCAAATAAACTATTAATAATAAAGATAAAATACATTTAAATAAAAGTTATAATAATAAATAACATAAAGAAAACTTACCTCATTCATATGAATCTTGGCCAAAGGATACTGTGAGAAGGCCTTTCCATTTCCCTTCTAACCTTCAGTAGCCCCGAATATGGACGAAAAATATAGCACCTCCAAAACCCGTTCCACTGTCTTCCCTACATTTTTGGTGGGGGTGCGCGTACTTCCTGGGGTGTTAAGTAATCCGAAACTAATCGACTAACCAGTGTCACAGAAAAGGGAGAATTGCAACCTGCGGGGGTCAACTGGCTTTCAAAAGAAATCAGAAGAGACTCACTCTACATTATGCTTTTTCTCCTTCTAAGAAAATAATTTTTTTAAACTCTAAAACGGCTTTATTTATTTTCAAAATGGTTTTATCATTTTATTTAACATGCACTTTTTCTAATTATATCTTGAATTATTTATTATTTTGATTTGATTATTTAGAGAACTAATAATAACCAGAGTATTTAAATTTATACAATTTTACTATGTAATCATATGAAAGTGATTCATATAAAGTAACTACATTAAAAATAAATTTATATTTTCTCTATAAATCAAATAAAGTTTGTTAATTTTTTTAAAAATTGATTTGCTAACTTGTAAAACTTTTTTTGTTAAAGTAAAACATGGAGTTCAAGATTTTATTTTTTTATTACTTTTTTAATTTGTTTCTTTCAATTACAATTTAAATACATATATTTTTCACAACCTTTTCTTTTTTTTAATTTTAATTAATTTTTTTCAATTTTTTTAAAGATTGTACCATTTTTCTAATAGATCATTTCGATGGATCATTAAAAACAACAAACAAAAACAATTCTATGTTATTTTACATTTTAATATATAGATTTGTGAAGCTGCTCACTGTAATTAATATAAAGATTTATCAAAAAAATCGAAATTAATTTATAAAAAGTACGATACAGAAATTTTTGAAAGAAAAGGCATTTATTGATTTTCATTAAAACTTACAACATAACAACTGATTGAGACAAGTTTACTTTACAAAATTTTATCACTAACCCTGGGAGGTTTTCGTGTTTTTCCTCTCCATGTAATGCTAATGCGGATTTTAATTAAATATAACTACACTAATTAAAGTTTGCAGTGCAGAAATTTCTACTCAGAAAACTCTTCTCCATGAATGGCAAAAGAGGGTCAGGGAAGCGAAATTAAAATAACACATTGATTACATACTTTGTTCTATCAATATAAAAGAGCAAAAAATTGTGAATAAAAATTACATTACACACTTTTAATAGGAATTCGAAAAATTTCTCGTTATTAAATACTAAGATATTGCATAATTACTAGTTTTAATATATATTTTTAGAATATTGCTAAAAATAGTTTTAAAAAGTGTATTAATTAGGAATTACAGATTAATGTTAAAGCAATAAAAAAAGACTAATAGTTTCAAAATCTAGTGAATCAACTAAGGAATCAGGTCTGAAAACATCAAAACCAGTTTGACTGTCTGAAGTAACAAAGAGAAACTTAACTCTAAGTAATACAACTTATTTTTATTTTTTAATATATCGTGAATGAAATTTCGTGGTGTTTATAATAATCACATTTCTCATTCTTTCTATTTCATCTGGCAATCAAACTGGTTTCAATATTTTCAGTGTTGCGTTCCTAAGCAGCGGTTCATTATATTTTGATACCGTTTTTATTTTTCTCTCGTGAATATTAATTATGTCCACTAATGTTCTTTTACTTCCTTTTTTTAAAGAATTTTACAATACATGGGTATATTTTCATATTTTTCTTCATTTACTGATATAAATAAAATTTTCATAATACTTAGTGTTCTTGTGTATGTACATTAAAGCCCTAAACACAGGGCTAAGTGCTTGTTCACGTTTGGATGATGTGTGCTCTTGTGTACTAGCTATTTTTTTTTTTTTTTTTTTTTTTCCTTACCGTGGAAAAACAAACTATCCCAGCTATTGGAGTAATTAAAACGATTTATGGAATGGAAAAATTGCAACCTTTTAAATTTTTATAATGTAAATGTTTTTTTAAACCTACAAATGAGTGTACGATATATATATATATATTTTTAAAAAGGAAAACTGCAGTTTTGTGATGCTTTATAGTATATTGGAATATCTTTACGTCATTGTCTCGATTTTAATTAATCTCACTTTATTCAGAAGCTATTTTTTTTTTATTCTGAAACATCTTTAAAAAACAAGGAAAAAAGTTTAAAAAAAAGGGGGAATAATGTATTTAAAAAATAAATTCCACTCTCAAAATGAATAAAAACAAGAAAAAGTATTACTACTAAATAAATAAAATGTATGTAGAATGAACGAATTATCAGCGAATATAATTTCCATAATAAATTACAAGCTTATAAAAGCTCCCCATATCAGTTCTTCAAAAGGACAGAGAGAGAAAAAGATTTTCAAAAGAGTTGAACAGAGTAAAAGTATTTGGGAGGGAGGGAGTAAGACCAAGACCACCTACGGAGAAGATTAGACCGCAATCCTCTCTTGGAGAATGAACTTGGGGGTGGAAGTTGCCTTCCTCCCTTACTCAAAGGTAGAAAGTGACTTGAGTTTCAAAGGCAATATTACAAAAAGTAATAAAGATAAAAAAAATTGACCTACATTTTCGTGGATAGGAAAGATTGAAAAAATTATTAGTATTTTTTTAAAATTGATCACTCCGATTCTTAAACAAGAAAAATGGATTCAAAGTATGACAAGCCCGCCATAGACTTTACATGTTAAAAGCAGAATTGAGGAGTCTGCTTGGTGCAACACTTTTCTCCCGGCAACCACGATTGGGAAACCCGACCTTCTGATCATATGAGCTCGCCCCGCCAAGATAAAAACAATCTTCCTAATCTCTAATAATCTAATAAATAATCTAAATCAAACAAAATCAAAAACGTAATAATTACAGTACAGGTAATAATAACCTTTAAATTAATGAAACAAAAATATTTATTGGAAACTAATGATTTTATGACTTATATCAATTTTATGCTGATGATAACCCAACCTATACGAAAATTTACGTAGGAAAACTGGATCCTACCGCGTGATTTTCCAGCCAATTATTGAATTGCCACTACTTCTTTCATACTGTCACGTGATACCTTAGATTTCATTGGCTGGTGCGACACCATCATTGGATTTTTATATATATAGATATCGCATATAAATATTTATGAGGAAAGCAACAAATAGAAAAAACAAACAAATTAACTCAATTAACTAAATATAATTGATGAATAATAGTTTTATTAAATAAAATTTTCAACTTATTATTTATTTATTTTATTAAGAAACAAATTTATTATGACATTCAGTTATTTAGTTTATTAAAAAAATTAAAAAAAACATCCTTTTTATATTTATTTTCTCTTTTTAAACTATCTTGTATTAATTTTCGAGTTGTTTTCTATCAGTTATTTATATATAATTAAGGGTTCTATATTCCTTGTAATAATAAATAAATATTTTAAAATAAATCTATATATTTAATACTTTATCTAAACATATTTAATAAAATGCATACAGATAATAAATAAATATATTGCTGGTTACTTTTTATGACTCAGTTATAAATGTATAATATTGATTTAAATCTCTGTTAGAATTTCTAAAATTGAACTATGTAAAAATGCTGGCTATTTCGGTTATAAAACCTAAATAATTTTTTTTTAAAAAATTCCATATCATTATTATGTTCTTAAACATCCTCATGTTTCCAGAAAACCTTGTTAATAATATGTTTTGGTAAAATTATAGCGAATGCAATATTTAATTTGAATGTAATCCCAAAAATGTTTTTAAATGTGAAGCAAATTTAAATACATTATGTATTCCAGCGATAATGAATTTGTATTAAAATTAGGTCCTGGATAAAATTTTTGCTATTTATTTGCTAGACAAGCTTGAAATGCTATATACCAGCAAAAAACGAAAAAAAAAAAAACAGCATGATCTAGCAAAAATATTTGCTGGTACCAGCAAAATTACTAGCATGTCATGGTATGTATTGGCACACTTTATTGCTTGTCTAGCATACAGATACCAGCTTGTGTTGCTGGAATATCTTGCTAGTCTAGCAACAATCACGACCATCACTTGCTAGTTTTCTGTGCTTTTCTAGCATGAGAATTCTACCATCGGTTGCTAGGAATTTTTGCTATTCCATCAAGAGCTTGAAATCAGCATATTTTTGTGTCTGGTACCAGTCTGAATTTTGATGAGCATGCAGGAATTTTGCCTCATATGAGACTTAATAAATACACAAACAATATTTTTGGAATGATAACAGCAAAGTAGAACAGTTTTCACCGCCTTTTGCAACTAAAGACAAAGTCTGCAAAGTTTTTACTTTTAACACATAACCATCTGACCTTATGAAGAAGTAAACTGTTTTGCATTTTTTATTCTTACATGTTACAAATTTTATATTTATTTATTCTTCATAATTACAATATTATAATCTTCATAATAAATTAATAAAATTTAAACAAGTTCTAGGAACCTATTTTTAATAAGGATTTGATAAAAATAAAAAATGCTATTTTTGCCTAAGCTGTCTGTATAGCATATTAAGCTGACAAGTATAAAAAAAAGCATGTAATAGATTGTTAAGGTATCTACCTCTCCATGGTTGGGAGCCAGCTTAAATAGCTAATAAGCATGAGATGCTTGTACATAGCTTATCATGCTAGTACGATGTATGCTAGGTATCTAGCATGTGATGCTGACAAGCATAAAAAAGCATACATTAGCTTGTTAAGGTACCTACCTCTCCATGCTAGAGAGCCAGCTTAAACAGCTAAGAAGCATGAGATGCTTGTACATAGCTTATCATGCTAGTACGATGTATGCTAGGTATCTAGCATGTGATGCTGGCAAGCATAAAAAAGCATATAATAGCATTAAAATCTAGCAGACCTAGCAAACCATAGCAAAAACTAGCATATTTTGTTGCTGGTTCCAGCAGGAATTTTGACTTGGGCAGTCAGACCTCAACCCTATAGAGCATGCCTGGGATGTTCTGTGGAGTGCATCCCAGACAAAACATGCGCAACTCGCAACGCTACCCCCTCCAAGAATCATCCAGAGAATGAAAACAGCATTGTTGAACAAGTTGGGCAAATTGCCACAGGACATGATAAACTGCTTTATTTCAAGTTTGAAACCACGCTGCAAGTCCCGTATATCTGTAAGAAGGGACCATATCCCCTATAAATATATTTCCTTTAATTCTAAAACCGCTGTTTCATACCTTCCGACTCCAACGAGTGTTACGCATGATCATGCGTGTGTATTGCGATTGTTGAATAGTTGGCACTTTCGGCAGAACGCATACGACACCTTGTTTTAGAACAAAAGTCATTTCAATTAGCTTATTTGAAATTTTAAGCAACGATTTTTGTATAATAATAAGATTTTAGTAATCACAATAATTGATTTTAAAAATCTCATCACCAAATTACCTTATCTAATAATGGATAAGTTATACTTTGTGCATGTAGACTAAAGCAAAGTAACAACGAGGATAAAGCACAAATGAGAGTACATAAATGGACATGCTATAGTTTTAGTTCTATAGAACAATAACCTTCCTCAGTGTCTAAACATCAAATGAAGGTAGGGAAGTCAAGAGACAAATACGCGCAAAGTGGTTTAACCAATAAAGACGGAGGAACAAGTTTGAACCAGGAAATAAGAAGGGAGAGATGCGACACAGGTGTGAGAGGATTTATCAGTAATTTCTGGATGCAACAGATTAGATGAAAATAGACTTCCAAGTATATGGAAAGGGCAGGATACTAAAAAGATCATTAAATTAATTTCTAAAATTTTCCAAAATATAGAATGACCCCCGTAAATCAAGTTCGGAGAGGGAAGGCTGTGCTAAATCTCTTAAAATGAGTACGTGTGCAGGTGTTTGTCTTTTTACTTCAGTGTCTCAATTTTATGTTTAGACACCGAGGAAAGTTCTGGTTTATAGTATGTCAATTTATGTATTTTTATTTGTGCTTTATTTAAGTTTTTTTTTTTTGTTGTTGCTTTAAATTACCTTACAAAACAACATCACACAGTAATTATTACTCTAAATTTAATTAAAATCATTCCAAGCTTGATCGTGTTGCATGACTTACTTGAAACTTAGAAATATTTTCAGAAGCTCGCGTTAGAAACTTGAACATAAATAACATTTTTTAAAAAAATGTAAAATTAAGCCTTTTCTTGTCAGAATTAAGGTTTTTATTTATACATAATTTTCATAAATACTTTATGATTATGCTTTTTTCCGTTGATAAAAAAAAACAATTTTATTGATGGAAAAGAAATAATAAGATTGGTCATAATGAAGTTCCCATTTCAATATGCAGTTTGTGTTTTTATTTACGCTAAGACATCTTCATTATTATAATTGAGTTATAAATTGTTTTTTCAGAGAGGAAACAAGATGAAATAAATTAACAGCAGATATGACAAGTCAAATTTGTGATGTAGAAAAGAATCAAAATACATTAGCTTATAACATCGTAAACTAATTATTTTCAGAAATTACGGGAAGTCACTGTAATTAAGACAAAGCGAATTTTCGCTCCAGGCTGATATTCGATTTCTTGGAACTAAAACATGATCCACTTAATTTAAATAATATTAGCTTGGACAAAAATAAGGCATTGGCTTTTAGCTTACATATACGTTATTAAAAGCAGATATTAAGCAATGAAATGTAATTAACTTATGTATAACTTAATATTAATACATCTATGAATATTAAATTATTTTATGTTAGTTACTAATTTTTAAAAACAAAAGGTAACAAAACCTTTCCATGAAAATTTTTTAAATATACAATTAAATTTATGGAGGTACATTTATACCTGAATGACGAATGCAAAAATCTAATTTATTAATCAAAAAATAAATAGACACCCATTTAATAATGCTATCATAGTAGCATATTTATTAATCATTGTTAACAGCAGTATTAGAACAGAAATTTAATATGAGATGGTTGTAGTGTAAAAGATGAAAAAAATAAATGAAAGAATTGATGAAATAAAATAACGCTAACCTAATTGTAAGGATATGAGGAATTACAATTAACGAAAAAAAGCATAAAATACGAATTACGAAAAAACAAGCAAATGTCGCTGGACAAGTCTAAGCGAAAAAGTTTTGGGGGTCACTTAGTCGAAAAATAGCGCCCACTTCATAATTTTTAGAACATCCACGAATTTTTTTCCAAATCTGTAAAGGAATAAAATTTTGAGATAAAAGCTTTGGGGGTAATTTATTACTATTCATGTTTCTGGGTTTAAATTTTAAAATTTACTTCTATTGCTGTTACTCTCTTAATTCATAGTTCTGTTAAAATGAGCGAAAACGAAACCATTTATCACAAATCTGAAAATAGTCAAAAGTATAACATTAAACTATCTTTATAAAAATTCTGATTTCAGAATTGTTTTATCAAAAATAATCAATTAAATTTACGCACGCTATATTTTCTACATCCTGATAAGGGCCACGTCCTGATATTTTAAAAGTTGTGATAGATACTGTCACGTAGAGAACAATCCAACATCAATTGATATGGAGAAAATATATAAAGACGATAAAAAGCACATTTAGAATCTCCTCGTCTACTCCCTTTCGATGATTAAGTTCAATCAGGAAAAATGAGACCTTTTAAACTGAAGAGATGGCTATATTAAGGGGCTTTAACCTTTGGGTCATTGGCTTCGTTCCCTAAGAAAGTATTCTCTTAACTCCGGGCAGTGTACTGGTACCGATACGTGAATCAGAAAGTACTCGGCAGCCCAATAAACAATTATTTTTATTTTATTTAACGTAATGTATTTCGGATTTGTACGACTTTCAATGGATGAGAGGATAAACGGGAGATGAGAGACGTCACATAACTGTATTTTATTTTGAAGACATGTTTAAATACAATTGAAGTTGTTAAATCAAAGCAATCTAACATATAAACAATCGACGTCTCTCCCCCCTCTCAGCGTGATGCGGTAAACTTATCAAACGTTAACTGGTCAGCGACGATAAAAAGGTTGGGGATCACTGCCCTAAGATGCAATATAATTTTTTTATTTTTAAATTTTATGAACTATTTGATTTATTTCCATTCTTTAGTCAAAAATGTCAGTTATCAGTCAAATAGAAATTAATAATTGACAATGTTCAACAGCCAAGTAATTGATGCAAATATGATTATTGAATCGTCTATAATTTTTATCCTTTAATTCATATGATGACCCCTTTCATTTAGATACAAAGAAAAAACAATCATTAAAACAATTAAAAGTAAAAAAATAAAATTAAAATAAAAAAAAAATATTAATAAACTAGATATTATTATGAGAAAAATTTGCAAAAGCTAAAACAAAAAGCTGCTGAATACATTCAACTAATAACTGCAAAATTAATAAAATATTTAAATTAATGGCGGGCGGTGGTCAAAATTTACTTAAAATTCAGAAACGGCCTCAGTGCGTGATAAGCAGCATGCAAAACAATGAGCAGACAAGGTCACTTTTACGCCAACACAAATATAAAAGGTCATTTGCCGGCCTTCACCCCTCCTTCTTCTGACCTACTTTGATCACGTTTGGAATTGGACGTTACGTCACACAAAGAGGACTGAAAAGGGAATTGTCTGGCTCGAGAAACAATTTCGAATTGAAATATAAATATTTATGCGAACTTTTTCTGCAGTTTGGCTATATGAGTTTAATATAATAGTTGCCCACGTTTTTTAATATTGGTTAATCGATATTACAGATCAGTCTTTTTACATACATATTCCATATAGCGAAGTATCTGGAGAGTAAAAAATGAGAGGAAGTGTTGTTTCACAAACATTTTTTTAATGCCTTTATTGCATATTTTAGTCTTGATAAACATTTTAAATAAAACTCAACGATTTAGAAATTTAAAAAAATTACATTAAAAAAAAGAAGCAAAAATTTGACTTCACGCAGTTTTAGTAATACGTAGGTGATAAAAAATTCAAATATTAAATTTTTTTTAAAATTTAAAAGGTTATTTTTATTAAACAATAATACGTCGTAATAATATAGTAAATTATTAAGTACATAAAATGAAAAAATGTTGAGTGGGCATTTTGAATATATATTTGATTTCGTAACTAGGATGGAGTACATATATTTTTTGGAAAATCATTTTTATTGATTTATTAAGTAATTTCTTAAAAAAATTGGTGAGCAAAAAGTCAACAGTAAAAGTATAATTAAATATAATTAAATACTTCAAAAGTGATCATAGTTTTTTTTTTAAAGGACGGTTCAAAATTAAGTATATTTTTAATTCAATTCATTTTAGTTTTTTTTTATTTAATCACAGTTTTTAGTTGATCACAGTAGTCTATTCAATTTATGTATTATGCTGTTATTTGATAATATAAATCTTTTTCTTATTTAGGAATATAACTTGATAGTATTTTTTGAAAGGTTTAAAAGAAAAGTGCAAGTTACTAAAAAAGATTTTTGTACATCAGTGTTATCATACTTACAAGGTTTAAGAGAAAGAAATGAACAAGTACTGCAATTTATTTTCACTCACTAAGAATCAATAGTTTGGAGGCTTAAACTGAAATTTGGAAAAAACTTTCGTCACCATGTAAATTTTAGGGACAAGTTAAATATATCACATATTTCAACAGAACTTTATTAATATATTATTTAAAAAAATTTTTTTTGCTACAAACATCTTAAGTACTATGTCCCAGAAAATATTATGCATGGCTATAAGGTTGCAACTACAATTTCTTTTACTTAGACTCATTGAATGTAAAATTAAAGTATAACGTCTTATAAGCTGAAATATAAAATATCCTAAACGCTGAAACATAGTACATCTTGTACTCTGAAACATACAGCATCAAGTAAACAAAAAGACAAAAAAATAGAGATAAGCAAAAGGATAGAAACTTACAATAAATAAATTCCTTTCTCGAATATTTTTTTTAATCTTAAAAACTGGTAAATAGTTTAAAGAATTATCTTTCAAAAATGCGACACTAATTTTTTTCTGGAAAAGTAATACACTGTCTAGACAAAAACTAAAACAAATATAAAAGCTCTTAAAAATTACCCTTTTTCTAAACCAAAAAAATCAAATTTATAGTGAAAGCAATATTTAAATTTCTCATAGTCATAATAAGTGTTCCATACAGACAAACAAAAGATATATATGTTTATATTAGAATATTAGAAATCGCATTTTTTTATATTAATTGCGTATTAAAACAGAAATGCATTTACTAATAATTCAGAATATTTTCATATCATATCATCTCATTCATTTCATTCAGTTTATAAATATCCAATTGACCAATAATTCATTCATGTCAAAACTCAATACTTCTTATGATTGATTGTTTTCAAGAAGCTTCTAAATGGATACGGATAAAAATAGAGTGTTTTCTGATATAAAGATTCTATTTTTAGGACCGTAACGAAAAATGGTAATAACTCTTTCAAGAAACTATGTAAAATACCAAATTAGTGATGTAGAAAATAAGATTAAGGATCGGATTATAGTGGATATAAGTTTAAGTTATATCCAAAAACAAACTCTATTATATTGCATCAAACTTTATTGACATTACATACTCAAAGAAAGAAGCTATGTTGTCTTGAAAAAAGAAAAAAAAATTATTTTTCTTTCAGATTGATTGTAAATGCTACGCAAAAATTGATTGTGTACTATAACAGAAAATTGTTAGTTTTAGAAATTATTTACAAAGCACAATTACTGAGAAACAATTTTTATGTTTACTTTAACTACAATACAAATTTATATATAAGTACTTTATCTTGTCTAAGTCGGCTGCGGGAATTTAAAATCTGAAATTAGTTTTGCTTTTAAAGCAACAGTTTTTTTAAACGACATTTTTAATAAAAAAGTTTTTTGTCAAAATTAACAATTTTAAAGCTATCAGAGCTAGAGTACATGATCAGAATTGCAATTGCATAGGAACCTATTCCAGTAAATGTCATCATACGCGGCTAGGGATGCTCCCCGTTATGACCTTTTCAGAAGCACACGAAAAAAGAGATAGCTTTAATTATGAACATTTCTTATTTGGACTGCAGATTATCTAGGTAATCCATTAAAATGGATAATCAAGATTTTAAGTAATTTTTTTCTCCGTATCATTTAAGTTCAAATCATTCTTTTTCTCAATCTATCAATTAATTTGCTAATTGATACATTGTATTTATTTACTTTATTAACACATTGAAAAATAAATGAAAGACATATTTATTTCGTTAATTGTTATAATATTTTAAACCGTTTGGTTCTTTGAGCAACAGTTTTTGAAGTGATTAATGATAGATTCTATTAGCTAATGTGTTAAACGTTTCATTGTACAGTAACTTGATTTTTTTTATTAGAGAGCAAAACAGATTATTTATGTATTTTGCAGATTACATGGGTTATTTGAGAAATTAAAAAATTTTTTTTTTTGCACTTTAAGGATTACCCTAGTTAAACTGCACACTAGCTAGATAATCCGTAAATTAGCGGTAATATGGATGCTGCTGAATTAATGCACCAAGCTATAATATGTACCAAGATAACAGACAGTATTTAAAACTACGTCTGATGCATAATCAAATAGTAAAAAAGGACAAAAAACCATTTTAAGAAAACCGGCAAGATTCAAAAGTATTTTTTTAAAGAAAACATACCCTTTGAAGAAAATATTACATTAATATCGCATTAAAAACCACAACAGCTTGCATTGAGTACTCATGAGGCCTAAGTGTGTGCAGGGTAGTGCTTTTCATAGGCCGTTGTGAGACTTAGCAGACGATTACCTAAGTTGAGACTACAAGCCGTGATCAAACGAAGATCATATTTGGACCCTTGAAGCAGAATTTTTATTTAATTTATTTTTTATACTTTTTCATTATTTTGTATTAATTAAGGACAAAAATCACATTAATATCGCATTAAAAGCCACAACAGCTTGCATTGAGTACTCATGAGGCATAAGTGTGTGCAGGGTAGTGCTTTTCATAGGACGTTGTGAGGCTTAGAAGACGGATTACCTAAGTTGCGACTACAAGCCGTGATCAATCGAAGATCATATTTGGACCCTTGAAGCAGAATTTTTATTTAACTTATTTTTTATACTTTTTCATTATTTTGTATTAATTAAGGACAAAATCACATTAATATCGCATTAAAAGCCACAACAGCTTGCATTGAGTACTCATGAGGCATAAGTGTGTGCAGGGTAGTGCCTTTCATAGGACGTTGTGAGGCTTAGCAGACGGATTACCTAAGTTGCGACTACAAGCCGTGATCAAACGAAGATCATATTTGGACCCTTGAAGCAGAATTTTTATTTAACTTATTTTTTATACTTTTTCATTATTTTGTATTAATTAAGGACAAAATCACATTAATATCGCATTAAAAGCCACAACAGCTTGCATTGAGTACTCATGAGGCATAAGTGTGTGCAGGGTAGTGCTTTTCATAGGACGTTGTGAGGCTTAGCAGACGGATTACCTAAGTTGCGACTACAAGCCGTGATCAAACGAAGATCATATTTGGACCCTTGAAACAGAATTTTTATTTCACTTATTTTTTATACTTTTTCATTATTTTGTATTAATTAAGGACAAAATCCCATTAATATCGCATTAAAAGCCACAACAGCTTGCATTGAGTACTCATGAGGCATAAGTGTGTGCAGGGTAGTGCTTTTCATAGGACGTTGTGAGGCTTAGCAGACGGATTACCTAAGTTGCGACTACAAGCCGTGATCAAACGAAGATCATATTTGGACCCTTGAAGCAGAATTTTTATTTAACTTATTTTTTATACTTTTTCATTATTTTGTATTAATTAAGGACAAAATCACATTAATATCGCATTAAAAGCCACAACAGCTTGCATTGAGTACTCATGAGGCATAAGTGTGTGCAGGGTAGTGCTTTTCATAGAACGTTGTGAGGCTTAGCAGACTGATTACCTAAGTTGCGACTACAAGCCGTGATCAAACGAAGATCATATTTGGACCCTTGAAGCAGAATTTTTATTTAACTTATTTTTTATACTTTTTCATTATTTTGTATTAATTAAGGACAAAATCACATTAATATCGCATTAAAAGCCTCAACAGCTTGCATTGAGTACTCATGAGGCATAAGTGTGTGCAGGGTAGTGCTTTTCATAGGACGTTGTGAGGCTTAGCAGACGGATTACCTAAGTTGCGACTACAAGCCGTGATCAAACGAAGATCATATTTGGACCCTTGAAGCAGAATTTTTATTTAACTTATTTTTTATACTTTTTCATTATTTTGTATTAATTAAGGACAAAATCACATTAATATCGCATTAAAAGCCACAACAGCTTGCATTGAGTACTCATGAGGCATAAGTGTGTGCAGGGTAGTGCTTTTCATAGGACGTTGTGAGGCTTAGCAGACGGATTACCTAAGTTGCGACTACAAGCCGTGATCAAACGAAGATCATATTTGGACCCTTGAAACAGAATTTTTATTTCACTTATTTTTTATACTTTTTCATTATTTTGTATTAATTAAGGACAAAATCCCATTAATATCGCATTAAAAGCCACAACAGCTTGCATTGAGTACTCATGAGGCATAAGTGTGTGCAGGGTAGTGCTTTTCATAGGACGTTGTGAGGCTTAGCAGACGGATTACCTATGTTGCGACTACAAGCCGTGATCAAACGAAGATCATATTTGGACCCTTGAAGCAGAATTTTTATTTAACTTATTTTTTATACTTTTTCATTATTTTGTATTAATTAAGGACAAAATCACATTAATATCGCATTAAAAGCCTCAACAGCTTGCATTGAGTACTCATGAGGCATAAGTGTGTGCAGGGTAGTGCTTTTCATAGGACGTTGTGAGGCTTAGCAGACGGATTACCTAAGTTGCGACTACAAGCCGTGATCAAACGAAGATCATATTTGGACCCTTGAAGCAGAATTTTTATTTAACTTATTTTTTATACTTTTTCATTATTTTGTATTAATTTAGGACAAAATAAGTGAATAATATTATCTTTAGCATTTTGATAATTTATGGTTATGAAATACAGCATGGTGTATTTTTCTGCGTTAAAGGTAAAATCTTCCAAACATGGCTCCCTTCCAAATAATATTTTTTCAAATATTCACTTATTTGCAGTTATTTAGTTCTAAGAGAAACGGTCATTTATCATTAAAATTTCTTTAATTTACAATACATTTATTGATAAATTTATGAATATGAATTAAAAAAAAATTCAAACTACATTTTTGGATTTTAGATTTATGTACAAATATAATTCCGATAATCTGATAGATTTTTTAGAAACTATTAGACTCTTTTTTATAATTAAAAAAATACCGAATTATATATTTGATCGTAACTACAGCGTCAGAATAAAAATACATATTTATTATGTATTTTTATATAAGGTCACCGTTGACCCATCTGCGTCAAAGGGTTAAGCATAATAATGATCTGAACAACCTCAAAAAATATGGGTTATAAGTGGATTTGAAAGTATTTAATCTGGTTTAGACCATTTTATATTGGAATTGTTTAAGTTGCTTCACTTTTTCTGCATCAGTAGTTATAGTCCACATTAAACTTGAACCACATTGCATGCAATGTCATTTAACAAGACTGTGAAAACAAAACTGGATTGTCAGTTTTTTGACAGGTGAAAAAAAAAGCGGTAAGTTTATTTTAAATTAAAGCTGTTTTTCGAAATTCTGACGCCAAAGAAAATAAAAATAGCCATAGTTAAAGTGCCTTACACTTGAAGCAATGCTATGATTTTAAACTAAGTACATAATATTGCCATGTGGAATTATCTGGGTTTTAGAGCAGACAAATAACTTAAATATTTTAAATGTTATTAAACATTTTTAAAGATCGCCAATTTGTGGACAGTCGTTCACCAAGATGAAAATTATAAAGATCACTTACTTATTCTTAAGTTTTGGAAATTTTTATGACCCCATGCATTGAGGTAAGTTTTTAAAGATTAAAAAATTAGACAGGAACCGCTTTTCATTTTCACAAAACTGTGGCTTTTCTCCATTTTGATGTTTTGCGAAATTGTCAAAATAAACGTTGACAACCCTGTCTTTAGATGGGCTAAACTTAACTTCACAGTCATGAGTAACAGTTGAAAACTCACAGCAGTTATAAAAATATCACATTATTCGCAAAAAAGCATTATTTCATACTTGACAGAACCTTTGAAAAACAGCCTTAAGCCACCTAAGAATGCCCAGCTAAAATTAATAAAAAAAGTAGCTTTTATTAGATTAGTTATTATATATGCTCTTTTTTCTTTCCTTGCAACATTTACTCACAAAAATACAGAAATTATTCTATCTAATCTTGCATAAGACCATGTGAAATATACTAATTTCAGTAATGTTTAAATGGCGATGAGAAGCTAATTGTCCATCTATAATTATTGCGGTCATTTGCTAATAACTTCAGAAAATACGAAAAAAAAAAAACGCGCCAGTTAAGGGCTTTGTTTACATAAATGTAAGTAAATAAAAGAAAAGTGTTAAAGGTTTGCGTTGGGACAAGAAGAAAGGCCAACACTTTGTACTTATTCTTCTTTATGCAGTATGCGTTCGTTTATTTGATCATTTCTCAGCGTGTTTATTTGTTGGCAGGTGAAACACAGAAATTTTAAATTTAGTACAGAATTTAAAGTTTATGATAAATTCTTTGCAGTAGGTGAAATTTTGAAGATTCGACTAACTTTTTACTGAAAGAAAAATTTTCTTAGGATTCAAATTAATTTTAAGTAATAATTTTAAAAAATTTCTTTTTAAAAAAAAAAACCCATCACAATCCAAATTTATTTGAACATAACTTACATAACTTAGCTAGAAAAAAATAGCCCTAAAAAGGGTGTTCAAATACGGTTTTAATCAAAATTCAGTGAACAAAATAAAAAGGGAAAAAAATAGGAATTTTAGGTTACGATTAAAAGCAATAAAATAAAAATTGAGTAATAAAAAATACTTACATTTTATGATTTTATTCAGAATTATAGTTTTTTATAACACAGCTTTCCGATTGCTGAATGTCTAACATTAATTATAGCCTTTTCATTCAGTTTTCTTAATATTTGTTTCCCAAAACTGAATTTATTAACTTCGTTAAAATCGAATTCAGTGCCAAAAGAGATAAGATAATTACTAATTAAATAGGCGAATGGATTTTAATTAGGGAGTTGAGTTAAGAAATAATTCCCATTTCCAGACAAGTCAATAGTTGTCTAACAGACTATAGTGAACCTAGCAATTTGGCGCAAGACAACTTTTTCCCTAAACAAGTGGATGCCGTTTTTTCTATTACACTAATTAGTTCTTTGGTTCAAATAATTAAGTAAACAAAAACTATTTCATTAGCATATTTACTATATACCATCTAGTTTTCTGTTAAGGATTGCTATTATTTATTTTTAGAAATAATGTCAGACGCAATCTGCAAGAGCATATTTCTTAGCAGTCACTTTTTATGCTTTTTCCGAAATAGTTAGCTTTATAGTATTTAAACAACATTTTTAAGAACAATTTGATAGCTTTCGACCAATATAATGAAAAGCCACATGTTTAGAATTGTTCAAGAGTGTGTTTTTAAGCGCGTTTTTAGTGAAAACATAATTTCGATGAAAACTATAAGATGGTAATGGTAATGTGCTGTTTTATAGTTGAAGATCTTAACTTCCAGGATCTAACTATCTTCCAGGAAACAGTTTGAGACAAAAATTGCAACCATTTGAAAAATGTAGTTTTCTTCAAGCCCTTTAATCATATCAACTATGTATAATTCTCATTTAAACTAATAGGCACAGTTAAAAAAAATAACGAGGCAGAGGCAATCAAATTAAATCCATGTTTTTTTGGAGAAACTGGAATTGGTATTGAATTGTTGCTCATGTGATGAAAAGGATTCCTTAACTTTTCCCTCGATGAAAGGCAATACTTGTTAAGCAAGCAATACTTAACTCGAAAGGTGTTCAAGCCTCTTAACTGTTTCGTTTTTAATGTTTGTTTGCCTCATAACAGGCCTCATAAAGCAAGGTAATCAAGGAAGCAGGGAAAGAGGTTAAGCCGGTTCTTACAAGCAACGACCTTTTCTTCTTTGTATTTATGAGGAAGGGAAAACATCTTTGCCCGCATCAGAATCGGTTTTTGTTTGTATTACGAGCAAAAGAGAAGCTTTTATGAGGAATATATGAACGTTTTCATTTAAGCTACGGTTAACAGTTAACTAAGCTACGCCACGAAATGAAAATTTGACTAGGTGTCCATTAAAAAAGGATGGTAACCTTGAAGCTGCCAGTGACAATGCAAGGGAAAAGGGAAGTTGTAGCCGGCAGCGCATTCGTTACTTTTCTGAAAACCTCGTGATTGAGAGATCGATCACAAAGGGTTGCATCTTGCCTATTTCCTAAAGCTATGAAGTAATCAACTTTCTCTGAAAACTTCAGCAAACTCAGAAAGGAAATTAAATCCATGTTCCACCCACTCTAAAGTATAGATCTGTCACACGTGACTTCTATACTGATGAGCTCAAAAAGTAGAAGCACAATTGGTTCAAATAGCAGTTTGTTTTTTTTAAAAAATCATTGCATTGTTAAACTGGAGTTGCAACAAGACAAATGCTTAAATAATTACAGAAATTTTCTCGAAGTTAATTGAATGAAATAGCATCTAAATCAGTTATTATATACTCTGGTGTAATTAGTGTGTGTTTTATTTAAGGTTTAAAACCTTAGAAATTTTTGAAAAACATTCATAGAATAAAAGAGGTGTAAACCTCTTTTACTGAATTTCTTTTAAAAACCAAACATACTTTTCGTATTTCAAAAGTAAAATACTGGTTTTATAGTAAAAGTAATATAATTTAAATTTTTCTTACAACAAAAAAAAAATATATACATAACATTAAATAAACTTATGAAAATAACAACTATATTTACACATGTAAGCTAGAGCCACGTGTTAGAGCTATTTATACGGGATTCTTAAAGTAGGAAAGTTTTTATTAAAAAAAAGGGAAAATTTGTTATCTTCTAATTTTATTTTATTTATTTATTTATTTTGTTGCAAAAACCGGATATAAATCAATAAAAAGGCACATTGCTATCAGAAAATGAGGGTTTTAGTCTTTGAAAATAAATTAAAAAATATAGAAAAAAACCTTCTACATAAGTAACTAGCAAAAACTAAACCGAAACGAAAATTTTATGAAAGTCTAACAAATAGATTATATGAGAACAACTTGAAATAAGATGAAAATCAAATAATAAATGATAGAGAATACATTAAAATAAGAGTATATTTTTCCTTTATGCATAATGCATGATACATTAACTTTACAGTGCTTCAAAGGACGTGAATGTAGTTTGTAAAAGAAATAAATCCAAAAATGTAGCAATTCTAAATTTAATAAAGTAAATGAATTTATAAGGTTTTATTAAAAGATAGATTCTGTATTTTAAATAAGCCTTTTTGCTTGAAATTATTTGTTAAGTTAAAAAATTAATAATAAAGTTTTATGAAAACATACATTATTAATAATTCTATAAGACAATACATTAAATTCATTTAAATTTCAATTTCTTTCCGAATAATTTATCACTATCGTAGAACAAAAATACTTATTCAACGTTGTTCAGTCAGTTTCCATAACAATAAAAATAAATTTGGATCTCTTGCTTTTAGGAACAATATCAAAACTAAGGATAATTTTTTTTATGTGAAACTTAATTTAAATAACGGTTTTTTCTTTAAAAAAATTAACTAGGATTTAATTTTAAGTTTGAATTTGATTGAATAATAAATTTAACAGCCTAGTATAGCTTTACTGTGCCGAATTCAAACTGCATAATGCAATCAATGTAACGAGGGAAATTAAAATAGGATTATAACAAATAATAATAATAATAATAAAAGAGAAAAAGTGAAATCAGAAAAAAGGATTAAAATCCAGAGTACCCAGTTGTTGCGGAACTCATACTGATCTTTGTTTATTCCCAAATACATGTTGTCATTAATTAACATTTCAAATGTAATTTGATCCTAACAAATACTTTGATTCTATTAAAATGGTAAATAAATTATTTAAAGGAATTGCTTGCCTTTCCTTCGAAATGATAGTACTTATATAACAAAAAATAGCAAGATTTGTCCCTTGACAAAGAATTTTTACAATTCTTATCTTAAAATTTTTCAACTTTGAATGCGCAAATCATATGCTAAAATTAAAAGAATACTAAATAGCGACCTATTTGAATTTCTCTTTTTACATGAATTTGAATATATATATAATTATTTTTTGTCAGAAATGATCACAATTTCCATTAACTCATATCCTTTTAACGCAGACGAGACATCGGTGTCCCTTTTATATATTTTGTTTTGACGCTCGAATTGCCAGGAAAAATATATTTTGGTGTTTTTAAGTATAAAAAAAAAAGAGTCTGATAGTTACAAAAAATATTTGTGAGATTATCGGAATAATATTTGTACTAAAAGGAAATAAAAAATTTAAAAAAGTAGTTTATTTTTTTCTGTTCGTATTCAAAGATTTATCAATTACTGATTTTGAAAATTAAAGAAATTTAAATGATGAATAACTTACTGTTTCTTTATATCTAAATGACTGAAATAAAATAAAAATTCGTTGGAAGTAAGGCGTGTTTGTAAGAATCTAACTTTAACGGGGAAAAAGAAACCGGTCTTTTGTGCCGTATTCCGTAACCATAAATTATTAAAACTCTATATATTGACCTAAATTAATACAAAATAATGTAAAAAAAAGTACAAGAAATACGTTGAATAAAAATTCTGTGTCAAATGGTTAAAAATTCATAAAATTAATAGAGTTAAAAATTTATAAAATAAGTTTTAAAATAATATCAAGACTGTTTCATGCACTATGAAATATTTATCTTAATTAACAAAAATGTTAATCGTTAAATAAACGGCAAAATTATTTGAATAAATATTTATGAATACTAAATTAGTGAACGTTTTAAATCGAATAGTTATAATAACAAAATGACATACGCTCTTAAGTATTAAATGGATACAATATCTTTGCAATTTCCATTAGAGTAATATCTACTTGTATTTTAATTTATACTTACAAGATCTTTCATTCAATAAACTTAACTGAAAATAGTGAAAAGATTTAATAACGCAGAAAAGGGATTAAGTAATCGAAGTACCTATTACCATGCATTTCTCGCTTTTTGAAAATTCTAAGCTAGGGAAAATTATTCTTATTTAACACTTCACTTTAAAGGAAGCAGGATAAATAATATATCAAAGCACTTATTTTATATGAGTATTTTAAATATGATGTTATTTCTTCTGTTGAAAGAGGGAGCAATTTTAAATTAGCATTAAAAAATATAAAGAAAATTTACATTAAATTGCTTTTTAAGTCTAATTTTAACTACTGAACAAAACGAAAGTAAATTTAGGAGTTTAAAAATTAGTTTACAACCTTGTTTATTCGGAAAAATATATTATAATTAAAGTAGGAAAAATACATAGTAAAATGTAATGTAAAAGCCACGTTTAAATCATTTGTATTGGATAGCAAACAAGTGAAAACACATTTTAGTGAACTGAAGCCGAATACGGTGAAATATGCCAATCTCAACAAAAAATTGTACTTATCCATCATAAGAGCACCATAAAATTATACAAAATATAATGTATGAAGTAGCTAAATTTTAAAGTCAGAATTTGTCGATTATAATTATTTATCGAATTAGTCGAATAAATATTTATAGCAAATAATAAATTAATATATATTGGAATTATATTTAAATAATAAAAAGGATTATTTTAGATATAATTATGCTTTTTAGTTATCAATTAATTATGTTTCGAAATTTAAATAAAATTAAACTAAAAAGCAATTAATTGTAAGAAAATAATAATTACTGCCGTGATGGTATACAAACACAAAGATTCTTTTTATTTTCGAAATATGTTATTAACAATTCTTTTATAATTTATTTTCAAAATAAGATGAAACAATCGAATGATTGAATAGTTCATCAATGCCAACGAGCTAAACAGCCCCACACAAATTCCTCGAAATTTATACCATATTAAATGTGCTCGGAACTATGCTTGACATAAAACAAAAATGGAACAAATGAAACAACAATAGAACAAAATCGCATCAGACACAAAAATATCCCATTAGACATTAAAAATCTGCAACGGAGGTAAATACCTTCAAAGGGTAATATTTTGTAAAATTATTCATCGATTTATTTAATTACTTGTCTCAACCATTAGTATTTTTTATGCCGGAGAATTTATGTTTTTTCATTTATATATAATCAGTTAAATAAATGAAATGAAAAATTAAACTGAGCTCTATATTCAGTTCCATAATAAGTAATAAATAAGAAGAGACAAAAATTACTCAATCACTATAGACAGCAACAGGATCAGTTTTATTACTTTTTATTTTCGTCGTTGAACAGCCGACCAATTTTGGTTTTACGACTACTAATGTTCAACTCCGTAGCCTTGTAATTTTGAACCATTCCAGAAGACAAGGAAACTCATGGATCAGTACTCCCAGAGGTATGATTTGTTATGGAAGCATGGAGGATTTTGTGTCTCGACTGATTTAACGTGCATCTGTCACCATTTACTACACGGGGAGTTTTTCGTCGGGGATCGATCCCACGACCTATAATAAAAATATAATAAAAAGGCTATTTTAAAAACTTTAAACATTTTCTTATATTATGGCTTTATTTTTGACACTTTCGTTGACTCTAACTTTTCGATCATCTTAATTTTGAATTCTATTAGTTCCTATATAATCCTTATAAACGAGTTTAACTAAATTCACAGAGCTTATTCAAAAAATTTTAAATACATAAATGTACAAAAATCAATCTACGGACTAGCACTTTTATCTGAATTTTACGAAAAACTATTTTAAAGTCGGCTTTCAAAATTTTAAAAAAGAATACTTTATTAACTAACAAACGACAACTTACCACTAAAATTAGTTTAACCCTAGGAAGTTCGGAAAACTATTTTGGTTCTCAGGATTTTTTAGTCTTCGAAATATTATGTTTAAAAAAAACATTTCTGGAAACTTTAGGGGATTAAAGATAAAAAATAAAATAATTCCCAAATGCAGTTGAATTTTTGGCTATCTGCTAAAACTTTACGGATGAGATAAATTTATATTTAAAAAAAAAATCAGAATAACGTACAGTGAATTCGAAAAAATTCTCATGGATAAGTATCTAGAAATTTTTGTATAAGAAAAAAATTATGTTCCTTTGAAAGGCCTTAAAAGAAACTAAATCAGTGGTGGAATGTCGATTTGCTTCACGAATGCTTGAATTCTTTTCAAGAAAAGAAAGTGAGAATATATTTTAGTTTCTCTGAAAACTCAATCAGCATACAATACGAAAAAAAATTGCGAACGTAAAGAGAATTTTAGTTCTTATTTAAATTCAATTTAAGTTGAAAAAAGGCGGAAAGAGCTATTGAAGAAATTCACGACATCTAAGATGCTTTTTTACTATCCTATCTCCAAGACTTTTATCGCCAATTGTGAAAATGTAGGAAAACTAGGCGTATAATTTTACTATCAGAAATACTATAAAATAAGCTTATTAAGTTTTGCTGATTTTTTCGAATATTGAAGTACAACAATTTGAGGCCGAAGGAATAACTTAGTGCCTTTTATTTTATTCGAAAATACTTTAAAAAGAAAAAAAAAATAGAATACTTTTTACCCTTTGAAGCAAAATTTTTATTAAAACATTTTTCTAAATGTTTTTCATTTTTTGTATTAGTTTAGTTCAAAATGGGTGAAAAGTATTATATTCAGAAGTCTAATAATTTATGTTTATGAAATACATCATGAAACACTGATGTTTTTTTTTTTTTCTTTTTTTTTGCGCTAAAGGTAAAATCTTTGAAACACATCTTTTCAAATTTTCACTTATTTGCAGTTATTCAGATTCAAGAGAAATAGTTATTTACGATTAAAATTTCTTTAATTTACAAAATCAATTATCGATAAACTTTTTGAATACGAAGGAAGCAAAAATTAAAACTACTATTTTTATATTTTGTATTGTAGTACAAATAAAATTCCGATAATCTATAAGATTTTTTTAGTAATTATTATACTGATTTTTGTAATTAAAAATACCAAAATATATTTTTGCTTGTAATTAGAGCGTCAAAAATTTTTTTTTATAAAAAGGACGCCGGTGTTCCATTTGCGTGAAAGGGTTAAGAAAATGTTTACAGAACTACTTTCAATTTAAAAAATTAAGACTTTTATGTTAAATATATTATCGGGAAACGCTTTTTAGGTAACAAATATTTATTTCTGTAACTTTTAAATTCTCTTACAATTTATTTTAAACTTTAAAAAAACTGCTAAAAGGTTTTGAGTCTAGTTAAAGTTTGTAAAACTTTAAAAATAAAAAATTCATTAAAATTATCAATGGTCACAACGTTATAGCTTTCTATATATTATTATTTTACCGTCGTTGAGCAGCTGAGCAAATTTTCGAGCCTTGTAACTTCTGAACCCTCTCCAGAAGAGAAGGGAACTCCTGTATCACGTATTATGAGGAATTTGCCTTCGTGGAATGCTTTTTGATTGAACTAACCCTCATTTGCGTTACATGGAGAGGAAAACTACGAAAAACTCCCACAACTAGCTCCACTGCAAGGAGACTCTAACCTGTGATCCGTCTACCACTGAGGATATTTTGGGACAGTATTGTGGTCGGTGCAAGCTATAATTTTGCATATGTTTATTTATTTATATAAAATTTAACCTTAGTTTGAAGTATTATGATTTTACTTGCATCTAAGGAGAGTTTTAAAACAATTTTCACCCATTTTCTTCAGTTAAATAAATAAATAAAGCTGTAAATTTTTAATTACGTACTTCAATATTTCCCAGTTTTCCTTTCATTTATGTCGTGCATAAAACCAAAAGCAACAATATTCTGAGAAAAATTAATTTGCTAGTTTCAGACCAAAATCAATAAAACTTTCCTTACTACAGTAAACATTATCCTTCATTTAAAGGGACATACTATTAATAAAAAAAACTCAGTATTGGTGAAAGATGAAGATATTAAATAAAATAAATAATAAAGCATATTTTACAATAAAACGATTAATTCAGGCGTGAAACGATTACGTAATAGACTGTAGAACAATTCTTTTAGTTATTGATTAAGACTGCTGGTGCGCTAGCAACAACAAACATTAAAGATGATTAATGCGTTGCAAAACATTACAAATGCGGAAATATTTCTATTTTATTCTTTTAGAATCTTGTTATTAACCGAAAGATGCTTAAAAATAATGATTTCAAGTTTAAGTTTGTATATTTAATTTAAGCGACGTTTGTATTAATTGTAACAATGAGCATAAATTATTTTTTAATGAAATATTTAAAACTAAGAAAATTTCGAAGATAAAATTGATTTCAATATTGTTTTTATCTCTAAAACGTATTATAACGTACATTCACTGATAAAACTATTTTTCCTTTCTTTCAAAAATACTTTTTTCCCTGATTGCGTAATTTATTTAAAAGAAATTTTGATAGAATTTTGAATTATTAACGAAATTTTATTTCTTGATATTTTACTACGACAATAATGTATATGGCACTTTAATATTTAAGCAATTGTTTTATACTTAAATCATTATTAATACTAAAATAATTATTTTCCTCCAATTTTAGAGATTGCATTGTGTGTTTAAAACTTTAATGCAATGCTTTAAACACTCTCTTTCTTTCGCTGTCTCTCACTCTCTTTTTCAGAGGATAGAGCATTCGTCTCCCAATGAAGTACACCAGGTTCGAATCCCAGCGATGGCTGGTTGATACGAACTCTGCTCTTGGCTTGCACTGACCATAGATTTTACCCCATTTCTGATGCAAAATATCCACTGTGGTAGATAAAACATGGGTTAAAATCCTCTTGCCGTCTAGCTAACCATGGAATGTTTTCCACTCCATGTAACACAAATGTAGGTTAATTCTACCAAAAAGTTCTACACAAAAGCTAGTTTGTCTGAATGCTTGATCCAAGAATCCTCTTGTCTCTTCTGTTGGTTTCGAAATTACAAGGATACATCGTTGAACATTGACAGTCGTATTGACAGAACATTGACAGTCATCGTTGAACATTGACAGTCGACATTTCATATTGACATTAGTCAATATGAAATAATATTTAACACAGCAAAGATCGAGGAACTACATGCTTTTGGTTTAACGAGCTGATGGCTAAACAATTCGCCATATTTAAAAAAGATGTTGCTTTCTTTATGCTTCTTTCTTTAGCAATACCTTAAATAAACTTACGAAATCTGTTAAAGGATAATGCTATAATTCATTAAACATTTTTAGCTTGAAGTTGTTAAAAAAATAATAGCTATATTAGTTAATTAGGCCCACAAAAAGGGAAATGTCGAGTTAATTTTTTTACGCTAGCCAATCAAAACATAGATGGAGAATTTTTGATTTTAGTTAATATAAAGCGTTTTAGCTAAAAGATATTTTATCCTTTTCAGACTTTATTATATTTTATCCAATTCAGTAAACATTTAATTATATAATCTCATCTAGAAAAGTTAGTAATAGTATCAAAAAAGACAGACTGGTATGAACTTTGATTAGTAGAAGGTCGGATAGACTGAAATCTAACCTTAGCTTTCTAGGACATATTATTTATTATTATTTTCTAGGACATTTATTTTATAACCGTCGTTGAACAGCCGACCTAATTTTAAGTTTACGACTACCCAAGTTCAACTTCGTAGCCTTGAAATTTTGAACCTAATCAAAGGACAAGGGTCCTTCTGAATTAAGCATTGGGACAAAGCCTTCGTGGAGGTCTTTTTAATGGAACTAACCCGCATTTGTGTTGCATGTCGACAAAAATCTCCCACGATTAGCCTGTAGGCAAAGGGGCTCTAACCCCCAATCCGTCTACCACTGAGGATATTTTACGCCAGCACTGTGGTCGGTGCGAGTCGGGTATGGAATTCGTATCGACCAGCTACCGCTGAGATTCTTATCTAGGTAACCTATGCCAAAATAAGTTTTTAATCTGTTTTTAGCAAGGCATTGCATATATCTTACGTTTTTAAAATTTTTGTTCAATTTTACCAAGGGTCTCAACGCTTGGAGGATTAAGAAGTCTAAACTGCCCTTATTAATTTATTGGAACCATATTTTTGGTTTGTAGCTTCGGATTGGAACCATAGATTCGGGCCGGGCAAGTTTGACTCAGCCTTTCATCCCTTCAGTGGGTCGATAAATGAGTACCAAGAATGCTTGGGAACTAAACACTGGGGGTTTCGCATTCGGCTGACCACCAAACCGGAACATCTGCTCCTGCACTCCAGAGCCCAAGGTCAAGAAAACTGAGATGGGCACAGTAGGCCTTGCCCCTCTATGGGCTGTCGCGCCACTGAGTTCAGTTTAGTTTAGCTTCCTTCCATACTTTAATCTCCAAACATTTACATATATATATCGTAAAAAAACGTATGTTTATGAACGGAAAAAATGTTTTTGTGTCTGATCTTTTTCAATTCTTAAATATAAAATAACACTAATAGTAAACACTAATTAGAATATTTTGATCGATTTATTAAAGTTAAGGGTGTTAATTCGATAATCCGGATAAAAGTCTGCAAAATACAATATCATTTTCATTTTTTTCCCTCGCAGTACATTCTCATATTGTAAGTAACAAGCATTAAGTTTAGAATGCAAAAAAAATTCATCACAACAATTTTGAAATTCCTAATCGTTGAATTGGCCTCATTAAAATGAATAATGGAGTATTATTATTGAATCAGGCAACAGTGTTTGGATATTTATTAAACAGAGTTCTGTATCCGAAATTTACTTTAGGCAAATGAGCGTTTAAATTAAACCATACATCCAGAGGACAAAATAGAGTAAATTAGATCTTTGTACAATTCATGTCTCGTTATTTAGTTAGCAAAAGATTAAAACACAATGTATTCTGGACTAAAATTACATTAACATACGAAGTTGTATAAACATATATTCAGCGTTAAATTCACTTTTCCCTGGCTGTAAATTAATTTCCAGGCTTCATTTTCAGGAATGTGGTAATTATTAATAATTTCGGTCAAATAGACAGTTCGTAGAGGAATAACTTGACTTAATGATGTTCAGCAACACATTCAACCTTTGTTTATTGTTTAGGTGTTTTGTTCGCGAGCAACTGTGTGAAGAAAAAAATTCAGTGAAAGTTTAATTGAGCAGAAATGCTAATAGATAGAGATCTTCTATGTTTAAAAATCACGCAACAGCTAAAATGGTTAACAACAAGACTAACTTGTTTACTATTTCACATCGTGGTGGGAGACCGCTGGCATCCATTCAAAGAGGGCGTACGAAATACACTAAAACTTTAAATCTGTATCTAGACCACTAGTATATCTTTATCAGGAAAATATTATTTTTTATTAGGTAAATATCTGGAATGAGCGATATATTTAGATCATTACAATTAAAAAATTATGATTTCAAGTAATTAATAGAATTGTAGGTCATTAAAATATGTTTGGAACTGACGAAAATTTATATAAATATTTTGTTGAGGATAATAAATTTTTACAAAAACATAAATTCAGCATACTTTGACACAAAAATGATATTAAAATATGGATGTAAAAATGTTTAAGAATATTTATTATCTCAATATTTCTTTTTGATTTAATGAAGTTTCATCTACCCTCTTTCAGAGATTATATTTTGCGCTCCTCTTTAAAGGAGCATCTAATTCACATACACAAGCACGCAACTGTTTCTAATATGAGTACAAAAAACATACACAATAATCTATCAATTAATTAATATAAAATTTATGAAACATTATATTGCGCTTCATTTATAAATTTCGTATAAGCTGAAACATAAAGGTAGAAAAAGTAGAAAAGTAAAGGGGTAGAGAATACTTCCCGAAACCATTTTCGTGTTAATTGAAAGCGTTAACTATTTCATTATTTAAAATGAAAAAAAATACATACTTTTACTAAACTATGTATTTTGTTTTATTTTTTCAATAACAAATATGCTGCATTATAAATTAATAATTGCATGCATCATGAGAATGGCTTAACATCATTGTATTATTATATTCTAAATTTAAAAAAGAAAATATTTTGTTACAAAAGTATGTCTGAAATGTGATGTTTGCAATTCATGATTAAAAACACCAAGGTCTAGATAAATACAATATATATATGGAAGATATATAAAAATAACTCTAATATAATGACTTTATGTGTTAGATAATTTCCATGCTAATTCATAGTGTAGCCATTTTGGAGACAAAATGCATCGTAGTTCAGCTAAATTATAAAGGACGTTCCTCTAAAAAATGGAGTTATTTTTTAGTTAGTGGCAACACCATAATACTAAACTATGAAAGTGCAGACGATTTCATCTGTCTTGTTTTGTGCAAGTTTAAGGAACAACTGTTATTTTTTGCTCTACAGAGATTCAGAGTTAAAAACAAAATGTGTTATGCGATTCATCAATATCTTAGGAAATTCAATATTAGAATAATGACACATTCCCTTTACAGCCCAGATCTAGAACCATACAACTTTACGGCTGCTTCCAACGTGTAAGAAAAAGCTTTATAGCAGAATATTTACGACAGATTCTGACATTATTTCACTTATTTCATCAGCGCAAGATCCTTAAAGACAGCTTCAAAAAAATAATAATAAATATTTGTTTGAGAAAGTGAGTTGAACGATAAAACAGCTGCATATAAAATGGAGGTAGGTATATTGAAAAAGATTTACTTTTTTATGTAAATATATTTCCTGATTTTTTTATGACTTTACTTAGCTTCATGAAACATATTTAAATTTTAAACCTATCATTTTTTCCAACCAAAATTGACTTAAACATTCAAAAACGTCGAAGTTTAATTTCTACTGACTCAATTAAAGGAATGTCATGACAAAAAAAAGAATAATTGTATTCCAAGGCATACTCAAAGACAAGAATCTTGTAATTTTTTGAACTGCCATGTTTGCATTTAAACAACAGAAACACGGGGATATTATTCTAGAAAGACAAAAATGTGTGTACGTCAGTTGAAATGCATTTATTTTTGAACTGGAAACCTAAAAGTCTAACTGTATTTTTCTTAAAAAGAGACAGGAAATAATATAGAGAAACAAAATACTTCAAATATTATTTCTTTAAATAAATAGGAAAAGCAAATTTGTATAAAATAAAAGTTGGAAGTTAAAGCAATCTCTGTCAAAGTACAATTTGTAGAAAACGAATACAATTTAAGAAAAACATATAAATAAACACCGATTAAATCGTAGTTAAGTGAAATCTAACCAAAATGATATTCAATTCAAACAAGCAATGTATTTTTAAATATTTGAATGCTTAACTCTTCCAATAACATATTCAAAGTTATAAAGTTTTAATTTCAGCAAATTCACCTTTATTATTATCAATAAATATATTAAATGTTATTAAAAAACGTTTTTGGATAATAATTCGAAATACAGTATTAATACACTATTGGGCTTGTTATAACAACTGAGCAATTGTAACTTTATATGTATAATTTCAAAGTGCGAAAGAAATTGGCCAAAAACTTCTCGAGAAATCAAATTTCTATCTGCGAATTTTTAAAATTTGTAAACTCAAAAAAATATTCTACCGATTGCTCTCACATTTTGTAATTTGTCATTTAAAATTAGATTTTTTTTTAAAAAAAAGTAGAAAATTGCATACCTTACAATTCGAAACGGCCTTATTAAATAAAATATTTAAAAAAAAACAATAAATAATTATCAAAAATTATTTAACTGCATGGAATTAACGAATTGGATAAACAAATTTCGTAATTGTGTACAAAGCATTTTTTTTTTTTTTTATATTCACTTAAAAAGTTCAAGATATGGCGAAATTCTCAAAAAATAAAACTAACATTAAGGAGTCTGAACTTTCGACCGCTCTCCTGACCAAACAAATAGGTCCATATTTTGCGGGTTAAGCATCCTATACCGTCAAAAGAGGTATGTTTATTCCGAGAAAGTTCGTCCTCGTGTTTGATTTCCTAACTAAAAATAACATCCGTACTAAATAATTAACATGTTTTAGATAACTCCCATTAACCAATAAGACAGATTCATTATGATAGTACAATTAAAATAGTACGTTTGAATCTGATCATTAGATCAGAAATTATTCATTATAATTTGCGCTCAGAACATTTGCATTTTTGTTAAATTATGGATGAACAGTAGACTCTAGAAAATAACTGAAGCAGTGACTTACGAATAGTTCAGACTTGCTTTTTACGCAATTTACAGAACGGAAACTTATATAAGTGTTCCAATGTGTGTTAATTATATTTTTTTCATTCTATGTCAAAATTCTATGTGAAAAGCAAAATAATATCTTAAAAATAGAAGTTTCATAACTGATTAATTAAATTGATTAAAATATAACTTTCGGTGACAATACTAACCGAAATATTAAGTGCCTAATTGCTTTATAAAATCTTCATATAAAAGCGCACACTCATTATTAAAAATGCACATTTACCTAAAACTAAGTACATTAAAAACACATTATAAAATACATTAAAAATAACATAATATTAAGTTTAAAAAACGCACACAAAATAAAATATTCCATTTTTTTCCCCACATTTATACAGTGCATCTTAATATATACCTACGGCATTAAATGAAGGATAAGTTTTTAAATATAACAACCATTTAATGTCGATTAATAATATTTTTAAAGTTAAATGAATTTCCCTAGTTCGTAATTTTAAATTTCATGAATACTTTGGCTAGACTTTACGCTTAAGTAATTACTTTGAATAAAATGACATTACAATTTTTAATATCTTTATGTTTTTTTTTTAATATTGATTTTCGAATTACGCAATATTAGTATGAAAGGATATAGTATATAAATATATATATATATATATACATATATATATATATATATATATATATATATATATATATATACACTGGTGGACAAAATTAAGAGAGGGAAAGCATTTTCGCACATTTCACACAGCTTCAATGGGCTAATGTTCTCTTCACCGATGAGTCCAGATTCAGTCTACAACCTGATTCTGGACGGTTATTGATATGGACGGAACCTGAAACCCGATACCATCCCAGCAACATTATCGAAAGGGACCATTATGCTGGTGGAGAACTCATGGTTTGGGCAGGGATCATGCAAGATACCCGCACACCGCTCCATGTGTTTGACAATGATTCCGTGAATTTTCAGAGGTACATGTAGGAGGTCCTGGAGCCCTATGCGCGTCTTTTCAGAGGCGCTGTTGGCCCTGAGTTCATTTTTATGGACGACAATGCGCGATCACATAGGGCTCTCATGGTTGATGAGTATCTGGAAAGCGAGGATATTCAACGAATGGATTGTCCAGCCAAATCCCCTGACCTGAATCCTATTGAACATGCTTGGGATGCTCTTGGGAGAGTTATTGCGATGTGCCAACATTCCCCCAGAACCATTCTGGAGTTAAAAATTGCTCTGGTGGAAGAATGGGAAGGTCTTCCACAAGTCCTCCTTAACTCCCTTATTAACAGCATGCATACTCATTGTGCATGTTGTCTGTCTGTCAGGGGTGACCATACTAGAGGCAACACACACTGTACAAGCCCCACATTTATTTATATTCAGTATTTTTTGAGATATTTGGGAAAATATCTTCCATTTCTTAATTTTGTCCACCAGTGTGTATGTATATATATATATATATATATATATATATATATATATATATATATATATATATATATATATATATATATATATATATATATATATATATATATATTATTTTTATATTTTGCATTTATATTAACCTTAAAGTGTAGAAATAGACTAGTCAACAGATTATTTAGCTAATGAGTGGATTAACTAGGCTGATCCGTTAAACAGAATAAAAGTTGTTTTATATAAAAAAATTATCTAAGCAGACTACCTAGATAATCTGCTCATTACACCTTCTTACGTTTTTGTACGTTTAAATTAACATAATGTTATTTACTATTTTTCGCTATCTGAAAAAAAATCAAGTTACGAAAATCAAACAATCAACACATTAGGTAATTGAATCAAGCATAATATTTTATCTTATATTTAGCTATCTGGAAATCATTACCCAGAAAAATAGCGAAAAACTTTAGCGGATCACTCTAGTTAATCTGCAAATTAGTTAGGCAATATGCACAGTAAGGATTTTCGAATTTTAGCGGTAACATTTAAGAATCTGCATACTGAATCAAAACAGTCGCTAGCTAATAGCTTGCATAATCAGATTGGTTTTCTTAAAATTGAGTTTAAACCAACTCGTTTTTGTTTTAAGCTAATTGTTCAAAATGCTTGGTATCAAAAGCACCGGGCATTCGAACATGTTGGTTGCCGGCTAAAGCTTTCTCGTAGCCAGTAAAAATATTTACACTCCTCCCTTCCAATTTTTTTTTATTTCCATATTTTCAAGTTCATTTTATTATTATTTTGCTTCATTAAAATGAATCTAATGCGTTTTTTTTTTTTTTTCATTTTTAATACGATATTATGACACATAAACTTTGTATTGTGCATTTGAGTGATCACATTTGGTGAGCTAAATTTTTCTCCAATTCCATCGTCAATCTTAGTTATTTCCTCAAACTTTCACATGGATTTAAAATCCCGTTATTTTTAATACAAGAATATTCGGTGAGTGAATTTTGAGTGAAGTTCTAAAGTAACTTTTTGACACACGTGCTAGATTTAAGCTGATTCAGTCATTACTTCAAGTAGCTTTTAAATCGCTCTTTTGTTCGTTTTACCCATAGATTTCAATATTAGTTTTTAAATCCCGATGTTTTTAGTATGATATTATGCGACGCATACGAGTCGCCTATTTGGATTCGAAATACGCCTTTCAATTTACGACGACGTTCCCTCGAATTCGCATCGATGTAAATAAATACATGTAGTTTTTCGATCGCTATTCTTGAGTTACGCTACAGATTTCTGCTTAATTTTTTAACCCCTTAATGATGGGTTAATTTTCAAGAAAACGGTCATAAAAGTGTCTATTTTTTTATCCCTGAAAATTATATGAAACTATGTGTATGTACAATATATATATTCATTTTTAATTTTTGATTTGTTTTTGGCTTGAAATTTTAAAAAATTCAATTTTTAGGAAAAGCCAGCATTGACTAATGACTTAATGTTGGTTTTCCAGCAAGCAAGGACAATTTTAAAAATATGTGTTTTAAAAATATCCTGGTACTGCTATATGGTGTGTAAAATGAGAAATAAAATGTTTTCCGGGCAAAAAAAAATTAATTAGTTTTCAGTCGTCAATATCACGGGAGTGAGAAATAACGAACGAAATCTCAACCTGTCATTTTCACGGGAGAGAGAAGGAAGGGGTTAAAAAATAAATTTTATCTTGAGCACAAACCAAGTGTATTCAGAAAGAGCCTAACTAGGTAACTTAGCTAAGATTACAAATAACATATCACAAATACACGCATTTGATTAGTGCTGATTAGCTGACTTTAGTGCTGGCATCTGGTTTAAAATAAACTATCTACAATTACCTTAAAAATATCCTGTTACTGCTAACTGGTGTGTAAAATGAGAAATAAAATTTTTTTCCGGGCAAAAAAAATTAATTAGTTCCCAGCCCGTCATTCGACCTCTGTTCCCAGCCAAATTTTTCTTTATTTAAATATTAAAATTTAAAAAAAAAAATTTCAATAATAATATATTTTTTTTCCAATGCCGACCTGGAAAATGAATTTTCGTCATACAGGCATCTGATTGGCAGATTTGTTGGCCACTCTTTCAGAGGCTCTTATTAGATGAGCTCTTAATACGTTTTATGTTATTTACATTGTTCATATTACATAGCATTACGTTGCTCCCCCAGCAAAGACGGATAGTACAGAGAAGGAAAGAACATCCATGCCTTTCCCGGGATTCGAATCCAGAACCTTTCTGATGCAAGGCCAGTTCCCTGACCCCTAAACAGGCCGGTTTGTATTGTCTGTTAAAGTTAATGGTCGCCAATAACGAATAGATTTCATGACACCTTCTTAGCGTAATGGCAATTTCTAAAATTAAGACTGCCGCAAGTCCGTTGCGGGACCCATCGCAAGAGAGAAAGGAAAGAATGCTCATATCCATCTCGGGGCCCAAGGTGTAACGTGCTCGTCTCTTGGCGAGGCTATGTAAATTGAAATTATTTACCAAATCTATGTTCTAAAAAGAATTCTGTTTTCTGACGTTGTGCAAACACTTCCCACATCAAAATATTCCACTTTAGGTTATATTAAGATCTATTGGTGAACATAAATAATTTTTCCAAGTAATCATATTTTAAAATAAGGTTTAAAATTAAAAGTATATTGTTATAACAAATTCGGTGAAGTTCACAACCTTAATTTAATATTTTTGCTTACCAAACGGGTGGTTTGATTAAATACAATTTTTGCATTCACGCCATATTGTACTTGAAGCTGATTGATAAGTTTTAAATCATTAAACGAACATTTTCTAACACTAATTCATAATGGTATATTAATGTAAAACCCACCGATAAAATAATAATCGTAAAACAGTTGATAAGATTAGACCCCGATTTAAATATATTTGTCTTAAAAAAAAGAGCAGAAATACGTTATAATTTGCTTTAAAAAAAAAAGACAATTGTCTTAGTTTTAAACCCTTCATTTAGAAAAGAGTCAAAATCAAAAACGTAATAGCAGTACGGGTAAATACCTTTAAATTAGGGATACCAAAATATTTATAAGGAAACAATAACTTTATGAATTTTGTTAATTCAATGCTCATGACAAACAAAATAATATAGAAATCAATGTGAGAAACTTTGATTACCACGTGATTTTCCGGCCAATGAAAATGCACCGACAACACTGGAAAACTTTGTTAGACCATTATGTTTTTACGTTTGATAGAGAAATAAGAAAAAGAATATTTTCTTTTATAACGTGTAAAACAATCTCTTCAAAAAAAAAAAACGATATAGCATTAAAATTTAATGAAATTTTCAACCTTATTAAGAATTTTATTCATATCTTTAATGCAATTTCATTCAAGTAAATTAAAAAACCAAACTTATTTTCTCATAAAAACGCACTCTGCCAATCGAGTTTTAGAATTATTTTTAAAAGCACAGGCACCTGAACTTATTGATTAGATAACCTTCAATAGAAATTATATGGGCAATGAAAAAAAGATCAAAATCAATATTATCTTATCAATAGATTACCGTAACAACGCTTAATTGATATGCAGGCAACGCTATTGCATTTCCGCAGACGCTTATCAGGTAATCTAAATTTACATCATTTGGTCGAAAAATAATTTTTATCCAGTCATTTATAAATTACGTAATTATCCTCCGCATTTAGAATACTATAATTTGCATACATGGTGAAATAAACGAAAATTATAATGGTTTTTCCCTCATTAAATAACATGACTAACTAAAATTGAGGATAGTTTCACACTAACTATTAGTTTCAAAAGAAGCGATTTAGTATAATCTATTAAATCACGGGGAAGATAATATTTAATTAGAACGTACATATGTTTGTAACTGTCGTAAACGTTATATGTCATACATTTTTTGTATAGACAAACATCATGCATTTTTTTTTTTTTTTTCACTCGGGACTTAATATTCTATAAGGAATATCTATTAAATATGTAGGAAAAAACTATATGCTAATTCTGAGATTTTGTGGTCAAATCATCTAGTTTTGTAGTTTAAATCAGGGCAAGAATTTAATCAAGGTGATCCGTTTGTCCAAAACCATTATTAACTAACTGTCCCCCGCGAGCCTGCAATCGACGTTAAAACATGGTATACAGTTTTGACTTTTTATTTGTTAGTTTTATGTTTTAGTTTACATTGTGGTCACAAAATAGTAAATTTCATCATGTGACATCATTACACATTCATCTTTACACTTATTTTGTATTGTAGTTTTCTCCTTAAACTCACTTAGCTTTTCTTTAATATATATATATATATATATATATATATAATACAAAAATTATAAAAACTTTTGTATTAATAAAAGAATTAAATCTCTTTCGATTTCATAAAATGTCTTTGTTAAAAAAGAAGCGTAGAGAAATTCTATTTTGGGAATTCAAGGCTGAAAACACCATTGAAATATAATTAGATTTATATTTCAAACGAGGAGTTATTTTTAGAATCTCTCCCCCGTTCACTTCCATATTAGGAAGCATTAAATGATTTTCCTTAATGCGCAATGATACAAGTATTTCAGAGACTGTGCCTTTTTACTCCAAAATGTGTTTGTATAAAACGTGGGAGCACTAGTTTTTGCGTGTCCTTTTCATCATGTTGTGATCCTGATAAGTTGTTCCAGAATTGTCAGAAGTCTTGTCCACTCCCTCCCTTGTGGAGAGCGGATGTGAACTGTTATCAATACCAACCTACCGTTAGTAAACCATTTTAGAACGTATGATGGCTTACGACTGCATTATTTAAGCTAACTATAACACTGATAACAGGGATTATAGCCTTTTATTACACACACACACACACACACACACACACACACACACACATATATATATATATATATATATATATATATATATATATATATATATATATATATATATATATATATACAGTCGGACTTCTATTTAACGAACTTCCATTTTACGAATTTCTTTACTTTGCGAATTTTTTCGTGGAACCAAGAACATTTTGGAAATTTCTTCGTTAAATAACTTCCAAATAGCGAAGTGAATTTTTTATTTAACGAATTTTTTTTTGAGATCTACTTTCCCTATTTCCCAAAATATTCGAGAAAATTATAAACTTGTAAGCGCATTTTATGGGGGAAATGACCTTGAACTGATTTCTGCATCCCCTTAACTTTTAAACCTTTAATAACCGAGAAAGCAATGTAATTTGCAAAGGCATTGGTACACAATGAATTTCGAGGAAGTAGTGGATGGCTTGACAAGTTTAAAAGAAAACGGGGAATTATAGGAAAAGTTATGTCTGGTGAAAGTAATGACGTCAGTGGGAAAGATTGTGAAAGTTGGATTGCAGAAACTCGTAATAAAATTTTAAAAGATTATAAGCCAAAAAACATTTTTAATGCTGATGAGACGGTTTTTTTTTTTTTCAATATTTGCCTCAAAAGACCCTAACATTTAAAAATGAAAAATGCTTTGGAGGAAAACATAACAAAGCAATAATAACTATCATGCTAGGTGCAAATATGACTGGCAATCAAAACTTAAAACCCTTAATTATAGGAAAAAGCAAAACTCCAAGATGTTTCAAGGGCACAAAATCTTTGGAGGTTGTTTATGAATTCAACAAAAAATCATGGATGACGTCAGAAATTTGTGAAAAATGGATTCAAAAGTTGGACAAACTTATGATTGCAGAGCATCGCAAAATTGCTCTAATTTTCGACAATTGCCCTGCTCATCCGAAGGAAATCAGCAAAGAACTGAAAAACATTAAAGTTTTTTACTTGCCTCCAAACACTACATCGAAGCTCCAACCAATGGATCAAGGGGTGATTCAAGACTTTAAACTGCACTACCGCAAAAGAATTGTACGAAAAGTTATCACTGCCAAAGATTAATTGCGAGAAAGCATAACAGAAATTTCCAAAGCATGGAACTATGATGTTACAGATCGTACCATTCGTAACAGTTTTGCTAAAGCTGGATTCCTTGTCAACGCTGATAATTCAGAAAGTGAAGACAAGGATGATATTCCTTTAGAAGAACTTAAAAAAATGTGGGTGCAGCTAAGAGAGAACCACGAAATTAATGATGATGTACGGATTAATGATTTTCTTTCTATTGATTCTGAAGCTGAAACCACCGAAACATTAACTGAATCGGATATTTTGGACGGTGTTAAAAATAAAAACAATACAGCCATAAATTGTGAGGAAGATGAAGACGGAAATAATGAAGAAATTAGCAAACCTTCATATGATGAAATGTTAAAATCATTTGAAACAATTCGACGTGGATTGCAGTTTGAGGAGAATACGCCTGAAGAAATGTTTGGTGTATTACAAAAATGCGAGACCTATTATGAGAAAAAACACTTTTTCAAACGAAAAACTCAAACAAAATTAACGGACTTTATCAGAAGCAATATGTTTAAAATTACATTTATAATAAATGCAGCAATAATTTTAATATATAAAAATTTAGCATTTTTATTCAGGGGAAAATATATAATATAGTATAACACTGGATAATGTTTTGTTCTATTCTTACTTTCATTGCAGATTTCTTTTATGGGGAAGATTTATAAGATAAATAATAGATAATAATTTACAAGATCAAGGTGCATCAATTGCAGTTTTAATTATTTCTAATATCTATGAATTTAAAACCTGTTCTACTTTGTGTAAGTATTTCAAAAGATGATTTTCTATTTAACGAATTTTCCATATTACGAACTTTTTTTCGGGATTTAGCGACTTCGTTAAATAGAGGTCCGACTGTATATATATATATATATATATATATATATATATATATATATATAGCGACACAAACCAGTGAAAATATTTACAAACTAGAAATATCTTAAAGTTGCCAATACTGCGCACACGTGACTAAATTTTCGTAAATTCTAAGGTTGATTTTTAAATTATCAGCTTTTCTACTTATTTAACCAGGTTAAGTTTATATTTAATAGAATTAAATTTTTAAAAAATCAAAAGTTATTTTGGATGTTTTTTTTTAATTATTTTTATGTCTGAAAGCACGTACCACCGACTAAAGTTTTATTTCAATTTAACAATTTAGGTAATTTCAAATTATAAATTTAAATGCTTCAACGTGTAACTCTTGCAATTTTTTTTAAAATTTTTTCTCATACACATTCAAAAGAGTTTTAATAAACGTTTGAAGACTTTATTGCGAGATAATGATAAGCCACAAGAAAGAAAAATCTCGGAAACTAATAAATTGGTGCCAAACTTGCGAATAAGAGTAGTTAATTATTCGTTTTAGCTGATTTCAATTGTTGTCGTCGGAAATTAAGGCCGAGGGGGTGGGATTGTTCTTGTTTTCCGACGGCGCCATCTTTGGCCAAGAATTCGACTTCTGCCACACCCATACATCACAACCGTTTATAGGGTGGACCCATTGTTACATCTATTCATTTGTATACAGATCGTAATTTTGAACTGATTCAGAGAACAATCAATCTCCAATTCATTACTCCCAGTGGTATTGATTTTTTATGAGAACATTGAGGACTTGGAGACCAGCCAGATTTAACGAGCACCAGTTACCATTTACTACATGGAGGTTCGAACTCCCATTCTTACAAACGTGAGCCCAGCACCCTGCCAACCAGGCTATCCCGGTCAGCTAATTTCTATTTAAAAATTCATATCAGAACAGTAATGCAGTTGAAGAATTTTTTATCGAAATACTTATTTTCCCAGGAACTGACTACTAAAGAAAATTTTTACCACTATTCTATTTTTTTCATGGTACATAAAAAGCCCGAAATGTGACTCATAACTGCCGCGCAATATACTTTGCTCATTTAAGTAAGTTAAGGAAGTAGTTGTATTTTCAGTAAGCGATTGTTAATAGCTTTTAGAAATAGTTTTTTTGTAATCAGTTTTCATCCACAGATTTTTAATACATAATATATTAAAGCACATCATTTAGGTCCAAAGTTAGAATCGTGTAGGATCATTTAGAAACAATTTAGGATAACCACGTTTCAGAAAAAGTTTAAGAACTGGTAAAAAAAGATCAAGGAAACAAAATGTTTAAACTAATTACGATCGAAGAAAATAATTGTAAATTAAATATCCGTTTAACAACTAAACAATAAAATTATTAAATTGTAGAATGAAATTGTACCAAATAGCTTTTAACTACATTATCATTCCATTACCATAAAGCACCTCTTCAAGCTATTTATAAGAAAATATAAAATAAATACGGTCATATAATATATTTAATCACAAATATCCTTACTATATTCATCTATCCTTTTACAAATTGTGTTATTGCGATTGGGATATTTAAAAATGAGTGATTATTTCCAAAAATCTTAAGATCCCATAAATTAGTAATATCCCTATACTAATCTGATTATTAAATTAATGATTTCAAACGACTCAGTGGCAAAATATAATTTTACTTTTATATTTTCAAATGTCCCTATATCAGCGCTAATACGAATTTTATATCATCAAAAAATCTTTAAATTATTATTATTATTATTATTATTATTTTTTTTTTTTTTTTGGTTTCAAAAATAATTTAATCCTAAAACTAGAGTCGATGATTAAAATTAGTAAAAATATTTGTTAACAATAATGTTGATGGTCAATGAAAGTATTTGCTGTTTAGTAAAAAATTTTAAACCAACCATTAACGAAAATATCTGTAAATAACTTAAAACATCGAATTAAATAAAAACTCAATGCAATACTACAAAACATCAAAATATAAATAAGAGAATGATAATAAAAATTGACAAAAAACTCACCATTAAACTCAGCTATCATTACATTTATCAGATAAAAATCATATCAAAAAAAAAAAAAATTGGAGTTAAAAATCGAACGTGGAAACCGGTGATGACGAAAACTGTGTTTTGATCGGTTTCCTTTTTCCATCCAAACGTCAACTGACAGGCCGTTCGCTCTGATGCGTCACGTGACTACTGACTTCACAAACGCGAGCACAGCTTCTGATAAGAAAGTTGAATCGGGTCAATCTCTTTTCCCTCTCTCAGCGCCATCAAGGAATTGTGTGGAAATTGGCGACGTATCGCTCCAAATAAGCTCGCCAATTGCAAAGGCGTAGTAAAGTTTAATAAGTTAGGGAAAATGTGATCTATAAATGAAACAAATAAAATATAAAACTTTAGTTTTTTTTTAAGATACCTTTTAGTATAGTAATTTAAATGTCTCTAAGGAAAAGAAAAAAAAAAGAAAAAAGGCAACAATTTTGTTGCAGAAGAAAACAAAACAAACAATTTTTTTTTATCATAATTTAAAAGTTATCTTATTGCCATTCTTAGATAAACCGAATAAACTAAGGATCATATTCTTTATCTAGAAGATTTATACTAGATAAATAGAACTTAAAAATTTGACTGTTCAATTTATAAACGATTTCACTTCTAAATTCCACTCAGAATTTCCACTTCTTTATGACAGAATTAACAATGAAAATAAATAAATAAATAACAGATAAAAGAAAATCACCTGGACTAACTTTTGATTTAATGTACAGATATTCACGAGCTAAGATTCAATCTTAATTGTTCAAGGAATAGGAATTTAAATACGCTAATCAGCTAGTGCTGCGAAATAATACCATAGAACGCCCCTTTTTTTCAATGGATTAGGTTTTCAGATTCTAGACAGGCAAAAAAAATTCTGTAAATTTTAATGCTACAAAAGAGTTAGTTTAGATAGCATATGAAAACATTTGAATAATACTGTTCTATTCAGAATTGATTTTCGTTTACATCTTAGGAAAACAATTGCCAACTTGATTTTCAAAAATTAATGTGTCGATTTTATGTAAATTTTGCACATTTATTTGAGAGAATATTGGCTGCATATTGAACAAAAGATTGAAAAAAACTTTAAATTTTGTATTTTTTCCAGAGTTGAATGAAAAAGAAAGGACGATGCTTGGTAAAATGATGAATAATTGAAACAAATAAAATATATAATAAAATTTTTAACAGTTTCATTTTAATTTAGGTGTCCTTTATGAAAAGAAGGAAAAACATTTTGTTGAAGAAAGAAATGAAACAAAATTTTTTGAGTCCTAATTTAAAAATTATCTTATTGTCATTCTTTAACTGAGTAAATTATTTCTGATATTTTTTATCAACAAGATTAAGACTAAATAATCAGGACACTAGAAAATGGAACATCAAAACAAATATCAAAAATCTATGTAGAAGCGGTAATAGATTTGACTGTTCAGTTTAATAAAAGAGTTCTGTTCCAGATTCCATTTTTTTATGATGAGATGAATACAAGGAAATAAAAGGGTATTAAAGTATACTAAATGTAAAAAGACAATAAAAAAAAACTTATTTTTTTACACAATTTTTGATCTTAAATCTAATTCATAGGATGTCACAATTTTCTAAGTTGCTCTGTAAGTTTAAGAATTGTATTTGTCAATGATCTATTTAAGTGTTTAAATTAGAATTATTTTTAAATTGAAAAATATATCTAATATTGAACTATTGTCTACAGATAAAGATAAACAAAAAATAGTCAAAATGGCATATATAATTCAGATTTCTTAGAAAGATCGAATATTCAAGCACCAACAGTCATGAAAAATAAGCGATAACATCAATGGAGCCAAATCATCAAAATAATTCAGAATAACAGATTACGAGAACATCTAAATTGTGTCAATGGATTTTTTTTTTTATTTAGCTTATGTTCTTAAGATTAATAGTTTCTTACGCGAGAACTATTCGACCTATTTCTATCCTATTTTGTATTCACTATGTATCATTTTTTTAATCAATCTTACCACACTACTTTTGTCTGAATAACAATGTTTATTAGAAATAGCCTGACAAATGAAGGTGCCAAAAAATATATTTCTTTAAAATTTTAGAAAACCAAAGTTAAAAAACATTTTATTTAATTTTAAAAAGCAGACTCGACACAATGAGTATCTTTTAAATTCGTAACGTTACTCGAAAAATACTAAAAAACAAATAAAATAACGGCCTAACTACAAAATAATTTTCGATAATACATTCATAAGACATTGATTCAAGTCGCAAACATTCATTAACCCTTTCGCGACGGGAAGCACAAACGCGTGCTTATCGCTGAGGCTTTTGCGAGGCCGGAGGGATGTTGCTAAATCCTTGAAATAACCGAAATAACCGAAATATCAACGCTTTGTTTAATAATGTTCTGTACATTATATAAATTACATATGATTTATATATATTTCTATAGATATTTTATTTACTTAAGTTATTTCTTGTTTAAATATATATTTCACACATTTTATTTTCATCATGTACTTACCATTTAATAATTTTTGACATTATAATATCTGAAAACTAAATATATGACTTAAAATTCTTTTTAGGTATGAAAAATTTGAAAACACTAACATTGCACTAAAAACTGGACCGCAAATCGAAATACCCTACGCTGTAGCGAAAAAAAAAGAAGAAAAAAAAAAAGAACAACAACCTCCCCTGCTTACTGTAAACAAATACCACCCATGACATTAAAGAGCCCTCATAAAAAATTTCTTTCTCCTCCATTCCTTCCCCCTAAAAACCACGTGTATGTTAGTCATACTACTCTCATTTTGAGTAGAACGTCAAATCTACATGTATCTGAAACCAAATGGACATATCGATCATTGTAACATTGTCGATAACTACCATCGCCACATAGATTACCCGAACGTGATGTGAACATGCCTACCTTAACAGAAACTCCCACATCGATTTGAACACGCCTACCTCGATGGATTGTCCTCGTTGAACATTTGACTTGCTACTTGTGACTGTGACATTATCCACCTCCTCGCGCTGTTGCTACTCAGTTCCGATCAAACACAACGTCGGCCTGCATACACTCGACTGCTAATGGTAACGCAGGAGCGACCGTGAACTTAAAACAGCGACCGTGAACTTTATCACGATCAGCAAATGTACGGTAATCGTAATACAGCTCCCCCAGCCTCTCACAATACAGCAATAAATCAACTAGTGGTATCCGTTGATCTAATTCAATCACAGCTATAATTCTGGTGGGGGAGTAGTGTAGTGTATCTACCACTACAAATATAGAATTCCAGTTCACAAGTATATAAGACATGTTAACTCGAGTCTATGTTGGGGTACCTTTTCATAGATGAAGGTTGACATTGTCGATATATATTGTCCCCATACTCTATAAGCGGGATAACCAAAGAACTCCATTTTACCATTACATCTCATTTGCCCACTCCCTTGCCCTATGTAAAAAAAAAAAAAAAAAAAAAAAAAAAAAAAAAAAAAAAAAAAATTACAAATTTTACTTTTTTTTTTTTTTTTAACTTCACATCCGTATTTAGATTAACACTTTCAGAAGCAATATGACTAAAAGTGTTTCCTTGGATTTTAGTGAATGTAATAATTATTAAATCCCTAGCCCATTAAAATCCTAACCATTGAATTTAGAAATTTATATTTCAATACTTAAAAAAATTCAATCCGATTCATATTCTTAGTGTCTTATATTTCAATATATTTTAGATAATCCTTTTGGAGGTTTATATTCAGTAGAACTGTATAAAAAAAAATTAAAGCGCAGAAAAAAATAAGTACTCAAAACATTTGTCTTTTTACCGCTTCTTTTTTTTTTTTGTATAACCGTCGTTGAAAAGCCGACCCAAATTGTGGTTTACGACTAACAGTGTTCAACTCCGTAGCACTGTAATTTTAGACCCATTTCAGATCAAGTATTGGAAGAAACTTGCCTGCGTTCTGGACTTTTTGATAGAACTGACGTGCATTTGCGTTGCATGGAGAGGAAGACCACAAAAACCTCATACGGTTTACCTCCTGGCAAAGGGATTCTAACCCATGATCTTTAGCCAATGAAGATAGTTAACGTCAGCACTATAATCGGTGTGAGCTGGGTTCGTGACGTCCTCGTGACGATGCTTAAATTATCAGGCGTTTCATTTTTATGGCTAAGTACGCTGTACCACTGAAGGAGATAAACTATGCTAAACAGAATTTACCTCAAGTGTCAAGTTATTTACGTTACAGAATCAAACAGTGGAACTCCTTTCAGGTTTCACGTACACTGTAAAAAAAAAAAAAATTCGTACTATCGTTGCTCCAAAAATTGTTATTCATTGGCTATCTACATAAAATGATGTTCAATTTTCTTATATATATTGAGAAATTTAAAAGGTTAAAGATTGCAATATTTTAAAATTTTAATAAGTTATTTAAACGTGTAATTTCAATGTATATAATAGTTAATATTCTATTCTCACTTCTTTAACTTCTTAACGCACAGATTTTTTGAAGAAAAAAAAAACCGGCAAAAAAAAAATCAAATTTTTTATGTAAAAAAAAAAACACTTTATATGAAAAAACACTTTTGAGTCAAAATTTTAATAGCGGTAACACCCAAAATTTGATATCATAATTTTTAAATTTTTTGTTGTTTTTTAAAAAGTATATATTATACAAAACAATAGCCTAAAACGATTTTTTTATTTTATTTAATTTATTTTACAAGATATTAACAATTAAATTTTAAAGCTCTTTTTATTTAAAAAATAAATATCTAAGGATAGAATGAATGGATTTTAAAACAATGTATGTACATTTTACGCGGAAATAATTGAAGATTTTGATAAAATAATTATAATAAAACAAATGTTTAAAAATTTTTATTTTTATTGCAAAATTAAGTTGTAAAATGAAAAACAAAAATGTTGTTAATGTCGTACAAAGTTCAAACAAAACCCATTTTAAAGTAGATTTTATTCTGAACAAAATGGTTTTTCAAAAAAAAAAAAAAAAATGGATCGCAATTCTTAAAAAAGTTATAGCTTTTTTCGCGAAACGCTGCACCGTGGCGCGCTACGTGGTCAACGCTAATTACCTCATGCGCTGCGCGTTTCTTAATGTTTAAACTGCAATTGTAACGAGCGTTTTGTTAAGGTAATTCGGAGTGCTGATCTACTTGATAATAATTATCAAATAAGGTAAGTTTCAATTGTTATTTAACTTAGTCATATCAACTTTAATAATAATTGTTTTTTTTTTTAAACATAAAATTACATTTCTAAGAAATACATGAATTCTAAGAATTTGATTTGTATATTTATCACGAAATTTAATTATAAACTTACAGATAAAGTCAAGAAATTATGAACTATTGCTGCAACCCACTGAACAAATTAAAGCATCGAAGTGTCTACACAAACGTTAAGCTTGTGACAAAAAAATTGGAGTTTGGTATTTTCAAATTTAATCAATCAATTCATATGTGATTCTTGTCGTCGGACAATTTTTCAGAAAAATATACCCGTAATAATTACTATTGAAAAAAGTAAGTCTATTCGAAAATTTGTAAATAATTTAAAATATTAATTTCAAATTAGATAATTCTAATAATTAAAATGTTTTGCTAATTTTAGAAAATAACGAAAATGTGGGATCGATTTGTTCTGATGAAGAGTGTGATTTTGACGATGAGAAGAAAGATCCAAGCGTTTGTTTTAATAATTTTGACCGTCAATAAAGTTTGAAAAAAGTAAAGCGAATTTTGCATGAATGCAATGATACAGTGAAGCGACAGAAAGTGTCTGATGAGACTGGTAATGAAACGGCAAACTCCTTACTTGATGTGTTGGAAAAAAGGAAAAAACAATCTAAATCATTTGAAATGGACGAGAATTTGATTACAGAGATAAAAAATGCGTTAGTCCCGGAAAAAAGTTATGCCAAAAAAGTTGAAATTTTGACTACTTTGCCTCAGGAAGTTAGCATTCGAAAAATGCAGAAATATTTTCAAGTTTCACACAGAATGGTAGTTAAAGCAAAAAAGCTGAGGAAAGAAGAAGGATACAAAACCTTTCCAAAACGAAAAAAAAATAAGAAACCAATTAGTGATGAGATAAAAAAATTAAGTGATTGAGTTTTACTTATCAGACGATGAAGGTCGCATGATGCCAGGGTCGAAAGATTTTATTTCTGTAAAAAACTAGTAGTGGTCGACAGCAAATTCAAAAGAGATTGTTACTGAATAACTTAAAAGATTTGCATGCTATATTCAAAAAAAAAATTTATCGACACACAAATAAGTTTAAATGCATTTCGTAAATTACGACCTAAAGAGTGTATTATGGCAAATAAAGCTGGATGTCACAAAGTTTGTGTTTGCCAAATACATCAAAATTTAAGATTGAAGTTCATTGGCCTAAAATCTGAATGCCTGAAACACAATGTAGTTTTCGTATCATCTTATCGAGATGCTTTGCTTGATATTATTTGTGATAACCCTCTACCAGCATGCTATTTTTCGGAATGCAAACAATACCCAGGTGTTAAATATTTTTGTAATAAATTGCAAAATGTTTGCTCTGATAATTCCATTACACAAGTTAGTTATAAGGAATGGACGAAAACGGACAGGTATATAAATATTTTTATCTATTTACAGCATGATTTTTTACGAATTAAAATTATTTATATTTTTCTTCTTTTACGAAATTTATCCTAACAATTTTTTATTAGTTTGTATAAGAAAAGCATATCATTTTTTTATTCTAATCAGTATTGTAAACAAAATACAATTTTTTATGTTTGATCAATAATTTTGTTAATATTTTTATTTATTTTTTTTTTTTTTTTGCAGAGGAAGTTTTGTACAGCAAACTAAAACAATTGAATTTATTAATATACTTAACGAAGATCTTCCTCATGTCTTGAAACATGATTTTCTAGCAAAATCGCAAAATGCCTATTCAACTGAAAGAAAAAACAGCTTGAAAGATGGAGAGTTTCTGGTTACTGGCTGACTTTTCCGAAAATTATGCTTTCAAAATACAAGATTCTATTCAATCTTTTTATTGGTATAATAAGCAAGCAACCTTACATCCATATTCTGTTTATTGTAAACAAAATGAAAAGCTTAGACATCATTGTTTTACCATAATTTCGGAAGAGGAAAAGCATGACACTACAAGTGTGCACTTATTTAGTAGTAAGCTAATTCAATATTTACAAAATTTCTACGGCAGTGATAATGTTAAAAAAAAATTATTTACTTCTCGTATGAAGCTTCTTCACAGTATAAAAACAAGAATAGTTTCATGAACTTACTCAATCATAAAAATGATTTTAATATCGATGCAGAATGGCACTTTTTTGCCACTTCTCATGGCAAAGGGGCATGCGATGGTATTGGTGGGACGGTGAAGAGAGAAGCAAGAAAGAGTAGTTTGCAAACACAAAATATAACAACACCTAAAGAATTGTTCGACTGGGCTTATAAATTTTTCGATAATATTCAGTTTGACTTCTGCACAAAAACTGAACATGAGAATGAAAAAAAAAAAAAAAAAAATAGGAAACAAGATTTAAGAAAGCTTCAACAATTAATGGAACTAGAGAATACCACACCACACTTATTTAGTTGAAAATTTTGAAACTCTCAAATGTAAAATATATTCTTCTAGTTCCAAGTTTGAACACAAAAAATTATGTAAATAAATTATAAGTAACTAATTATTCATAAGATTATTCCCCTAAAATTATAAATTTATTATTTAATATAATGTTTGTTATTTTGTGAAACTTTAGTTGAGGTTTTTAAATTCCTTCCAAATTAACTGATACAGCGCAATTGAGCGATCAGCGGAGTGGAGTGGCAGAGCGCGCCGCGGTGCAGCGTTTTGGGAAAAAAGCTATAACTTTTTATGGAATTGCGATCCATTTTTTTTTTTTTTGAAAAGCCATTATGTTCAGAATAAAATCTACTTTAAAATGGGTTTTATTTGAACTTTGTACGACCTTAACAACATTTTTGTTTTTCATTTTACAACTTAATTTTGCAATAAAAATTAAAATTTTTAAACATTTGTTTTATTATAATTATTTTATCAAAAACTTCAATTATTTCCGCGTAAAATGAGATACATTTTTTTAAAATCTATTCATTCTATCCTTAGATATTTATTAATTAAAAAGAGCTTTAAAATTTAATTGTTAATATCTTGTAAAATAAATTAAATAAAAAATAATCGTTTTGGGCTATTGTTTTGTATAAAATATATTTTTTAAAAAACAAAAAAAAATTTAAAAATTATGATATCAAATTTTGGGTGTTACCGCTATTAAAATTTTGACTCATTATTATTTTCATTTCTCGATTATATTCGAGTGTGAAAAATTATAGCAGCATAAAATACAACGCCACTCGAATTATCTTGAGTAGTGCACAGTTTGGACTGTTTAGCACGCTCGAATTAACTCAAGCGCACAAGTTAAGGGGTTAATGTATTTTGTAATGGAACGCTCGAATTTTTGTATTACTGCTAAACTGCCACTCAGCATATCTTAATCATTTAAATGAAAAAATTAGGCCAAAGTTTTTTTAAATAAAAGAAACGCTAAATCAATTCTGAAGAGTGTAAAACGTTACCTATCACATTTTACATTACTTTAAAATATTAATAAAAGAATATACATAATCAGACTAACATTCAAATAAAATTTATTATTATTTAATATGCACATTATATTTTGCGTTGATTCCGCGGAAATTGTTTCAACACTTACACATATAGTAAACAAGCTTTTACTACTATGCAATTTTAAATACAAAGCAAAGAACATAACACAGAAATGTAACGATTCATATTTAAAAATATTTTCAAGACCAATCAACTTTTCTTTTAAATATTACCAAATATATGATTTTAAAATTTATATTTTTTTATTATTACTTTAAAATATTTCCAAATTTGAATTTTTTTTTATATTATTTGTTGCATTTTTTTGTTATAAAAAGAAATTAAAATAATTATATTTTAGTATTGTGCGTAAGAATTTCTCGTACCACTAAACCAAGGTAATTCTCAAGGTGCTTACGTAATATCTGAACGGACACAAGATAAGAATTTTGTTAGCTTTTGTAGCTATAATGCTAGAGTTTTGTCATCATAAATAGATTTATTTCATCGATATTGCAAGAAGTTGTGTTTACGATGAATTGTTCTTACGTCAAGTTGTACTTGCGACGAATTGTCGCTGCGGTGAGATTGTGATCACCACTAATCGTCATCACAATTGTAATGTGGCCACGAAAAATTGTGCCCAAGGTGAATTATCGCTACAGTGAGTTGCGCTCACAATGAATTATTTCTGAGAAGAATTGTACTCACAAGGAGTTGTACTTGTGACGAATTGCGTAGCAACGGATAGCCCTTGCGATGAGTTATGTCCACTATGAATCATCTCAGCAACGAACTGGGGCTACGATATAATGTGATCACAATGCTCCATCCATGATGAATTGTCGAGTTGCGCCTACGAGGAATTGTTGTTCGACGAGCTGCGGCCACCATGAATCGGCACACTGACGAACTGTGGTCACGACATTTTGAGATCACGGCGAATCATTCTGCGACGAGTTGCACCAAAGATGAATTGTATCTTTGCAACGAGCTGAGCTTTCGGTGAATTGTGACCTCGACAAATTGTGTCTCGGACGAATTGTCTCTGTGACAACGATGAATTGCCGCAGCGTCATAATTTGCTCTTGTCGATAAAGAAAACATTACTCACCACATCGAATGGGTGGATAATTAATTGTGTTTTCCAACGTCACATATGATAGAATGACAAAAAGTTCCTTTTGTTGTTCTTCGCCCAGCTGAACAAATCGAATCGGGTTTCGGAAATATAGCTATGAAAAAGAAATAGTTTATTCTGATAAAAACTATGCATGAAATCTCTACCCAAATAAGAACTAAAATAAATAATTTGTCTCCCCTTTCGACTTAATGCTCGAGAAGGGCCGAATTTGTTCTAATCTAACTAATTTAATCTAATCTGCACCTACTCTGTTCATTTCAACTGCCCTGGAAACTATATGCTATTCATAATTGTTCATTTTGAATTTGTTATATATAGTGAGATTCGGAGCTATCAACAGGTAAAAATCAAACTTGTGAACTGGGAGAAGGAATAGACTTTTCCCCCGGGAGGGATAAACGAACAAGAACAGTTTTTCTTTCTTTTTAGATTGGTAAAAGAGATCTATTTTGGATTGTGCTTGTATTTTGATGTTATGATCGTGATTTTTACTTTATGTATTTATTTTTGTTTTAATGAATTTGTTTTATTAAACTTGTTGTTTCACTAAAAAGGTATCTTCAAATGATCCGTTTTGAGCTTAAATACATCAAAATTATTTATATACTGTTTTTAATCCCCATTTTATGTGCTGTAAGTATGAAAAGATTATTTTAATAAAGATCCGAACAGACAAGCTTTTGAACAGAAAAATATAATGAAAATTAGAATCCAACTTTGTTACCAATTGTGTTTTGTTAATAGCATTCATTAGCCTAGCTTTGCATAAATCTGTCCACAAATGATAAATATTGACTAAATTTTAGAATAACTAATTACTCCAATTTATCCAATTTAAATTTATTATCTCTGTCTAAAATTTTCTTGATTAATGCTAAAATCTAAGACAAGTCAATTTTCTTCTGATTACTTCTTTATTTCATTATTTAAGTAGTTTTTTTTTTTTTTTTTTTTCTTTTTGAATTTGGTGTGAAATTGCCGTTTTATTGGGGCATTAAGTATTATAATTTCATTCAAAAATGATAAGTTGTTACTAAATATCTTAGTAAATGTTTTAAAAATTACAGAGCATATTTCCAACTAATATATTGGTGCTTGGAGAAAAAATTATAAATATTCATGCAAGAATCGTATAATTTATTACTTAGCTCAATGTCATTTCGTTACCTTAAATTATAAAATAGATTTTGTAACTCTCACTCTAAAATGAAATACTCCTCGTAAGGAATAAGGAAACATTATATTTCTGAAGTAAACTTTGACTCATTTGCTACAAGACGGCTTATTACTTTACGAATGCAAACAAACCGAATTCAATTAAGGAAATATAGCAAATATCCTGATGAAATTTCGCAACTAATAAGCTTTAACTGACAATCGATATAAAATTCAAAAGGATGGGGAGTCAATAACCCCGTTAGAGAAATACCTGATTGCGACATTAGAATTAAGTACTAATTACATTACTTCACGTATGTTGGCACTAGATTTGTTTAAAAAAATTTAAACTACGAAAATATATTTTAATTAATTAATTTGATGAAATTTTGTTAAATATTTAACGGGAAATTATTTCCTTTTTTTTCTTCTACTAAATTTAATTTCTCAGTCAAAAGTAAGTAATTTTTCGAGAACATTTACAAGCTAGCTTTTGTTATTAGATATTTTTTATAAATATCATAGAAAATTTTTTTAAAAATTCAGACTCTTTAATAATCACTACCGTCATTTTGCAAAGTGTTAGACCAACAGGAAAAGTCTCCAGTGCGTTTTACTCAGCCTAATAATTTTTAGGCCGACTGCAATGAGCCCATTTACCTTTAGGCTAATTAGAGAACATGTAAACCATTTACTAATTATCCTGATTAATTGTAAGCCGTTTGCAATGATACCACACTATTAAAAGATTACTGCGATGAGCCTAGCGAAGTAGACTTCAAAAGAAAGGAATATGTTAACATTAAACATAGCACCTGCCTTTTATACAAAATATCAGACGCGGTCAAATTTCATTTCAATGAGCCTTAGTAAATTCAGTGAATTTTTTACACCTTTTCTAATCATCCTAAGGACATATGGCATGATTGAAATAAGGATGAAAAGAACGGGTTGATTTGAAATTCCAAATTAGCATGGTTCATGCTGAAGATTTTTCTAATTAGCACGGTGCATTGCAAAATTCCGTCGAAAAACAATCCGGTTTTTACAATTTAACTATGGGGAATCCCCTTGCCATCAGGCTAACCATGGGTGGTTTTCCTCTCCGAGAGCAAGGTAGTTCCATTAAAAAGTCTTCCATGCGAAGGCAGATTTTCTCTAATACTTGATCCAGTAGTTTACTTGTCTGCTGGATTGGATTCAAAATTTCAAAGGCTACGGAGTCGAACATTGTCGTAACTCAAAATCAGATTGGCTGTTCAACGACGGTAATAAAATAAAATTAGACAATGAGAGCCGTGATGAATTAGGAGATAGAGCGGTCACCTCCTAATAAGATGACCCAAGTTTAAATGCTAGCGGTGGCTGGTTGATACTAATTCTGATCCCGGCTCGCACCGTTCACTGTGCTAACGTAAAATATTCTCAGTGATAGACGGATTATGAGTTCGAATCCTCTTTCCGTCTGGTTAATCGAGGAAGGTTTTCTTCTCCATGTAAGGCAGACCTACGTACTCATTTTTTATTCATTTATTTTTAAGAAGGAGTTAAAAAGGAAATTGCATTAGAAAATCACATTTACAACTGTTCAAATTACTTTTAAAACTTTTCCCACTTACAAACTATTACTCTAACCTCTTCACTACTGAAGTATAAAGGGTATTCCTTTATACTTCAAATACAAAACAAATGTAAATACAAAAAAAATATTTTACAGTTCCGAATTTCTATTTTACTGCAATAAGATAGAAAAATATGAATTATACTGCCGAAGGACTAATAATTTTAGGTGCACATACGTGTACCTCCGATTTTAACTAAGTAAACGAATATATATATTTCAAACGTTAAATTGCACTTTAAAGTCGGAACAAACATACATATTGTTATATTATTGTAAATTTAAAAACAATAATGAATAGATTTACTAATTATTTTAAGAAAATTAAAGTTTAGAAAATACGAAGTTTCATCTAAGTACAATACAATACTGCATAAAATCGCAGTTTCAAAAGTATTTTAATTATGCAATTCAAGCAAAATAAATAATTATTAAAACGAATCTAACATTAGTTATAAAAAATATTTAATTCCCAGTGGTAACATTTCAAAATTATGGAGAAAAAAAAACACAAAATTTAAGTCATTACCTAGATTTATGTACCTTAATGTAAAACAATTAATTTAAATACACATAAAAATACTAAATAGATATAAAATTAGATACTAATTTTGCTAATTTTCATTCCACAATACTGTCTTAAATTTCGTAATATAGAAGAAAGTACACATACGTTTGCCTGCATGTTTTTGACTGTATTATTTTTAAATATTAAACTAAATATAAATTTGAAAACTTCATACAGATCACAGAGCTACTAAGTCAAAAGAAAAAATTGTTTGCAGAATAACTAAATTATATAATATTTAATACTATTTACATTTTCAAGCATGTGGAGTTGGCGTCATTTTTCGAAAATCACTTCTGTTTTATGTGGAATTCTACCCAAATAACTTACAGGCTATGCGGTTGAAATCCCCCAAAAGCTTAAAAGTATACAAATGGTTCAGTGAGCGTAGAACAATAAATTTTCTTATAGCGTATTTTTCAAAACTATGAAGCGGAAGTCCACACATGTAGACAGATAACACATGTAATAGAAGATAAAGTAATTTTTAAGTTTCCGTGAATTTGTGGAAAAAATAAGTATTATTTGGTGGACTTAATCATAAATTTGAAATAAAGAGAGAGGGAAAGGAATAACGCTTACAACTTTTCAAGTTACATTTCAAATTTTGTTCAGCTTAAAACTTAATACTGAAAAGTAATTTTTATTAAAAAAAAATCCATTATTATATTTTTAATGTGGAATGAAAAATGATTTTTTTTAATCAAGACTCATAAGCTCATTTACATTTATTCATCAAATAAAATATTTATCAAATAAAATAATCAAATAAAACTTTTTACTTAATTTTATATAATAGATATCAAGAATATTAAACTTATTCGTTGGTGAATTTGCGCCACTTTGTCAGTTATGTGCCGGTGAATGAAAGGAACCGTAATCAAGACTGAAAAAAAGGAAACTAACGAGAATTGTTTTTTTTTTTTTTTGACCTCACAATACCTGTAAAAAATATTAAAATAAATTAAAAAACCAAACCTGATGATAAAGCACCACAAACTAATTATGCGTGATACTTTCATATTCAGAATTGTTGCAAGTTGTACTTTAGGTGGACACTTGTAGACATAGAAGAGAATGAAAAAACATCAGCTTTTGTGAAAATCAAAGGAAGGTAACATATTGGACGAATGTGAATCATATAACGTTGCATGGTAAATGAGAGAAAAAAGTAAAAAAGACCCCACTACAACTTAAAATTCTAAAACTTTTTCAATATTGATTTTAGTATTTAAGTATAAATAATAACAATACAATTAGTAATATTAATAAAACTAATAATACTAATAGAAAAAATATTATAAAAGTTATCAAATTTAATAATAGAATTTTTTTTATTTTGTATTTGTTTGTCTTCGGCAAGTGAACAAAAATGATGAGCATTGTAAGCGCAACACTTTAATCACTAATTCCACATTGCCTTCCAAAAGTGGTAAGTTACCTCGTCGTATGATATTTCCTCAATCAGGGCTTAAACTCTCACAAATGTGAGCACTTTTTCACAGTTTGCTAGCATCTCTTTAGAGGAATACAAAAACATTTACCTTGAAAGAAAAGTACATAAATCATTTTTGCAATCGTCAACCAGTTAATCAAATACATTTGAAAATATAGGCACCTTCATTTTTATTATAATTTATTTTTTTAATTACTTCAAATTTACTTTTAAAACCCATTCGCATGCTTTTATCTAATATAATTAAATATAACTTATTCGTCTCTTTGACTATTTTAACATTAGTTTAGAATATTTAGAATGAATTAAAATTTAATTTTAATATCTAATATTAATCAATTTAAAATATTAATTAACTTAAAATATTATTAAATATTAATTAATTAAATATTAATTTACAATATTTATTCTTGTCTGACTCAGTCAGACTAGAAGGGAATTAGCAACAACAACAACAGAATGAATTAAAAATAAGTAGTATTTGCGTTTTTTTTCAATTCATAAATCCACCTAAAAAATAAGTTATAATTTCCTGCTCCATTTCATATCTAAATTCACAAGCATCATAACCTTTAATTTAACACGTTATTTTTAACATACTAAAAATTCCCTGAAAAAAAAGGAATTTATGGTTTAGTAAGTAAATTCTAAATAACTAATATTTTCATTCAATTCTTTATTTACTGCTATATTCACAACATTAAAAAAAAAATTGAGAATTTGAAATTAAAAATTAATACTTAACACCGACATCATTTATACATTATTTATCAAGGCTATGACATTATCACATTCTTTGAATAAAATATTTCCTAGTTTTAATATAAAGGCTTAATTCGTCTTTCATTTTCATCAAAGGGCAAAAGAAGGAACGTTCATAATCCAATCTATGTCGGAAAAGACATATTAAATGAAATTCATAACGATAGCATATCTATTATCACTAATGTTGACGTTGCCATTATTATGAAACTTATTAACTCTAGTCTCGCGTGTTTCTAGTAATATATTGTAATAAGAAAGACTAAAGGAAAATGATACTATTAAAGCTTTTTTTTCGTTGTCAATATTCTCTCTGGAATGAAGGTAATAAAGTAAGATTGAAAATTTCCTTTTTTTTTTCCTTTTACATTCTTCTGTTGACATTTGATGAGTTTCAGTGAGCGGGGTAGACATTTTATGTCATTTATAAATCATACAGTTTGACATTAATCGTAGTCGTGACGGCTTTAACTTAAACACCGTTATTGAATGTTGTTGCAATCTTTTTATTAATGATAACTTTATTTTACGTTTTGAATTACTCGGCTGCGATATTTGTTCAGGAACTGTGAAATTTAAATAACCAGGACATTTTAAAACTTTTATATTTTTTATACTTTAACTATATTAATTACGATTGAAATAAAAGAAAATTTGTTTAAAATATTGTGCTGGGACATATTTTAAAATACTTGGTACGAGAATCTTTAACTTCACATCGATCAATATCAAATATCTAATACGAAACATTGCGCAAATATTGATTCAAAAATAAATAATTAACTAACTTTAACTCAAATCGGCACAATTGTTTTCATTTAGCTAGCGATTTCAACTATTTTCTATCTGCATACCTAAAGGTTATCTTCTTCAGGATCAAACGATTTTTCAAAACGTTTAAACAAGCAACAAATGAGAAACAACTAGTTGTTAAATGAAATACATTTATAACTAATAATAAAACGAAAGAAAACACCAATAAAATTATTCTCATAAATTAAATTACATTCTAACTTTGAATTTTAACAGTTTGGAAATTGCTTTCAGTTTGTTTGGAAATTGTTTGCAAATTGTTTGGAATGAATAGAGTATTTCATCAAATATTTCATAACGAATAAAGTAGATACGTAATGAATCTGCTTCGTGTACTGATACCATTTTTAGTTTTATATAAAAAAAATTATTCTGTTAATTCAATAAGTGCAACAGATGTGAAAGCAAGAAAAAAAAACTTAATTACAGAGTTAAAACCAAACTCTCAATCTCTAAAACTTGTTATTAAAAACGAAAATAATTCAAATTTGCATAACCAGATCCCTATGATTACATGGTTAGAATTTAATTTTTATTTCAATTTCAGCTAAATTTTGTTGGGAGAGTTTGAAACTTATTTAAAATTTTAATTTTCTTGATTTCATATTTGACGCCCAAGACAAGTAAGAAACAGCATACAATTAAACTTAAAAGACACGTGAAACTAAAACGTTTTGTGGAAGTTTATGTCTTTGCACTAACTGGAGTTTTTAATTTTCCTCTTTCATTGCATAAACACTAAGGTTTCCAAAAAAAACTTAACAAATAAAGAGGCATAATTATTTTACACGTCTGCTATATTTTATAGAATAATTATCCCTGTAATTATTTATAATTTTAATGTTTTTTATTATTATTAAATTTTTTAATTAAATTATTTCAGTCTATGAAAAGTTATAATGATGAATTTAAATGAATGATCATATTTTTTATAGATGAAAACATATTTAACTTACTATTCGAACAAAGCCCTCCCCTCTATTGGAACAAATTAACAAAACTATTTAACTATTTCGAAATTTAAACAAAGTGAGGCGAGTTACTCATTTAAAATCATCAGAGTAAATAACAGGCTTTTTGTTTAACTGAATTACAAGACGAAAAAAAAGGTATCAGCAAAATTTTCTGAAACAGCTTTTTCTTAGTTAATAGTGTCGAGTCGAGCCATTTAAAACTTAGTCAGTAGTTCTTGCTGCTCGCCACGTCGTATGAAGGAAATCTAGCATTCTTACATTCAAGTAGGTAGTGCATATGGCTGATAACGAGTTTATGGGCTTTTGGGCAAGTTTAGAATATTGTATTCTATATTCATTATTTTTATTTTCATTATTTATTTTTATTTTCATTATTTATTTTTATTTTCATTATTTATTTTTATTTTCATTATTTATTTTTATTTCTCCTTTAATACTCACGTTAATTAGAGGTTGAATACTTTACATGCAGGCTTGGTGGTCACAAATTAGTGTTTAACCAATAAGAAAAAAACAATAGAATCTGACTATTTTCAGAAGAGGGACGACAGACGTAATAAACATAAAAATAGAATAAAATGGATGTTGAAACTTAAAGGTTTTTCTAACTTTTTCTCCAGTTTCCTTCCGTAATCAAGCCTGACTTTTTAATTAATACTCTCACCGTCTTTTACCTTGATTTTGAAAGCATTTTAGTTTTTTCTTCTGTTAAATATTCTTTGCAATCCCCAATGTGTATACTTTGTTTTAATTTTTGATAAGTATTCTAAAAAAATACATATTAAGGACTGAATTTACGAATCCCTATCAACTATAGTTATAAATTTAATTAAAATACAAATTTAATTCATTAATTTGAAATACAGATTTACAAGTAGTTGTCTGAAATTGCTTGAAATGTTTTTCCCCGTGCTTTAAAAAAATCAACACTAATTTCTTTTTTAAGGATTAGAATTAGATTACTATTTTAAAGCACTTTAAGTAAAACTTGCTTAAGTTAAAAACTCGCGATTGCTTTTTTTTACATGAATGTAGAATGAAGCTACATAAAGTGAAAAAAATAAATCTTTTTTGTTTGAGAAAAGTAGGTAATCAGTAATGTAAATATTTTGAAGAAAATAAAAATATCTGTAGTAAAAATTGGAAGTAAATGTATTTAAGCAAAACTATTAAGATGAACAGCGGGATCTAACTCAATTATGAGAGAAATTTCCCTTTGCTATTATTTATCCTTTATCCGTATGGTGCACAACATGTTCCCTTAAAAGAAAATATAAAATTAAAAATTGACCATGTGATTCATTTCTCTACTTTTAGATACTTATTCTTTAACAATTGAAATAAATGTTTATCTTTTTTTGCAGGGGTATTTAACCGATTGTTTTGCAGATTTCATTTTTTATATGTTTGCTAATTTTCTTTGTTTTGAGCTAGAAGTGTTGCTTATAAATGTGTAAGTTAGTAAAATATTACGTCCACCAGATATGACAAAATTTTTCGCTTATCTCTAAATTGAAATTTTTGAAATTGTGAAAGTTATTTGATAAACGATATTTATTTTCTCTTTTCATTAAAAATTCATGGTATAATTGTTTTTACTAAATTAATAAAGAATCGATTTATGAGTTTCATACCGTGTGACTTTGTATGACAAATGAATCATTGTGATACAGTCGAACCTAGATTATCCGCGGATAACAAAATTCGCGAATTATCCAAAAAATGTCAAAGAGGAGAATCTCAAGAGGGGAAAATACGAAAAATAATTATAAAATGTATTCATACATGCTTATATATTTCAAACATACAAACGATCTACGTCTAAAGCACTGAAACAAAGAAACCATTTTAGCATGCTTATGCATATAATATATATATATATATATATATATATATATATATATATATATATATACAGTGAAACCTGTCAAGTTGACCACCCTTGTAAGTTGGGCACCTGCATAAGTTGACCTGAATTATCAAGAACGGAATTACACAAGTTTTACTGTAATATATATACATATATATATATATATATATATATAAACTAAACTCAGTGGCGTGACAGCCCATACAGGACCAAGGCCTGCTATGCCCATCTCAGTTTTCTTGACTTTGGGCTCTGGGGTGCAGGAGCAGATGTTCCGGTCAGTTGGTCAGCCGAACGCGGAATCCCCAGTGTTTAGTTCCCAAGCATGCTTGGCACGCATATATCGACTCACTGAAGGGATGAAAGGCTGAGTCAACCTCGCCTGGTCCGAGGATCGAACCCAGGACCTGTGGCACGGGAGCTCGAATCGCTACCACTCAGACACCGGGCGTCATATATCATAAAATTGTTCATACATAAAATTTTATACATAAAAATTTTTAATTACACATTTTTTACAAATAAAAAACATTGTCCATCACGTGCAATATAATTTCCGATCTCTTCGCTGAACTCGCTGATAATCGGGATTCTACTATAATAAATAAATTCCTCTTATTACAAGTGTTATCCTGCATTGTAATAATGATGCTTAATATCAATCATTTTTAAATAATAATATGAGATAAACATGTCAAATAATTCTCAACATTATTTTGAAAACCCTGTGAAAGCCCAAATTCATAGTTCGCAAAAAATTTATTAAGCAGCATCTAAAGTGAAGTGTAAGTTTAAGTTTCAAAATATAAAATTGAAAATTAAAAGAGTTAATAAATGTTCATTATGTAGTTAGTCTTTTTATATAACCATAACATGAACTATTTTATTTTATTAATTTCCACAGTCTTAGCAAAAATTACAATAGTTAAATTTTTATCGTAATCCCTGTCACAAAAAAATATCAATTTGACTTATCTTTAAAATATCAATTTGCATTTAAATTTATTTTATTGAAGGAAAACATGAAAATATTTAAATTCGTTAAATTCTTGATGAACTGATGAAGTTAACAAAACGTAGAAAGACTGCTAAATCTATCCATTTGAAAAAAATTATGAATACATCTTTTATATACTTTCAAAGAATTTTATTACTCTTTTAATATTTAAAAAAATAAATTAGCTAAATAAGATTTAGAAATTTTTCTTCAACGCTATGCAATAAACAAAAAGAAATACAAATTATCAAGGCTAAATAATAAAAAAAGAGAGGTTTTCAAACACCTTGTCACAATTTTAAAGTATAATTTAATAAATGCCAAAAAGAATAATTGCGAATTTTGAAGATGAGATCAAGCATTTCAAAACCTCAACAAAAAATTACATACAAAATTGATACAAAAAAGATAATTTTGAATACATTTCTTCTGAAAATTAATATATTTCTTTATTTAAATCTTTTGCCTTAATTATGAGTGTCTTCTTTACATAATTAGGTCTTGCATTTTTATAATTTTAGTTTAAATACAATGAAACAAACTTTCTAATGCATGAATAATCTTATCGGTATATAATTTGATGTTTTGCTCTTCAGAAAAGTGCGTTGGCACAACGAATTTCGCTTATCTAATTGCAATTTACGTCACCTGCCGATAAGCAAACAGATCGCATACTTCTCCGGTGGATTCAGGTGCAAATTAATATGAAATTCCAATAACTGGAATATTATTGAACAGGTGTTTTATATTTTAAATTAAACGTGAAGTCGTAATCGTTGTGTACAAACTAAAACTAATTATGGTTTTTAATAAATTTTATTACAATAATATAAAATCAGTGTGTTTTAGATTTATAAAAAAACAGGCAATTCAATTTTATAGTAACGGAAGTACGAATATAAAAGGTGTATAGTCATATGTCTGAATTCTGTAACGCTTTAAGTTTACATGCATTCACTGAGTTTGATTTAAAAGAAAAAATGTTAGCTTTAAGTTTTTTTAATGGTTTAAATGATAGAATCAAATTTCTTTTAATATTAAAAATTTAGTTTTTTTAAAACTTTTTGAGTGATCGTATTAGGTTATGAAGATGACCAATACCTATACAAAAGAAATTACCTTTACCTATACAAAATTACCTATAGACCAAATATTTAAATTTCTTTCGAACACAATTTTAAGAGTGTTTGACAATGAAAAGAGTCTAAAACACTAACGAAACCCCTATAGAAGCTTGATAAATTAATATACTTGTTAAAAAAACAGTTAACATGTGTACTGCTGCGCAATGAAAAAATCATCTAGACAAAAAAATTCAAAATTGAGATTTTTATAAATTTGACATTTTTATATATTTGAAATTTTTTATGGCATACTACATATTGCAAAAAAAAATCAAAAGTAAATCTTGTATTATCATATTTTAGCATTCACAGTGCGCTAGCAATATAGAAAAAAAATAGCTGTTTAACCTCTAGAAATCTATAAAAAGCATTTAAGTTTTGATGCATAGATTCCACCATTTTTAAGTGTTGGGGTAAATTAAGTTCATTTTTAAATACAGAAATCTAGTTTTTATGTAAAGAATTGTATAAAATTGATAAATTAACACTTGATAAAAATAATTAGTAAGATTATATTGATAAGATTGTGTTTGTTTTTTAAATGAAATGTTTTTATAACGAAGTCACATATTTACTCTAATGCGCATGAAAATATATGTTGTTAATAGATGTATTAAAAAATAAAACTATAACAGGGAAAAAGTAAATGAAAAATTTGACTACGCACTGTAAAAAATTTTAGTTTGCCTCAATAACAGAAACAGAAGCAACTATAGATCAAAACATTTAACAGATTTGCTTTTTCAATTACTCGGCAGTAGTTTAAAATTTTATTTTACATGCTACCTTAATTGCCTGAATTGTCAATTTTTCCACTGAATGCTTTAATTTTCTCAACACCCTTAGCAGCAAAATGACTTTGGAACTCAATGGACCAATGTTCATTGATCTTGGCAAATAGTAAGGGTAAAAAGAGCCGATATTTTTCGATATTGGCCATTTATAAAAATGTTATATTAACCTAATATTTTATAGTTGCTATTCAGTTAATATTGGCCCTACATAGAATTGTCCATTTCATCCAAAATTCTGCAGCCACTTTTCATCCAATATCGGTCCGATATAGAATTGATAAATTAACCTAAATTCTTATATCCATTATTCAATTAATATCAGCCCTACATAGAATTGTCCATTTTACCCAAACTTTTACAGCCACTTTTCAATTTCCCGATATGATATTAAAGCCCATTCTAGTACCAATATTAAAAAAATCTTAACATCCCAATATTGGTCTCTCGGTGGATGTTTAAATGAGATCTATATTTAGCCAATTTTGAGCCCAATTGGGGCTAAGGTAAAATTGTTGCTAGTGATAATTCGGATTGAATAAAATTGCTTTTAAAATATAAATTGTAAGTTAAAAAAATGACACGTATGTAATGCATTTTTCTTTTACGTGAGTATGATAAAATAATCTTGGGTAAACATTCAAAATGAGGTTTCCTTCAATCAAAAAGTATTTATGCTCATAATTTTTTTTTTTTTTTAAATTTTGCTTCTTTACAAATAATTTAATAAAACGTATTTTACTAGTAGGGTTACCATACTAAATTAAAATGTAACTAACTCCAGGGAGTTAATTACATTTTAATTCATTTCATTTTTCATCATGTTTTTTTAAGTACCTGTTATGGTCAGTCTTATAAATTGAAAATTAATTTATTTTGCAATGCTATGCTTCTAAATAGGTAAGCTATAATTTTTTTTTGTTTTGATTACGTACCTTGTAATAATGCAGCTGAGGTTTTGGAATTTCACTAAAATTTCTGGTTAACTCATTCTGTAATTTTTTCAGTTGGCTCTTCAATTTCTTTGACGATTTACATAAAAGTTTTCTTACCTCAACAAATAAAATTACCTTTTTTTTTCTTTTTCTTTATTTTTTTCTTCTTAACTAACATGAACTTTCTGTCCATTTTCTGAATTCCCAGATTCCTCATCTATTACCTTCTTTCCTTCAGAACAAAATTCCTTCTCTTCCTGTTAACTGTAAATAGGACAGAAAAATTCCTTTCTGCTGAATGAGCATGTCTTTGTCTTCACCGAAAAATAAAAATAAAATGAGGGCAGATTAAAACCTTTAGGTGTGTTTAAGCACAACACATAAATTTCCCTATGCTTTGTGCAGGGTTTTATACCAAATATTTGAGATGATTAACTTTTAAATATCGTACTTAGTTAATCGATATTAATCGTAATAAAATTATCCTTATTGAATCGATATTAATCCTTAGTTATTCGAAGTTATATCTAGTGGTATGAAAAACGGGAAAAAATGAAAAATATCTTAAATTATAAGCAATAACTTAGAAATATTGTACATTGTTAATCGGTAAGTAATTGTATCGGTAATTGATCGATAAATTATATCCATTGGTGTGAAAGAAATGGAAAAATAGAAAACCTCTTAAATTATTACGAGGAAACTCTTCCAGATTTGTAGGGAAATTTTCCAAAATATCTGCTGTCAAGAGAAAATTTCATCAAATTTACGTAACGTTAAACATTTATAAGACGTTTTATTTGTTAGCCTTGTTTTTCTTTAGCAATATTATTTTTTAAATTTTTTTCATGCTTAAAAAAAGTTCGTGCTTTTCTAAAAAAAAGTTTATTTTTATTTCATTGACTTAATTTTTTTTATTCATTATTGAATTTTCATTTTATTGTTAAACAGTTTAATTCTATATTTTTATAGATCTATCATGTTATTCTAAACAATAGTTTTTGTATAGTGGCGGATAAAACATTTTAGTTTTTAAAATATGTAACGAAAAATACAGTTCTAGTTTTTCATCCTAACTCACTCTTGACAATCAATTAATGTTTTGTGGAATATAAGTTTTTTTTTTCCGCATGACTGTTACATAATCTGTATTTCTAATGATTTTGTTTTAAGTAATTATTAGAAATTTATGCTCTCTTTTTGTCGTTTTTCCGAAAATGTTTTATTTAAAAAAAAAATTTCTAAAATTATCGTTCCTGTTCCATATTATTAAGTATTACCTATTTCTTTTGTTATTATTCATTTTGTTACCTATTACTGTTAATTTTTATCATTATATTTATGAAAAAATAATTTATTTCATTTTTTTTATTAATGGCGGGCATTTGAGTCCCTTTGGCCTCAGAAATGCCGGAATTGCTTACTCTCTTCTCGTTACCCAGTGGGCACCTGTGGCTAAGCCACGATGATGGAGCAGCGTCACCCACGTCACACAACCACAAACCCGTTTATAGGGCGGGTTACATTTACACGATCACACAGAAAAAAGGACATAGAACACAGAGAGAGAAAGAAACATCCATGCCCTGAGCGGGATTCTAACCCGCAACCAGCAGCTCCGCAGTCAGTCACGCTAACCACTCGGCCACCTGGTTGGCTTATTTCATATTAAGGTTAGTATAACCTGCAGACTAATAACATATGTTCCAATAACTATGAAATTTCCATAGCTTAAGAAAATATTTCTCCAATCGATATAAAAAGATGTGCTATTAACATTTTTATAAATTTATAAATCAGAATTAAAAAAATTAATCATCCATGTAAATAATTTAAACACACATCAAATTTCAGGTAGACAAATCTCCAAGTTATCAGGTTCAAATAATGTTTTATGAAAATTATTAATTTTTAAGAGTTTTTGTTTTATTTCACTACTGCTAGAAAAAAAAATAATTGATAGAAATCCTAAAAATTTTAGAGAGAATGTAAAAAGATTTCAAATACTTTACTCGTCAATTTGACTGAGGTGTTATTAGAAAGTAAAAGATTTTGAGTTATTTAACTAGTTGGTAGACCTTGCTTAAATTAATAGAGATTATTTTTAATTAAAAAGAAATTAGGATCTGTAAGCGATAAAATATTGCTTTTATAAATTGAGACAATATAATTTGATTGTAATAAGAAATTCATTCCATTTTAAAATGTCATTTACAATGTACCATGGAACGGGTGACAAACTGTTTCTTTTAATTTAATTAGAATTACCTAGCTTAGCTTGACCCTTAATAAACTGATTTTAAAACTTTTGCGCTTTAAATTTCATTCAGCAAACTGAAAATCGCTTCCTATACAACATATTTGCAGATTATATATGAAGATTAAAGAGAAAGAGCGGTATATCTTACTAAAATCTGATTCGGAGAAAAAATTATTTTACTCGAGAAAAGGAACATTTTCCCACAGAGCGGCCCATTTTTTGCTGGGTAATAACTCTCGAGGAGAACAGATTTATCATGTTATTCATTTGCCAAACGTAGCAATTCTCAAGATACATTAGATGCCGATCCAAGGGGGAAATAATCGTCGTGAAAAATAAACATAAACCCTTCTTCCCTCTTGATCTTCTTGTACAAATTATTATTATTGTAAATATATATATATATATGCAATTATTATTATAACTGCACTATAAATTGAATTTAGGATAAATGTTTTCCCCTCTATCAGTATTAAATATTTTATGCACGTTATGAAATTGATTATAATTCTTTATGGAAATTACTTACGAAATTGTACAGTAGTTAGAAATGAAAGTACTGTAAGAGAAGATATAAAATAAACACATATTCTATAATAAGGATTACTTGCTTCTTTATCCAAAACCGCTTGACCAAACTTTTTTTCCCATTAATTTTTATGTGTTTTGTTTTTATTTTACTGACTATAACTAATTTCAACTATTTCTACCATTCCACGATTTGTTTATTTGGATAAATGAAAAAACTAAGAAGGAAAAAAAATTGAAAATGTACTCAGAGTTCTTGGACTTTGTTCACTAGAAGTGAAGTAGAATTTCTTCTAGATGCTACACTAGAGGTTGTTTTTCTACTTGAAGTAATCTTCAAGCAGTGAAACAGTTCTACAGGAATCGTATTAATGAAAAGATAACAGTGTTGAATCTTATTTGTTTTCGGTCCAGGTGAATGCCTTAAGCGTTCCTGACAAATATACAAGCAGTTGAACATTGATTTATCAATCAAGCCATACACACATTTTCCAAATATTTGATTAGTAGTGAAAAATTATTAGAAATTTAAAGTACAAAGAAAACTAAGGGAAATAGTTAATTTTAGTTGAAAAATAAGTCTAGGATTTTCATATATTTTTAAAATTATTTCTTAATCACAGGAATCAAACCCCTCGTGATAAAGTACACACACAAAACAAAACACATTGTCTCTGCTTTATTAACATTGTTTTACTTTATTCATCTGGTGAGCAAAGTACATCTTTTCTTCATCTGAATAATTCATCTCATGAATTCATGAATTTCATATATAATAACGTAAAATATTCCCAGTGATATAAGGATCATGGATTAGAGTCCTCTCGCTAATCTTGAGAGGTTTTAATAATTTCCTTCTCTTTGCAACGTGGATGCGAGTTAATTTTATTCGCAAAAGTTTTCGACTAAAAGTTCTGTGCCTTTATTTTTTTCTTGTCTTTTGTATTGGGCTCTAAACGGTGTCGAAATTGATATGGTCCCAAATCCGATATGTATCAGATATTTAAAACCGGTGTTAAAAATTATAAACAATTTCGTGCTTTAATTTATGTATTGTTGAAAAGCATTAAGCATTATACTTACAAAGATAAAAAATAAATGAAAATAATGAAGAAATTAGTATGTGAAGCTTGTAAGTGACATTTTCAGAGAGGCTAAAATCAGGGTATAAAAATGTGGTATCTGAACTATTTTATTATAGATTTTTTAGAAGCCGGATCTTTAGTCGTATTTTATTTACTAGTACCTAATTTAAAACAGAAATCATGTAGGCATACTCACAACTAGTGCGGATTAGTTGTGTTAAAATTAAAGTAAAAGCAAAAGCAATATTGTTACATTAAACATAAGCTTATTGATGCGACCACTTTATGTTATATCCCTTGTTTAACAAATAATACTGAAGACTGTTGCAAGTTAAATCAGTCGGGTCACAAAGCCCTCCATGTTACCATAACAAATCATACTTCTGGGGGTATTGAATTTGAGATTGATTGTTACATATAGTTGCAAATGCTACAGGGGAAATAGAAATATTTTTAAAGGAAGTTAATACTATAAATTTTTAAAAAAATCTGTTTCTAGAGGAAATATTCACAATACATTCACAAGGATTGGATTGGGTTAAATATAATGTTAAATGACACTATGGTTAGATTCATTTAATCTGTGTCAAACTCAAAAGTAATAATTTGCATTGCTGAATTTATAGTGCATGAAAAGTAAAACGTATAGCCCTAAATAAATTTTAATATGGTGAACAAATTTTCACGCACTAAGACTTAATATTAATGGTTCGAAGGGGGTGTACTTAACTATATTAATTAATTAATGCAGACGATATTGTAAGTTAAGAAATCAGACGAAGAAGCGAGCTTTCTCTGAATAAACAGACATTTGTTTTCCGACAGGTTTGAATTTCTGACTCCTTAAGTTTAGACTTAGCTGCACTCTGGAAAATATGATCGGAATAGTTAGGTCAGGAGAGTAATCCAAAGTATGGATACCTTAATGTGAATTTACTTTTTGCACATTTCACCATATCTTGGGAATTTCTTAAGCGAATTGAAAACTTTTTGCACACAATTATAAACTTCGTCTATCCATAGATAATTCCATGTAAAAATACTTTGCTATAATTATTCATGTTTTATTATTTTACAATTGTCGGAAACATTTTGAATTGCAAAGGATGCAAGTTTTCACATAATTGTAAGTAAGGCAATATTAAAAAGCAAAATACAAAATTTGATTTTTAAAGAAGTTGTATATTGTAATATTTGAAGATCCAATCAGTAGATCAAAATTTATTACTTGCAGTTTTTTTTTTTTATTCTTTAAAATAACAGAAAACTGTTGTAGAAATTACGTTTGAAGAAAATATATGCAATATATTTTGTTTTCAGGCATTGTGTTAATTTTGAAATCATTATTAAGAAATAAAATAATTTTAAGTATAGAAAAATGAAGAAAAATCAAAATTGCTGTAGTTTTTTTTTTTAAATATGTCTCATTTTACTTTAAATTAATAATCGATTGTTATTTTAAGTGCAAAATTACATTCAAATATAACTAAATAACAAAACAAAATACTACCAAAGAATGAAATTAAAATTTTAAAATTAAATCAAATATACATCAATTAATCTTGCAGGAAATATGCTGAAAGGCTTAAAACATAAATCCGGAAACATGACAAGTTTTCAATTATATGAGATGTTGTTAAAACGTGACGGTGTTTCTGTTAAAGTTAATGAAGGCAATTGTAAGACGAACTTCATTTATTACAGACCGCTTCAAATAACACTTAAAACTCTAAACTAACTCAAATAACGCTTTAAACGAGGTTTCATAATAAGGATAAAATTTCCCGTTTAATGACATGTTGTCGTAACTTCCCTATACTGTAGAACTGTTCCCTATAGAACTGTTTTTGTACGTTCATTTTCTTTTGCGAATTACGGGAAGGTTTCTTTTTCCATTTTCCTTAAATTACAGTTCATTTCTTTTATTATTTGCTTGAGAAAATGAAGCAATATAAAACAATAGAATCGCTTTTATTATATTCTTAAGCAAATATTTTTCAAAAAATATTGTTTGGAAGTGTTTGTTACTCAACCTTACTACATATCAAGGCTTAAATTAAATAGTAGTTTTACTCCACTTATTGAAAGTAGTGGTCCAACTCCAATTATTCTCTTTTTAGAATAAGTGGAGTATTAGAATTGTTTTCACATGTTTATTTTTATTACAAATTAAGTGGGACTTTCTGACTTTTTTCTTCCATTATAAGTTGTTTTTTTTTACCATTTGTTTAAGAAACTTAACAATTCAATTTTTAAAAAAATATCAGCTATGCTACACATTAAGTCTTTATTTAAATAGTGGCTAAATTCCGCTTATTAAAAATAATGGTCTTACTCTACATATTAAAATCAGTTATATAAGTCCACTTATTCTCTATTTATAAGCACAGAGGCTTTCTGCCTCGCATTTAAATAAGGTCACCATAACTTTATTTTATGCACAGTACTGAAATGCATAATAACCTAATTCAATAATTTAATTATTTTATTTATGAACATAGAGTCTAAATTCCAAATTTTAGAAGGAGTTAATTAGTTAGGTTGAAAAATAACTGCGAATAATGTTGTATAACAGTTCAAAATAGTAAAGAAAAAAAGAATTCTAAAGAAATTCTGATTTAGAAATTAAAAAATGTTTTTAAGAAAAGACATTTCCTATGTGTATATAGGGCAATGTGTAATCACTTGAATTATTTCAAAACTTACACTACCCTGAAGTTTGTTATTAATAATTTTTCCTTCTTGGAAAACACTGTAACTTTAACTAAATTATGTAATTTTATTATCATTTATTTATTTAATATGATTAGTTTTTTTAAATACTGACGTAAATAATACTTTTTCTGTTAGCTGGGCGTAAGCAAAAATTTATCAAAAAATTTAAACTTACGGTAATTCTTTATTATTATTTTTTACTTTCTTTATTTTTCAAGTATTGAACAAAATTGATGTTCCCAAAAAATAATTACAATTAGAAAAGTAAACAAAAAAGATTAAAAAAGAAAACAGTTGAATTTCATAATCATTTTTAATCTTTCATTTTTAATCTTCATTTTTAATTCTTAAATTCATTTTTAATCTTTAATGTTATTTTAAAAGAAAAAAACATCAATGACGGAAAATTTCTGAAAAAGTTACTTACTTTAAAATGCACACTTGAACAAGTAAAACCGAAACTTATAAAGTTGAAACTTCCTTAGAATTTTTTGTGAATCATAGTCCATTCCAATGGACAATTTTAACAATGGATGAAATAGATTCCTTTAAGTCACACACTCAAAAAAACTCCATATTAATAAATCAGATTTGTAATAAATACAATTTGTACATCTTACTTCAATACCAAATGAACTGTTGGCTGTAATTTCTATTTCTTCCTTTATACGGAACAAAATTTATTTTAAATGCATCGTAAGAAACTTTAAAATGTCTTAAAAATACACAGCATACAGAATATTTTCCTAATGAAAACCATTAATAAGCATTTCAGGTATCCTTGATAAAAGAAATTTTTAAGACAAGAAAATATAAAAACGCTATCGCTATCTTAGAATTTTGAAAGCTTATGGCTTATGAAGGTAGAAGTAAAAACATCAAAACCCTAGTGATTGCTGGGGAGCTAATTTACAATCCATAGACTTTTAACGACTCATTCTCTTTTTTGGAGAATTTTCCTTTTGACTGCAGTATTTTCCAATTACAATAGGAGCTTTTATTTATTTTGAAATTTGTTACCTTAACTGAGAAAAAGTCTTGAATTTAGCTTTTTTTTTATTTTAAAAAATGCCCACATATAAGAGAGGGTTGTTAAATGCCGCTGGATTGGAAAATTGCTGTCGGGGAGAAATAAAAGTGCTTCCAATAAACGCTGTTCAAATACCGTCTGTCAGACGTTGTTGCTTTCAGTTTGTGATTCGTTACATTTTGATAGCATTTTTTTCCTCTCGTAAATATTATTTTGCGACCCCTGAAATGTATATTTTTTAAAAAGTCACCAATAATATATATATTAAGGGCTGTGATTTCAAAACATCTTATACGTACTTCAAATTTTACAAAAAATAAGTTTTATGTGATATCAATTATGTACACCTAGCGCCATTTTTTGCATGAGTAAACTGGAGGAAAATAATTGGATTTAAAATTGGGTCGTTACCAAATAACTGAGTAGTAAAACACTCTTCTAGATTAAACATCTTCTTCAAATGAGTCTGCTGACATTACAGATATCAGAATATAATTCAATTACACAAAGATGAAAGATGCCATGTTATTTGGAAAAGCATTGATGCCATGGTCTTTGAAGATATCGATTCTAAGCGAGTGAATAATTTATAAGACTGTACAGAACGTGGCTTCATTTCTTCACATTCATCTTTTTTTCTCTTCAAAATGAAACAAAATAAAATAAATAAATACATGCCTTTTGATTGATATTTTCCTGGAGTACAAATACAGTTTTGCAGAGTAAAAAGGTTTCACATTATTATTCATGCTTCCAGATTCCTGTTCCGGACCGCTTTTAATCTTAAAGTTTAATCTTAAAATGAAAGATCAAATAATGTGGATAGAGAAAGTTTATACATTTTCATGATTTTGTTGCAAAGAAAATGTCTGGAAGCATTACATAAAGAAAACGTAAAGTGCATTTAAAATATTTTAGATATGCAATACATTAAAAAGTCTAATGGAAATTTTCAAGTTGGATACAGAGTTTATTGAGTTAATGAACAGAGTTATAAAATGTTTATCCTACACACGCTTATTCTAAAAAAATGACTTGGGAACAAGAAATTTAATCATTATTTTATAATATTTTTCCCATAATTCTACAATGAAAAACTTTTCAGTTAGAGTGTAGAATTGGATGCCCTTTGCTTTGTATTTTATCTTGGAGTTTTTACTGTATATAAAATCCTCCATTTTATAATTATATCTAACTAGATTTCTTATTTTTAGAAAATAGCCTCATTTTTAAGTCATTTTTCCTATTTTTAGCAAGAACATAGAAAATCGCCAAAATAAGAGGAGCTCTCAACTGTAGTTTCTAAAATGTATTTTAGAGTCTTTTTTTTTCCTTTTTATAAACATAATTGCTCAGCATTAAACTAAAAACCACAGCTAGAACAAACATAGAAACATTTCCTGCTCAATCCATCGTGTTTATAATTAAGAGATTTTAAATTATTCTATACAAAAATTGAGGAAATTTTTTCTTTTATTTCATTTTATTTAAACGAAATGTAAATTTTTATCATTCGAAGACTTTCTGTAATTATTCTAAACAGTAAATGTAGTTCGGAAAAAACCCTAGAATGCAAATGAGTTTAAAAACAGGCTCCAGTTCAATAATTATTTCCATGAATAGCCGAAACAACTGTTTTCTTCTAACGGAGTCGGTTATTACGATTGAGGGAGTTTAAATTATTTGAAATAAATATATACGCGAATCTAAAATAAATTTAAAAAAATACTGAGTATTTTAATTGAGTAAATTTTAATCTTCTTTCCAGAAACCCTACTACACCTATAATTATTTTAGTTTTACTTAATTCGACGGTATTTATAAAAATATTTTTCTTTAAGAAATACGAAACTTAATTTCCATTGCATTATAAATGGAAAAAAAAACTGCAAAACTTGTGTTATATACCTCTTACTTACATTCACCCCTTTGAAATTTACATGCTAAATTTTTATGCAAATCTAACCCCTTAAATTGTGTAGTTTGCAGAACACAACGTTACAATCTAGGTGAGATCAATATAAAATATTCAAAAAAAATTTTTGAGTCACTGTAAAGTGTACAATATTATTCCATTTTTACAGCAAACTATACGTGAAAAGTAGTCAACAATACTGTCAATAAAAGGTCATGGTAGCTTTCATGTCATGCACTTCAACGCTCTACCAGTTTTCTACACACTTTAAAAAATTTTAAGACTATCAACATTGCATGACGAAGTTTCTATCATAAATATTGAATTTTCAATAGAAAGCCCCAGCACTGTGTGCGGTGGTACTTTTTACTTCAAATTTTCTTGAATGTTTATTAAAGTGTAATACACACGATAAATTTTAATAGCTGGATGAGATATAGTTCTAAGAATATTAAAAAATGTAAAATTGTATGCATATTTACGTGTTTAATAAATTTCAACCAGTCTCTCTTCCTCGCTAAATTTCAAAATGATTTAATAAACTTTCAAACTTTATTAGAAACACATACTTTATTAGAAACACAAACTTACACATACTTAGATACACATACAAATGATAATGGGCGCATATTGTTTCAGAAACCTTAAACTATTCTCGCAACAAAATAATCCCTAAACTTTTACTGGGAGAAATAAATTCGAAAAATAGACTATCAATCCAGACATCGCAGAACAATTCATGAAAATTCTGAATTCGGTGCATACCGGCCCATCTATTTCTCTGCCAAGAGTGCTGAGTCATAACTCACTTCGAATATTCCAATTTCGAAGCATACGTAAGGAGGAATGTGTGGAATAATTCACGGGGGGATGTTCTAGCCCTTTATTCAAGGCACAGAAATCTTATTTTCCACTACTCTTACAGTGATTTTTTTAAGGTTTCAGACATGTCCTATTTTTATAAAATATTTTAGATTTTTAAAAATTCATAGCACAGAGTATTTATAAGTTATTGGTAACTACTTCTAAATATTAAAAAAAAAATCAGCAACTTAATTCCAAAGTGCATTTCCATTTATTTCTTGATAAATCTTTTATGTACTTTTAATTATGCTATTGCTATGTTTCAATTATAATTAAAAATTATAAGAAAGTCAATTCTTCTTTTTTAATTTGAATATTATGGACTAAAGTTTTGAATTTAAGTTACAGAGGAATTCGAGTCAAAATCGAGTAAAAATGTTTTTCCATAATTATTAAAAGGAAAATTTATGTTTGGAAAACGTATATTTAGTCTTCTTAGTCTACTGAGGATATTAATGGGACATTTTAACTATCTTAAAATACGCTGATATTAAAAATTAAGAAATTTTTTAGATTTGGCTAACCAAATTTCTTGAAATTCTGCTGTATATATATATATATATATATATATATATATATATATATATATATATATATATATATATATATATATATATATATATATATATATATATATATATATATATATATATATATATATATATATATATATATATATATATATATATATATATATATGTAGATATATATATATATATATATATATATATATATATGTAGATATATATATATATATATATATGTAGATATATATATATATATATATATATATATATATATATGTATATATATATATATATATATATATATATATATATATATATATATATATTTATATATTAGATATATATGGGTGATTCTCACGAAATATGACAATTCACTGACCCTTGCTCCAAGATCTAATACTATAATACTAAAAGAACTTTAAAAAAAAAAATAATAATAAATAGCATTGCTCTTAGCATTTTAAAATAACTTTGCACTAGCATTGACTGTTTTGTATAGTTAAAAAATTTATTTGAACTTCAAAATGTCATTTTCCTGGCATGTCTCAAGCAATGTTTCCAATAATAACTAGCTTCAAAACTTCCTATAAATTTTTCAATATCTTATTTTTTGTATCTCAAACCGGTGTAAGCATTTCTAGAATATACGCAGAGGGTATTATTTACAAAAACTTCGTTCAAATTATTTTTTTCTGTCAATAATTTGTTATATATATATATATACACACACAGAGAGAGAGAGAGGGAGTTACTTATTCTTTCTTTGGAAAAAATAAGAAACTAGGAAAAAATTATTTAAGTTAATTTCAATGAAGAATCAAAATATTCAAGATCAAATCAAATCAGAGATTCACACCCTCTTACAATTATTATTAATTCACCTTCAAAAGTTTTGATTTTGTCATCATAAAACAAGAATATCATCTAGTTCGGATAACAAAAATATTTTTCTAACAATAGGAGAATATTTTTAGCGTTTTAAACCTCTTGAAAAACTATTCTACGACATAGTAATCAACTTCATGCTTCTTTTTTTATTTAAGGCACGTAGTAATAATATAAAATAAAGTCTAACTAATTAATTCTGCTAAGTTGGAATTATTAAAAAGGTTAAATACTCACTTTATTTTAATGAAGTAAACACTATCTTCAAAATTTAAACTACAATAAATATTATTGGAATATTTCTTATTTACATATTAAAAAATTAATGACTAAAATTCCTTTTAGAAAAACACGAGATTAAAATATTTATCAATTATCTTTTCCTTTTGTTATTTTTATATTTTGTTTATCAGAAATGTATGTTGTAGAAAAATTAAGCTTTGCCTTAACAAAAGGAAAAGCCGTGTTATACAGCTAAGATTGCATAGTTTAAATTCCTTTGAAGTTTGCGTCGAGTCAGATTTGTAAACAAAATTGTGTAAATTGTTTTTCCTTTTTTTAAAGTCCTAATTGTCTCTATAATTATGATGGCAAGGAATAAAAATAATACTTTTAATGTTGCTTTCAAGCTTTTTTTTAATTTATTTATTTTGCATTTCTTGGTAATTGCTAATAAATGTTGAAATGTGCCTAGCAAATTGATCATTATCTTTAAAATATGGATAGAAGCAATTGTCGTAAATATATCATAAAGGTATATGCATATTTCGGTAACTGTCCATTAAATAGCGGTGTAACTAGCAGTAATGGCTTAACATAACAAGTTTTTCTCTATTATATCTACTCAACGCTTTATTATAATCGAGAAAATATTTAAAATTTACTACGCACAGAAGGCTGATTATTTGATAATTTCTCCTCCAAAAAAAATATTGTTTCAAAAGTGTTTATTGAAATATTATTTTGCTGCTTGAGAGAGTTTCCATGTCTTCTGATTTATGTTTTAAACTGCAAGGGTATAAATGCGAATATCATTGTTTCATATGCAATGACCCGAATAAGCTATTCCTTGATAATGATATCAGGGCATTATTAACTTACCACGCCGGCCAGGTGGCCCAGCAGTTATCGTGCCTGACTGCGAATCCAATGGCTGCTGGTTCAAATCCCGTTCAGGGTATGGATGTTTCTCTCTGTGTGTTATCCTCTGTTGTGTGTGATGTGTGGCCAACCCTATGAACGGCTATTTGTGACAGTGTGGCGTGGGTAATGTTGCTCGCTCCTTGACTTAGGTTCACAGGTGCCCTCTGGGTAACGTTAAATGAGCAACGCTTCCGACATCTTCAGAGGTGAAAAACGTACGAGTTCAGTACCTGCCATTAGAAAAGAAAATTACTTACCACGCTTCAACTTTAACTGCTATTGATTTAGATACGTATATATATATATATATATATATATATATATATATATATATATATATATATATATATATATATATATATATATAAGTTTAAAATGAAGAAAAAACAAATGAAAAAAGGAGGGGGAGAAAAATAATAATGACAAACAACTGGGGAAAGAAAAACAATTAATAAATTTAAAAAAAAAAAAAGATAAAGTTTTTTTTTTAAAAAAACCGGAAAATAAACGATATAATCTTTTCATCAGCCCACACGATTATATCCGAAAAAGAGTGCTTTCTAATATTGTATCAATATAGCCAAAGCAAAATATATCAATACAATAGTGTGAGGAGCACTCAAAAAGTTTGCTATATATATATATATATATATATATATATATATATATATATATAAACATTATGCTTTAACAAATTGAACCTGCGGATCTTGTTTCTAGGATCACTTGCCGATACTAGCATGCCTGCTTGGCGGAACGAAGTGAATTTAAAGCTGAGGGTGCATTTCTTGTTTTTCAGTGACACCATCTAGGATCACGAATACATATTTCTTCACACACACGTCACAGCCTGGTTTAGAGGGCGGACTCATTCATACATCCATTTATACATCCACAGATAAATTTGGACTTGAACCAGAGGTATTGATGAACCAGAGGTAGGACCTCCAAGGATATTGATTTGTTAGGGAAACTTGGAAGACTTTGTGACTCGACATATTTAACGTGCGCCAGTCTCTATATACTATACGGGGAGTCTTCGGCCATCGAAGATTGAACTTACGACCTATTTGACATGAGCCAAACTCCTTACCAAACAGACTAACTCGTCCCCTTCAAAATGGATCTTCTTAATGTCACTTAACTTAAAAACTATAAGTTTTGTAAAAATCACTTAATTTCTACAAAATAGAAATGCAAAAAAAATCCATTCCAAATGAATTTATATCAAAAATAGTTTGCTTTTAAATTCTTTAAAATACAGTAACCTTTGTATAAAACATTTCATAATTAAAATCCTCTCATAAACTATTCTATGAAAAGGAATGGAATACTCATGTATAATTCAAACGTAACGGATGTTGAACGAAATGTTTATGAAAAGATTTTCATTTCTGCAAAGGTTTTGGAAATATTCAAGAAAGATTCACAATTCAAGAAAAGAATAAAATATCATATCGCTTAGTATAATGAAAGTACCAATAAACTCAAAACGCAATATGTTTTCAGTAAATCGTGTGAGCTGTAATGAAAAGCATCCAATGCATGACTTTGCAACTGTTCGTAGTAAGAAAAATGGTGTACATGTGATTGAGAAAAAATTATTAAATCTCAAAAGGCTCTTTTAAAGATTACATGAACAAAAATTTGAACGCGATGGATAGTTTAAAATGTTGCGAAGTAAAGACCCGATTATCAGAAAATGTCAAGTGTGCTACAAATACCAGAAGGGCTCGAGAGATTTAGCGAGCACTTGCTTTCCTAGGAGGTGAACTAGGTTCGAATCCCAATGATCATAAAGCCCTTTGTAATCAGCTTCCAGCTCGAATAAACCTTAATGGTGACGTAAACACCCTTAGTGGTAAACAGATCATAGGTTAGAATCCATTGGATTACAGTAAGAGATTTTCGCTATTCTCTTTTTAATACAACGTTAATTCCATAAAAACAGTCCTCTACTTCTCTTATCTTAGTATGTAATCCAGGATTTCTTTCGTCTTCGGCATTGGATAAAAAATAACAAGGGTATGAAGTTGCATATCAATAACTGAAAATCCGATGAGGAATCACTGGTTTAACGCCGGTAATTAATAAGCAAATAATTATGCCATAAAAAATGAAATATTTTAATGAAACTTTTTTTTATTTCCTACGAGCTGCACAATCAGTCTTCCCGATGAGCAAACCTAGTGCGTTCTCCAGAAGTGGTATCCACTCTTTCAGGACCACCACAATGGGTGAGATACCGTTGGCCATGTTAATTTGGACGTCTAGTTTCTGCCACACTAGATGGCAGCACCGAGACTCTATTTGGATGCTAAAGTGCACTAGAAATTTAATTTTGCCGAAAATGCTAAGAGCCAATAAGGCACTCCAGGGATCTTTTACATGCAGCATAATCATACGACATGGCTAGTGAGGATTTTCTGCATCCCGGAAATCCATTGTCTGTGCCGGGGATCGAACCCGCAGACTTACGCTCAGAAGGCCGACGACAAACCAACTGCGTGCCTCAGCCACATTTTAATTAAACTATATCATGTTATTTTAAGCAGTTTAAACAAAAGATCGTATTAGGACAGTTGACAATTAAATATTTTCAAGATTTAATACGCAATATCTTTCAATCAACTCCAAAACACTCAGAATATAAATTATAAGCTGAATAATAATATTGTTACCTTGTACCACAATTCAGTGCAAATGTTCTCCAACCTTAAAGTTTTGAATAGAACCACATTAGCGTTTAAGTTGAACCACTATATCGTATCAAGTTTTAGTAGTTTAATAATAGTCGAAAAAGTTTTGGATTGTCAGAAATCCAAGTCCGTCAAAAAATATATATATATGTTATTCTGAGAAAGTGCGCTTTTGTGTTTGACTTCGCATTTTAAAATATTGTCCACACAAACTAATTAGCATATTTGAGGCCATCCGCTCGAATGTCATCAAGAATGTGTCCCAGTGCGTGCAGATCCGATCATTAGATTAAAAGTTATTCAGGGTGCTCTGGGTTTTTTTTCGCACTGTGCATGCATACAAGTATAGACAATAATTACAGAGTTAGGAACAAAGATATTCGTTCAGGACGCTTTTAGTGAGGAAAAGTTCAAGGAAGTTCTCCGTCGTTCTATTCTTTCCTGAAAATTTGATGTTTGAAGTTTCGTTCAAGGTTATTCGAGAGGTTAGATATCTATATAATTTTGAAAGTATCTAATGTTTAAAAACTGTGATATCTCTATTTGGCACTTTTGAAAATTATTTTTATTATATACCAGAATTAAACTGATAAAACATCAGTTTTTCTGATCAGAAATTACTCAGAAGTTAGTTAAGTTTTTTGCTAGTAAAAGATTTTCTAAATAAACCAAAAAATTTTTGTGTGTGTGCGTAAAAGACTGATTCTGAAAACCATTCATTTACGCAAATTTTGCATTGGGGCACTTCCTTTAACTGTTAAAAAACGAAACGCAGCTTCACGCAATTAGACTGAGTTTGATGTGAAATAAAAATTTAACAAAACTTCGAAATCCTGGTATTTCAATCAGATTTTGAATAATTTTAAAGTAAATTCACACACACCCACACACATTACTCTTTCAGGTGTAAAAACTCTATCTGAAGTGGTCATAAAACTGTAGAATATTCTTGTAAAAAGTCTAAGTAAAACATTTCATGGCATTTCTAAGTAAACATTTCTAAGTAAAACAAAAATTAAAGAGACAGTTTTTAAAAGAATGCATATTGGAAATAATATTTCGTATAAAGAGGAAATAAAATTCAATAATATCTGTACATTGTCTTATGGAAATTTATATTTCGTTCTTTTTATATTTTCCTCTCAGACTGCGCTGGATCACTATGGAGAACTTCATAACTAAGACTCACCTCATTAAAAAAAAGATACCTCTTATCCCCTGAGGAAAAGATTCCTGAAATTTTGAAATAATTTTTCAAAACAAAAGCTGAATAAAAACCAACATAAGCCTTTATAAATAAAAAACATTCTATATTTGCCCAGTTTAAGAAGTACCGAGATGCGTTTTCTAGAAAAAAAGAGAAAGAAGAAAAACACTTAGAGATAAGACGCATTGAATAAAAGACGATATTTCTATAAATTGATTGTTATCTTGAAAGAAGAGTGCATCAAGGGCTTTGGAACAGATGCGGTATCTTTCTTATGTTAAATGCTTTTATTGGGGGGGGGGAATAAAGGAAGTAGGTCATGGGAAACTATTGTTGTTGCCATGGAAGAAGATTATTGCAGAACGGAAATGTTTGTTGAAAGTTCAAATAAAGCAGACTATTCCAGAAATATTTCTTACAAATTATCTGATTATGATTATTATTTTTTGCGTTTATATGATTTAGAATAGTAGGATCAGCTAATAGAAAAATATAAGTATAATATGCTAAGAGCAATAACTTTTTACAAGAGCTAGGTAGAATATTAAGGCAGCATTTACAAAACACATTTTGTGTCGATTAACGCTCTTCATCTTCAAAGCATGGTTATTGGCTAAGAAGTATGGTAATAGCATATAAAGCATCTGCCTATTACCATACTTCTTGTTGAGGGACGGACATGTTCAAAATGCAGTCAAATAATTTCCTCAAACAATACGCGTCTCTTTTATAAGAGAAATTAAGTGCCCTTTTCATTTTCGCTTATGGTTTTTAACAGTAAAGCTATATCTATTGAAATATATTTCAGAATCAGAAATGACAATTTAATTTTAACCATCCTGTAGAACGAAACAAAATTTCAAATGTTTTCTATGTCATAAACATGTACCATTTGTAACTAGAGATTTTTTTTTTACTATTGAACAATTTAAATTGTTAATTTAAAATATCTCACAAAATTAAGGCACAATTAGTTCATTACAATAAGTTTTATTAAGTAAGACAAAAACAAGACAATGAAATCACTGTTTAAAAGGGAAAAAAACAGTTAAGTTACTCAGAAATCAGTTTTTTCTTTAGACATTTTATTGAAAATATATGGCGTATCGCATTTATTAAAAAAACAGTAGAATTAAAACTCAAAAGCAGCGTTTTCGATGCTCACAGCTTTTGTAAATTCTTACACTTTTGTATATATTCATAGATACATTACATTCTTATTCAATTATTCATCGTTGGAATATGTATTATTATTTCATTTATAATTTTATTTAAGAAAATGATAAACTACTACGACTAAAATAAAATCTCATACTTTAAATTTTTTAAACACAACTTTTACAACTTACTTAACAACTTACAATTAAAACAAGGTTTTTAAATTTTGGATCAAACAAATGTTTGTATTTACGGACGATCAAAAACTTCGCTATAAACAAGAAGAAAACTATAGTAATGAGAATAAATCAAAAGAAAAATGACAACATTAAAATCAAAAATCACGAAATAGATGACATAGAGTCATTTAGCTATTTAGGTTCTATTGTTGATAAAAAAAAGGTGGAAATAGTGAAGATATTAGACAGAGAATAATCAAAGCAAGAACATGTTTTAAGGGATTACATAAATTTTGGAGAGAGTCAAATATTGAAATAAAGACAAAAATAGTTGTTTACAAAGATATTGTTAGAGCAGTACTATTATATGGTGCAGAAACCTGGAAACAGACTAAGATCGAAATTCAAAAATTAGAAACCTTTCAAAACAAATGATAAAGATTTATTTTTAAAATTGTCTGGCCTTACAAAGTATCAAATTAAAATCTATTAAAGAAAGCTAAAATAAAAACAATAGAGGATGAAATTAAAAAACCGAAGATGGAGCTGGCTCGGACATATCCTTAGAATGCCCAAAGAAAAAATTACATCTGTTGCACTTACATGGGCCCCTGATGGTAAAAGAACAAGAGGAAGACCCAGACTGACCATCCAGAGCATGCTTTTCGGCGAATTAAAAGAATGTAGAATATCTGGCTGGGAGGAAGCAAGATCCATTGATAGGGACAGGAGGCGTTGGAGGGATATGCTGGAGGCCTTAAGTGCCCAAAGGCACGTAGAGGATAAGTAAGTAAGTAAGTAAAAGCTTCGCTCTTGCGTGATGCCTTTCTTTATTGTTTCAGATATTTATATTGGCGTTCCTTCATTTTTCTAAAATGAATTCGAAGTATGATAAATATTTTACCTTAAATTTGACACAGTATAACCATGCCCGATTCTCTTTTTCTACTAATAATTGAAAACACAACGTTTATAGATGTAAAAAATTAAATATTTGCATTGTTTTTTTTATGAAATGATGAATAAATTGATAAAGCGCTATTTTGTCTAAAATAATTGTTTTAATTGCAGTGAAAAAATATTGGCATTAAACAAGGTATTAAATGTTTAAACCCTTATCTCTTATCAGGGGTTTCACACTCGTGAAGTGTCGTTTTTTTCCTGATTCATATTTTTATCAGACATAAATATTTACACAGTTTCTTTGTATTGAAAAGAAATATACGTGGCAAGATTTGTATTTTTCTTTAGGTTTAGGTTCATGTATAGCATAATTCATTTATTTTACAATTAATCATTATACATTATTATACATTATTACACAATTAATCATTACACATTATTATTAATTATTATTATACAACTAATCATTTGAAACATCCAACTCAAAGATTATAAACATTCCAGTACCCGTTGTAATAAATAGAAGTCTGAATTACTTCGTTAGAAATTACAATATTAGAAATTACAAAAATAGCATTTACAATCGGTATCTTCCTTAATTTTCAAAATAGTAAGAATCATAAAATTATTATTTTATAAAATAATTATTTTATTATTGACTTTATTTTACACACTTATATGATTCAGCAAGTTTTTGGTACATAAAAGGTTTTTAACGGCTGAAGTAAGTTCTACATTAATTAATTTTTGGGAAAAGTTACGTGAGCATAAACGGATAGCGAAGACTGGAATATTCCGCCTTCTTTCAAAAAGTTTGTGAAAAGACCTGGCCACTTCAAAGCAGCGCTTACTTTCTATAAACTGCGAGTGGAATTAAATAGGTATTCGGACTCGTAAAATTTTGGAGTTAAACATTTAATTAGAGAGAATCGTATCAAATCTAACACTTTATAATTATTTGTTTGTTTTTCTTTTTAAGTTCAGATGTTGGCATTTTTTGCTCATTTAAGATGAACAAACAAGAAATACTAAGATTTTCTCCTAAAAAAATCATAAACTGTTTAAAAAGATAAAAAAAAAGGCATTGTAGATAAAGGTAAGAACTAAATTCAGTTCATAGAATAAATCATTCTTTCTTGTGATTTAGAGAAGTTTCATTTTTCAGTTATAAAATTTCATCCCTATTTAAATAAGAAATTATTATAAAAGTCATACAATCATCAGATTGTTATTAGTAAAAATTTAGACATATTTAACTCTCGATAATTAAATTTAAATCTGTGTGACTCTGTAAGTAATCATTGGACTCATGCATTACGAATTTAAGACGTGTCAGTTTTTCTCATTCTAGTTATGTCAGGCTTTATAAACATTTTTAATAAGAAGTAATTCGCGGTCAAGACTTTGCATCACTTTTTGCTTTAATAACTCAAAGATTCCTTTAATTTACATACATGACCTAAATGTGCCAAAAAAATTGAAACGCAGTAATTAATACCCGTATGTAATTTTGTGGAGTACTATTCATGGTATGCATGTGTGTTAACTCCAGTTAACTGACCCAAGATAATTCAACTTAACCCTAGATAGTTAAACTTAAGTTTGTGTTAAGGGAGTAGCTAATCATTCAACTCATCGATCGACTACGAATTATAGACGTGTCAATTTTTCTCATTCAAATTATGTCTGGTTTTATAAATCAGTTTTAAGAAGAAGTGATTCGTAGTCAAGACTTTTTTGTTCAATAACTCAAAGATTCCTTTAATTTACGTACATGACCTAAATGTGCCAATAAAAAAAAATAAAAAAAAAAACTCAGTGAGTTATAACAGCATATATACTTTTGTGGAATACTATTCAAGGTACGCATGTATGTTTACTCTAGATAATTAACCCACGATAATTAAATTTAACCCTAGATAGTTAAACTTAAATTTGTGTTGTTCTGTAGCTAATCACTTGACTCATGGGCAACGAATTACAGACGTATCAGTTTTTTTCATTCTTATTATTTCTGGCTTTGTAAATCATATTTAATTAGCAATTCACAGTAGAGAAAGTAATCTAGTTAGTTTAATTTCATAATTATGATTACAATTATTTTAGATTTATGTTGTAACAAATACATTTTATGTTTCTTAATATAAATAAATTTTATGTCGCATTATTGGTTCAAAAACTCAAATCCTAAGTTTTACTAGTTGAAGACGTATACTTAATACTTAAATTTTACATAATGGGAACCTCAAAAGTTAACCCTAATTTGAGAAATATTTCAAAGTAAATTATTGTTATTGATTATATCAATGGCTTTTTCAGTAGTTCAGAATTTTCAATTTTTAATAAAAAGGACCACCATTAAAAAAATGCTACAGTTTATTACGACCGGTAATACAATTTCCTAAGTTTTTCCTGTGGCTATAAAATCTTAGCCCTATTATTTTACTATAACTCTGAGCAAATACTTTATAGATTAGTTTGATTCATAAGTTCCCAAAAAACATATTTCCACTATTCATTCACACTGCATCCGATTGACCCAGTGGTTTCCATGCCCAGACGTTTTTTGCCCACGATGCCTTTTTTGTGGCTTGCGAACCGATATATGAATAATTTAAAAGTTATTTGCGAAAAAATTTCCTTAAAATCGATTTTGGGTTTCTTTTCTCGGTTTCCATGAAAATTAGGGTAATAAAGGTTCAAGAATATTTTCCAAGGAAATACACTGTCAAAAAGATTTGTTAAAATACACTGCGTTACTTAGAAAAGATGAAGTAACTTGTCCGATAATTCTTTGTACTCATCATCAGGAAGCTATGTGGGAAAATAGTGAAAACGACGAAACCAAACAAACTTATGGTAAAATTTACCAGAAAAATAAAAGATGGAAATCGTGTATTTTTGAAAGCAATTGTTTTTGCTGAAAATAGAAATTCGTTGCTGGGATTTTGGTGGAATGGATATTTGCAATATATGAAGATATACTGCTGTATGCTCATGTTAAATGGCCGAGTGCAGATAAAGTATCTTAATAGACTCTTTGTGATTGGAAACATGCCAGCATTCTTAAATAAATTTTCTGTGGCAGACACTATGCTGCTTAAAAAGGAGCTTACCAGTTTCGATTCTTAAAAAAAATTGGCGCTCTCTACTGACTGGGCCAATCACCTAAAGGAAATAATTTAAAGATAATAATACTCTTAGTTTCTTTGAATTTGCGTTAAACATTCATGAATTCCCTGAGGAGTAAAACAGCAGATTTCCGGATTTCGAGCTGCTGAAAAGTAGCATTCTGCTGCTTAATAAATCTTTTCAAGATTAACATTAAGGATCAACCAACTCATTTGCAACTTGAACAGTGTGAATTTCGAACAAATTTACTATTCTAAGAAGAAAAGTGAAGCTGATTTCTTTAAACTGTTTTTTAGAGAAAAATCTACAAATCCGGGAAGTTTTGGTTGAAAATTTACATCAAAATATGGTTGTATGTTGTGCAAAAAAGTTCTCTTCGATGAAACAAAATTATCAAGAATCACAGTAGAAGTCTAACGCATTCTTCCCTACTCCATCTCTTGAGACTCTCAACAACAGAACATGGATTCTTCGGGGGTCGCAACAGATAAACCTAATTTTTTCATTGAATATTTTGGGTGCAAATCCCACTTCGGCAATTTTATGGTTTCCTGTAAATTTTAAATATATGTTGTGTTGATGATCAGTATAATCATGGTAAAAGTATATTAATCAGGATTTCTTCTTTAACACGCAGTTAAATGTGTTAAAATGCCTACTTCTTATTTATTTTGTAATTCAGAATATATATTTTTGTGTAAATTGGTTAATACTTATAGATGCTTAAAGTTCCCTCAACCACAAGAAAAGTTTTGAGCAGGATTCTGATGCAGCTCACCACCATTAAACAGGTATTTTCGAGTGCAGCCCTGGAAATCCATCTTCTAAATCGCATATGCTCTTTATAAATTGATAATTTTCATTCAGCAAAGAGCTTATTCAGCACAATATGACTGATATAGCTATTCGGAAAGTAATTGGAATTTCGAACAATATTATATTCTATTTATTGATAATATTGCAATAAATATTGCTTATGGAAATCTGGAAATGATTGAAATTAGCATTGTTACCAAGCAAAGAGCTCCTTTAATTTTAGTGCTTGTGAAATTCCATCGTCTCAATGAATTTAAAGCAAGTTAATGACTGTGTAGAAATAAACGTATTTAATTCCTTAGAAATGTAATGTTCATACAGGAAGTGTATACCTGTTTTATATTGTAGTAATGGTAATATTTGTTAATTAATATTTTCTCGGCAAAATGTATTCCTGTTTATATTATTTCCTGTTCAAAATGTTCTGATCAAAGTTTGATTACACCAGCTGTCCATCTAAGTGAAGAGCTCAAACCCTTTCATAAAAAAAATTTTCAAATCGTGGATGACAACAAAAATAGCGTAAACCCAGACGTAACTACAATTTTTTTTTATATAATTTGAACTTATGGATGATATTGCTCGAATTGGCTGAACAAAGATCTAAATTTGAAGAATATCATGACCAAAAAAAATGTCATTTTAAAAGGAAAATCTGTTGCTGTATGAGCAAAACAAATTTCATATTTGAAATACCTGCATCCAAATCAGGTATTTTTATTTTATTTTATAGCAATCATTGCACAGCCGACCCAATTTTAGATTTGCGACTACTAATGTTCATCTCCGTTGCCTTGTAATTTTGAACCCAATCCAAAAGACAAGGGAACTCCTGGATCAAGTATTGAAGAAAATTTGCCATCATGGAGGACTTTTTAATGGAATCTACCCGCGTTTGCGTTACATGGAGAGGAAAACCACGTAATTATCCCATGGTTAGCCTGACGACAAAGAGACTCCAATCCATGATCCGTCTACCTTCTTCTTCTTCTCATTGCCATGACAGCCCAAGATGGGCCTTGGCCTTCTCAACAAGCCTATGCCATGTTCTTCCCTTAGCCAAGGTTCTCCAGTTTCCTATCTTTAAAACTTGTAGGTCCTTTTCAAGGCAGTCTAAAAATCTTAGGTTTGGCCGTCCTCTTTTTCTTGTACCTGTTGGCCTGGCACTGAAAACTTTTTTGGTAGTCCCACTATCCTCCATTCTTATAATGTGGTCTGCCCATTTAATCCTTTGAATTTTGATAAATACCGTCTACCACTGAGGAATTTTACGTCAGCACTGCGATCGATGCAAGCCAGGAGCAGAATTCGTATTTACCAGCCACAGCTGGGATTCGAACCTAGCCTACCTCATTGGAAGGCGAATACTCTAGCCTCTGAATTACCACTGCTTCATTCTGTTTAGTATGGTTAGCAGATTTAAACTGTTTTGAATAATACAAAATTAAACTTCTTCTAAAGCGATTAAGTTTATTTAGCAAAATTTAACTTCCCCATGCTGTTTCGAATTCTGTTTTGACAGAGTTAGATATCTGTTAAGTGCAAACGAAATATATTCTAAAATATAAATCGAAGAAAAATAAACATCTCCCAGAAAAAATCTCACAATTTTAAATTCCTCCCTTGCACATTCTTACCAATTATTTTGAAATTGATAAGAAATAAACCTTAATCATCTCAAATTTTGAATATTTTTAAAACCTTGACATGGAATATTGAATTTTTCTACTAGAAATACAAATACATTTTTGCAACTTTTTCTGCAAGCAATTTAGTAAAGAAAGCATTCGCAGTACGTCATGCGCAAACAGTTTCAAAGTACTTCAGATACGGAAAAAATCATATTTATTTATAGATCTATAGAAACTTAAATCCTTTGAAATCGAATAAGTAATATTTATTTTTCTCAAGGCGAAAAATTTAAGTTTTTATCTAAATAATTCGAGGAAATATTTTTTTTTTTTTTAAACTGGGTATAAATACAAACTTTTTTATAGCTAAAAAGAAAAATTTATATTAATTCGTAGTAGATCCTGCTTCATAAAATTCCTAACCTTTTTTTATAGAATTAGTAACTGTGTACTTGTTACAGACTTATATTTAATAAGATTACAGTGTGCAAAATTTTAAAAAAAAATTCAAATCTTCAGTAACTTTTGAGCACATTTCCGTATTTATAGTAATTTTCAGGTTATAGGGGCCCTAAAAATGTTAGCTTAATTGTTGTGGGCAATAATTTATGTAACCATAAAATTTGTATAAGGATATCACATTAGCCACATTTTTAAAATGTGTGATTTTAGGAAGTTGTGACACTCAAGATATTGGGGGTGACTGCAGTTGAAAGATGCAATCCAAATAGTTAAGTTAGGAACAATGACAAAATTTTCTTATTCTTACATTTGGTGTCCTTTTTCTTTTTTCGGTTTTTCCTCAAATGGATATAACTCAGAAAGTGAATCAAAACAATTTAGCACTGATTTATAAAATTTGTTTAAAAAATAATTTTTTAAAAAATAATTGATATTATTCATGATTTCTAATCAATATTTTCTCTTTTAAAGAAATAGTTCAATTCGAAAATAATTTTAATATAAATTTTTATACTCCAAAATTTTAAAAAAGTTTATAAATACATAAGTTAACATTTAACATATTTTGAAATAATTTAACAAGTTATGATAATAATAAAAAATTCTTCATTTAAATTACCTTTACGTTTATGAAACTAGGTATATGGTTTAGCGCATCGTGAAAAAGCAATACTATTTAAATTAAAAGATCATTTTTTTTTAAAAATTTTTAAAGACTTGATTATACAAAAAAATAATGGTATAATAAACATGCCTACATTTTGTGGAAATAAGTAATTTCCAGTTATAAACTTTAGTGTTTTAGTCTTTTACAGATTCGTCTCTAGTATGGAAGTGAAGAGAAGTCAAGAAATAATCAGCTAATCAATGTGACGTAAGACATCTTGCTCTATAAAAGAACGAACAATTCTTTTCATGTGTAATGACCCTTCTTTTTTGTCTTTGGCCGATGGCCTGATATCCGTCATAGGATTAAGATTGTATATGTTAATAATGATTCTTTTGTTTAACATTACGAATTTTAGATTTCAGTTAAACATTTAAAGTTGTAATAAATGTTGTGTTCCAGTTTACTTGTGTTTTTATCATTTTTAGCGTACTCTGCTTTGCGGGTTAAACCCACACATTTTAATGTGGTGCGCTAACGTGGGTTAATTACTATTAACGAGTTATTTTTTAGAGAAGGGCATGTAGTTTTAAGGAACGAGCAAGACTAAAAATTTTGCTGACCATTATTTTAACACTTTAGTTTAGCGTAACTTTGGCTCTATAGGTACTCTATAATTTTTACCGATGCGCTTTGGTAATGGTAAAATTAACAATGAAATAGGGTTTTACAATATGTGATAAGATTTGGTAAATGTGGTAAAATTTACTAATTTTATGATGATAGCTTAGAGCACGGCATAAAAACCATTTATTCGGTTAATTTACTTTTCAGTTTTGTATATTTTACTTAAGGGGTGGTAAGACGAACTATTGAAAATCAGAATTTCCGGTAAACGATTACCGTATGAGTGGAAAAATTACTAAATGTTTGGTTTGAATACCGTATATTTTGATTATATTAACCAGCATTATGTTTCTTTACCAGAAATATCATTACCATGCAGTACGGTAATTTTACCAGAATATTTTTTCTCCGTGCACAGTAAAATGAACGAATAATTTATAAAATGTTGACACATGTAGTATAATGAAAACTTCAGTGATCAAAACCGTAAAAGAATGTAGGAACCTTAAAGTTTCATTTGTAATCATTTATCAAATTTTTATTCAAGGCATTTATTACAAAATACTGATATTAACTTAAAATAAGCTTTCATTAAGTTTCGATGGTTCCATTATTATCCACTAACATATTAAGTCATAATAATAAGAACAATATCAGAAATGTTTCAACACTTTTTACATTTTCTTTTCTTTTTGTACTGAAATGCCATTTATCAATTTAATTCCTAAAGTTAAACTCTCTTTGGGAGCGTCCATTTATAGAAAGTCTAAATCTCAGTATTCAAAGAGTTATGGTATGCTATATCGTATGTATGACATCCCAATCTACAGCACGCATATACAAACTCAAAAAATGCAACAATACACAATAATGCCTCATAAAATGTAACATTTTACAATACAGAACTTACTGCATTCAGTCACCAATGGCGAGTGAAAATTTTGAGGCTTGTACTCGAGTCTTTATTTACTAAATTACATTAAATTGATGAAGAATTTAAAATATGTCTGCTTTTCCACGTTTTTGACTTTCATTAATTGTTTATTTTTTGTTCAGGTAAAAATAATATTTCTACATATTTTAAATTTTTTATCCGTGACGTTCATGGCGCTTTACGATTTATTTATTTTTTTTCAACATGAATATTAGTTTCTTTAAAGTCAATTAAGAATATGAGTTGAAATAAATTGTTATGAAATATTTTTAATGCTACAATCTATCAGCTAGAATTTAATATTGGTTTGTCAAACTAGCAATGAAAAATCTGTCAATAAAAAAAAATTGACTCGGTTTTTTTACGAAGCTGGAATCTTGTTGAGTTAATAATCAATATTTATTAATTACATTAATAAATATTGCAACGTTAATTAAACATTAATTTAAATAAATGTTAATTGAACACACATTTATAACATATATTAATTAACTATTGAACTTCAATTAAAATAAACACAGCGAAGAATATTTATTTAAGACTATATTTGGATTTAAATATAATTCCATTTTGGATTTAAACATAATTCCAAACACTTAAGATATTTGTTAAAAAATTGTGCATTCAAATTAGCTTACGTATAATTCCAATTTCGATTTTTAAAAAAAATATATCTAAATGATGCTTTTTTGTAAGCTCAAATGTCAATTTTTTGACAAATATATGAAAATCATTCTCACTAACTCCTATATATTTAAATTATTTTGCTTTCATTAACCTTCATGTTATCTTTCAGATTTAATGCTATGCTTTGTCTTTAAAAAATGTTTTTTTTTAATTTAATAGTGTTTATATAATGTAATATTTTTTTTATATTATGCAATAAAGTGTTTCTATTTTTCCATGATAATTTCCATCGGCATAAATCAAAGTTGCCAATATAAAGCTCACAACAGAAATGTAAAACTACAATAAGATTTCCAAATGAAAAATTCTACCATAAGAACAAATGATGGTGAAATATGTGTAAAAGGTAAATAAAACACGCGTAAAATAAATTGTGTTTCTCAAACCTTCAAGATGCTTCATGAAATCGAGAGAATAATAAATTCATCATTTCGCGTGATTTATTCTGTATGTTACAAAATAAATTTTCTTTGAAAACATTGAACCTTAAAATGTATTGCTTCTTTCAAAAACTTAGGCAAAGTATTTTTCACTCTGTGATATGGTATATTTAATAAAATCCCCTGAGGTTGCACGAATCTGAGGATTATTTACACTTTCTCATCTTTGAAATTTAAACTGAATCAAGATATTTTCATTCAATGAAGTTTCCTACCTAACTCTCGATTTTGTTTACGGTTTATGTGTTCTTGTGCCAATATGTCCCTTCAATAACGCTATTTTGTGACCCTAGATGGTGACCTGAAACGAAACTCTTCTCATTCCAGAATATCGATGATGTGATGAGTTTCAAGTTGTCGCGCATTGTTCTTTTAATGAAGAATATAGGGGAGTGTCGTGTACCCCCGCCCACTGTCAATTTCATATGTATAGAATATTTTTTCAAGTCAATGGGCCATCGGACAATAATTAGTATATTAAAAAAAGATTATTTTCAAAGTTTCAAGTATTTATGCAGCTGGTAACATGGTAAACAATAGTTTTGAAAATATGTTGAATACAGTAGTCAAAATTTTTAAATTTCTATTTTTTTAAGTTAAACTATTCTTTTTTTTGGTTTATTCCTTTTGCATTATTTAATTAGATGATAAAACAATAGAAACAAAGAAAAAAATTTATTATTACTCAATATTATACAGAAATATAAGCAATATTCCTTAAGTGGGCGGGGCTACCCGACTCTCCCCTATGGCTCTTAAAAAGTAAAATATATGGCTCCAACACACTATCTCTATGCAGAAGATGCGGTCTTCTGTTACAAAGTCTCCTCTGCTCTTAATATTAAAATTTAACTATTCTAATTAGATATCGGAGAGTATGTTTTTATCCTTATTTATACTTTTAAATAGAAAGTTCCAGTAGCACGCTTCCTACCCTAGTTGGACAGGTAAGTAATGTCGTTTAGGGGCATTAAATATTCGTTAGTCTTAAAAACCAATTCTTTTTTTTTTATCCATTTCGATTCATTTTTAATCCAGCATTGCAAGGTTGTAGCTAACGAGGGTGAATGCGTTATTGATTAAAAATAAAATCTTGATAACAAATATCAAACGCATCGAAACTACATTACGTTCCGGTCCACCTAATATATGCAAAGATCTGATGCAATAACTGGTGTAAAACGTAGAACTAATATCTGGGAAGCTCTGGAAGGGAAGGCTCGTATAATATCTGGAAGGCTCGCTTATTCAAGTAGGCATAAAGCTTATTTCATTTTAATGAAAGGCAACTTGTGCTAAATGGTGCTCATTTCAACAGCTATTTTTTCAGAAGTGAAGATATTCGCTGAAGGGTTTAGTCTCTAGATCTTTAGCTAATAAAGCATGCCTGAGATACTTTATGGAGGACAAATGCAACTCGCAACTCTTTCCAACAACTACTTAAGGTCTGGGTACATCGCTGCAGGATGAGTAAAACAAATGGAACCAGGAATAGCAAATTTGTTCCTACATAAAAGAGTTCCCACAATTACCGCATGGAGGCTATATATCAGTGGACAAAATCCTTTATTAACTTATCTTTTTATTCAATATTTTTTAACTTTCATGCCTTCTATCTCTTAATTGTGTTTCGCTAAGAATACGCGTATAACGATTGGATGGTTGAATTGTTTGCAATATATGAAATTTAATTTAAATCAGTTTACTAACTCAGAAGTTATTGGCAAAATTTAAAAATTGGCTTAATTTGGACCATCAATGAAGTTTGAAGGACAAATGTTCTTTCCGTATGCAGTGAGTGGCTTGTTGAGTGACTTGTAAACTAATTTACCTGTTAATTTTAGAAAAACTGTAACACTTTACTGTAGTCAACTAGACTAATTTATCGCAAAATACTTAAAATATCAATTAAAAATAATATCGCTGATTTTGTATCAAACGCCGGAAAATATCAATAGTTTATCTATTGAATATTTCATAATTTCCTGCATCACACTTTTTATCACACTTTTTTTTTCTCAGTGTATGAAAAAAACTTAAGAAATAAAATAGGGAGAACTCCCTCTTCAGAGCATATTTTTAAGAAAGAGTTACTGTTTTTCTTTTTTCTTTTCTTTTTTTAGAAGTGTTTCAATTTCTTTGACACGTGTCAAAGCTTGAATACACTTAGTAACCCTTGAGCTAAATAAGATGTCACTTTTCAAACACGGAATACAAAACAGAAAACTAATAATTATAAAAATAAAATCTCCTTCTTTTTATTTGAAAGAGACTCTTCAAAAGAAGAAATAATATTGCTCCTTGCATTAGACTCTTAAAAATTTATTAGAATCATTTATTAACAAAATGATTTACTTAACTAAGTGCGAATAAATAAATGAATAATTTTTATTAAATTTATGTAGCATTCATATTAGGACATTAGTTTTCTAGTTTGAATTTAATGTTAGTCACTTAACTTATTTTACATTATCCATTTTTCTTTCGCTAGTTATGTCCATTATCTCATAATTTTTTTCTAAAAAAATTATTTCGTCATGCGCGCCTATTCGCAATGATATACATTTGTGGTTTAATATGCATATCTGCTTTAGAATTGAAAATGTTCGGGATATAACCTGGTTGGTATGACGTTGATCTCATGTTTGTGTGATCGTGAGGTCGAATCCCGCCAAGTGAAGAATCCCTGTGTAATAAATGATAACTGGCGCATGCTGGGGTCACAGAATCCTCCAAGTTCCCATAAAAAGTCAATACCTCTGGGAGTACTGAATTGGAGATTGGTTGTTCTCTGGTTCAGGTTAAAATTACGATGTGGTGATGAATAGATGAGCATGAATAGATTTTCCCTATAAACCTGGTTGTGACGTGTATGAGACTGGAGTCGTATTCTTGGCCATAGATGGCGCAACTGAAAAACAAGAAACGCACCCTCTGCCTTAAAAATCACTTGGTTGCACATATTGGCAAGTGGCATTAGTAACAACTAGAAGAAGAATCAGAAATTTCAGTTTTAAGTGCTTTAAAAAAGATATTATTAAAAATGATTTGTTAAAAGCATATGTAAGGCAATGATCTGTACAAAATGATTATAATAAGTATAATAATTATTATAAAGCAAATCTTACTTATCTTAAATAGCTTATCTTATAATTGTTTTAAAGCATATTTTATAATTATCCTAACATCTCAACATTATGAAAGTTCTAATTTAATTTTAACTTTTCAGATTGAAATCGTGAAATTAAAAATTAAATTTTCGAATAATTTAAAAAATAAGATCCAAAATCTATAAATAAGAGCCTTATTTATTAAATAATATTACTTAATAATATAATAAATAAGAGTCAAAAATGCAAAAAGGAGTATGATCATATCATATCGACTTTTCCAACTAGTATTTTTTATCAAAATGTTTACAGGTTTGAAGAACTCTAGAATCTTCAAAATTCAGCCAAAAATTGGGCTAAGGAGCATCACTTTAACCAAGTGATGTTCAAGCAATGAAATGAGTAATATTTTTTATAGTATTATTTTTATAGTATAATATTTTTATTTATTAATAGTACTGCATTTCTAAACTTTTTCTTCTCGAAAACGTGAAAGAATTTTTTTTTCGTATTTTAACATTAAAATGAACTTTAAAAATATATATATAAATAAATACAAAATTTTGAAAATTGCTTAAGTTAAGACTTTTTTTAAAAAATATTTCAAACTTTTGTGTTTTTCTACTATTAATTTCAACTTCACAATATAAAATACAATGAACAGTATGTACATATTTTTTTTATTCACAAACCCACTGATTTATTTATGTCTTACATTTAAATTCCTCAACAAATCATGTTTCAGATATTCTGTTTTGTTGACCATGTAAGGATGAAAACAGAATATCTTATGTCAAAGTTTCCAATAAGCTTTGAGAGCTTTTTCTCTTATAACTTTATTTATTCATTTTATTCCGAAAGTTTTCCTATCAATATAACAATTTCTGAAAACTTTCTTTCTCGTTCTGCAAAAAAATTTTAACTAATCAATGTTTACAAAAATAAGAAAAATAAGTTATGTATGTAAGCTGAAAGAAATTTAAAACACTTTCAATATTTTTTTTTTTAAAACTTAATAAGCTTCTGTCTGAAAAAGATCTCATATCTAATGACTACTTGTTAGGTAATTTTCCCAAAACATGATGGGAAACTAGTCACAATCTGGAAAATTACGTCCGAAGAGTTTGGTCAATAGAGTGGTCGAAAGTTTGGACGCATAAGTTTAACTTTAATTTATGTTTTAAATGGTAAAACTGTTCCTTTCAGTGATTTTTTTATTTTAATTTTATTTCATTTTAAATAACGGAAGTTTTATGTTTGTTCTAGATGGATTAGTGTTAAATACAGTAAAATCGAACACCCTGAATATCTTTTGATCTAATTATCGGATTTTCACGCACTTGACCAAGCCTTTTAATATGCCGATAAGTTAGTGCAGACTTCTTAAGTTACTAAATCAGCTACAAAAATGTATAAAAGCAGTGACGATTTACGCTCTGAATAAAGATATTTCTATAATGAAGAATTAAGTTCATGAATGAAGAATGAAGAATTAAGTCTATGAATCAAGACTTAAAGGTTTATTTATTTATATTACTATAATGATTTCGGATTCTTGACCGGAGAGTCTCAAAAGAGAGTTTGGCATGTAAAAAAAAAAGTATAAGATTCTCTGTTGGTAGCTGTTTAACCTTTCAAACAAGGCTGAGCTACTTTTGACAAGAAAATTCCAGCGATATATTTTTGTGTTGTAACTGTTAATGTTATAAGCCCTTTTTTCTTCTTTCTAAAAGACTGGGGGCGTTCCAGAATTGCAATTAATCGTGGGTTGTATTAAAAAACTTTATTTTTCATTTTTGTTCGTTTTTTTTTTTTTTTTAATTAAAATTTTTATTTTTTTATTTGTTGCTTTTTTATTATTTTTGGTTCTTTTTAATTCCTTTTTTTTTAATTTTGTTTTTATTCTTATTGTATTTTAATTTCTGTCTGGCAAACGTACTTACTGGGGAAATGAGCTACCGGGCAAGTGGAGTCGGGCAATCAAAATGTCGGGCAAATCGAGTGTAGGGAAAATCACCGACATCTAACTTGGTAGTAAGCATAGTTCAAGTGAATCATATAAGATAACGCAGTAATCTTTGAGATTTTTAGAGCATCAGCAAGTAGAGGAAGAAATCACTAGTTACTTACAGTAAAATAATTTTTAATTAAAGAAAAACCTGGCTAAAAAATTTTAATTTTATATTTTTTATACTATCAAAAAATTACTGTCGCGTTAATAAGATATAAATATTTTTTTATTTTCTTTCTGATTAGACTCAAATAATAAACGCTTGAAGCATACTTATAGAATTAATTTACTCTTTAAACTAGATTTTCTGAGGGAAAAAAATACTCTCGACAAAAAATTAATTACTTTAATGCCAGACGAAAATTAATTAAGCTATCGCTTCTGATTTGACGATATTGCTTTAAAGTACATTTAACGCAATGACCCGGCGTCCCTAAACTATAACTGTGATCGTATAACAATTCCATCTAACGAAGGCAATTAAGAATGTTCTTTTATTAAGTTTAGATGCGAAGTGAGCAGAATCCTAAATGATGTCACGTAAGGAAGAGATTTGTTTCGTCCCTTTTGATATGCAAAAGCAAGATGATTTAAAACTGTTCTTGTATACACTGCAGATTCTAGATTTAAAATGTAAGCAATGGATTGCTAAATCTTTAATTACAACAAATGAATATTTTTATTGTTTAAAAGCTCAATATAAAAAAAAGAATTTTTTTCAGCCTTTAATAAATAACTCATTCAGTCGTTATCGTATTTTCATTATATTTGCCAGATTATTAAATTGTTATAAATTTATAAATAAAATATTTCTTAAAATATAGTAAATAAGAATTAGTAGACTTATTTAGAGCCAAGTGCATGATATAATCTTAAACTATTTTGTTACTTGCAATTTGCAAAATACCCAATAACCACTTGTTCCAAAAATGAACGATTATCAGAAAAACCAAATAAAAAACCGCGGGAAGAGGCAGAAATTTACGTTGGAGGGGGACCTGGACCAGGAGTTGAAGCTCTCCGGAACTGTATTTTCCCTGCACTTGGAGCCAGAACTCAAAATTTTCTTATATTCCATGGCTCCAACAATTTCATCGCATCCTACAGATTTTCAGAATGCCGACTAGATGGTAACGGCGATGCCCGTTAGCCAAGTTATTGAAGAAAGACTATTTAACTTAAACACATTTAGGGAAAGAGTGATTATAATGTCTTCTTAATGCTCCGTTTTACTATAAAAATTTCAAATTAAAATTTGAAACATCTGAATCTGCAAGCATAAATGTAAAATAAAATTGCCGGAGACATAGCGTAACTTTAGCTTCAGCTTGATATCTGGACGCGAAGCTAGAGCAGCGAAAATGTTTCGACTTTGAGTGCTTGCCACAGTGTGTTTCGTTCGTCTAAGAGAACCAGCTACTTTATTCTAACCAAATTTCAAAATTAGTTGCAAAGTTCGATAACAGGTACTGCTGAAAACTTTTAGACAATGCATTTTGCTGCAAGTCAGACCGTTTAATCCGTTAGTTTTATTCATAGACGGCGCAATTGACTGAAAATAGTAATTATTTTAAAAACAGTGTTTAATAATTTTCGCAATCAATTGCGCTATCTATTTACAAACTATGAACCTAATTTTGAAACACAATGAGAAAAACTTCCAGGTTCTTTTAGTTGCACGCCGCAAGTCGAGCATTTTTACAATCTTCCGTTTTTCTTTCATTATTTTTTTAATCATTGTTTATTTTTTGTATGTCCGTTACGTTGCATCAGGTACATACACCAAAGAGCCATTACATTATGACCACCCTCCAGTGTCGGGGTAGTATGGTGTGGGCAATGTTTTTATGGGGCACATTAGGACCCATAATCCTCCAGACCAGGTTCACCCATTCATGGCAAAAAATTTTCCTGCCGGGGGAGGGTGTTTACCAACAGGATAATGCACCATGTCATAAGGGTCGAATCGTCATGGATTGGTTCGAGGAACATTCCAATGACTTTCAAATCATTACTTGGCCCCCAAATTCACCTGACCTTAACCCAATAGAGCATTTGTGGTCCTACTTGGAAAACCAAATTCGTGCTGCCACGCTACCGCCTCGCAATGGGAGGGAATTGCAGGACCAGTTGGTGAGCGCTTGGTTCCAGATACCTCAGACTACCTATCAGCACCTTCTGGAATCAATGCCACGGCTTGAGGGCTAAAGGTGGTCCTACATGTTATTAGCAGGGTGGTCATAATGTAATGGTTCTTCTGTGTACAGTACATTTATTATTGCTTATTGTGGCTGGAATCATATGTTTAACTTGGATCAAGTCCCAGTTTTCAAAATTACTTATTTAAAAAAAAAAAAATCTGGAATGACTATCATATCGAATACTATCATGGTAAAGACTATAAAAAGTTCGCATACTAAAAATCGTTAAATTCAGAGAACAAAAGTGCACTTTATCTTTGTAATAAAAAACATTCATTGATTTTTTTAAAAACACTTGGAAAATACTAAATTAAAGAACTAAAACTAGTTTGTGTGAGGTGGTATTTTATGTTCCTCCATTTACACAAGTTTTCTGAATCATCCACAATCTATATAGTTTTTATGGGCTAATTTATGCTCCCAACTAAGTGTCTTTCTTCAAAGCGAACTCAAAATAGATAGCAATCTTGCTCTTCATTGAGTCAAAAACAAACTCTCTGTTGTTGCCATCTCAGCGATCTAAAAAGTAGGGCTTCCGTAATTGGAATAAAAATAAGTGCTCTTTCAAAGTAAAAAAAGAAAATCCTATACAAAATAATATGTTTTCTTTTCGTACAAATTGAATAGAAACATAGTTTTTTATTATCCTTTCTTTTTGGAGGTTTTTTTTATTTGCTCTTCAATTAAAAAGCTTTTGTAGAAAATCATTATTGTTTAAGCGAAATTAAAAAAAGAAACACTCGTGGCTGCGTTAAAAACTAGAATGTTGAGATTGATTTTTATTAGTAGCGAAAAAGTGTTTTTGAAATATTAATTAATAGCAGACTGTAAAAAAGCGGTTCGTAAAATCGAACAAAAATGCGTTAAAAAAAAAGCTGCGAAACGAAAAATTGTTGAATTTAAAAAGCACGCATATTCAAAATTGAAACAGTAAGGAAAAGCGTGTCAGATTTTCATTGGGTACCGGCAGGATTCAAACTAAGGACTTCCAAACCAGCAGAATTAGGCTCTAACCACCATAGATGAACACCTTAGATCAAGAGGAGTTAAAAAATTATATATAGTGGCACATTATGACATACATTTTATTCGCTTAAAGGTTTTTAAGATATAACAAATAAGCAAAATGTACATTTAAAATTATTGATCTCCTGGCAAAGCTATTGGGACCATATTATCCAAGTTGCAATCCAATATACCATTGAAATTAGAAATTAGTATGTCATGATACGTCACTGTGGTGGCCAGTATATAAAGCTTCGTAAGTCTCCCTGGACTGAGGTCTTCAACTGTGGTGGAGCATCGCACTGCTAAGCTTCGGTTCGAATCCTACCGGCATCCAAAGAAAATCTCTCTCACGTATTTTTCATTTTCTTTATTACATTTCTTTTAATTACATTTTCATTAAAAGATGAAAACAGGTTTATGCAAAATATCTGCCATCTTTTCAACATCGTACTATCCTTTTTTAATTTAAAATGTATTTTTATTTTCATTTTAATAGATTATTTAGCTTCTGAACAAAATAAATTATTTAAGAGAACCAAAAAAAGAAGATTTCGCTTGCCCTATTAAACATTCTTTTCAGCTTGTATTTATTGATACATATATATTTTTTAATGTTTTCAGTGGATTATTTTAAAAACTTAATTGTAGATGCTTTTTAAAATGCATTTAAATAAAAGCTTTTTGTACCACTTAATTAACTCTACAATACTAAAGTCTTCTCTTTTGAATTTGTAAAACGTAAATAAGTGCTTTAATTTTAATAATCTTCTGTATATTGATTTTTCCTCTTCGTTTAGTAGAAATCACAAACTTTTCTTTGTTTATATATTCAGCATAGTAAAGCATTGTAAATGAGTTGTTTTCAGTTGAAATAAATAAAATAAGAAAGTTTACTTTTAAAACTCCTTATAACTATTTTTAATGCTTTCAAATAAAACAGCCAATCAAAATTAAGAACGCATTTGTGTGAAAAGGTAATAATTTTTAATAATGCTGTCTGCAGATATGTTACAACTAAACTTACCAGCTAAATCTTGTTGCGATTTTTATTTTGTACTGAATGTGTGAAATATATTGAAAAGAATTTACTTTAAAATACTTATATCTTTTATAAAAAATGGGTCGCCGTGAATATCTTAGACGATATCAACAGTGACATACGGTTGAACATAATTTAGCAGCACAAAATTACCGTGAAAATAATCGCAGTGCTATCAATACTCGACGGCGGAATGCGCGGCGATGAAACAATGAAGAGTCAAGACGTTTAAATGAAAACGAATAATATGGAAAAGAAATTGATAAAAAATGTTGTATATATAGAAGTTTTGTAAATAATTTTTAATTTTATCATTGTTTTTCCTTACTTTTAAAATTGTTTTTTACTTACTTTCAAAAAATCGTTCAGCCGGAAATATTAATTAACAGTTGAGCAACATATATATTTGTTTGAGATATTTCTTAAATAATGCATAAAAGTGCAAATAATGGTACACGAAATTATGTGAAAAGAAAAATCAATGAAAAATGGACATAGCTATGTTTTGTGAATATTCAGAGATCTATTGCTAATAATTTTTAATTTTATTGTTTTCACCTTATTTTTTTATAACAATTCCGACAAAAATGTTTATTGATCATTGATAACATAATTACTTCATTTTACATTTGTTTTTTTATTAGTATTCAATATGACAAAAAAATTAAATTGCTTTATTTAATTTGTCGAATTTCAGTTACACGTGTTTTTATTATATAATTTTCTTTTTGTCTGATTGAAACTCAAATATTTTGTCGGTTGACAGTATTGAAGATAATTGGGCAATTATTTGCAATGGTTTTTGCTTTTGAAATATTACTCAGCATCACTTATTAATATTACATGTTTTAATTTGTTTGCCATATTTTAAAGTTTTTATTCATTAGGTTATAATTGTTTTCAGTATAAAATTTAAATTACTGGGGGGGGGGGATGAAGCACCATATAGGGAGCGTCCGGCATCCTATAAGATCAACAATGATTAGAGTTAGGGGTAAAAATATACTTGAGGGTGCCCCTTGGCGAAATTGGCGACTTATGTTTGGCGTCATTTCTGTTTGCGCGGAACACCGTGGTAACAGGAATTGCTGCCAAAATATAATGATATTTCAATAAAACATTGAAAATTTTCAAAAATTGGGTCGGAGCCGCGATGGCTCAGGGGATAGAGCGTTCGCCTTCCAATGAGGCGAACCAGGTTCGAATCCCAGTCGATACGAATTCCGCATCCGGCTTGCACTGACCACAGTGCTGACGTGAAATATCCTCAGTGGTAGACGGATCATGGGGTAGAGTCCCCTTGCCGTCAGGCTAACCGTGGGAGGTTCTCGTGGTCTTCCTCTCCATGTTACGCAAATGCGGGTTAGCTCCATCAAAAAGTCCTCCACGAAGGCAAATTTCTCCCAATACTCGATCCAGGAGTTCCCTTGTCTTCTGGATTGGGTTCAAAATTACAAGGGTACGGAGTTGAACATTAGTAGCCGTAAACCCATTAAGTTGGGTCGGCTGTTCAACGACGGTTATAAAAAAATAAATAAATAAATAAATAAAAATAAAAAGAAAAATTGGGTCGGAGCCGCGATGGCTCAGGGGATAGAGCGTTCGCCTTCCAATGAGGCGAACCGGGTTTGAATCCCAGTCGATACGAATTCCGCATCCGGCTTGCACTGACCACAGTGCTGACGTGAAATATCCTCAGTGGTAGACGGATCATGGGTTAGAGTCCCCTTGCCGTCAGGCTAACCGTGGGAGGTTCTCGTGGTCTTCCTCTCCATGTAACGCAAATGCGGGTTAGCTCCATCAAAAAGTCCTCCACGAAGGCAAATTTCTCCCAATACTCGATCCAGGAGTTCCCTTGTCTTCTGGATTGGGTTCAAAATTACAAGGCTACGGAGTTGAACATTAGTAGCCGTAAACCCATTAAGTTGGGTCGGCTGTTCAACGACGGTTATAAAAAAATTGGGTCGGCTGTTCAACGGCGGTCATAAAACAAAACATCGGCCAAAACTTTATAAAATTGCAATGAGCCCGATATGAGCAAAATTAATAAACCCAATAAAAAATAAAATGCATTTTGAATCGAAACAAAAATTAATGGAGTAAGCACAGAAAGAAAAGGAAAAAAAAATCTGACTTTTTCGTTAAGCTTGAATACCCTCAGATTTAGGTGCACCGAATTCTCTAATAGCTGTTAGATACTGTTTAAATTTATCATGAATAGAATCTGTGTATCTCCATCGCCACATAAATTCGGCGAAATACGAATCGAAAATGTCGTCTGTGGTACCGGACTGGCGATGACATTTTTTTCGAAAGTCCCTTTTTATGACTGCCCACATACCTTCGATCTTATTGACCAGAGGCAAAAGTAACCTTACCAGCCGTTATCCAACGTAGAACTAACGGACCTCTGAAATTACATATACCGTTGAACATTTAAAAATAACGCCAAAATCTAAACCAATCAGAATCATGATTGGGTTTCAACATCGCCCAGCTTGGCGATCAACCGCGATCACAACTTGGGAGAATCAAGGGGCACCCTCAAATATAGTCTACTCGAGTTAGGCTCTGCCACGCGTGCTTCGGATACATAGATTAATCTCCGGCTAATGCCCTATAGAAATGTGTCAAATAATGTTGCTTTCTCGCTTTATATGAGTTTATAATATTGTTTTTATTAAAATTGCTTTATATAAGTTTATAATGCTGGTATTAAGGATCTCTGACATTTTACAATCCTATCATATTCTCTCTATGTGATGTTGGTGCAGAAAAATTGCCAGTTAATCTCCAGGAAAACAATTTTAATTTTGTTCGCGAAGCAAGCAAAAATGTAATTGCGTAGCAATTATCGGGGGTTGGCGAGCGGTAGCGAGCAGGGGCGGAGCCCTCTAGTATATATATATATATATATATATATATATATATATATATATATATATATATATATATATATATATATTCTTAAATCATATTCATTCTAATTTTCCCGTTCATATGGTAACGGTTTACTGGAAATTTCGGTTTTTAAAATTAGAGTTTTTATTACCACATATTTAGTAAAAAGTACAAGACTGAAAAGTAAATATAACCAAATAAAGAGTTTTTATGATATGCTCTAATATCTCTAAGGTATCGAGTCAAAATTTACAAATTTTACCACAAATTAGCTTTTTTGGGTCCCAGAGTCCCAGAAACATTGTCAGGGAACTGAGGTCAAATCAGAAAAGTCCCGAGTTTGAATCCCCTATAAGGCCTTGGGTAATCTTTCTTTCTCTCCTTTCTACTATCTGTCCTTCTTACTTTGGGAGCAACGTTAGACCACCTAATATGGTGCCCCTAAGAGAGTGGTCAACAAATCTGCCTTTCTGATACCCGAATGATAAAAGTCAATATCCAGCATAGTAAATTTTACTATATTCTTCTACCATACTTTTTATCTCAGTGAGAAATACATATGACCCTCCTCAACTCACAAAATGATGATCTTAAGTTACATCACCAATAGTGGACTTCATTACTCTTTATTGGAGTCCTAAAAACAGGTTTCGCTAAATGTGATTGAGTCAAAGGAGTACCTAGTTTGTCACCGTAAGTGCCCTGTCAGCTTGCCTTACTTTCTCTACATGTCCATTTTCCAATTATTTTTTTATTTTAAATCAATTTTATAAGAGTTGTTAAATAAATAAATTTATGAACAAATGATTTCAAGGCAAAAATACAAAATTATGTAATTTACATGCAAATTTATAGTACCATGCAAAAGTATTTAAATTTATATCATGTGCGCTGTATCTATCATTATATCCATGACGGTCTTTTTTCCAAACGAGTCTAATTTCAATAAATTAGAAACATTTATAGAAATTAGAATAATAATTTAAAACTTTTTTTATTTCTTATTTATTTATTTTTTCATTTTAGAAATTGGCATTGGATGAGATCATAAAAACTTTCATCTCATTATCATAAAACTCTTTACAAATTGTACATTAAAATATTACTTTTTTAAATTAAAATATTACTTTTGTAAATTAAAATATTACTTTTGTAAATTAAAATATTAATTTTGTAAATTAAAATATTACTTCTGAAAATTAAAATATTACTTTTGTAATTTAAAATATTACTTTTGTAACATTAATAAAATTAGCAATTTTCATAGTAAATTTTCACAACATCTCAAATTTTTGAATCAAAAATTGACAAATTGCTACATTTCAACCGACAATATATGTAACAGTTTCCTTTTTCAATTCATTTTTTTTTTTTTTTTTTGAATAAAAAACTCATACTTGAGCTTCAGTTTTATTATTTTAGCTTTTGCCTAAAAATGCTCTTTTTACATATTGTGATAAATATGTAACATGTAAAGTAAGGAAAATAATAAATCCTATAACTATTTAACTGCATTATTAATGAAATATATGGCTTTTTAGATGAAACAGTACCTAATATCAAATAATACTATACTCCTATACTACGTCTATACTCCTATACTTTATCGTATTGTATCAAATAATATTATACTCCTATACTTTAATAATACGTCTATTATAAAAATATAATTCAGTTGTTAACTAAAAGTAAAACTTATTACATAGAACTTTACAACTCGCAAGAGCATATCACTTTCAGAAACGCTTTATGCATTATAGTCTTAAAATCAGTGTTACTTATCACAAAATATTATACTTCTAAAAGTCTAACATGGAAAAACGAACACATAGGGAAACAATATTTGTAAGAAACATGAAAAATTTGCTTTTAAAAACAGATCATCCATTTTAGTGTTAAAAAAAGAACTAAATAGGAAATAGTACTGTGTGTGTTCCTTTGCATATATCATGCGTAGTTTTATACTATTCAATCTAGTACGAACATATTGTTAGCTCAAAGTAAAATATAATTTCATAAATTCAGAAGGACAAACAGAAATCACGTAACGATCTCCTTGGAAGGCGCGAACAAAATGTTAAAAATTCAGAAAGATTTAAACTTCTCAAAAGATAGAAAAAATGAAGCTTAATGAAAATAAAATAAACCAAAAGATTTTTAAAACGATCAATTCTCTAAATAACACTTTAGGAAGAAAAGCGTGATTTACAGAATCGTTTTCATTCGTGTTTAATTTTCGCTCATAATTTGTTGGATTTCAGGAAAAAGAACTATTTTCTAAAGCAGCCTTTTTAATTTGAAAAAAAAATTCAAGCAAATAATTACATAAAATTAAATTTTTGGATAAAAAATACAAAAAATGAGTATGCATATAATTTTGATAACAATCAATTCTCTAAATAACACTTTAAGAAAAAAAGCGCAATTTGCAGAATCGTTTTCATTCATCTCAAATTTTAGTTCATAATCTGTTGCCCCTCAGGAAAAAAAACTATTTTCTAAAGCAGACTTTTTAATTTGAAAAAAAAATTTAAAACAAGTAATTACATACAATCAAATTTTTGGATAAAAAAAAATACAAAACTAGAGTATACATGAACCACTTTTCCTCATTTTCACTGCTATAAATAAATATTTAATATTGAAAAAAATTTAGTCTTTTTTTCCTCTATACATTCTCAATTTTATCCAATAAGGTTAGATAAAAACAGATTTTAACAATCTTTCAGAAACAATTCACCCTTCAAAATATTGTTGTCTTTTTTTACATTAAATAAATTTTTATTTTGACACTGAGGGGGCTATTTTATCATTAAATAAAAAATTAAAGAAATTTATTCACGTAGTTTCTTAGGAAGGAAAACCTTAAGGCTCTGGTTTTACCAAACTTTCCCAACTTAATAAATAATAATACTATGCTTCTAGACGTCTAGTATATAATTAAGAACTTTTGATGCGTTTAAAGTAAAGAAGAAAAAATTTTCAAAAACCTTTAAATTTTCTTTTGTCACCTTGCATACATATTTTTTATATTATTTTATCATCTCACTATTAACACATTTTATTTGAACTTGAGAATCAAATGAATCTATTAACACTTCCCTATATTTACAATCCATGTTTATTTTTATTTTTGTTTCAATTAATTTGAATTTATTATTAGTACATTATAAAAGTCACGAAATATTAAATTTTTCTTTACAACAAATGAAAACTTTATGAATAATAAATTATTTACTTCTTTAATATATAAATTTTTTTGTTTTAGCATATCTCAAAAAAAATTAAAATAGTATATTTAAAATAATAAAATAGTTAATGAATGTTATTTAAATTATTATTTTCAAAATTTCACACTTTGTACCTTCTCCAAATTTATCCGTTTTCAATTCACTTTAAAAACATCTGCAAAAGCGATTCTCGAAATTCCAGAATTAGAAGTAACTGTTAATCTCTGAAGTTGACAGTTGAAGATAAATGCACTTTAAATTAATCCTAAGCAAACATTCGTCATTTGAGTTCTAAGTAATTTACTCAAATGATTAAATTCGATTTCCAACGAAATTTAATCTTTTACACTTATATTTACTGAATGTTGTTAGAGGGAAATAAATTATTTTAATTTCTGTGAAATCTCTACCGAATGATTTTGAAATATTTTTTATTATTTATTTCAACAAAGTAACTGATGAACAAAATTTATTTTCATAAATTTCGATTTCAAACGAAAGTTAATCATGATGATGGTTTACTTGAAACTGGTATAAGTTAAATAAATGAATGAAAATGTTTCTGAAATATATACTTAATAATTTTTTTAAATGTATTGTTGTCCTTTATTTTAATAAAGCAATCATTACATGAAGTTTATTTTCTTAAAATGTTCTTTAACATTAATTGAAATGTTATGGAAATAAAGCTTTGCAAAAATTTTACAACTAGAATTTTTAATTTTATTAAAATGAAATAAAGAAGTTAATTTTCTGTTTTACAAATATTTTAACTATAAGAATTTTTTTAAAAATCCACGTTCTCTTACCTATTTTAAATTAATCATAACGATGTAATTTTTAAAATTCGTTTAAAGCATTAAAAAGTAGAGCAGATTAAATAGCATTTACAGACCTTATTTAAACAAACAGAAAAAAATTTGGAAAAATTATCGTTTTGTATGATCATGACAGTTTTAGTTTCAAAAAAAGGAAAGATTGTAAAACCAATCTGGTTTTCAAAAATATAATTCTAATTAACAAAAACTTAGTAAAAATTGTAAAATAAAAAGTAAATTTAACTGAATAAATGGTTTTTATGAAATTCTCTAATAAATCACGATAAAATTACAGAATTTTACTACAATTACGAAATTTTAACACTTTTTTTAAACCATATTTTATTGTTTATTTTACCAAAAACAAATAACTAAAGCGCTTTGGTAAAAATCACCAAGATTTTTGATGCTCCCATATAGCCAAAAACACGCTACATTTTATCATATTCTGATAGATTTGACCATACTTTCTTCTTAGTGAAAAGCGGACGTTACAAAAATACAATTTCATTTTAAAATATTTTTAAATATATATATATATGAGATTACCAAACACATTATTGTAACATTTAGAATCCTTTCTTCTAAAAAGCATATAATTTTATCTGATTGCACCTGTTTTTAAAAAACAATTCAGCCAATTGTTTTCAATTTTTCTACGAGAATATCAAAAGTTAACTATATTTGTAAACATACAAAAAAGAAAGTACCTTTAAGGATAAATTCTGTTAATAGAACCACTGGAAGACTTGTAACATTTTTAAAATCATAAATTGTGAGCCTAGTTTCTAAGAGATTAACGTGAGTTTTAAAAGGGGAAAAACAAATTTTGTCTGTTTTTTTAATGTAACAAAAGAATTATTTTTTTAAAACTCGCATTAATTTTGGAAAAAAAGAGTTGCTCACTGTTTTTTAAATATAATGTTTTGAAAAACTATGAATGTTTTGAACTAATGGTTAAAGTTTCTAAAGGCTGGATCTCTTATAGATTTATTCCAAATAAGTTAAAACTATACAAAATTATTCTTGACATTTTACCTTATTGAACAGATTTAAAAAAGGGCCTGTTTTAAAATTTTTAAATCCATCTAACTCTTTAGCAAAATAAATTTTAGAAATGTTTTAGGAATCAAATTCATTGTCTTTCAGTTGCAACAGCTTTCATTTTTTAAAGGTAAAATACTTTGCTCCATTTTAAAATAAAACATAAAAACCTCATAATCTTAGTATTCCAAACACAACTAAAGGAGTCTCAAAGATTTGACAACTAGATAAATATATAAAAATCTTCTGTTTCTTTGAGAAAAATTCATGATGACAACGTTTCCCTATTTTATTTTGACGAAATTTGTATTTTGAAACGAAAAAAAGGAACACTGTCTGGGTTTCAAAACATAAAAGAGCTGCTCTGTTTATGCACAAAAAAAAAAAAAAAAAAAAACATCTTGTTCATAGAATTTAAAATGTGATAAAATATGAGAAACATTTTCTGAATCACTGCGAAACATGTGTAGAAAAAAAAATTCAATATAACTTGTGCCAAGAAAATATTTCTAAAGAAGTTATGAAATACCTGAAGTCACGTTCTGTCTCTGATACTAAACGAAATTTATTTTCATATATTTCACGTTTTTAGAATGAACAAAACTTTTCTTTTTTCTAAATATGAAGGAAAAAAATGACTTTCTAAAAACATTCAACTCTTGTTTAGACGAACTCTGAAATCACAAATTTCTCGATATAACGGAATAATACGAATTGCTTTTGCAGAGATGCCAACTTGCTCCGCTTTGTAGAATAGTATTTTCTAGTGGTAGCGAAATTTAAGTTACTTTGAGTCTCGTATTCTTTATTTTAAGTAATTTTCTTCACCACTAAATATCAAAAATTATAAGTAATATTTAAAACGGAACTTTAAAGCATCCATCTACTGGATACTCTATTCGCGATCGCAACACTCGATACGCCATCTAGCGGGAGACTGTAAATATCGGGCATTAGTTCCCACATAACCATTGGCAATGACGGACGCCATTTTCTTAGCAGCAAATAGGAAGCAAAATTTCCCTAAAGGAAAGGTAAAACTTCTTGAAAAAACTAATCAGAACATGCCAAACATTGAAGCAGAACACGCCAAGCATTTGAAGAACAACTTCTCGATAATGTTTACCTTTCTATTACCAACAACATAACATGATTTCATGATCACTTGCTGTTACAGATGTGTGTAAAATAATTTTTCTGTCTTCAATTCATTACAAGTTAAAATGAAGTCAACATTGCTTTCGTCATTCCAATGAATAAATGTGTTCCAATGAATTCCATACAGAACTGTAATAGTTATAGAATATTCTTCTTCATAGAAATGTATATATTTCTGTATCTACATAATTCAGAAAACTACAAAAAAGAATAATCCGAATTACTTGAAAAAGTATCTTTTGTGCTGATTATAAATAAATTTTTTATCGTTTTCTTGGTAAGTGTTTTTTAGTTTTGAAAGAATTTAAACTAGAATTCAGCTATTCTGTTTTTAAGCTACATATTAAAATTCATATCGAGATCTTACAATTATAAAATTTTGATGTGTGGTATGCTACCTAAAAGTAATGAAGGGATAGACTATGTATATGTTATTTGAGAATAAAGTTTTCAAACAAAGAACATATCATTTTGGAATTCTCCGGACTTATAAATCAGGTAAGTGTTATGATTTTTATAATAAACAATTTGCTTGTAAATAATTTTTTTTCGTACTTGATGATCGTTCTCTACAAAATGTTTTTTTTACGTCTGATTAAATACTATAAGAATTTAAAAAAAAAAAAAAAAAAACGAAAGTTTTTATTGAAAAATGAGGAATTTTTAAAATCGTTTTTATCCTAAGAATTCTTTATTTTACGCTTTTTAGTTTATAATTTTTTGATAAAATTGTTGTCAAAATACTTTTGTTGAAAAATTAAATTATGTGTTTATGTATACTTCTTGCATATTCTAATATTTGAAGTAATATGATTCAGAAAAGTATGGAAGAAAAATTCGGTACTTACGTATTAACCACAGCTACAGATTTGGCAGATTTTTAGTGCCGCCAATCTACACTTAAAATTTTTGGAAAAAATCTTAAAATTAAACTCTTTGTTTAAAATCAAAGTAGTCAATCGGATTTCGGTGAAAAATGGGCCGATATAGAGTTTAGCATAGATTCAAAACAAACTTTTCTCTCACCTGATTCTATAGCCATTATGAACTCTAATAAATAAGATTCAAAATGAAATAACATTTCCAAAACGGACGTTTACTAAGATAAAGTTTCATGTTATGGACATTGGTACATTTTCGTTATATTTCACTCCATAAAATATTTCGCTCCTAAAAAAATAAAATTGCATCTTGTTTTGTTTTTGGCAAGTCCCAAAGACGCATTTTCGTAACACTAAAAAATGGCGACAAAAAAAGAATGGTTCTTTTTTTTCTTTTTGTTTCGTAAGCATTCTTTATTTTACGTTAAAATTTAAATGGGCCTTTCATGTTATACCATTAATTTTAGTAAAACTATTTCTCAGGCATTAGGTTCGAACTCTTATAAGAATATATCTATTTTTTTCTCTTTATTTACAAATATTTTTCCGATGTGTTCTGGATGTTCCTTCTCTAAAAAAAAAGTGATACCATTTTGTTTTCGTTTGCATAAGAAAGAAAACAAACATTTTTCTTTTTTAAATTTAATCAGCCACAATAAAGATGGAACGTTACAATGCTACATTAAAGACGTCTCCAGTGTAACTGAATGACTGTTCATATGGAAATCGCAGGGATTCGGCACATACAACAACGCCCCCTATAGTTCGTTGCGATCGCGAATTAAAAAGTAGGCGTAACTATCCTTCTTTAACGAATTTTACTATATAATTTGCTACCACTTTATTAAAACTATTCCAGAAAGCGGAGCAGTTGGCATCCCTGCTTTTGTTTCGTATAGTCATGCCACCTCATTGTTGCATAACTCAAAATGTTTTATTTCAAAATGTAAATATTTCAAGATGTATGGGATAGGGGCCGCTGCGCGGCGCAGGTGCCCAGTTCTTTTCTAATAAAAGCAAAAAAAAGTTTTGTTTCGTATGTGCTATTCCAATTATAACTTTTTCTTTTTTTTTAAAAAAAATCAATTATTTGAGAATATGTGAACGAAACATTTTACTGAAAATTTTCGGCGCTATTTGTGAGAATAGGTAGTGATTAAACATCTAAAATAAGATATTTAAAATGTTGTTGTTTCGACTTATACTAGGACTGGATCTTTTGCGAATTAAGTCAGCACCTTTCATTTGACTAGAGAGCATCACAAGGGTGCAAGAACATCTTAGTTCAGAATCCCAAAAATAAATGGCAACACCACTCATTCGTGATATATCTTTCTCAATTTAGACACAGATCTGAAGAATAAGGAATTCTTCTTCAGATTCCTGTATCCACGGTACTGATCAGCGACCGACCACTGGAATTTCGATTCCACAGGTTTTACGAACACTTATATCCCATGTACTCGGTGGATCTTAGCGAAATTAGGGATCGAACTCTTGCTCCTTTGGATCGGAACCCGATTCTCTACCACGGCCCGAGATTTAGGGTAAATCTAATTAACCAGACATCGTAACAATTAAAAGAATAAAAAAGTTTCCGAAGGTTTGGACATCTCTTAAAAATGGGTTTAGAAAGAAGAGCCAAAAGTTTATTAGACGGAAATTCAGGAGGGTCAAGATTTAGAGGAAGATTTAGAACTACACTAGAAAAAAAAAGCATGTGGTAACATTTACTGTGTTTCTGGTGCTATGGAAACACCAAAAAGTCAGTAACTTTTACTATATTTATTTTATAATATGTGATAAAATTTGGTAAATATGGTGTAAATTGACAATTTTATCATAATACTTTAGAGCAGTGCTTCCTGAACTTTTTTGTCTCGAGGACCCCTTGCCATGTTTTTTGGTTTTGGGTAGACCTGATATTGATTTTTTCTAAATTCATCAACTTCAAATGCATGTTTGACTGCAGGTATAGTGCTACTCACTGTAAAAGATTTAAATTTCTAACTGTAGTGAAAAACTTAAGAAAAAAAACACATGTTAATTTTATACATTTATTAATTAAATTCAAATTAAAACGAAGCAAAATAAAATTTAGTATCTGTTATATAAAATAACTAAGCAGTAAAACCTGATGCTTTAATAATAAATTATCAACATTTGGAATCAATTTCATATATCTGAAAATAATCCTAATAACTTAAATTTTAAAAAAATTTTTACTTCATAGCTACTTTTATAAATTATGTAGAATGTAGATAGATGCATGTCTTTATATTATAAGGTAGTATAAGGTAAGTACATAGACACTATCAGTGTATGTTGATTATTCCAATCATGAAATGCCAAAATTAAAGACACGACCTGCTTATGTGAGATCCACTGTCGTTGACCCCCATTTTAATTTCATAGACCCCCTATTTTTTTCCAGTTGACATGGACCCCTTGCAGATTGTCGTCAACCCCTGGGGGTCGATATAGAACACGTTGTGAATCACTGCTTTAGAGCATGGTATAAGAACAATTTAATTAATTAAATTTACTTTTCTTTTTTGTATTTTTTGCCAAATGCGTGGTAATAAGATCTATAATTTTGGAAAATAGGATTCCCGCTATTCCGTTATTATTTGAACGAGAAAATCACCAAAAGAATGGTTGGAATACCGTACGTTTCATTTTTATTACCAGATTTTTTTTTTTTTTTTTTTTTTTTTCTTTTTACCAGAACGTAATCACCATACACTACTGTAATTTTACCAGAATTTTTTTTCGACGCGTAAAAGAAAGGCATAAGTTGAGGAAAAAGCCTGATATTACTTAAAAATTACTAACTACAATAAAAAGGCGACCAACTGATAAAAATTGTCGAACTCTTAAAACGGTCAAGGATGTAACGCGGCGATGAATAATACAAAAAAAAATCTTTTTGGAATATCACATTTCTTTCTTACTCTCAAATTCCAGAAATATTTTCTCAAGGAAGAAAAAAAATGGTTTTTACAGACATAAGAAATCTGCTCAACTTTAATCACTGATAGGAAATCTAAGTTGTGTACACTAATTAAATATGTACCCTATTTTTTATAATGTGATTATAATCTCCTTGTTTCCAAATTAACTACATGCTGTATAACTTATGAAATACCAACACGATAATTATTTTGATTAAAATGAAAAGATATTATGAAAATATATTATTCGAGTTCGTAATATCAAGGTTTGGACTGTATTTAAATTGACTAATTTTTAAATATGCTTTATAGTCTTTTTTTAAGTACCGCAATTAGTGCTACTTGGGTCAAAAATTCAAAAAAAATATGTCTTATTTTTTTCGGTAGTCAATCTAATTGGTAAGGATAAGTTTTAAATTTTAAGAAATATGAATTTAGAATTAATATATTGCTGTTATACAACACCTTTGTGAAACTGTAGAACAATTCAACATTTTTATCAAAGAAATTTTTTTAAAACTCTATTGTTACCGATTGCAAACTGAATATGTGTTGGTCTCACTACATTCCCTCTAATATTCATTTATTTAGAATTGAAACTGTAGTAATTAGTTTCGTTAATGGAACAATTATTTGCACTTCTTCGCTTCAAAACTTGTTTATGTAATTTAAAAACTATATATTATATTAAATACATGCTAAATAAAAAATTACTAAATTAGCAAAGCAACCTTACTTACTCCTATTTCTTGTGAAATGATGACTTATAAACAGTAACTAATTAGTTAGAAAGTTTAAAAGAAAACTAGTAGCGTTTTGGAACTAATGAAAACTTAAAATCTTTATTCCAAAATATAATTTTACTAATTTAAAATAATCTTGAGTTCATTAATATAATCATAATAACTTTTAACGATTAAATCAAAAATATGATAGAATTTCCATATTAAATATTAACCCCTTGACATATCATTAAGCACGAAAGTAATGTGACTAGAAATATTATTTATTTCAGGCCAAAATAATTTAAAAAAACAATAAGTAACTACAAACTAAATTTTGCAAATATTTGACTGTTTTTGCTTGCTTTTTAAAAGGTATAGCATGACATAACTACTATAAAGTGGTGAATTATATAAGCCTACGAATTATTTAGAAATAGTGGTGGAAAAAATCTACTAAATTGAATTAATTAAACCAAGAACCACAATTGATAAACTACCACTTTAAAATATTTACTTGCTGTCCGGAGCAAGTTGGCATCTCTGTGTTGAAGACGTCTGAGGCACGCCAATTATTGTTTTGAGATAAGAAACAAACGACGTCTCCCAGGCATCTTCGTATATTAAAAGGTTAAAATGCATTTTAGAACCTTTCAGGTAAACTGTTAGAAATGTTTTGCAAAAAATCGTTAAATACTAATTTTTTCAATTGTATTTTTCCATATTCAAATTGTTTATTGACTGTTTTCATCTAATAAGGCTTAACAACCAGAATTTTATCAGCGCTAAACCCACTTTATGAAGCAACTTAGTTCGTTGTATCTGGGTAAATTGCATACTATAGCCAAAAGGTCAAACCTGTCAATCGGTCTATCTCATGACTAACTGAAATAGGGTTCAAATTACGGCGTTGATCCCACTATATGGCTGCTATTCCTTAGACACATAAAGAGCTTCAAATGCCCTAAACTCACCAATCGGTAAATTTGAACTAAACTGTTAGAAATTTCTCGGAAAAAATAGTTAAATAACAATTTATTGACTGGTAATTTTACCATATTTAATTAAAACAGTCATATAATCATAAATAAAATGGTAATCAAACTGTTAAGGTTGAGAAAAACTGCTTATTAACTGCTTTCACCTAATACGGTTAAACAACCTGAATTTTATGGCACCAAATAGAACCACCTAATGAAGCTACTTAGTTCTTTGCAACTGCGTGCAGATCATAGCCGAGCGGGCTTATCTGACAATCTCATGACCGGCGAAACTGGAGTTCGAGTCCTAGTGTTGACACAACAATATTTCTTCCATTCCCTTCAACACATGAAGAGTTTCCAGTGTCCGGCACTCTCCAATGCCCATTACCATACAAAAAGCAGAGCTTCTATGTCTAGTTAAATAATTAATTTTTATTTTTATTTTTTTGAAAAATGCTAGTTGTAAATGGTTAAGTAAAAACGTATAGTTTTGTATTCATGGTTTTATAATCATACTTTTTGTAAGACCATAATCATGGATTTGCAAAACCATAAAGGAAAAAAATGTTCTTTACCGTAAACTTTACGGTTAATCGGATTAACAGACAGCTGCCAGTTATTTTACCATAATTTTAGAATAAAAATTTTAACTGCGTATAACACGGCATTTTCATTCGCTCATACATGGCAATTCCACAGAACTGCTTAGTACAAATAAAAGTCCAGTTTTTCTCATTTTTCACAAGAGATGGTGCCACCTGATAAACTAAATAAGCCATACTGACAAAAACAGCTCAACCACAGCATATTTTCAATCACTCAACGAAAAAGCTAGCTCCATTCCAACAGTGTATGATAACCAGCAAAAAAAAAAAAGGCTTATTTATTGAAAGTTGAATTTTAAAGCAAATCTTAGTGATTTTTCCATGTTAGTCAGTAAATAGGAAAAAAAAAGAACACCATTATTATAACTCTTATATAAAACATATATATGTTCAGATGATGTCTGACCTTCGATGAAAGAAGTAAATACTGTTGAAATAAACGTTGATATGTTTGTTTCCTTAATGATCAGAAAATATAAGGATTCAGTAAGTAGGGTTTCTGTAATGGTCTAAAAATACAAGTTTTCTGTTTCGATTAAATAAAAACATGGTATTGTCTTGAGATATTTATATCTAAGAACCCTTCTATTTTTATGTTATTTATAGTTTTGTAGAAATAAATTACTAAAATATCGCTTTTATCATTGTTTCTATAATTTATAAAACGAAAAGTAGATGTGAAATAAAACTTATTCAACATTCAAAACAGCACGACCAGTTTTATATATTTATTTATTATTTTTACAGCAGAAAACAAGGAATTTACTGAATCAATCATTAGAATAAAAAACTCGATTTCCTGGAGGACTTATTGAAAGAAATTAACTCCCTTTTGTAATTCAGGCAGAGAAAAATCACGAAAATCTCATATGACGGCAAGAAGCGGATTTTTGCTCATGTTCTGTCTACTTATGAACATATTTTACGTCAGTACTCTGGTCATTTGAGCTACGAACAATATACGAAATAACCAATCACCGTCGGTGTATGATCACGGATTACTCAATCCTCTGAGTCATTCCGATTTTATAACCACAATTTCCTTTCATTTTCTTATTACAGATGTTGAACAACATACACGATTCTGAGTTTACGATTATCAATGCTCACTTCCGTTGCCATGTAAATTTAAACTCAACCCAGAAGACAAGGGAAATCTCAGATCAAGTATTGGTACAAACTAAACTTGCCTTTGTGCAAGACATTTGATGAAAATAACCAACATTTGCGTTATATGGAGAGGAAAATCGCTGAAATCTCCCATGGTTAGCCCGACGGCAAGGGGATCTTAGTCAATAATCTATCTACCACTGAGGATATTTTTCGTCAGCACCGTGATCGACGTGAGCCGGGAGCAGAATTCGTATCAACCACCCACCACTGGGATTCGAGCCTGGGTCACCTAATGAGTAGGCGAACACTCAGTCTGAAACACCGCTGCTTCGCAACCACACATTAGAAATTTTTACTGTTGTGACATCAAATATGTTTAATACAAGTTTTTTTTTTATTTCAATTAATGTTTCTTATTGAGAAGGTGAAGGTCCTTGACTTGTATTAACGAAAATGCCTTTAACATTAAAGATAATTTAGTTCATTACTAAATTAGAACCATCAATATGTTTAATACAGGCTTTTTTAATTTCAATTAATGCTTCGCATTGAGAATGCGAATGTCCTTGAGTTGTATTAACGAAAATGCCTTTAACATTAAAGATATTTTAGTTCATTTCTAAATTGGAACCATCAATATGTTTAATACAGGCTTTTTTTAATTTCAATTAATGTTCCGCATTGAGAAGGCGAATGTCCTTGACTTGTATTAACGAAAATGTCTTTAACGTTAAAGCTATTTTAGTTCATTTCCAAATTCGAACAATCTTTTTAATTCAGTTGCTTAGGACACGAACTGCTATTTTGTTAATTTATTTACATCATTTAAACAAAAGTCATTAAGGATATTATTACTTTATTACCAGTGTACTTTGGGAGAGGGATTTATACCCAGTATTATTTGACATTATTTATCGAATTATAATAACGTATTAAAATGCTTCCTTTGCGTATTGAAAGGTCTAACTATTACTGAGTTCATTAGATCAAACACAAAAACGTAATTTTTCAATATTATTTTTTCGGCATATTCGGATTCTCTACCTTTTATAAAATGCAACTGGAATATCTAAATTTATTTTTACTTTCATAAAACTTACTTTTTTTTAAAATTTTCATCACATCCCCGCAACTGCCTACGAAAATAAAAAAAAATTTTCGTGCATTTCTGAAACTAGTTTAACTTGACAACTTGAAACAAAAATAACATTAAATAAATGTATTCATTTTTGTTATTAAATTCAATAATAATCAGAAACTGTAAATTTATGAAGAATAAAAATTCTTGTCGAAGCATTAATCTTAACAACGTTTGTATCTTTTATCGTCAAATTCACAATATGAAACACATCAATCAATTTTCGACAGATGGCGTTGCAGACATTAATTATAAAAAATAAAGAAAAATAATTGTAAATTACAACACACTTTTTTGAAATGCTGTATTAATTCGAAATCCCATCTCATTTTTCTACAGAAATATTCGATTTCAGCACAATCATATGTCGTACCTTGACATGATTTTTAAGTATTTTTCTTTGATTCATAGGTTTAGAATTCGCTACAAACATTATGTCCTGTAGCAAGAATGAATTAGATTGTAAAAATAGTCTAAACCGTTTTAATGTTATAAATTTTTGAAAATTTTCATCCCAATTTAGGGCAACCTAAGAAAATTGCCGTTTAAGGATCCATACATATATGATTTTTTTATTCAGGAATATCTTTTTATGTATTATGTTTAAATGTCATAATCATAAATAATTAGCTTAGTTTATATATATAGCAATTTTAGAAAAGAAAGAGCTTACAATCCATGAAAAACGAACTTCAAATTTAAATTAGATGCATCATATCTATCATTCGGGTACATGAAACTTAAGTGTAAAAGGTGAACACACATCTATTAATAATAGAGTGATATATTTCTAAACAATTCGTTTAAAAATTTATTCCAGTATTAGAACAATCTGAAATAACACACACTTCCTTTCACTGAAAAGCACGGATGTTAATAGTTGAAGTCACTTTAAACTAATCCAAAGAAACGCTTCGTCATTTCTCTTGGGTAATAGCTGACTGATATTCTAATAATAGCTTTCCCAATTTAGCTTAATTGATGGATTCGAACTAAATTTCTTAGTAGTGCGTCTTATGATTTCTAATAATAGCCTTTCCTCTTTTGCTAAAGCGACGGATTCGAAAAGAATTTCCCGTGAAATTCAATGCCTTATTTTACCATTAATAATACCTACCACTATTTTGAACTACTGAATGTAATGTGTTAAAAATATTACTTTGTTAGTGCTTAAATTTAAATCTTATTTAACTTTTTAAAAGTGATTTGAATTATTGAACTTTCGATTTATCAATTTACTTAACATTAAATCATAATAGTTTATATTAGTAGTTTTAAAAATAATAATCTTGAAACCAAAACAAATAACTTGGAAGAAAAGATCTAAGAAATAGCACTAGTTGAGAAAAGCTTAAAGAGAAGCGCATTTCATAGGTCAATATTAATATTTTAAATTATGGAAAATAATGATCATATAAAAGTTCATTACAAATATCCGGCTATCTATTAAAGAAGTTGTTAGCAAGAATCTATGCACGCAACTATTTCAAACTATATATAAAATTCTAATGATGGTGTCTCCGTTTTCCATGGTTGTCGATAAACTTTTACTGGCCGGAAAATTACATGATAGAATTCAGTTTTCCCACATTAATTTCCACGTTTTTTTAGCTGCTATCAGCAAAAAATTATTAAAAGTCAAAAAGGTATTGTTTTCTATTAAAATATTTTTGTATCCCAAATTTAAAGAAATTTACGTATAATATTTAATTTTCTTATTCTACTCTGCAATTATTATGTTTTTTCTTTAAATGTTTTTCTAAATTAGGAGTTTAAAACTAAGAGTTATTTTTTATTAAATGTAATTCTTTGACACTACCATATTACCCTACGTTTTAAGATAAATTTATTTGAATTACTGTTTAAACTACCGTTTGCGATTAACCATTTACCTTAACTATTTTACGATTATTATTTTACAATTATTGTTTACATATATTAGTTTATAATAACATTTTTACGTAAAATACATTAATATGGTTTTATAAATTACAGTTGAAAAAATTCATTAAATGATTTAGAACTTAACGATCATCTTCATACAGAATCTGACGCTTGTGCAAATCGTATAGACTATATCAGCCTGTTTGGCAAGCAAAAATAATATATTACTATAGTAAACTTACTTAATTTATTATAGCAAACTGTTCCTTAGTATTGTTTTCAGATTGGTGCTTTATACGCTTCTGAAACTTCCCCTGCTTAACGACACGATACATAGAAAGAATTTTATTACCTAATTGAGGATCCTGTTTTTGCAGCAAAAGGTTCCGAATAATACCCAGTAGCTTATCATTATATAGCTCCGTACTCATTAAATAAAGTGACCCGTATTCATCCCACCCCAGGGACCGTTTAGAACAAATATGTTCCCTAAACCCACTAATTATCCTTTGATTCTCCTAATTATTTGGAAATTACCCTAATAATAAGTAGAATCTTAACGTAATAAGCACCTATATATATTATTTCAATGTAATGCAGATCTATTCCACTCTAATAAATGGCATGCTTTCCACCAAAGCTTTTGGCTTCTAATATTTCTTAATAAGACTAGTATCTGTATTTTCAATTAATAAGTAATAAAATAGAATCTTTATGACCTTTTACTAATTGAGGACTTTCAAAAATCTGGGCTTAATGGGCCTAGTTAATAATCAGACCCTTTTCCCACAATTTCAATCAACATACTCTGCGTATTGTGGGAATTCTTAAAAAATTTCAGGCAATCAAATAACTACGTTTATCATTAAAGTTAATAATTTTAGCAGAAAAAATGTGCATATAGATAATGAATTGAGATTTATGAATTGAAAGAATATTTTATGTAATTGTGTTATTTTTATATGTTTCTATTATGTATGTGTTATTTTACATTTCTTTTTTGTAAGTCATCGGTACTTCGTTTATGTTTAGTGGTACAACTTTATATATTTCTAAGGTAACTTTTCCTTCGCTTACGTAAGTTATAGTCTAGAGTTCAATCTTTAGAGTATTACTAATATTAAACAAATACGAAATCGAAACTGTCTAGAGCTATCCAACTCTCTTGCGCATTAAATTTTTTCTAAATAAAACATTTAAAAAACATTAACATTTCAATTCATCATACGTAAAATACTTCAGCTACTTTTTATTGCAGAAAAAACTACTTTCAAAGTCCTTTCAAAAGAAAACATGATAGCCTCGTTATTTTTAGTATTTCAAAGATTTGAAGTTCGGGATGAAAGTATATAAGTTTTCAGTTTCACGGAGAAGGATTTACGTGTTTAGACCGAGACAAAGATTTCTTATTTTATTTTAAAAAGAAAAATATAAAATTTTCATCTAACATTTTTTCCCTATTACCTTTAAAAAATATCCTGTTGAAAGAATGTGAAGTTTAATATTCTCAATTCTCAAAAAACAAATTTCGGAAACTATATAGAAGTTATTCATTAGAAATAGGATTAAAATATGTTCCCTCTCATGTCTTTAAAATATATGTCCAAAATTTTATTAATTTTATTAAATTTTCCGATTGTTTGATAATTTTTATTTTATTAATTCAAACTCTTACATTGTAATCAATTAATAGATTTTTGCATTTTTAAAAAATACGTTCAGTTTTGAACCATAATTTAGGCCCTCTGAACACGTTCAAATTTTTTGAAATCTTAATAAGTTACTAGGTTGAACAATATTTTCGCAAAGTCGAGCCAAAGTATCGAATAAACAAGCTTAAGATTTATTAATTTGCATAATAATATGGTTTAACTTGGCATCATATTAGGGCTGCAATGTTATGGTTCAACATGTTCTAACAGTACACTAATATTATTAATTTAAAACTTTTAATAATTATAGAAAACATAAGCAAACTACCGTTATACTGGCTGCCTAAATCCTCGTTTTATGAACTAAAGGGTGCGGCCAAAAAACTCAAACAAAGTTGTTGCAACATAGAATAGCAGCTGACAATTTTTTTCTTAAATTGGTGTGTAAATTTCTTCCTCTGTTCTTTGTGTTACTCTGTAAATCCTCGCAAATTTCTGTTACTCCTCTGAACATATTGAATTAAAAGAATTAAGTTCCGGTCGTGTGTTAGAAACATATATATTTTTTCTCTTACAGATGACCTGAGTGACGTCATTCTGCGTACATGTAATTACTGAACTTGTGTTAAAGGCATGTATTTTTGAGAGTCAATTTACTAAGTCATGTCCTGTTGCTATGTAATTATGTCCGAGTGATTACATTTCTATATTTAAGCTATATTGTAGTTAATTATTTTTCTTGTTTACAGCATCGTGTTCCTAATTATTGAAAAATTTTCTCGTTTCTTCATTGGACTAACATTCACGATTGATTTAACAAGTATTTGCGCCTCTGCATGTCTTTAAAAGGCGGCCACTTGGAAACGAATTAATTTGATTATAATTTAAAGTTCACTATTATTATTATTTGTTATAATTTATTAATCTTTATTGAGGATAAATTAAAAATTGTTCGTTCACGTTTTTTGCCACCCCCTGCAGTTTCAGTTATATGTTGCACAATGAAATAAAAAACATTAAAAACACAGTGCTTGGCCCCATGCAAAGTTTTTGAAGCAAACACTATAATAACTAATGCTTTTATTGAACAAAAAAACATAAAAGGGCAGCGTTTTTGTACATTTTCAGCTTTATATGTTTTTCAAAGGTATTCATCAATGCTGTTTGGTAAAATATATTAAACAGGGGTTTTAAATGCCTTCACATCTGGAGTTTTAAAAGAATTGAATAACTATACCTCAAATTAAGAAAATGAAGTTATTCTATCCACTATATTTTATCTTAAACCGTTCAGACGTAAAATAATTAGATTGCTCTTATTACTCTTTCAGACGTAAAATAATTAGATTGCTCTTATTACTTATCGTTATGTATCTAAAAATGGCAATGTTTACATAACATTTTGTTATTTTCCATTATGGTGATTGCAAAAAGCGCTCAAAGTTATACGTTTTAAGCAATCTTAATGGTTGCATAAAGAAGAATTTTTGTACAGAAAAAACTACATACAGAAAATGACTACATGCACAGACTACATAAACAGAAAATGACTACATACACATATTAAAGTACATAAACTTTCTTTCTGCAAAAGAAATTTCTTCTGAATAATTTCCGATAGAAAATCCACTTTAGGACACACGCCTATCAATTTCTTTCCAAAGCCCTTTATTTGCACAAAATGATACAATGAGAATCGATATTTTCTTATTTGTTGATACTAAAAGGCTATATGTAGACTGAGAGGACATTAATCTGTCAATTTCTTTCTTGAATCGGAGGATATATTTTCTTCCTCCAGGAAACTAAAAGGTTTAAAATAATGCGAAGTAATTTTTTTTCAATTTTTAATATTTAATTTTATTTATTAATTTGAAAAATCAATAGTCGATTGGATAAAAGTGATATAATGAATTAGTAGGATCTTGCTATTCAAATATTTCGCTGTTTCTTAGACATTGTAAATCAGTTAATTTTTCTTGAAATTTCTGATCCATGTAAAGCCCATATTTAAATCGTCATTTGTAAAATAAATAAATTATATTTATACGGAAATTTTATTTCTAAATATTTTGAAAAATATTTGAGAAAGGATTCAAAAGAAAAAAAATATCACGAAGCACTTCAAAATATAAAAATATATGTTTTTAAAAAATTAAACACAAGAAAACTACAAAATTACATAATTAGTATTTTTATACTTCAAATTAATTTTTGCTTTTGAATTTCTTAAAAACAATTCCTGCATAATCATTAAACTAACAGACGTGTTATTAATGCTAAAAATTTTATTGTAAAAAAAAAAAAAAAAAAAAAAAAATTTATTTTTCAAAATTTTATTTAATGAATTACCAAAAAATAAACGAAATAAATAATGTAGTGTATACGTTATATATATATATATATATATATATATATATATATATATATATATATATATATATATATATATATATATATATATATATATATATATATATATATATATATATATATATATATATATATATATATATATTGTTATGCGAAAAAAGGACAAAACATTTTGAAAAGATTATTTTTTCTGGTGATATTTTTAAAAAAACTCGAAACCAACTCGAAAATAGCAAGAGAGATTCATAATTATGGTTGGGTAATAACATATTATATGTTTCACAAAACTCTTGATTAGTGTAAGAGCTTTTCGAAAATAAGTACGAGACCAAATAACTCAAATCAATACGGAGAGTTTTGTTGAATTAATTTATTCCTATTCAATTACTGTGATCCATATTTAATAATGTAGTGCACTTTAGCATCCAAATAGAGTCTCGGTGCTGCCATCTAGTGTGGCAGTAACTAGACGTCCAAATTAACATGGCCAACGTTATCTCACCCATTGTGGTGGTCCTGAAAGAGTGGATACCACTTCTGGAGAACCGCACTAGGTCTGCTCATCGGAAAGACTGATTGTGCAGCTCATTGGAAATAAAATAAAAATATAATAAATATTTAATAATGTAACGGTGAGATAAGGAAATTCTCCATCAAAGAGCAAAACGTTTTGCAAAACGCTACGGTTTCCTTTTATCTTTGATGCTATTTTAGTTACATTGCGCATGCGCAAAAATTTCCTTACCAATCACAATATCGCTAAAGGATAAAAAATGAGGCCAGCGTTATAGTTAACGTAAGTCAAACGCTATCCAAGATTTCAGTCTTAAGTGTAATTTTCGTGACTGTAAGAAAATGAATTTTAGAAAAGAAACTTTTCCAATTCACCTTTTTTTATGAAAAACACCTTAGTTAAGGGATTAATATAAATTGTAGTTATGTTTTTGCAAGCATTAAAGATATGTATTTAAATGTATCAATAAATATATGTATAAAAATGTATTTATATGTTTTTCAAAAAGTTACGTAATTTGGTCAATTCTATGTTATTTTTGACTCTCTTGAGACTCTCTTGCTTCTGTCATTTAAAGTGTTTCTTTAAGATGATATGTGTTCTTCATGTATAAAAGTATAAAACTTTTTATCTTCTGAAATAGGTTTTTTATTCAATGCACTGCCAAACATTGTCGTAAGAATCTCTGAGCGTTATAATATATATTTTTGAGGATTCTAGACCTAAGATGAATAAGTTATTTGAATATCAAAGAGGATACGTATATTGAATGCGCTTTTTGTACACAATATTAACAATACTAATTTCTTTTATAGTAGAAATTATTAGGTGTTCTGATTGTTAAACATTTTAAATTGTTTTGATAATACACTCATGATTTGTGATCTTTATTTCTTATTTATTCTTTTGACACTGTTAAAAAATTTATGTATATTTCCTAATATAATAACTCGCACATTAAATACTCTAAAAGCTTATGAATTATTTTAAAGATTCATATATTCTAGATTTTATTCTTTATTTTTTGTAAAGAAATATTTATGCTTTAAACAAAATCCTCTATAGAAAAAATGTTTATTCTTCCCTAAATATAGTTGTTTACTCAATTATTTAAGTAAACATTTGGTTTTAATTTAATACCTCAAACAAAACACACGAGGTCCCCCAAACAAAACCACAAATTCACAAAAACTACATTTTCTATTAAAATCCAGTGCGCTTCGAAATATTCCAATCAGTTCTTTGTTGAAGCCATTCAAAATTTGCAAAATAAAGGAGAATATTCATTACAAAAACCCATATTTCAAAGAATATCTTCGACATAGAACAAGAAATTTACTACAACTTATTTGCACGCGGTAATTGAAATTTACTTCCCCCCCCCCAAAAAAAAAAAAACTGTTATTACATTTTACAAACCTAAGCTGTTTTGTAAGCATGTTTTTTTTTTTTTTTTTTTTTTTTTTTTTAAAAAAAATAAGTAATTTTCAACAAAAAGAAAGTTACGCAAAAGTTGTTTAAATAACATTTTTCAGTACCTCTTTTATATTTTAGGGTTCTTTGAACTCCCGTATATCGAATATTGCCAAGAAAAGAACTTAGAAAGTTGTTTGGAAATGTCAATAATTCCAGAGATGTCTCCATCTTTATTTCTCGTGCGTGACACCTATGAACTCAACTGACCCTTCACTTATCCATCTTGGAAAGAGCTTTCTATTTCTTATTTTCTCCTTCAAAAATAATAGAAACGGTAAAAGCTAAAACTACTTCTTTTCAAAAGGAAAACATCACGCGATTGATGGTATTTCTTAACATGTCTTTTCAAATAACGTTTCGATTTTCTATGTATTTTGTTGACAACCAGACAAATGAGAGATGTTTAATAGATATAAGCTCTCATTGGACACGAATTGTTTTCCTAATAGTCATTTTCGCTAAGCACTGGAAACAGGAATGTTTGTTGTAAGATCATAAATATAAAATAGAAAATAAAAATAGTGGTGTTGTTCATATTTTATATCAGTTCTAAAGATTATTTTAAATGGGAGAAATTTTATTTTATTTTCTACCAAGTGTTGAAAATCCGACCCTATTTTGAGTTGACGATCGATTATCAATGTATCAACTTTGTAACTTTTATTTCAACGCAAAAGACGAGGGAACTCTTGAATAAAACATTGCTAGTTCACTTACCTTGGTAGAGGACTTTTTGATGGAATTAAACCGCATTTCCTTAGATGGAGAAGGAAAACCACAAAAATTCCGCGCGGTCAGCCAGACGTTAAGGGGGTTCTAACCGATATTCCGTCTACACTGAGAATATTTTAAGACTACTTTGTTGTAGGTGCGAGGAGGGTGCAAAATTCGTATCAACGGATCATCGCTGGGATTTGAACCAGGGTCACCTCATTGAGTGGCGAATCTTCTATCTACTGAGCATGCGAAACAGCTTAGGAAATATTCTTGAAATTACAATCAACTGAAAAGCATTTTTTAAATGAGTTTGGTAAATGAGTAAAAAACACCCTAATATATTGGAATAGACGCCATTGGGGTTTGATCCCCACTGGCTTCTTGAAGCCTACCCAGCTTTAGATCAATGAATACCAGTTTGTCTAGGAAGTAAAGGTGGCCTATGCGCAGTGCTGATTACATTTCCATAATCATGTTGGTCATAATTGGTTAAGATTTAAATTCCATTTTCCCTTGTTTTGCTACGGGGTGCTGCGCAAATGCTTTACTTTTATATGGGAATTATATATTACATGATATTCGGATAATTTAAATACATATTTTAATTATAAGCGCATATAAATAGAATGATCCTTAGCAAACATCATTGTAATACTTCTTTATAATAATATTTCTTTTTGAAAAAATCCTTCTTTAAAATTTGTTTTTAATTTTAAATTACTTTTTCCTATTTATTTTAAACTAGATGTCAAGTAGAAATTCTGACAACATAAAAAAAAGTACAAAAAATAAACGAAATACATTTTCTATCTTAACATAAAAATAAGAAAAAATTGCATAAGATGTGTTTAGAGGTATTGTTAAAGTTTTTTGAAAACATTTTGTATCCACGGGCGATTTCGTTCAGCGTTTTTCCCATTCTTTTATTTTGCTTCTGTGAAAAACTCTCAAGTTTTTCATTTAACTTACTATTGTTCAAGTTTTCTGGCATATTAAATTAACATAAAAACATCAGGTCTTTTTTTTTAGTCTTTTCATCGCGCTTTATCTCTTTAATCTTGTATTTTAACAAGTTTAAATAAAAAAAGTCCTCTGAAGTCAATATAAGTTTAAAAGCACTTTTTTTTATTTAGAGCTTGAATATTTGAGTTTAAGCTTTACTTTTAATTATTATTTCTTTCTAGTATATTATAGAAAACTTAAAATTTATTTGATCTGATTTAATAAGAAAGAAAAATTAAAACAGTTTTTTTTTTCATTTAAATTTTTTAAAGTTTAGTTATTTCTGAAACATGAATATTATTTCTATCATTAAAAGAATACAAATAAAAAGATTCGGAACAAAAAAATTTTTACATAAACGTTTTTAATTCATGAATATTGTTATTTATAAAGTTTAGCATCTAATTGTACATCGAATATATTAAATTTAACAGTAGAGACTTTTATGTCTTACAACAATATTTTTTTCTTTGGCTGTGATGAACTTTTGCACAAAGATGGTTCAAAGCTTAAGAAAAATCACTATTGACGCTAAAGCATCTTACTTCAAATCGGTTGGGCAAAATGTGCAAAAAAATTTTTAAACTTGGTACTCTGTTGCTTTATTACAAGTGGAAAAAAATAGTTTTGTTATAATAATATACTGAGAAAAAAAAATGGTCAAAGCCATTAGATTATAGAAAAATTGACGGTGTTTCTGGTTCTATTAGAAAACACCAGAGACTGAGCACTTTTTACCAAACCACAATGGTAATGATTTGTGTAAAATTGACAATAAAATATAGTTTTATTATATACGTTAAAATTTGGTAAGTGTTATAAATTATTAATTTTATCCTTATACCTTAGAGCATGACATAAAAATCCTTATTCAATTAAATCTACTTTTCAGTTGTTTTTTTTTTCTACCAAACATGTATTATAATAAATTTTGTGTTTTTTACTAAGATCTACAATTTTGAAAACCAAAATATCCGGTAAACTGTTACAATATGAGCGGATAAATTACTAGATGAATGATTTAAGTACCATATATTTTGGTTTTAATTACGAGAATTATGATATTTATTTTACTAGAAATATCATCAAATAATAGAGAGTGGTGTTTTTTTCTTCGCGTATTGCAGGCGGATGTTATTAATGGCATCATGGATTAGTTAATTTTATAAACTAAATTTTATTTTAGTTTTGCAGCATTTTTATATATTAACATATTACCAAATTTGTATCTTATATTTAGCAGAAAAAACTTTTAATTATAATATTCATTTTATGGTTATATGGCTAAAGAGGATAATCGTAAGTAATAGCATTATATTTAGTGAAATAAATTTTTAATCTGTCAAAACAGTCAAATATGACAGAAAAAAGGAAATTTACAGCGATAACATTTCGCGAAATGAAAGGAATCCATGGTAGTAACTTAAGAGGTTGTTTTTGCATGCTAAAACTGTAAGACTGATTAAATTATTTCAAACATTTAGGACGCCTAAAAATATCCTTTCACCTCTTATTTTTTACCTGCAACATAATCAATCCCCCCTCTTGTTATAATTTAATGAGAAAGTTGTGTATTTAGGAGAGATTCCTATACAAACTTACCAAATTACCTCACTAAAAACATTACATTTTGCATAGAAAAATTCTTGCTTCCGTAGATGCATATCAGCGCAAAAATCTTCACGCCAACTTGTGACCGATTATAAACGTTCGGTAGACCAAATATAAAAATGTTTTTGGAAGCTAAAATATTAAACATATGGAGTGAGTACAAGTAACTTGGTGTAAATATTTTTCATTCTAAGTTTTTCTGATTCAACTACACCCATTAAATTGTATATAAAGGCCCGACTTGATTTTAACTTGAAAAAAATGTTCCTTCACCCAATTTTCTGAGATCAAAATTGAATAAATATTACATCACAGATATTAAAGTGCAGTGAAAACGATAATCTTAAAAAAAAAATTTCACATTTAAATAAAATTACTATTAATTGTTTTGAACAAAAAAAATTTTTTTTTTAATTTTTGACGAATAATTACTAAAATTCTGCTTTTTATTCATCATTAATGTTACGATAGTTTGGTATTTTTGTGATAGTTTGTTGAAATGTTACTTTACGTTTTAACTGAGTTTTGAGCGAATAATTATTTTTTTTTAAATTATCGTACCCTTTTTCAATGAAATTTAATGATCAGTCTTGTTCATCATTGCATTTTCGATTGTTTCCCTCTCAAAAAGCTTACTAGGCAAACAATTTGAATAACAAAATTACTAATGCTGTCTTTCAAGGAAGTTATGACCATATGTTTTCTTTCCATTTGCCTAGTCTATTTTTTATGTACATTAGATTTCAAAAGCTTTCATTGAAAGTGTACTTTTTAGCATGATCAAAAGCATCAACAAAAAAACAATTTATTCAAAAATGAATACGTTTTAAGCTACAACAATTAGTATTTGTCTAGTTTTAATAGGCACTGTTAATAATTTAAGCACCAATAACTTAACATTATTATGTCTGGATAATAGACGAAATTAATTGTGTCTGGAAGATTTTTCTGGGAGATTGAAACTTCCATAAGAAATGACCTGTAGCACAAAGAATACTAAATTGTTTGATTGAAATTTAAAAATTGTTTAATGTTCAAACCAAGTTTTTCTGTTTAAATATAAGGTGTAGTCTTTAAATTTAAAACTTAAACTACAAATTATAACTATAAAATTATGACTTTAATAAAAAAAAATCATACTAAAACAAACAGCCACTTGATTTGAAATATTTGTTGTAAAAATCTTGAAAAAATTTGTGGTTATCCACTTATAGGGTCAAGTGTCATTTTGTCTATTCCACGACATGGAGATTTTGGAGTCAGCTGAAAATTCTTCAACTTTTGAGAAGTAAATTGTTTGACATTTAAAAGTTGTTAATCATTTAACGATTTAATAATACTTCTTTTTATCAATATTTAAAAAGATCAGTAAATTAAAGTACAATAAGAAAAGTTAAAATCATTAAGAATAATAAAATACAATTCATGGTTTTCCCGAACTTAGAGAACATATCAGTTGATTATGGTTTAATCGCTCTAATTTAAATGCATGAATCAGTCACTCAATTTCAAAATGAATATTTTGTATGAGTTTTCATCTTAAAGAATAAGTAACAAAAAGCATTGTAAAATATTTTGTATTTAAATGAACATTTCATTTTAAAAACATTTGAGTTTCACACAAAAACGTTTATTTATACAAAAAGCGAAAGGGAAAATATCTCCACATTTTAAGATGAAAACTAATTAAACTTTTCAGTTAGTTTTCGAACGCCATCAGGTGAACAATTTGGAGCGGACAGCAAAAGCTCCGTGTCAGGGAACCGACCCATTATTATGAAATTAAAACCGTGCTCATTTGACTGCCCTATAAACAGCCGTTACAACTTCACTGGAATAGCCAATATATACACTGTAAAAATTCCAGATCAAATTACCGTATGAAGTACCTGCACTTTGTGTGCATCATCCATAAAATCCATTTTTACCGGAAAATAATACACCGTAATTTTTACAATAATATTTAGTTAGTTAAAGTGATTCAATGCTGTGATTTTACGGTAATTAATATAAAAATTAAGGTGCATCAAACTTTTTATTCGATTTTATTCTGGTAAAAATGGGCTCAACGGTAAGAATGGACTTAGCATTCGTATTTAAAAAGAATTGATTGAAGATAAAAGAATGATTTTTAATTTTTAGAAAAGTTTAAAAGTTTTTTCATACATTTCTTTTCCATTTCAAACTATGGCTTTCTTATATTTAGATCAGAAACTAAAACTGCCATGATTGAACTTGAAATATGTTTGTTTCAGTATATGATAAACTGAAAAGAAACTGATAGCAGATTGCTAACTTATCTGAATACTCACATTTCTAATCATATGGCTTTCTTTCACAGGTCTACAAAAATATTGTAATTTAATATTTAAAATAATAATTATTATTTCATTATTTAATGAATATTTCAAGATGATATATTTGAATTTATTTTAATTCTAACACATTTATTTTTATGCCAATGTGTGAGCATTGTCTAGTCAAATAAAAATTACTAGCGAAGTAGACGGTTTCCAAAACATTAGGAATTTATTGCATAAACAAATCAATGTGTAATTGTTATTATTATAAAAAAATTTCTAGTTATTGAATCATAAAGCACTATTTTTCTATATAGCTGTGTTATTTTCACAAATCACATTTCTAATAATAAGGAGAAATTCGTAATTACTACTTAATACGTTGAATACTTTTACAGTAATTTTAAAGATTGAGTACTTTAAATAATTGAGATTCCTTTTCATCTCCTTGGAAATTTACTCCCAATTATTTCTTCAAGTAATTGGAGATTTGAAAATTCAATTAAATTTTAAAGATATAATTATTAGAATCTAATATCAACTATACTTCAATCCTTATTTCGACGTGGTTTAAAATGTGTTTAGGCAAATTATTTGGAATTACAGAAGTTTGCTTTGAAATCAAAGATGTCGTAAAATCAAATCTGCCATTATTGAAAATCATCTATTTTGCGTTTCGTTTTTAACAATTGACAAAAAAAAGTATATTATCAATGATAATTTTAACAAATATATTTTAATTTTAAAAAAAATCCACGTAGAGTCTCCACGTCTTTTGGAAAAACATAAAATTGAATCCCATATATTCGATAAAAATGTGTGCAAATATAACTAATTGATTTTTTAATGTGATTTAAATTGAAATCCAGTTAAAAAAAAAAACAAGATTCGTAATCTGTAAGAGATTTTGGCAAATAGAGTCTTTAATCAAACACAATATAAAATTAGTTGTAGGATATAATTATGGATTATGGAGGTGGTGATCGCCATATCAGCATATTGGTAGTGGTATATATTCATCATGGATTTTTGGCCGTTACCAGCACATCTTAATTATAGATGTAAAAAATGATAGCCTCCAGGAATTAATAAAATTCGTTTAAGAAAAAATTTGATTTATTAAGCAAGAATTTGTAACTTTAAAAATTTCCATATATAAAACACAAATCATAAAAAAAAATCCCTTAAAGGGATCAAGATAACGCATTCGAGAGGTTTTGCTAGGAAGAATAATAAAGATATTTAACGATCGGGACTGGGAGGGCCAGCAAGGGCACCCCCAGTCACCACAAATTTTGTAATTGAAAGTGAATGTATTTGTTCTCAACGGACACAGGAGACGCATGTATAGGAGATTCAAAATTGGCGAATTATCAAAATATAACAAAGCCAACCCCGCATAATCAATGTTGGGTTTGAAAATACTTGGGCGATCATGAGTCGCCAACAAAACTGTGGGAATTAAAATAATTCTGTAACTAAAACATATTTGAGGAAAGAAATTAATAATAAAGAGTTATAAATATACTTTTGTTTTCGATTAGGCACGGCACTGAATAAATGAAACTACATTAGAATTGAAATAAAAAGTTAGCCGTTACATTGATCGATAAGAAAAGAATAAAACATTTGATTTCTGCTTTAAAAGATTAACCTCTTTGATTTAATTTAAATATAATTCGATTAGTAAAATAAGTTTAAGTAATTAAAGATATTTTAAAAGATAGGAAATATGTAATGCAAATTGTGACATCACATATATCCCCGCTGGAGACAGAAAAAAAAATATGTAAGCTTGTTAGGTAAGCTAAGAGCTTATTTATGAAGCTTTTAGAAAATGTTTATTTTTCATCATTGTATTAGAATTAGAGGAAAGAGTAATATTTTGTTATAAATAAGAATCTACGATCAAATCTGGTTTGATTTGGTGTTAATCGATTCTTTAAAATTGGATTTTTATAAGGAAAATTCTGACTATTTCAGAGAAAGTTCTTGAAAACACTCGTTAGCTAAATTAAAAATATATAGTTTTGAGTCTATGTCAAGCTGAATGCCAATTTATTTCGCACAATTTCTTAATTCTCTTAACTTGTTTAATTCCAGACACGAGACAATATATTGATAGTTATTGCCCCGCCTCTTTCCGGACTTTTCTTAACAAATATAAGTGGTAATAAAACATGATTTTATAACCATCGTAGAACAACATATTCAATTTTGAGTTTACGACTACCAATGATCAACTCCATAGTCTTGTAATTTTGAACTCAGTCCAGAAGACAAGGGAACTCCTGCATCACTGGAGAGGAAAAACACAAAAACCTCCTAAGTTTAGACTGACCCATCATCCGTCTACCATTGAGGATATTTTGCGTCAGCACAGTTGTCTGTGCGAGCCGGGTGCTGACTTCGTATCGACCAGCCATCGCTGGGATTCGAACCACCGGCCAATAGCATTTTCCCATGACGCTTGCGCAGTGTTGATAAAATTAATATTAATGAAGATGCGAATTGAACAGTGAAAAATCTTTCTAGTATTAAGTTGTGACATCATTGAATTCCTAAGGATACCAATAATTATTAGTGTTTCAAAGGCTCGCTTCTCTGGCCCAGATGCTGTTCGATATAAATTCTGTTCCGACCACAATATTCACATAAAATATCCCCAGTGGTAGATGGACAATGGGTTAGAGTCAACTTGCTGTCTGACGAACCATGAGAAGTCTCCATGCCTTTCCTCTCAGTCTAACGAAAATGCGGGTTAGTCTCATCAAAAAGTCCTCTACGACGACTAGTTTGTTCCAAAGCTTGATCTAGGAGTTCCCTTGTCTTTTGGGAAGGGTTCAAAATTACTGGGCAGAGTTGAGAATTTGTAGTATAGTAAACTCGAGAACTGCATCAGCTGCTCAACGCCGGTTATAAAATAAAATTATTAGCGTTTATTACTATCAACCGAATAAATCTCCAGAAAACTGTAGAGCAAAACATTATTTAAAATGCAGGAATGTTTCAACCTTAATTTCCAGATTGTTTTGAGTACCCAAAACATGAAACTTAAGAACTCAATATGAGTCGGTATTTCTTCCAGCTAAACTATGAAGCAAAGTAATTTTTACTTCCCAGCATTTATTTCCAAATTACATTTGCAATAATTTAGCACATCCACAACAGCACTCAAAATTTCTAACTGGGAAATTTAATTTGAAGAAATGTATTATTTACTCTATCACATTGTTTTTAACAGGAATTTATGCACAACCTATAGTATTTATTAACTTGGAAATTATAGTATTCATAAAAGGGTAAAACGTCACATCCTAGCAAGCAAAGTTCCTTATTTTCTTTTCCGGCACACGCCCATCAGGGTATATTAGAGATGACTCTCTATTCACGGAATGATCTATCCTTCCACAATAGGGATCAAATCCTCCCAATTTATCGATTAGATGATGGCAGTGATCGGATGTCCGATGCGTTCCGGAAAGAATTTGAGGCGAGTAAAACTTGGATCAATTGATTCTCTTTTCTTTCTTTTTTTTATAATCTAAGCGATATTTTTATTCGGCGAAAAAAAGGACCAGAAAAAGATAAATCTTTTAATGAACGATAAATAGAGAAGAAAAGAATGTTACTTGCTTTTTTATTGCTATCAAAAGATTAAATGTCGAACATAAAAATGTACGTTAAATGTTTGTAACAAAGCATTTGTTTTACTGTTTCAAAAAGAATTTATTGGCTAAAGCTTTTTCTGTTTGTTTTTTTACGCATCAATTCTTTCATTCCAAAAAAAAAAAAAATAAATAAAAAATAAAAAAAAAATAACAAATATTTTAACACTTCTGCACCTTACGTTACACAAAAAAAGAGGGATGGATATAATAATTATAATTTTTTACGAATTTGTCATTAAAAAAAATTATAAAACATAAGTATTTTTTAAATATTATTCGGAAGTTTTACAGCATTCTTGTTTGTATCTAAACTTAAAATTTAGTTTTTTCTATATATTTTTTTTTTTAACGTTAAGACACGGATCCCAGCAGATCACCGAAGTCAAGCATCACTGGCTGCGGTCAGTGTGCGGATGGGTGACCACTTGGATCAGTCAGCGTAGGGACCGAGGGTGTGCGGTATTGGTCCTCGTTAAACTGTTCTACCGTAAAGTGCTCGACTTCGCGTGCAGGTCGTCGGGCTACCGAAGCGGGGGTGCCATCCCCTCTGCAAAGGATCAAAATTGTGATGGCATGTCTTCGGATCATCCTCAGGGATACTTCCCAGACCGTCGCCAATAGCCCATTGTGCAGCTCTAGTGCGACGTAAATGAACTACAACAACAACAACAACTATATTTTTTTAAGAAAGATGTTTTTGTTCCCACTGGTCCTACTACAGTGTGCGAGTGAAGAAAAGCTATCGAGCTAGAGTTTATAATCTTGATAACTTGTTAAGTTATCATTTAATACAACTCAGAAAGGTATATCTAAAGCCAAAATGGAAATAATTCTAATTTCAGCTATATTTGAAAATGAATATTGACATATATTAATTAAATTACTAATTTCTAATCGATCATTTTACTATGCTAATAAAGGCATTTTTAACGCAAATCAATATATTTGAAAACAATTATTACATTTAGTTCATTTTATATATATTTTGATTTTTATTTATCAAAACAATTATAACATCAACTTTAAATGTGTATTGAGCTGCAGTGCTGGTGATTCCACCACCAGTCACTGATGATGGAAGTTAGGTATCTATTTTTTATCTTAAAATGAGAGAAACTATTATTTTTATTTATTTATTTTTCTTTTCTTTTTTTGAAAAATGAAAGACTTTTTAAAAATTTAGAAATCAGTCTTGAAAAAGTCAAAACAATTAATAAATAAATACTTGTATAAGAACAAATTTTAGTTTTTGACTACTATTTAGTTCGCTGTCCAAATGTACAGTACACGAAAAAAAATGGACCACGCTGAATACCCTTTGATCTAATAATCGGATTTTTACTTTCTACGACTCAATCTTAATGGCTCAAGGGGGTGACTTCAAATATACTAATCAATAAATGCAGACGATATTGCAAGTTGCAAAAAAAGCGTACTTTCTCTGATAAAACATACTTTTGTTTTGACTGATTCGACTTTCCGACTCCCAAAATATAGAGGATAGCCGCAATCTGGGAAATATGGTAGCAATAGTTGGGTCAGGAGAGCGCTTCAAAGTTTGAACATCTTAACGTTAATTTTACTTTCGCTTCACTCTCTATATCTCAAATACTTTTTAAGTGAATTGAAAGATTTTTACACCAAATTATGAAATTCGTTTATCGAGAGATAATTTCATGCAAAAAAATAAATTTTAGTAAATATTCATTATTTATTGTTATTTAATTTAGTAATGGTCGAAAATTGTTGAGTTGTAAGATATAAAATTTTTTGCGTAACTTTAAAGAATTTAATATTGCATGACAAAATACAAAATTTAAGCAAAATTGGTAAAATAGTTCTTGAGAAATCGAATTTTAAGTATCAGACTTTTTTGAAATTCAATTTCGCAGGAACTATTCAACCGATTCTGCAAAAATTTTGTATTTTTTCATGTAAAATTATGTTCCTTGAAAAGATGTAAAAAATTGAATGCCTTACAATTCAAAGTTTTTTCAATCTTCACTAAATAAAATAATAAAAAATAATAAATATTTACTAAAAGTTATTTTTGGCATGGAATTATCTTTGGATAAACTAATTTTTAAATTGTGCGCAAAAAATTTTCGATTCTCCTTAAAAGTTGTCGAGATATACAGAAATACACAAAAAGTAAAATTTTCATTAAAAGGTTCAAATTTTAGAACGCTCTCCTGACCAAACTATTGGGTCCATATTTCCCAAATTGCAGATACGCCGTATATTTTGTAAGTCAGAAATCCGAATCCGTCAAAAAAAGGCATGTTTATTCAGAAAGAATACGTTCTTGTATCTGATTTTATAATTTAAAATATCGTTTATACTTATTCATTTGATCCAAAGTTATTCAGGGTGGATCGTTTATTTAATTATTTATTTTTTATTTATTTCTTTATTTCTTTTTGTATTTATTTTTGCAACTGTACATATTAAATTTTGGCTCCATTGCTCTCGGTATTACAAAAAAGTAGTTATATACTTTGTAGCCGAGCAAATGTTTCTGAAAATATTTTTTACAATAGTACTCCAAAGAATGTATTTGAAGACCTCATTGCAGTGTATTATATTTTATCGAAACTTGTAAACTACAAGCTTGAATACATAAAGCCTATTCCGAGAAGTCGTGTAAAAATTAGAATTCAGGTTTAATTTTAGCCATTTTTCCAATACAATTAAAAACTTTTTTCTTCGTTATAAACAAAAATATTGTAATAGTGTGTTGCTCAACAAATTATTACAATATATTTGTTTATTGATGTGAAAATTTTGAAATTGGAGTTCATAATTTGAATTATATTTCATTATAATGGTCATAATTTATTTCTTACCATTCTGCATTTTTAAGACCAATCGAAATTTCTAATTTTGATCTCAGAAATAATCAAACTTTATCATTACAAATATTGATTTCATGACTTTTAAAATTATGTCTAAAAAAAGATTTATTAAGAAAAATATTTATTTTTCCTTTAGAAATTTAAAGATTGAAGTTTGTCTAGTTTTTATCAAACTGAGTTTGTTTAATGAGTTTTCTTTCTTATATCAATTTAAAAGATTTCCTTCAAAAATCTTTTCAAACCCTCTTACATTTTATGACTTTTTTATGTTCTGCACTTACTAGAATTGCAATTGAGTCAACTCCAAAATGTCAACAGTCTAAAATTTTATGTTTCGATCCCATCAGAAAGCGCTATAAATTTTATTGGCCCTCATTCAATCATCGAGAAAGATACCATTTATATTTATTTACCTATTTTAATATCCCTATTACTTAATGATTGAATTTTTTAAAGTGCAGTTTTTATTTGCTATGAAAGATTTTGGATATTTGCGTGCATCTCATATCTATATATACAAAAATAAATGTCCGTGTGAGTGTATCCGTGTGAGTCTAAAAAAGACTCCTAAACCAACCAATTTACACAGATGATTCGAATCATGAGGAAGGTCACTGTCGATGTTAGACCATTCTACGACGAACCGTGTGAGCGGTATTGTTTTAAATTTACCAATATCTGATTCAACTTTTCACATATTTTAAAGATGACACCAGTAATATTTGCTAGTTTATATCTATTTGATCAAAAAAGAATATTGCAAGTATTTAAATAATTAATTATTTTGTATTTGCAATGCTAGGTAAATTCAATGGCCGAAATTACGTGGTAGCACGCGTTGTCCACGTTACCGACTTTATACTTTTAAAGTTATCTGATATCACGCATTTTCTTATTTAAATTAATTATTTCAAAAACGTGTTTCTAAAAATTAATTATTAAAAATTAACGGTGATTGAATAGGAGGAAAAAAATTATTTATGTATTGAAAGGCAAAATTATTGAGGAAGTGGTACTAATTAATTTAGAAGAAACATAAAATATCACCATATTATTATTGATGACAATGCTACTTTAGGTCGAAATGTAAATTTAAATTTTAAAAAATGAGCTATGTATTAGAAAGCTGAAGTAATCGAGTAATGATATTTATTAGTCTAAAAAACAGTAAGAAATTTTGATACTATTATTGACGACAATGATGCTTAATTCAGCCGTGGTGGCTCAGGGGATAGAGATCTCACCTTTCAATCAGTTCAACCGGGTTCGAATCCCAGCGATGGCTGGTCGATACGAATTTCGCCCCGACCGCAGTGCTGACGTAAAATATCCTCGGTGATATACTAATCATGTGTTAAAGTTCACATGACGTTAGACTAACCGTGTGAGATTTTCGTGGTCTTCCTCTCCATGTAACGCAAATGCCGGTTAGTTCAATCTAAACATCCTCCACGAAGACAAATTTCTCCCAATACTTGATCCTCGTTTCCTGGATTGAATTCAAAATTACAAGCTGTGAACATTAGTAGTCGTAATCTCAAACTGGGTCGGCTGTTTAAAAACGTTTATAAATAAAATAAAATGATGAAAATAATTCCATATTTAAAGACTGTAGAAAAATATGATATATGTTTATTACATTTTTACTGAATTTGGTCTCAGCAAGCAAGTAGATGCAATAGTAGATTTTTATTATTTTTGTTTATAAAACTAAACTCAGTGGCGCGACAGCCCATAGAGGGCCAAGGCCTACTGTGCCCATCTCAGTTTTCTTGACCTTCGGCTCTGGGGTGCAGGAGCATATGTTCCGGTCAGGTGGTCAGCCGAACGCAGAACCCCCAGTGTTTAGTTCCCAAGCATGCTTGGTACTCATTTATCGACCCACTGAAGGGATGAAAGGCTGCGTCAACCTTGCCCGGCCCGAGGATCGAACCAGGGACCTGTGGCACGACAGCGCGAAGCGCAACCGCTCAGCCACCGGGCACTTTAATTACTCTAATACTAATGCTAATTTAAAAACCATTAAAGGTTAATTTTTTAGTAAATAAAAGCATATGTTAAAACAAAAACAATCGCTTAAACAAAAAGTTACTAAATAAAAGTTTGAAGTTCTTTTTTGCTTTAAATACAAAAAAAAATACTTTTTATTTTACATAACTCGACAAAAAACCCATAGAGAAATATTTTATTACTTCTTCTGTATAAGTTGATTTACGTACATGGATTTTCAAAATCGACTATTATTTGTTCCTTAGCTATTTTGACATACTTTTGCTCAATTTTGAGAAACCTTTTTCGAAATGCAAACCCATATATTCTGAGAGTAAGAAAATCAAATCGGTAGAAAAAAAAGTTTTTTTTTTTTTAAAGTGTTTTTCGTGTCTGATTTTGTAATTTAAAACAAAGTATTCCAAAATTAATTGGCATATTTTAGATTAGGCACTCAAAACATTCAGGCTGTATCTTGATGTATGAAAATATGACCATTAGATCAAAAGTTATTAAGATTTCATCATTTAATTTTGTGCATTTTACTCAGTGCAGAGTAAATATTAAAACTGGTTAGTCTTTGGTTGTGTCTCATTCTTTCAAATTTATTTTATTCAAATATATCTTTTGCGCGGAAGTGTTAAAATGAATAGAATCATATTATACGACGAACCGTATCATATCCAATTATAAATGAAATAATTCTTCCTGAGCAGAAATTAAAAACATAATCATAGGCAAATGCTAACTTTTCCAACCGAGCTTCTTCAAAATTAGAAAATGGCATAGGCAATAATCTTCAACAAATTTCAAAACTAGATTAAAATGTGTTGGTCATGTCGGATAATATTAAATTCTTGGAATTCGAGTCTCAGAAATTTAATTAGAATTTAGAAGCTCAAATGATTTAAAGATTTCGTCAGCAGAAATTACTACGTTTATTAGAACCACCTCATTTTATTTCATAAAGACTAAAAGAAAAATCGTCATTAAAATATAACCAAATATGCTACAAAATTATAATACTTGAACTTAAAATTGTTAGAAAACTAAACCCAAGGCAGAGTTTTATGATTTCTTTTTATCTTTATTAAATAAATTGATGTAAAATGTTTATAAAAATAGAATATAATATAAATTTTAAAATTTGCGGTTTTAATTTAGTTTAATACCACCTTGTTTACGTTCCAAGATTTTTATTCCTTAAAAAAAAATAATAATAAAAGTAGCACAGATTTACTTGCATGCAGTTCGTATTAGCCAGATATTATAATACAATATCTTATTTATCAATGAAACTTCATGTACAGTGTGCAAAAAAAAAACCACCCTGAATAACTGTTGATCCTAATGATCGGATTTTCACGTTCTAGAACTCACACATCTCCTGGTGAGAGCTGAAGTCGAAGTGGCATTTTGATCGAAGGTGAGCTGACTTTTATCCGCCTTGAGTGCAGGCGCGCGAAGTCTGGGTAAGCTGATTTGCATCTTGAGAGATCGGCTTCTTCCAGCCGCGTTGCATGCTAATGAAGAGGACGTTCGCTGTAACGTTCTATGTGACGAGTCTTTGATGACGCCACATAAGTTACGCAATCAGACACAAAAACGCAACTTCTCTGAATAAACATGCAAAGTTTTCGACGGATAAGGATTTCTGACCCCCACAATTATTTTGAGTATCTGACTTTTTTGAAATTCAATTTCTAAGGAATTCTCAAATTCCTCAAATTTTGTATTTTGCCATGTAAAATTACATTCTTTAAAATTATGAAAAAAGTTGTATTACTTACAATAGAAAATGTTTTCAACTATTCTTAAAAAATATAATAATAAACATTTATCAAAAGTTATTTTTTTACGTAGAACTAGAAATTTAATCGTTATCTTTGGATGAGCGATTTTTATAATTGTGTGTAAAAATTTTCCGGTTTTCCGGATGTTCCGGTTTTTTTTTTCTTTTGAGCATTCTACATTATCATTCTACATAAAAATTATGCATTAAGATAATACTAAAAATAACATAAAAATTATATAAATATTTTTAATTAAAATAAATTTAACTACTTCATTGAATTATTATCAAAATTAATTGAATTTATATATATTATATATATATATATATATATATATATATATATATATATATATATATATATATATATATATATATATATATATATATATATATACATAATAACAGGGCTATAATCCCTGTTATCAGTGTTGTATTTAGCTTAAATAATGCAGTCGTAAGCCATCATACGTTCTCAAGAGGTTTATTTAAGGGTAGGCTGGTGGTTAACATAGTTCACATCCGCACTTCACGAGGGAGGGGGTGGACTAAACCTCTGACAATTCTGGAACAGCTTATCAGGATTTAAACATGATGAAAAGGACACGCAAAAACTAGTGCTCCCACGTTTTATACAAACACAGATTGGAGTAAAAAGGCACAGTCTCTGAAATACTTGTATCCCTACGCATTAAGGAAAATCATTTAATGCTTCCTAATATGGAAGTGAACGAGGGAGAGATTCTAAAAATAACTCCTCGTTTGAAATATAAATCTAATTATTATTCATTGATATGTTACAACCTTGAATTCCCAAAATAGAATATCTCTACGCTTTTTCTTTAACAAAGACATTTTATGAAAACGAAAGAGTTTTAATTCTTTTATTAATACAAAAGTATTTATAATTTTTGTATTATCCCCCCCACAAAAAAAATTTTGGTAAGCCAAAATAAAAATAATTTTGACTTTTTTCTTTTTTGAATTAAAAAAAAAATTAGATTGGTACGACTGTTCCTTTACACTACTACAAATAACATTTTTTCAATTATCTGTAAAAAAAAAACTATATACAATGACAACAATAAAAACATGATAATACAATTTATCTGTTTAGGCAACTAAACATAAAGAAAAATGAAACATATTTTTATAACTAGAAAAAGAAACATATTTTTATAACTAATCTACTAAAATTTTCAAAAAATTTTTTTCACACAAAAATATACAAAATTTTTATGGAAACGAACTGGACAACAAGTGTCTTTAATCAGAATTTAAGATTCTGTATGGTTAAAGGGTTTATTTACGTTATGAAAATCTGTATTCCCCGTTAAAATGGAGGAATTGTGATAGTGAGAGATCCAGGCGGGTCAATACAAAAATAAGTTTATAAAACTATTCTCAACTTGTTGAGGAAAAAAGAGTTCAACTTTCATCGTCCTCACATCCAAATGATGCTGAGGTAAATATCTCCACACGCGATTCGGATCTCCCAAAAAATATAGGGTTTACTTCTTCGGTTGAAGAAAGTAAAAAATTTTCTTTTGTTTTGGACACTATTCATGATTTAATTTCAACATTTGTGAGTTGTGATATTTCCTAAGCTTTGATACATGAACTATTTCAAAATTTTTACTTAAATTTCTTTTAAGTTCACATTTTCTATTTTGTCCTCATTTTTTATTTTTTCCTATTTTTCCTGTTCTTTTTATTTTTGTTATGTAATTAACTGCTTGGTCATTCTTTCTTTTTCCTTTTGTTATTAACTTCTTGGTCATTCTTTCTTTTTTATATTTTTCCTGTTCTTTTTGTTTTTGTTATGTAATTAACTGCTTGGTCATTCTTTCTTTTTCCTATTTTTCCTGTTCTTATTATTTTTGTTACCCTTCACATTATTTTCTTTTCCAATGTTTACTTTTACTGAAACATCTTTCACTTTTATTTTTTCAAAATGTTTACTTTTATTGAAACATCTTAAACTTCCATTTTTTCAAAATGTTTACTTTTATTGAAACATCTTAAACTTCTATTTTTTCAAAATGTTTACTTTTATTGAAACATCTTAAACCTCTATGTTTTCAAAATGTTAACTTTTATTATTGAAACATCTTAAACTTTTATTTTTTTTTCACCATTTTTAACCTTAACATTTTTTGAATTCTGCTGTCTAATGTGCAAAGATAAAATGTCATTGTTAGAATTAGCAGAGGTGATCAATCTCTTACCAAATTGAGTAACAACTGGCCCGACACAATCAATAAACAAACAAATATTTTTGCAAGTTTGCAACCCTACTAAAGCATATGATAAATCAGTATCAAGGATAAAAAACTTAGCTGAGTTCACAATTTTGCCTATCGTAATAAGGGGAAACTCACAAAATTTTTTAAGTGTGAAATGTCCTTTTGTTTCGGTAACATTTAATTTTTCACATTTTTAATAGGAATATTTAGTTTTGACCGAGTCCGAAAAAGTATTACAAATTTCTTTTAGTTTTTTTCTTTTTGAAATTCTGAAAACTTTTGAATTTTGTTTGCCGTCACAAATTTAATTGACGTTTGAAACACATTTATTTCCCTCAAAAACATTTTAAATGCATAAAAATACACTATTATATAATAATTTTAAAGAAAAGCAATCTAAACACAAGAAATGCCATCTAACTATTCATAATATAATATACTCAATTATTCATAATAAAAGTTTTTAGATCACTAAAAAAATGTAATCATAACAGTATCACAAATTATGAGAAAGAAGAAAAAATATGTATATCTAGAGTAAATCCTTTCCTTCGTTGCTAAAACTTTCTTTCGACCTTCATGACTTTTTATGTTGAAGAGAAAAAAAAATATCATCATTTTTTTTTTCACTCGCCAAATTTTCCGCCGACCTTCATGAGAAAGGAACTTTTAATAAAGAAGCAAAAAGCTTCTCTATAAATTTAATATAAATCGCGCACATAAATGGTGTTTCGCTCACTATATCACTTTCTTGATCACTAGGTGCCGAATCACTACCATGGATGATGTTTCTTCCAACTTAGAGGCACTAATCTTAGACATCCAACGCTTTTATAGATGTGACAAGCTCGAGCCAATGTCAACATTCCACTAGCGATGAGGTACAGGTAGTTAAAGCGATCGAGTGGTGAAATCAATCCTTCCTTCCTTCATTCTTTTTTTTTTTTTTTTTCGACTCCGATGAGGCAATTTTCTTCTTTCCCCCAGCGTGTGTGAAAGGATGGGGGAACATCAACGTTGCAGTCAGCCGGACGATGGAAAAACACTGGTTTCTAAAAATAACTCCTCTTTTGAAATATAAATCTAATTATTATTCATTGGTATGTTACAGCCTTGATTTCCCAAAATAGAATATCGCTACGCTTCTTTAACAAAGACATTTTATGAAAACGAAAGAGTTTTAATTCTTTTATTAATACAAAAGAATTTATAATTTTTGTATTACATATATATATATATATATATATATATATATATATATATATATATATATATATATATATATATATATATATATATATATATATATATATATATATATATATATATATATATATATATATATATATATATATATATATATATATAGTTCTGATAGCAATATATTGCAAATTTTAAAGAAAGCGGATTCAGGATATATAAAAAAATGCGATTACAGCTTATTCAACAAAGATAATTTACAGATAACTTTAAAACATTTATTAATTTTGTCTTAATTACAACAAATATCTGAAGTTTTTTCATTTATGAACGACGGTATGAAATGATTTTTGCAACAAATAAGAATGCGCCCTTATGGAAAGAATATCTTATTTAATCTTATTTATTATATGCGGAAAAACATTAAAACGCAAATACTTCACAGATAGTTTTGTTCGTTTATTTGCATATTTTTATCAGATTGTAATTTCATTGTTCAGCAGTAGCTATTTTCATTAAGATATCTATATGTAATATTAACTAATCAGTAATAATTGAATTTTTTAGATTACCTTAAATGGGTTTTCTAAAAAGAATCCTAATTTTAACTACATCTGAATTTCTAAGATTTTTATAATAAAATACAATTACTTGCGTTTTTATCTTATTTCAAAATAATTAACCTAGAGATATAAGATTTACCTTTTTGGTAATTTCAAACATTAGAAGTAAAAACTACTTTAAATTTTAAAACTCTCTAAAGGAGGATATGTAATTAATTTTCTAATATTTTTAATAATTCTTTTTACATTTATTTTTAATCAAAGCACAAAACGAATTTCTTTGAATTAATCATTAAAGCTTTGAACGATCCTTTACAACATAAACTGAAGAGTCATTATTTCTCCAACTGCATATATGAAACATGAGCAGGCAACAAATGTTTTCAAGGGTTATTGGACAAAAAAATTCATCATTATTAGAACGAAATTTTAGGAAAAATAATTATTATTTAGTCATTTTTACTCCTTCGCTAATTTCAAAGAATATGCTTTTTTACGATAAGAGCTTATGCTTAAAATTTACTTCCATTTTTCATAATATTCCACAATTTTAAAGTAATTTCTTTCAGTGCATTGTAAAAGGAAAATAGGATTTCAATGGAACAATTTAATTTAAAAACTAAATCTTTTAATTTTGATTTTAATTTATTTGAGGGCGTAAATTTTATTTCTTGACCTACGGAAAAGTTGGCAATTCTGAAAAGCTTAGAATCTTTTGATATAAACGAAACTTATTTCTTGTTAGCATTGATTAAAATTAAAAAATTAACCACACTTTAAAAAATTCCGGATCAATGTTTTTACAGTGTAGAACTTTTTACAATCATTTTTACAGTATCAAAGTACCTGAACTTTGGGTTTGTCTTCCTTAAAATCAATTTTATGTAAATTTCAAAATCCAGTTTACCATAAAATCTATTTTTACCGTAATTTTTACAGTAATATTTATTTAATTCCAGTGATTCAGTGACTTCAATGTAATTATTACAGAAAAAATCATGATGTATCAAACTTTTGCTCCGTAACATGTTCCGTAAAAAATGAATTTTACGGAAAAAGTTCACGCAACTTGAGGAATCTGGATACTTTTTACCGTGATTTGATAACATTGTTTACAGTGCCGGAAAGAGAGAAGGGAAACCTGGCATGCAGTATTATTTTTCATTCTCCCACCATTTTGTTCACAATCATGTTCTTCACTCAGGATATCAACATTATTATTTACAGTTAAATGAAGATTTAAATTCTAAAATAATTCTTTCCTTTTCTTAAAAAATAACTAAATTAATAATTATTGAATAAATAATAATATGGAATATAATAGTTTATTTAAAAAAATTTCTAATCTTAAGCTTTTAAACTCTGATTTCACAGCCATAGTTACTATAAATTCTTTTAGTTATGACTGAAAGACATTAAAATTTGTTTTCATAGATTCAAACTTAATTCTTAACTTATTTTTGTCTTAACTTAAGTCTGTTTTTTTTTCTGAAGAGAATTAATTAATTGTGAGTCTGACTTTCTTTAAAATAAAAGAAATATCTCTCAGAAAAGAATTCATTTTCATTTTACCACAAAATTTTATAAATAATCGCAAAAATAGTTTTCTCTTCAGATTTTTTAAAATCATCCCCCTTTTGCTACATTTATTTACATATAAAATAATTTATTGTATTTGATGTTGTACTTAAAATTTTCCTCTCTAACTGTCCTCTCTACAAAGAAGAAACTCATTACAATTTTTCATATTTTTCACTTGAGACTGCCATTGAAGCAAGAATCAAAGAGTTTTAGAAACAATCATTTTTCCAAAATTCCTTTCTTTTGCTACCTAACTGGAAGGCTTATTGCGAAGCACGTCTTTTATGGCATACATATAATTCAAGAAAAAAGAATATGAAAGAATTGTTCTTTGAATTCTGTTCTTGTATATTTTATTTTGGGAAAGTTAAAAAAAATGTATACTAAATTTTGTTTTCAATTAAACTGGTTCTAAAAAAAACTAAATATTTACGACTTTATTTATATAGAAGACACTTTTTTCAGACTGAAAAAATGTTAAATTAATCGAAGTTTAGGATTTGTGTTAGATTAAATATAATATGGGTTTGTTTAGTTTTGACTACTCAAGTAAAATTTTTAGGAATGAAAAAGCAGTATTTTTATATTGTCTGATTTATTCCACTATTTTATTTCATAAGAAATAAAACTATCATTCATTTTACGTGAAGTTAAAGCGGTTCACAAACATACACTAAAAAAATCCTGTAAAATTTACGGTTATGAGCGGACAGTTGGGTTGGTTGTGCAAAATCGTAAATTTGGTTTTTATCATACAAGAACAAGTTGTTCCCGTTAAAGTTAAGAAGAAAATTCGTAATAACAACAGATTTTTAACATAGGCGAACTCTCGCACTCAACACATTTCGCACCAATATATACTCTCACCAGATATGAATATTTTATATGAGCACTGTGGTTGATCCGAGCAGGGTACAGAATTCGTTTAGATAAGTTGTCGCTAGGACACGAATCTGGGTCAGAACATTGATAGACTATCGCTTTGTCCCCAGGGCAACCGCTGCTCTGAATTTTTGTTATGAAGGAAGGTCTAAAACTGTCTTTACTTTAAAACTCTTACGTATTGAAATTATATTTAAATTTTAAAAATGTTTAAAACTATAGTGGTTTACCTTTATAAAAATAAAAGCAAATAAGTATAGGAAAAATAGTAAAATGATTTGTAAAAGAGTAAAGTTATTGTACGGTAAACAACACTATGCTGGGAAAACTATAACTTACAGTTTTACTCTGTTAAGATAAGGGTAAAATGACTTTTACCCTCATCATAACGGTAAATTATCAAGCGGAGAAAGTCTAAACCAAAGGCGTAATTTTTACAAAGTAATTAACAGATAAAAACATTACAATGTTGATATGTATCGCAGATAAAATTACATATTTGATATTTGGAACAAATTTTGAAACATTTTTAAACACAATTGACATATTTTGACAAAATTGCGAAAGCTGACAGCAAAAGTTCGTTTAATGGAGTATGAAATATTCTCCTTTTATTTGCAGTTAATATATCATCATGGGCATCAATAGTGGTACAGCTCAAAAAATACGTTTTTCGAACTAAGAACATGTGTAAATATGAAAATACACATTCTTTTCAGCAGCAATACAACTCATAACTCAACTTGAAGGCAATCTTCGTTTAAGTCAACTAAAGCATTTCCTATGCATTTTCCTTAGCAATGAAAACTTTCAACCCACTTATCTCAAAACATGATTTTTTGAGTTGTGCCGCTATTGCAGTCCATGAGCGATGTATAGTTAATATCGTACTAAATGCTAAACACTTGATATAATAACAAAAGATCGCGTACAAATCTTTTCAGGAAATCTCCATCATTTGTATTTTAGATATTGTGATATTTATTTCAAATATTGTATTACCTATTTTAAAAATATGGCTTTGATTAAAATGCATTTAAAATTCTTTAGTATTATTTTACCTTTTATGTCCTCAAATCATTTTAAAAATACGTTTCATTTTTTCATACCATTTTCCACAGACACTCTTCAATTTTAACCATATTTTTAAAATAAGATTATGTAAACATAAAACCCGTTTAAGAATTCCCAAAACATATTAAGGTGAAAAATATGATTTAAAAATCGTTTGTGTTCAATTTTTGACGCATTGTAACTATATTATTTTTAAATTATAGTAGATCCATATGAGGAACGTAGAACACATATTATTTAATTAAAATATGAAGTCAGACTTTATTCAAGAAATAACAAGATCTCTTTGTTTACTACCAGAAAATAAAACTCACGCCTGCTTGAAATCTCTAACTAAGACGAGAAGTTACGTGGAAGTAAATATTTTGAAAACGAATTGAATGAGTTGAGAAATAGCTTATTCAAAGGAAGCATATACGCTCGAACGAAATAACTGAATTGCTTCAGATATAAAATATTCCAAATCAAGTTCTCATCAAACGTAATTCGATTAACAAAATGTGTTGTCCTGTACTGCAATCATGCTTAAATATTCTTACAATTTTTATTTTTTGAATAAATATTCAGCTTGCAATTTATTAAATAGATTGAGCTTTCAAAATAGTAGATACATATTTAAAATACATATTACAGATATTAAGGAAGCTAGTTTTATTATTTTCAAGCAAATAATACTAAGGAATATACTTAAAGAATCGAATTTTAAATATTTTAAACTTGTTAATCATGCTCTGCAGATTATTTTGACTAGTTAATCATGTTCTATAGATTATTTTGAATTTTGAATCAAATTATTGAGGGAGAATAAAATTATTATTTTGACTTGTTAATCATGTTCTACAGATCATTTTGAATCAAATTATTGAGGGAGAATAAAATAATTATTTTGACTTGTTAATCATGTTCTATAGATCATTTTGAATTTTGAATCAAATTATTGAGGGAGAATAAAATTATTATTTTGACTTGTTAATCATAATCTACAGATTATTTTGAATCAAATTATTGATAGAGAATAAAATAATTATTTTGACTTGTTAATCATGTTCTATAGATTATTTTGAATCATATTATTGAGGGAGAATAAAATAGTACCAGTGTTGTATTCAGTTTAAAATTATTGGAATTTTTTCCCACTATAAATATTTTCTCCATTCATATAATATTTTTATCTCATATTATAGTTTACATCCTCGAGGATCATCTAGTCCACCTTCATGAGCTCACAGGAGAAAAAAATGTATGGTCAAAACTACTAGAATATGATAAAATTTACCGTGCTTCCGGCTCTATGGGAACAACAAAAAACTCGATAATTTTTTGTCGAAGCGCTTTGATAATGATTCTGTTAAAATTAGCAATAGAATATGGTTTTATAAGGTGAGATAAAATTTCGTAGCTTTATAATAATACCTTAGAGCAAGGCTTAAAAACCATTTATTTGGCTCTAATCATTTTTCAATTTTTTATTTTTTACTAAATGCGTGGTAATAAAAACAATAATTTTATAAACCAGAATGAATTTGCGGTGAGCTGTATCATATGAATGAAAAAAATTACCAATTGAATGGTTTAAACACCGTATATTTTAATTTTATTAACCTGAATTATGTTCTTCTTTACCAAAAATATTATTACCTTAAAGTACGATAGTTATACCATAATATCTTTCTCCTTGCACCACAATGTTTGAAGCTACTTGAGTAATGTTGTCTTCGTTCTAACAGAAGTAAATTACTAAATGATTCCAGATCGGGGTGATCCATGGTGATTTATACCGTTCCGAACCTCCAAAATGATCCTGCTAAATTCTGCAAATTGCTCCAAGTTTTAGATTTTCACTAAAAAACTCAATATTTCACGGCTCTCCTTCAATTTAACCATAAAATAACATGTATAAAAATAAAGGTATTTTCAACCAAAACACAATATTTAAATTAGAAACTAATTCACTGTTCCACATCAGTACAGTTCCAATGACTACGAGAGTTTTTCTGAAGTATGACTGAACATGAATCTTGAGCTTGAGAATCAGTGTTTTGCATATCAATTTTTATTTAAATATTATTGACCATTTGTCATATCAAACTAAAATTATTATGTAGTAAAAAAATAAAAATTTCTTAGTTTGATCATTGAAATTAAATCAAACTCCATTTGCTTTTAATTTAAAAAAATGAATAATTACAAAATATAGAGACTTCTTTTGATACATATGATAATTACATCACAAAAATATTAAATATATTTTGCATATATTTTATGAAATTTTTTCGAAATGCAGCAGATTTTCACAAAAGGCTAAATAGGAAAAAAGATTACATCTACACAATCGGCGATTGCACTCCCGAAATTATTAAATCCTGGCAAAAACTCAAAATTCACGTTTCCATAAAATTCCATAAAAATTAACCTTAAAAATGCTCCCTTAACGATCATAACGGTAGAAATTGTGTAACAAATGATTTCAAAATTATTAAGTGATAAAATAAATTCATCAAAAAGTTCTAAACTAAGCATTAACTATCCCTACATTAACATGAATCTTTTTTTATAAAATAGTTTTAAATAATGTTATTTTCTTCTTCATATAATTAAATTTGAACATTTATGTAACGAAACCAATTTAGAAATTTTAAAAATTGTAAAATCAATTTTACATTCACCTGCTTAGCTATAAAAGATCTTTAAACTTATGTTAAAATCTATTCTTAATTTTGCCCACTAATTAAAATTCTAATCAGAAAACAAATCCAAAGGATTAAATCATACGCAATGTAGCTCATTAGTTTAGAATCCGTATTGATTCTACTTCCTTCTTTCACAATGAAAAAAAAGCCAGCAGAAACTTCTATTCAAAATGAGAAGAGAATTAAGAGACCATTAATTCTTTGTTATCTTTTCTCATCAAATAAGGATTAGGTTTGCCTTGATAATTCACCTAGTTATAAACACTTTTTCAAATAAATAGACGTTTCAGGCTGATTATTTTTCGAAGCACACATAAACTCTAAATCAAAAACAGAGCGGTTTTGCAAATATATCTTATTTTCTCCGTTATATTTACATAGTTTATTTTGCTATTGTTTTGAAAAGAGTTAAGTAATTTAGTAAATCATTAGAATATATTTTATTTAAAAAAATTTAAAAATTGCAGATATAGCCGGTTTCACAAATGTATACTCTATAAAATATTTTTTTTGTAATTTAAGGTTAATTTATAAAACGTTCTTATAAAATCATACTCTTCGATGTTACTTATTTAATAATTTTAATTTTCTATTTTTATCACATTCTATTCTTAATATGAAATATATTAGATTTTAAATTATAGGAATAAGACTAAAGATAAATAACTTTCTAAAGAAAAAAAGCATAAGATACTCGCTCCTCATTGCGTAGAACTAATTACATAAAAGTATTTAAAAAAATATTATTAATTATATACTTACGACGAAGTGCTGCAATAGATTCGTTATTACTAGAGGTAATTTTGAATTTAATGCATTAACTCAATCAGAATTTTTTGCATCGAAATTGAATTCGATAAAAAACAAAAACATTTCAGAAGAAATGTAGCATCTATTTTTTAATTTTAAGAGAAACTTTTTAAATAAAAAGAATTACTTTTTGGCATCTTTTGGTTATAAATTATAAAATAACATATTGTCGAAGTGAGCACATGTCAAAAACTAGCTGAAATGAGAAAGAATATTCGTTCTATTTTGTAAGATTACAAAACTATTTTTATCAGATTTGCTATTCCAACTAATATTTCACAATAAATGCAGTTTACTTTTATGTAAAAAGTGAAGGAAGGAAATCCAATTGTATTATTCATTCTCCTTTCTTTTACGTTTTTTTTTTTTTTTTTTTTTTAAGAATTCATTTTTAGAAACCATCCCCGGTAGCAAATATAGCTAAACTTAATATTTGGGATCTCAAACAAAGCTGCTCCCGCGATGTAACAAAAACAAGCTTTCTGCTTACCCATAAGTAAAACTACACGCAAATAGTATTGATTATTTCGCAGAGATCGATTATTTTGTAAATATGTTTACTCCAAACATGTTGTTTTGATGCAAAGGAATAGCATTTATATTAATCTCAAGAAATATACCTAAATTAACATTCGAAATTCTGATAAAAAAATCTAATTTTAGAATTTTTCTATACATTAACATTGGGTGAACATTACATTAGGAAACATACATTAACACTATACATTAACTTAAGAGATTGCTAACATCAAAAGTAATAACGAGGAAAACAAAGCTTCAGGTTTATAAAACTATAATCAGACAAACCGTTATCCATGGATCAGAGACATAGACTCCAACCCAGAAACAAGAAAAAATGCTGATTACCTGGGAAAGAAAAGTTCTTAGAACTATTTTTGAACCTGTCAAAGAGGGTGATTTGTAGAGAAGGTGATACAGTTTCGAAATTTCAAGACTATTGAAAGGAAAAGATACGATCAATTATGTAAAAGAAAAAGAATTCAATCACTAGGGCACCTTGAGAGAATGGAGGAAAACAGAGGCACCAAGGCGATATTCAAGGGGCAGTGCCAGGGCCAGAGGAAAAGAGGAAGACCGGCCAAGACAAGGTGGAGAAAGACCTTAAGATTTTAAAAGTCCGAAACTGGAAACAAAGAGCTAGAGACAGGCGACTTTGGAGAAAAATTGTTAGTTAGGCCATGGTCCAACATGAACTGTAATGCCAGAGAGTTAGTTAGTTTAACATTAGGATATACAGGAGTTATAAAAACATATAAAAACACTTTTTTACTAAGTCAGTATGAAATTTTTGCTGTATGAAATTAGTTTAGTATGTATTTAGTTTTCATATTTCTTTTTTCCGAATCGTAATTGACAACATATGAAAAAGTCAGGTTTGAATACCTAGAAAATTTAAATAGTTTCTAGTAATTATCTCAGCAGATTTTGTAAATTTGGAAAGAAATCTGTTTATGGTAATGGGTTCTCTGCAAATTTTACTTTGTACAATTAAACACTATATTTATTAAAAATGACAGAAGTGCTATATTCCCTATTATAGTATGTTTATTTCCCCTGATTTTTTTCCCTTCATATACTGTTATCCGGACAATCATTGTAAGGTATTATCATTTGTTATTAAATTTTGTTTCATGATACAAATAATATTTCTGGAAAACCCGTTATCATTTTGAGTTTTATAAAGAAAGTACAAAAGCTACTTAACAAATTGCTAGAAACTTTTTACATTTTTAAGATATTCAAATCGGACTTTTTTCATAAATCACCAAATACGATTCATGACAAATATTGAATGTGCAGTATGAAATGACTTTTTTAAATGTTCATATTTTACGCAATTCTTAATGAATTTTTTTTTTAAATTTTAAAATTATATTTTTGTTATTAGTTAAAAATTAGTCTAACAATTTTGTTTAATTTTATTGAATATTTCTAAAATTATAATAAGGAAGCGTAAGGCAAAAAATATTATTCATTTTTTTCTTTAAATATTCAAATCTCCATGGATATTTAAGGACTTTTTACGAAATTTCGTGCAGTTATTGCATATGAAAAGCAACGTAATTGATTCAAGTTACAAACTTATAGCAAAATTTTTGGGCGAATAGTGATCAAAAACACTCTTTTGCGTTCGTAATTTATTTCTGGTTTCGCAAACCTTTAGAAGCTTTAAACTTTTTTGATATGTATTAGAAATCTCACGGCCGTAATTCTTCTAAAATTATAAAATAATTCTTTTATTTCTTGAGATATATGAAAAAAAAGAATTTGTATCGAAGTTTTTCCATATTTTTGTCGAACCCCTGTAAAAAATGTCAAGTTAAGCTGTTTTAACTTTAGAATAGACTTCTTTCTAATAAAATGTGACATAAGCTCTTAGAAATTGTTTTTACAACAAAAACTTAGAACCTAATTAGTTATGCTTACTATTGGCATATATGCGTTTATAACTTTGATAATTAAAAAAAAAAAAAATTCCACAGTGCTCTGAAAAAACAACGTAAATCCTTGACGAAACATTTTAAGAAAAGTGGCTTGGCAAATTTTTTTCTTTCAATTCTTTAATACTAAAAATCCTAAATTAAAATTTGAGATAACTTTAAAAAAAAAAAATTGAATTTTTGAAAAAATAAATATTGCAATGTGTAGCATATTGTACAAAAATGCATAACAGACAAGAATCTCAATTTTGAATTTTGTTGTCACTTATGAGAAATTTCCTATTGCACGACAATATGCAAGCTCCCCCAAACCTGATAGAGAACACTATTCCAATTCTTTTTCCTTAAAAAATTTCTTTTAAGGGGTAATTTTGATTTATGTAAAGATAATGTCTCGCATACTGAAGTGCGAAAGTACTCAAAATTTTAGTAATTACTACCATTTTTTTCTTCAGTTATAGTATAACTAATAATAAAAAAATCTTAAACATGCTTATTACTAGTTAGAAACCATTCTACTAAGTTTTTAGAATTATTTAAATGTACAGTGCGCGCGAAATAAAGACTGAACACCTTGAAATATATGTTCGAATAACCAGATTTTTACGTGCTGTTTGCAAAAATAATTTCATCATCAAAAATAGTTCAAGAGATATTTCAAAATACAAAGTTAAAGAGCCCAACTATACACCCACTTTCCTGACTAAACTATAGCGACAATATCTACTCGAAAGCAGTTATCTCAATATATTTTATGAGAGCTGAAATGGCTCAGGGGATAGAGCGTTCGCCTTCCAATTAAGTGAACCGGGTTCGAATCCCAGCTATTGGACCGACCACAGTGCTAGCGTAAAATATCCTTTGTAGTAGACGAATTATGGGTCAGAGTCCTCTTTCCATCTTGCCATCTTGTAATCAGTGGAGATTTTCGTGGTTTTCCTCTCCATGTAACGCAAATGCAGGTTAGTTCCATCAAAAAGTCTTCCACGTAGGCAAATTTCTGTAAATACTTTATCCAAGAGTTACCTTGTCTTCTGGATTGGGTTTAAAACTTAAAGGTTACGGAAGTGAACATTAGTAGTCATAAACCAAAAAAATTGGGTCGACGGTTATAAAATAAAATATATTTTTTGAAATAAAATTCCATTTCCGTCAAAAAGAGGTAGGTTTATTGAGATAAACTACATTTTGCGTCTGTTTGGAAACTTCTAGTTTGCATAAAAATTAGTATATTGAAAATGCTCTTGAACCATTAATATCACATTTTTATACTTGAGAAAACCCGGTCATTAAATTAAAAGTTATTAAGATGTTTCTTTTTTTTTCGTACAGTACATATTGCATATATACACAACAGAACCAAGCTAGATATGTTTTATTCTTTTTTATAGCTTTCTGTTCATATTCTTCAATTTTACTTCATAATTAAACATTCTTTTACATCTACTTTATTTACACTTCGTTTCAGAAGCCTTCTTTAAACTTAAATAAAACATGTAATGAAAACAGTATTTGAAAGTCAAATTTCCTAAACTCTTGCGTTAATTTGAATATATTTATTTTAAATAAAAATAAATCTTTCTGTGTCATACTTATTACCATATGAATGACAGGAATCCTTTCAACTCGAAATTTCATGAGATAAAAGGAAGTATAAAACGTATGGAGAAGATAAGAATAATAATTTTACAAACTCAAGTTAGCACTTTTATATCCTTAGAGAAATTAAGAAACGCTTTCTCAAAATTTATTTCAGACATGAAATCTGTTTATTATTTTATACATGAAATCAAAATGAAAGAGGTGTCGATAAATAAAAAGCATTTCTATCCAGCAGCTATTCTCTGTTCAAGATGAGATCACTTAAATTATATTGAATATTTCGTGAACTAAAATTTAGATTTTTAAGCACGAAATCATCGTTTCCGACCAAGCGAAAAACAAAAGTGAAGGTTACATATATTTGATTACATGATATTTTTTTTCATATTTACTTCTGCAACAAAATAAATTTATGTATAGAGCAATGTTTACATTTCTCAATAAATACAGTTTACCTTTAGTTTGGAAATCGGGAAAAGTAAACCAAGTTTGTTATGCATTCTTGCATCGTCTCTGTTTGCTTTAAGGATTCCTTTTTAGAAACCAAGCTAAACTTAATATTTGTATCTCAAACAAAGCTGCGCCCGTGAAGTAACAAAAACAAGTTTTGCGCTTACATAAATAAAATTACACGCAAAAAATATTGACTCTTAAGCAAAGATCGATGATTTTGTAAACATGTTTACTCCCAATGAAAAAGATAAGAAAGTATGCAATGCATTTACCTAATAATAAAGAAGTGTATTAAAATTATTATTATTTCATTAAAGAAATCTGAATGTAAAACTTTCCAATACTCCCAGGAATGTCAACTTAACTTTTCATTTTAACTGTCTTTTAGACTTCTTAAATGCAACATGAGATCAAAGAGATTTTTTATAACAAAACTCGAAACCCAATCGGTTATACTTATTATGTATATACTTTAACTTTGATAATAAAAAAATGCCACTTCAATTTCTCCAAAACTGGAAGAGGGCCGTTTTCCAATTCTTTCTTTAAGCAAATTTTCTTTGGAAGTTTAAATTTGATTTATGTGAAGATTATATCCCTTACATTAAGTTACGGATATATTCAAAATTTTAGAGTCTAATAAACAGATTTCTACTTACTGTGAACAAAAATATTTTTAACGACATAAATCTATAATTATAGCGACGTACACAGAAAGAGAATTAAATATTTAGAGGCCCAACAATAAACACACTTTCCTGACGATTACTTTTCCTGACACATTGATTGCATATTTTTCAGATTTTAGGTAACTCCCATTTTTTTAGAATCAAAGGTCCAATGCTTTCAAAAAGATATAGTACGTTTATTCAGAAAAAAGTACATTTTTGTGTCTATTTTTGAAAATTTTGGATAGTTTGCACAAATTAATTAGTATATTTAAAATACACTCGAACCAATTATATTACATATTTTAGTTATTGGGCAAAGTCAACAGTCACCATTGGCTACAGCCAAGAACAAATAAATATAATAAATGTCTATTATATAATTGACTTTCAGTCGCCACCAGATTACCATTTTTTCCTTGAAAATACAGTCCGTGCGCATTTTTATCATAACTATATTTAATAAATATGGAATTATTATATATATTTCAAATTTTCAAAATTAAGTTTTCTCACTTGTATTTTAAAGTTTTTCTTCATTTTAAAAATGAATCTTGTAATGACTATATTTTGAGAAATGCTCCAAAAGAAATGTCTTATATCAATAATATTAACAGTTTTTTAATTTGCAAGAAAGAAAAACTGGCAAGAAAGAAAAACTTCCTAATTTTGCCATATAGTGCGTGAAAATCTAGTCATAGCATTAAAAGCTATTTAAGTGATCCTTTTTTTGTCTCACTCACTGTATAATATATGCTCAACAAAATCAAACTGTATATTAGAGCCGAGATGGCTCAGGGGATAGAGCGTTCGCCTTCCAATGAGGCGAACCGGGTTCGAATCCCAGTCGATACGAATTCCGCATCCGGCTTGCACTGACCACAGTGCTGACGTGAAATATCCTCAGTGGTAGACGGATCATGGGTTAGAGTCCCCTTGCCGTCAGGCTAACCGTGGGAGGTTCTCGTGGTCTTCCTCTCCATGTAACGCAAATGCGGGTTAGCTCCATCAAAAAGTCCTCCACGAAGGCAAATTTCTCCCAATACTCGATCCAGGAGTTCCCTTGTCTTCTGGATTGGGTTCAAAATTACAAGGCTACGGAGTTGAACATTAGTAGCCGTAAACCCATTAAGTTGGGTCGGCTGTTCAACGACGGTTATAAAATAAAAAAAACTGTATATTATATTTTTTAAACTATATATTCATATTTTTCTAACTTTTTTATTTAATTAACCATACTTTTACATCTACCTAAACTACACTTCATTTTAAAAGCTTTCTATCAACTTTAATCAAACTTGTATTAAAAGAATTATTTGAAAGTCATAATTTTCAAAATTTATTTAAGTAAATATAAATGTTTCAGCAATAAATTTATTACCATATGAATGACTCGAATCCTTTCAACTCGATGAATTTTATAAGATAAATGCGGAGATCTGATACAACACATAGAGAAAATAAGACAAACTTTAGAAACTAAAGTAAGCAATTTTTATATCCTTTAAGAAATTAAGAAACGTTTTCACAAAAAAAAATTCAGAGGGGAAAATCTGTTAATAAAAACAAAAAAAAAACATAAAAGAGGTGTTTATGAAAAACAAGCTTTTTTACTCATCAGCTGGAAATTGTTTATTTTCTGTTCAATAAGTAATTACGTAAAATATCTTGAATAATTCTTGAACTGAAGTTTAGAGTTTGCCGACCAGGTGGCCGAGTGGTTAGCGTGCCTGACTGTGGAGCCGCTGGTTGCGGGTTCGAATCCTGCTCAGGGCATGGATGTTTCTTTCTCTCTCTTTGTGTTCTATGTCCTTTCTCCTTTGTGTGTGATTGTAGTTTTAGACCCGCCTATAAATGTGTAGTCGTTTATAGACCCGCCCTATAAACGGGTTTGTGGTTGTGTGACGTGGGCGACACTGCTCCACCACCGTGGCTTCGCCACAGGTGCCAACTGGGTAACGAAAAGAGAGTAAGCAGTTCTGGCATCTTCTGAGGCCAATGGGTCTTCGTCCCAAGTGCCCACGATTAAAAAAAAAAATTAGATTTTTAGACACGAAATTGTCGTTTTCGACCAAGTGAACAGCATAGAATCAGCATTGAAAGCACGAAAAATGTTTTATCAAGTTGATTAAACAGAATATAAATAATGTGATTCTAAGAAATCTAAGAAATGTGTTTTCTGCTTATTTCAAAGCAGGTATAAAGTAATGCTTTTAAAATAGTATCTGAAAGCAAGCACTAGTTCGAAAATGTTTAATATTTAAGTATTATAGATAACAGTAAATGGTTTAAAACTGGTAAATAGATTATAATATTTAATATTTCTTTCTTACCTTCTGCAATTTTAGTTTTCAAAGAATCAAGAATGCCAAAATTCTAAAAAGACAAATCCTAAACATGTAATGACTTATAGTCTGTTAAGTGACTAATTTAAAACAATACAAATAGATTGAAGTATAACGTCAAACGATCGTCAAATGAAGCTTTCAAAACACATAATACTTATAAAAATTTATTTATCTTTCGCTTTATTCCAATTAATAAGCCAAAACATAAATTTAATTAAAACTTTCAATAGGCCTGTTCCACGATCCGGAGCTTTTGAAGCCAGCTCCAAATTTCTTTAACTTTTGCTTTATTCCATCAATTAATAAGCCAAAACATAAATTTAATTAAAACTTTCAATAGGTCTGTTCCACGATCCGGAGCTTTTGTAGCCAGCTCCAAATTTATTCATCTTTTGCTTTATTCCAATTAATAAGCCAAAACATAAATTTAATTACAACTTTCAATAGGCCTGTTCCACGATCCGGAGCTTTTGTAGCCAGCTCCAAATTTCTTTAACTTTTGCTTTATTCCATCAATTAATAAGCCAAAACATAAATTTAATTAAAACTTTCAATAGGTCTGTTCCACGATCCGGAGCTTTTGTAGCCAGCTCCAAATTTCTTTAACTTTTGCTTTATTCCATCAATTAATAAGCCAAAACATAAATTTAATTACAACTTTCAATAGGCCTGTTCCACGATCCGGAGCTTTTGTAGCCAGCTCCAAATTTCTATAACTTTTGAGGAGCTTATCATTTTACGGTTGACGATTGTTAATTGTTTGACGGTTGATACGTCATTATTTTATATTTAATAGTAATTCTTTTATAAATAATTTTAGTATTTCTTACAGAAAATTAAACTACAATAAAAAAAATCTTATTGAATAATAAAATACAATTCACGAATTTTTCAAATTTAAGGAACTACTGAATGAGGCTTGATCTTTTATTTAAAATATACCAATCACACTTTCAATTTCTAAATGGGTATTTTATATGAATTTTTATTTTGATGAAAAAGTTACAAAATATATTGTCGAAGAAGCTTTGGAAAAAGTTTTGAATTAAAACAAGAAGTTTGCTTCTAGAACATTTGAATTCTACACAAAATCATTTATTTATAACAATGCCAGAAGAAAAATACAAGAATATATTACTTATGTGTAAAACTTAAGCTTAGTCAGCGAATGGGGCACTTTTTTGCTTCTTTATTTAAGGCACTTTAATTTTTTATAGTGAGTATTAATTTATAGTTTAAAAATCTGTGTTTCTGGATTCCGCAGCGTCATCTTTCAAACAATGAAGACTTACAAATTTAAATGCTTAAAGCACTTCTGTAACTTTCCAATAATAACGTAATGCCTAGTAAAACATGTGTTACTTGCATTAATGGCTTACACAATTAAATTAGTTTACTTTTAAATATTTGCAAACATTGTAGTTTAATCTAATAATTAATTATCATAATTCATAAATAAAACCATTTATTGTTTCGTCAAATAGTGTCTAAACATAATCCTTATCTTCTGTAATTAACTTCGAATGATATAGTTTTAATCAATTACAAGTAAGTAGTTACATATATTTTTTCATTGGTACAATTAGTCCTAGTGATGCATGAAAATAGGTTTAACTTAATTAGATTATGTTTGATTCAGAAAAGTGTAAAATAATCACAGATTAAAATACTTATAATCAAAAATTAAGAACCTCGGAACGGGAAAATGTACCTGAATTTTTCACTATTTTTTTTTTTTTATGTAATACTCAAGTCAAGTTAAGGGGGGACCCAACCCTGAGATGGTAAAATATTAACGTTTTTCTTGAATTTTTTTGAAGTAATAGAGACAATGCAGAGACTCCTTGTTTTTTTAATGTTATTTAGCTACAATTTAAGTCTATTTTAAAAAAAATTTCTTTTACAAAGTAATAAAAAATAAGTTGGTGGCAGCTCCGTGTGTGACTGGTCATCAAAAAGTAGCACCTCACTGGTCTCATGGATTTAGAAGTTCTGAAACATAGGAAAACGATTTTGTTTAGATTTTCTGAAACATAAAGACATTATCTAAAAAGTAGCATAGCGGTTTTTTGATATAAGCAAAATTTCTAAAATGGCAGCAACTTAAAAAAAAAGTTAAGTTTTTCATTAAAAAAATATTCATTAAAATACTCATATAAAATCGAAATATAAAAATATCAAAAATGTCCTATGCTACTTTCTAAAGAATATATTTTTTACGTAATTTAAAATAAAGAACAGCATATTTCGTTGTATAGATCATGAAAAAGACGTTAGCCCGGGTCAAAAAACAGCGTTTTGAGAAAAACGCGTTTAAAGTTTTGACTCATGGTAGGAGAAAACGTTTAATTTCATATTTATAATGGTCGATAAATGAAATGTCTGCAATAAGTTTCTATATACAGTCAACAGAATGGATGAGACACAAAAAGAATGTCGCCCCTCCTAATCCAGCCGAAAGGGCCTTTCTACCTGCTTAGCGACCGCTTTCTATTTTCCGGTATAACTTCCTAACGAAGTTAGGTACCGATAAATCGTTTCAGACAGACATTAGGAAGGGTACAAAGATTCGAAAAATGCAATAAAAAATTTTTCGAATTTTTGAAATATTCAGGGTGGGGTCTCCCCTTAAGTGTCAGATTTTTTAATAGAAACATTTTCGTTTTATGATATGTTTCCTTTTTTTTCCATTTTAACATTTTGAAATATTAAATAGCTTTTAAATAGTTTTTCATGATTTAGAATTACACTTTGACACAGGAAAGAAGAAATATATAATGTTAAAAATGCCGTTATACAGTTATCTTTCATACTTCAATATTTCATTTCAAAACAACATTGGGTTCTCAATATTATAATATCTTAAATACCATAAAATTTTTTAAAAGTTTCCAAAAGTTATAAAAAGAGAAACTGGTATTATAAATGAAACTAGAAAATTTCCACCTTTAAATATAAATAAATAATTGTCAAAACATTAAATTAATCAAATATAACAATTATTTCATTACTTACTATTTAAATCTATTATATGTTCAAATGTTTAGCATATGCGTTTTTCTGTCATTAAATACACAATTTGATCCATAATTTGTATAAAATAAATTTCGAATAAAGCTTGGTTTTGGAACCATGCCAATGATATTAGATTATAAATATTTGCCAAAAATATTTAACTAGTCCAAAACACACTTATTAATCATAAAGTCAGAAACACGAAACATAATCTACTACATTTATTGAGGCTACTTTCATTCTTTATACTTGAATTGTTCTGTATAATGTTGAGTAAATAAAGAACAGGCTTGGAAAATGTCATTTTAAGAAGTTGACCCAATGGCCTTAAAAGCCATCTTCGCTTCAAAACTTTCTAGATGCGGGATAATTTAAATAATGAAATGGATTAAACTCCGTGTCTTTGAAAATTGACTGAGAACATTTTCCGTTCATTAATCTCCGTTCCTTGGCGCCACAAGAGATGTTTTCCTGAAAACAGAAGGAAAGTTCAAGGACAAAGGATTGAGTAGATTTAAGCAGCTACATAGATAACTGGTAGAAAATAGATTTAAGATTTCGTAACTATAAATTTAACGACAAACATATGTTTTTATAAAGGAAATAAACTTTCCAAGTGATTTTTCTTTTACTATTGTCACTTGATATCTATTCAAAACTAATTTTTTTAAATTAGAAAAAAATATTTACTCAGATTTTTTTTTCTTTGTATCAAAAATACAGTAAGAACAAAAGTTTTTGTTTTTTAAAAAATCGCAATTATTCTTTTTATTATTTCATTCCATTTCCTTCATAAGACTATTATATATTACAACACAAAAATGCGTGCTACTAACCACTTCTATATGACAATATCTCAAAAATAATTGTCTTTAGAAATAGTTTGTTCTTGTTGATTAACAAATTAGCATGTATTTCTCGCTAGTAAAAGCAATTAAAAAAAATGCAGCTCTATCGAATACTGCAATACATAAATAATGGACGTGAATCCTTCAAACTTTACTTAAACTGTTCTAAAATGACTATCTTCATTATGCATCATCTTCACTTTCCCAATTTTTCGTCGTTCTGTGAAACTAATGAAAAAAATTATTAATTTTCAAGTGCAAAAATTAAAATTTATTCCTTGGCATTAAATATTCTTCCTTTAGCTAAATCATACATTATCTGTCCATAAAAAAAGGATAAACGAGTAAGCCATAATTAATAAATACCAGTTTAAGCACCACTTATCCTCTTCATTAAGCGCATCCTGGACCAAATTAAATTTTTTTGAGCAAAGAAAAAAATTGCAAAACTACTTGGTAATAACATTACTGATAAAAGAAAAGCATAATTCTGGTTAATAAAACCTAAATATACAGTATTTAAACCGTTCAATAAGTAATTTTTCCTCTCATATGGTAATGGTTTCAAAATTATAGTTCTTAATACCACACTTTTTTTTTTCAAAACAGTGTTTTTCAAAATTATAGTACTTAATATCACACATTTAGTAAAAATAGATAACTGAAAAGTGAATTTTTCCAAATAAATGGTTTTTACGCCAAGCTCTAAAGTATCATGATAAAATTACCAAATTTTACCAAATTTTAACGTCTATTATGATACCATATTTTATTATATAACTGGTATGGTTATAAATCTTTTAATCGAGAAATATACAGTTATGTAGCCATTTTTCTAGAGTGGTTTCAAAATCGTAAAATAACATTTAAACGGGCATTTAAATTAGATTATGTTAGGTTTGTTTAAATGGGATTGATAATGGTGTTAGATTGTGGTGGAATTGTGTTTGTCAAATGAACCCTGGTGTGAGGTTTAATTAGTTTATCTAATATTTCAATCTACTGTGAGAGACTATAATACTAGACTTAATGTTGAACAGCTCAGTGGTGAGGCCATCTAAGCGAGAATGATATCTTCGTATTCCAATAGTCTAGGGTCACAAACTGAGCAGTGCAGGGCGCTAGCTCTTCATATAACTCCTCTTAACTAACTCCTCATATTTTGAAGGTATGGAGAAAATATTCTGGTGACAACGATGGGATCCTAATCATCACTCAGCCGGTCAATGATTGTGACAGATTAGCCTCTTCGGCAAAAATTTATAACTATAAAATTATTAGGCACCCTTTGATGTGTTATGCATCCGATGATGAAAAATTAAAATATTAATTCATGATTCTTATCACAAACTATAGCTTCTAGCTTTCGTTGAATGTGTGATCGATTCTCATTAGCTTTAGGCCTAGTTGAAACGAATAAAATTATGGTTGCTTAACCATATTAGATTTTTTTTAAAAAACAGTTAATAAGCGATTTTTCTCACGATTAACAGTTTAAGTACCGTATTTTGTATTGTTTTTTGTTTGCTTTGGTAGAATATGGCAAAATAAGGATTAATTTGATTATTATTGAATCATTCTTTCCGAAAAATTTCTAATAGTGCAGGGGAAGCTCTTAAAACCTGCTAATTGTAAGTTTTTCTTATTGCTCCCAGCCTTTTTTATATCTAAATTTCAAATTGAATACATTTATTAGCGAAGATACTGAGATTTATAAATTATTATTAAATGTTTTAATGTTATTATCTTATGTCGTAAAAATACACCCCACTTTTGATGTTATTTTAATCTCCAGGAAAATAAAATTAAGAGAAGCAATGCTTGTCTTTTTCCATGCAAAAATCCTTTATTAGAGATTATTGCCATAATTTCATCGTCGATATTAATCCTATTTTTTTCATTCAAAAACGGTTTCTATTTTTAAAATACTAGAGTTAGAAAACATACAATAAAACTTATTTCCTAATATTCAAATCATATTCATGGATTTAAAATTGATTCAAAAACTGTTGCCACACGAAATGTAACAAGAAGTCTTTCAAAATTCAATTTCATTGAAATTTTGCACCCACTACACAAATTTCCCGTTTATCCTAAGGTCATGTTATAACCTTTTATTGTAAACCGATTTAAAGATCAAGTGTAACATTTTCTTATAACAATTGCTTTGAAAAGAAAAATGGAATAAACTGTTCAAAAAAGATAAGCATAATAAAAAGGCTTATGAAGTGGAAAATTCTCGATTTTTCATGAACCTTCTTATGAAAATATCTTTTTTTCACAGACAATAACGAAACTGCTCTTATGATAATATTTCAGCCAATGAAATGAATTTAAAATATTTTCGAATATATAGAAGTTAATAAATTTCCGAGAATATTGATTTCCGTTTCTTTCTAGACGGGCAGAGGGAATCAGTTTGCCATCATTGCGTAAAAATATAAAATTTGAAAATTATATTCTCATATCATTGAAATAAAAAATATCTCTCTTTACGGCTCTTTAAGTAAGCTTGGTGTGCTGTATTAAAGGCTTCAATATTTTTTTACAGAACTTAAACACGTTTTTTTTCCTAAAACAAAAAAAAAATGAATAATTAAACAAATTAAAAATAACACTTATTGCTTCTAAATTTTCATTGTACTAATTGTTATTGTTAAAAAATAATATTTACCGTTGCGACTTTTGTCAGAAAAATAACAGAAGAAATGACATTAGGTTACAAATTGTTTCCTAATTTAAAGCTCAGTAAAAAAAATCTAAAATTGACTAATTGAGAAACTCAAGAATCTAAATATCAATTGCTTCAAGGTTTAACTTACATGACATGTGTGAAGATAAAAAGAAAAATTTAAGTAAATATTATCAGTTTTGCAATGTTTACACGGAGAAAAAAAAATTCTAATAAAATTACCGTAATTTCTTTTCTAAGAAAAAAAAAACATTATTTTGGTTAATAAAACCGAAATAGACGGTATTTAAAACATTTATTTGATACCTATCATCATAATGGTTTCTAAAATAGCACTTGTTACTGAATCCGCCTATTTATTTGAGATATAAAATATTGAGATAAGTTTTGAATATTTTAGATAAGTTTTTTGAAATGATGTTTTCTGTAAATATAATTAAAAATACTAGTTTAATATGTTTTTCCTCGCGTACCACTGAAATAGCTGTCACGCGTACGATAAGTTCTCTATCTCTAATCCAGACAGTATTGTTTAAGTCGCCCCTCCCCCCATTTTGCTCCCATTGCTCCTCTCACCAACCTAATGTGTGCTTCTTATTTTTTACAAAAAAGAAGCAATTTTTTACTATATGGATTTTTTTTTCCTTTTTGGAATCTTAAATTCAAGACGTATTTTTACTTCATTACATTTACTGTGTATTCAATTTATAACATAAAAAAGGTTATGTTTGCACTGTTTTGAATAATCAAGTTGCCTTATATCCAAGGTCATTTTCCAATTTATTGTCGAATGAAAGAATACTAATCGAAAATTTTTATTTGTGTGATAGATCCTCAAAAAAATTAAACTCAATATGTCCTCGAGGAATTTTTCGAGATGATCCCCCACCAATAGTTTTCCAAGAGTTTTGATGACAAAAAAAAATTCAATACGTCCTAAATTTTTTAAAAGGAATCAGCTTAAGTGAGCATTATTTTAAATTAACCCCTTTCCATAAAAAAAATACTTCATTTTAATATAGAAGTGCAAACAAGATCAATTTGTGCTTAGCTGCGCGTGAAATACTTTTCTTTTTCATTTCAAAAACATTTTAATCCTTCCTCCATTATATTTCTTTGAAAAATAATAAACAAGGTGGAGATTTACTAAAATGTATTGGAATATTCGAAAATAATTTATGCTTTTTAAAAGAACATACCATTTTTCCCCAACCTCAGCAATTTATTACATATAAGAAAATAATCCTTCATACTCATCAGCTCACAAATTCCTTAAACTCTGGCATTCAAGCAAAAACCTATCTTCCTTGTGGCGATATTTTCTTTCATCACAAATTTCATTTTTTGTTAATAAAGAATAAGTATTTTTGCGGACGGTTGCATTATTTAAAACATAAAAATTTTCATTCTTCTAAGTAAAATTTTCATTTTTGAACGAGAAACATTGAGTAGATTTAGGAAAAATTTACAAACTACTCAGGAAACTTTGTTATGTAAATATGAAGTTTCACTAGTTAATCTCTTATTCATTTAAAGATTTTTTATTATACTTTTATTTTTCATAAAATGAACTCATTAATCATATTTCTTCATAGTCTAACTGGTTACAACTTTCAATTCAAATTCTTAAAACTGCTGAATTAAAATTGTTATTAACTGTGTACAATCTATTTCTTCTTTCAATAAATATTAAATAGTTCTACGCAACTTTATTTTATCAATAAACACTTTCTCGTGCAGATGGAATAAAAATTAGTAAACCATATAATTGCTTAAATTAAATATTTTATTTTGTAATATTTCTCACAACATTCTTCAATTGAAATTAATAAATTCTTATCATTTTAAAATTTTAATACTTTTTTGTAAATTTCAAAGGACACTTTTCGAACTTTTAAGGAAAATATATAATAATTCATCACACGGAGAAAAGAATTCCAGTAAATCACACTTTCAGTAAAAAAGAAATCATAATTCTGGTTAATAAAACCAAAATATACGGCACTTAACCCATTCATTTGGTAATTGTTCTGTCCATATGGTAAAATATTATTGGACATAATGGTTTTTAAAATGTATTTCTTATTGCCACACATTAAGTACAAAATACAAAACTGAAAATCGTTATTAGACAATAAATATTAAAAAACGCTATTTAACTTCGTGTGAAATAACTCCATTTTTTCTTAATTTTAACAGAAGAAACAGCAGTGAACCTAAGTCTCGAAGGCGAGCAACATTTCCCTCGCCACACTGTCACAAATACCTGTTCATAGGGTGGGCCACATTCACACAGCACACAACAGACAACAACACATACTGAGAGGGAAACATCTATACCCTGACCGGGATTCGATCCCGCGGCCACTGGCTTCACTGCCAGGCACGCTGACTGCTAAGAACACCTGGCCGGTTAACTCCATTTATAGATTCCCTGTATTTTATATCATTTATTAAAAACAATTTTGTTTTTATATTCTAATTCTCACATAGTAATCAGATTCAGAACAAGTTCCCTTCAGAATGTGGTGCAAGCATATTTAATAGATTTTCCTATTAAATATATAAAAGTGAAGGGTAAATGTGCCACTGTAAATTTGCCACTTCTCTAGGGTTTTAATATTACAGTTATTTTGACTATGCACAGAAATGAAATATTTCAGGACTGAAGGATTACCACTACGGTTAGATCATATGCTACATATGATTGCGGCAGCAAAGACTTCTTTTTTAAATTTATTTCGCTAACTGAAATAGGTTTAAAATTCAAGGCAAATCAAGAAAAAAACCTGAATGTTGATAAAATTAATAATTATTTATATTTTGCACAGTTTTAAACAATTTCTTTTTCAAATTTTAAAACGAAAATTTTTAAAAAAATATGTTTTAAAACAATTTTTTTTTAAAAATTTTATTGAATATTTTAGGTTACAGATAAAAAAAATAAGAAATTTTTTTTTTGCAGAATCAATTTGTTTGAAATGTGTGTATTTCAATGGCAAATTTTAATCTTTTTTCCTCTGTCAGTGACGGGGGGGGGAGCTCAGTGAGCTAAACAGAAGTAAATAAATAAATAATAGTTTTATATACTAAAGTGAAAGGAGAAAATAATATAATGTATATAAAATGCATTTTTTTACATATTGTCTTGTTTGATTGTTGAATTTTAATTACGATATAAATTTTATTCTAAAATTTATTTTTTGAATATATGCTATAAAAGTCTTTTTCAAGTTTACAAAAATGTTTAAGATTTTTAAAGTATTTTGAATTTTTAACTGAAACAGTTTGTATTTTTGCAGAGCGAAAAGGGGAAAAAAGTATTAATTTGTCAGTTTATTAGGAAAAGAATAATCCGAAATTAGTATTTATGTTTTAAAAATTGTCTACGTAATGTATAAATGTTTTTTTTTCCAGGAAAATGTGAATTTTATTGAGGAGCTAAATAAAATTGACTGCCCAGCTGATCTGTGAAATGGAGAAAAAAAACAGAGGCTTTGCATTTTTTTCTTACATTGGATAAGATGTTTGTAGATGCAGATACTTGCTCCACAATTGACTTTTTGTCACTTTATTTTCAATGTAATGTACAGTAAAATAAGCTTTATGTTCTTCTCGTTTCTTTAGTTTATGCTCTATAACCTGAAGAAGGTACTTCCAAAAGCACTTTAGAAAGCTTAAATATTCTACTATCTGGAGTGAACACGTCAATAATATATGTATAAGAAAACATATAAAATAAAATATATTTTTTTCTGTAATTTAGTTGTCTTATTCACCAATGCATTCTCACATTTTATGTTAAAAGTCTTAACCCTTTGCAGTTGTATCATGGCTATCAGGCACCAATTCTTTTTGAAAGGATGCTGACTGCTCCACTTCGAGAAGACATGTTATAAAGTGATAAAGAATTAAAAACTGAGACCTGCATAATTTTGCTGACATGAAAGCTACATATTTTCAATAATTATCATTGATGACTTAATGTGATTTTTAGAGTTGTGTTACACATGCATATAACGTTATATAAAAGCAAGTTAAAAATTACCAAAGATACTATTATGTTTTTTTTTTACAATTAAATTGCGTTCAGTTCATTTGTAAATTACAATGAAAAAAATGAACGATTAAAACAAGAAAAACCTGACATTGTCAGTGAATTTTATTTTAGCTCCAAAAATCAGGGAACAGTCGGGGCAACTTGCAATTTCTTTCACAAATTCCTGGAGAATTTATATTTTATACCTGGAAAATAACCAGTCTTAAAATTATCAACATATAGAAGTTAGTAATTGAGAATCAACTTAAGCAATTCTAAATCCATTACAATTATTTGTTGCGAAAATTTTACATTTCAGTCAAACTGAATTGTTCCCATCCTCTATAATAATATATATTTAATAATATATTTTTTTACACAGAAAATCTAATATTTGCCATTACTAATAAAATAATCAAATTTTTCGGATGAAACATTGAATGATATAGATAAAATATGATCTTGATTTTAGTTGTAATTTACCTACAATACCTGGAAAAGTTAGGGAATTTTTTTCTGAAATTGAGCAGGTACCCTGTTAAAAAGACGTTATGCTCTTGCTTTTCACCATTATCTAAAAATATTTTTTAAGAATATTTTACCAAACCTTTTATAAATAAAGTAATAACTAAAAAAGTCACCATCCAAATAAAATGGAATGTAGAAGAATTACTAAAGTTATTTTCCCAAGAACTAGGCTGAAAAGGAATAAGTATGATTTAACGTACTAATGAAGTCACTTTAATTACTATTTGAATACCTAAATAAAATGAAAAATTATGTAAACTGTTAATAAAAAATTTGTTTCATTACAAAAAGTTAAAAATTCTTAACATTTTATACTGAAGTCTGTCACATAGCTTTCGATCCCTAAAGAGTATTTTCTTGCAATTATATTCAGCATATTGTTAAATACAGATGGATTACTAAGCTTTCACTTTTTTATCAACTATTACTGTTTAGTTTTAAAATTAAAAAAGTAATTAAGTAATACTGAAAATCACTCAAACACGATTGAATATGATTCAAGTTTGAGTGAAATTTTTTCACTCAAACTTGAGTGAATTCCATATCACTCTTCCACTTGAATGATTATCACTCAAGATGAAAAGGCTCCTTTTTTCTAGATGAAAGAGTGAAATCAGGGACCGATCAAGACAAATTCATGCCCAAGGCCCACCAAATTCCTGGGCCCCTTACAAAATATTTTGAAATTAAATTGCTGAAGAGTAGTCCTAATAATGAAAAAGAATCTATTGAACTGCATGTTTCAAAAGAAACATTCTAAGAAATTTTGAAAGCAGACAATTGAAGATTATTTTTCCAAGATAAATTTTACAAATCTATAAATTAAAGCAAAATATAAAACAACAAAACAATGTTATGTCAAAATAAAAATAGTTTGGTGACCACAAACAATTAAAATCAGTGATTTTTGATAAAAGTCTAAAAGTCACTGATCAGCTGAATTATTTTTTATTGTAAGCTGTAATTATTTTTTATTTATTTTTTAATTGTTTTTTATTTATTACTTAAACAAACACATAGCAAGCCCACCTTTCATTAAACTTTTTACTAATTTTTGAGGCCCCTCAGAAATTGTGGGCCCTAGGCCCATCCCTATTGGGCCTAGGCTATAATCAGCCCCTGAGTGAAACAGCCCTCAAGTTGAGTGATTTTCACTCGTTCATTTTAAATGAGTAAAACATACTACGGTATTTGCATATCGAGCGCATATTGTAGCAAATACATATCTAAGGCTTATTAAAGTATTTATTTATCAAATAGATATTAAATTATTTAAACATTTTACGCAAATTCAACTATTTACATATTTTACGCATATTAAACTATTTACAAAGTTGACAATAATAAAAATATTTTCTATGCTAAAAATATAAAACGAATTATGTTTGAAATTAAATAAAATGATAGCTGTTCTTCAATTAACAGCAATTTTATTACATTTGTAGGAAATTTTGTTCTTGCCCACCAATTTTTTTTCCGAGTAAACTATTGAGACGATAACTCCAGGAGTTGTTGTTTATTAAGAGTCATCACTTTCTGGATGTGATTTAGGATCTTTAAATAGTATTCTGAAGAAACTAGAGATATTTCCTTTTTGCTCCAGGGAACGCCACTGAAATTAGTTGGACAAATCCCTGAAAGGATCTTCTTCTTTTACTTGTCGCAAAAGTAATGAATGCCCAAAATCGATCGATCTTATTTTCTCTTCGCAGCAACAACACTTCTTTTTTTTTAACAATCATTGAATAATGAGTTTTGAGAACATGAAGATAGTAAGAATCAGATCAATCAATTTGTTATAGACTAGTATTTTTTCAAAAAATTTTTCCGAATTTAAATTATGCTGTAAGAAAGGCATCAAAATTCATAAATTTGTTGAATTTCTGTTCTAAAATTCAGGGTAAACGTCACACTCTGAAACTTATTTTTTCTTTATTCTTTCAATTTTTACAATTCTTCTGATTCTATACCAATGCAAATTTTATTAGATACAAAACGAAAATACAGATATTTACATACACTGGTAGAAATTTTGAATGTGGTAAACCATACAGTGAGAAAAAATTCTTTAAAATTTACCGTACTGTGTGGTAATAATCTTTGTATTAAACATGATTCTAGAAATAAAAGCAACAATATAATATATTTAAAGGCTGAAACTTGGTAGTTTTTCTGTTTATATAATATCGGCTTACCAGAAGTTCTGATTTTAAAAAATTTTCTTCTTATTAACACGCAATTAACAAAACTGAAAAGTAAATTTAACCGAATAAATGGTTTTTATGCTATGCTGTAAGGTATCGTGATACAGTTAGCAATTTTACCACATTTACCAATTTTTGTCATAGATTATAAAACAATATTCTATTGTAATTTTACAAAAATCATTACCGAAACACTTCGGAGAAAGTAAATGAATTTTTCGGTGTTTCCTTAGAGTCAGAAACATAGTAAATTTTACCATATTCTGGTAGTTTTTACTGTAATTTTACTCCGTGTAGTATTACTCAAATATGCTGCAACTAAGCATAAAAATTCTAATTGAGGGTTCCGTATCGGTTATACTTAAAAAATACGTTGTTTTAATGATTAAAAAGTTTTGTTTTTAGAATTGAAAAATTATTTACTATCCATTTATATCTGAAGATAATAACCTAGGCATGACTCTAGAATTCAGGATTTCCATATTTCTAGAGACCTCGGGCAATTTAAATGTGAAAAGTTATCAATACAATAGAAATAGGAAATAAAATATATAAAAACATTTTTATATGATTTTTTTTAGGTGAGATCCTGAAGTACAAAAATTCCTTACTTCTTTTTCTAATCACCGACTAAAACATTGAAAAATTTTAAAAGATAATATAAATTTGAAAATAAAAAGAAATATTATAATAATGATAGAACAAAAATATTAATTTTGACCATTCTTTGGAATGAAATCCGAAAAAATAATTTATATAATCTTTTTCAATGATTTATGCAAAAGCTCAAACGGAGATTGGGGATTCACATTTTTAGACAGCCCATTACCAAATAAGTAGGAAAAAAGAAATCCTAGATTTTTAAAATAAAATATTCAAATTTCTAATACTTTTTAGCTGCCCACAAAAATGGTATTCTTAGAAATCAAAATAACCAATAGTATTCATATAAATCAATCATATCAAATCAATAAAATGCATAGAAATCAAAATGATAGAAGTATAAAATTATATCTAACCATTTTTAGATGACTATACCCTTAAACACAAAATTTCTTACTGAATGATGAGTCGAATGCTCGATACATATCGATAAAAATTAAATAATTATTCAAAACTCGAATAAGAGAAAATAAAAAAGAACAATAAAAAATTATTCGTTATTATAGTAATGAAATACGATTAAGGAACTATAAAGCTATATACATAAAAATCGGATGAAGATGATGACCAGTCCATGCATTCTTATTAGACAGATAAATCGCATTATATGACCCAGTTTTTTCAGAAGAAGATCCAAATTTTTCTGGTTATCATCTACATATAGCTACATAAAGGTGTTTTTAACTGTAAAATGTTTTTATTAAATGTATTAATGTAATGTATTTGTTAATTTAAAATAATTACTTCAATATTTATTAATCATCCTTACTTAGCATTTTCAGAAATTATACGATGATTTTTTTATTATTATTATTAAAGGCTAAAACCTAACGCGATGTTTCTTTATTATAAAATAACCTTATGCCATTACCTTATTACGCTATATTTAATGAAAAAGATATTTAAATATTATAAATTATACTAATTAAATAACTATTTTACAGTTATTAAACAGTAAATAAGTTGCTATAATACAGAAAACCATTTTGTATATAATATATTATAAACATAAAACACATAGAGGTACTTGATTTAGGCCACTTCGGGAACGGATTGAATATCCGGCTAATGTCCGTCTTAATGTGAAATTGAATTATTCATGTTTAATATGGCATATTTTTTCCTGAATTGTTTCTACATTTTTTTCACGAATTATTTCTATATGCCTTGTTTAGAGGGTAACGATAAGGGTTGGAGTCCCAACTAGGCAAGTAAGAGGGTTCTATTGCCGAAGGCGGTAGTGTGTGTTTAAGAGCAAAGCATATGTGTGTAATTTATTGGGCATTTGTTATCAGAGGGTTAAGTCTTATACAGGAATTGCGCAGCGATCTCTGGGCGTTGGCAAGCGTAGCGGCCAAGAGGGTGGAGTTCCCTAATAATAAATACATTCAATATCGATAATGTAAGCGAAAATGAAATGTACTTGATTGATTGCGAACAAGACTCTTGCAAAATAAAAATATTTAAAAGACCATACGAAACTTTTTCCCCTAGACCTCACACGATCTGAAGCACGACTCAAAAAAAAAATTAACAAAAAAAGAACAAAACATTATTTTCTTTATAACGTAATTCATTAATGTCTTGTGATTGTTATTTCGTAAGGTACCATTGAAGGATCCAATTTCGGAAGAACTTTCTATCACATAAAATCTTCTGTCACATAATTTTATACTTTTAATTTCCGGCTGTAATTTTCTATACTTTTAACTTACCTTTGACTATACCTCTAACTTTTGAAAAGATTAAATTTATCCCTTTTGTAAGTGCCTAATATTATTAGTTTTATGACCTTTCAAACTGTTCATATCCTTCAGTTAACTTCTATAATACATTGCACTCCCGATTATCCGGGTTAATCACCGGGACAGGTCGGACGGACAATCGAAAAACACGGATAATCCGAAAACTTCTTTTTATTAAGGAAAAATTCCATATCAGTACAAAAAAATATAAAAATTATTGACATTTGCATCTTGTATAACATCAAACTAGGAATTTTCCTTTTAAAAAAATGTGTAATGCGTCACATATTAACACATATTTTACGAACCGTAGTAATGTTACCGTAATCAAATCCTCCTATACAATCTAATAAAGTTTCAACAGATTGTAGAGTTGCAGAAATTGTATTTCCCTCATTTATTACATCTTCTGCATCAGTTACTATCATCACTATTTGATTTAACAACATAACGATGTCTTCAAATGTCAAATACTGGAAGCCAGGCTCACATGCATCACTTTGAAACCAATCTTCCAATTTTTCTTCATCAAGAGTTTGGAAACCGTAGATTTCTTTTGCTTGTTCGAGAATCCTGTTATCATATTCTTCTTGAATATCTGAAGAAGATTATTCATCAAGCGGTATGATTTTTCTCCACGATCGTGATAACATGGACGATTTTATCTTTGACCATGCTGCTGATATTCCAAATACTGCAATCCAATAACGAATATTGCTTTCCAAAAATTTGGAAGTATTATAACTTCATGAATCAAATTGTTTTAATTTTGAAAATGTTTCTCTTTAAATTGTTTGTGCGACTCCGGAATGAGCACGGATAATCCGCGCACGGATAATCGAGAGTGTACTGTATTCAATTCTATAAAACAATTATTCTCAGCACCCATATACTAATATTTGACATGTTTAACTTTATTGGTTTTCTTTCCTGACCCTATTATAGCATATAAACAGATGTTCAATGTCATATATTCTTGATGAAATGACTTAATATACCTTCTTTGTTATTACTTATAAAAATATTTAAAACAATACTGCATAAAATAAGTTATACTAATGACTAATAAATCTATAAAGAGTGCTTTTGTTAGAAGAATTTATTTCAATCTATCGATGCAATCTTTACACATAAAAAAAAGTTTAAATATTTAGATAAAAATTCTTGTTTACAAATCATAAAATGGAAAATTCTTTTTTGTTTCAACTTGTAGAGATAAAAAAGTAAATAACTTGCAGATATTTTAGTAAGTTTCCTTAAGAAAAATACCAATGTAAGTTTTTGCTTCGGAAAGTAAAATAGAAAAGAAATGAAATGCATCAGAGCGAATTACGTATAGAAAAACTCTCTTTATTGGAAACCATAAAAAAAGGATACCAGAAAAAGAAGAAGAAAAAAATAAACAATAATTTCTAATACATATTGATGCATTAAGTAATCAAATTGCATTTTTAAGACTCTCTTTATAGCATAAGAAACTGTATGAGTAACAGTATTTAGAAAAAAAAACATAACAACCTTCCTTAAACAGAAAACCAAAAAAAATATATGAGGAAAAAAATCACTCTGATTTTATAAAAATTGTCTAATTACTAACTTATGCAAATATTTCATAAGAAAAACTGGTTTCGTGATATGTAGTTGAGAATAATTAATTCTAAAAGTTTTTTTCGAGTCTAATTAGAATAGATTCGATTATACTATGCACTGGACAAAACTTCAGTTTGGACAAAACTTCAAGAATATGATAAACATTTTCCGCGTTTCTAGGTCTATGGAATCACCAAAAAGCTCGAAAATTTTTAATGAAGCACTTTGGTAATGATTTTGGTAAAACTAACAATAAAATATGATTTTATAATGTTTGATAAAAGTTCTTAAACGTAATTTTTGGTAATTGAATGTAGTTTGGTAATTATACGTATGGTGTACAATGCAATGTAACATTTGGCAAGTTTATTATAATACTTTAGAACATGCCATAAAAACCATTTATTCCATTAAATTTACTTTTCAGATTTGTATGTTTTAATAATGCGTGGTACTTATCTTATCACTTTGCCACTTATCTTATCACTTACGATGAAAACATTACCAAATGAATAATCTAACTGCAGTATACTTTGCTTTTATAAACCAGAATTAAGTATATACGTAATACATTTCTGTATTATATAAAATACTTATCAGTATATATTATTAAAAATCCTTGTCAAAAAAGTATATTTTACTAGAAAAAAAATGGTAGGGAATCATGAAGACCAGTTTGATTGCCTAATAAAACTTGGAAGTGTTTCAAATACCCGCTTTTAAATTTACCGTGATTTTCTCTGGCAATCAAAGAAGATTTAATGTTTTCCGTCACTCCTTCTTCAAGAGTGATTCCTTAATTTTAAAAAAGAACATTCTGAACTAAATATAAATCCAGGTTTTCAAACCCATAAAAAATATGCTGGTTTTAGCATCCTTCTTTTTTTCTTATTCAACAACAATTGTGTTTCCAACTGCATGAAAAGAAGATATGATACCATTCCTGTTCATTTAGATGGAAAATGATCCACGAATCCGAATATGGACTGTTACCCACCATTTTCTGACATTTTTTCTCCTTTAGGTTTATAAGCTGTAATTTAAAATTTACATCAAAATCGCATAAAATACAGCAACAAATGCAAATTGGCAAAAACTTGGTTTAAAAAGGGAAAGTTCCCACTAGTACCTTGTAAAAAATTCCAGTAAAAAATCCTGGCACCCAGAGTGTAACATCCGTAAAATTTAATTTAATTAAAATCCATTTTTACCGTAAAATTTTATACTGTAATTTTTACAGTTATATTTATTTAATCACAATGGTTCAGTGATTTATCAGTTAAAATTACCGTAAAATGTACAGTATATCAGATTCCATAAAATTTTGCCGTAAAAATGGGTTTTACGGTAAATAGTACTGGTATAAAAGTGCAGGTACTTTATACCTTAATTTAATTAGGAATTTTTTAATATAATGAGCTTAAGAGTTATTAGACACAAAATACATGGCACGTTGATCGATAATAGAGAGAGCTTCTCGTAGAATATTTGTCTAACCGTATTGCTTAACTTATTTTCAGTGATTTATTGAAAATGTTCGCGCATGCTTTCTGAAGTTCAAATAGTGTTAGCAATAGAGCTATGGGAAACCGAAACGCTATACGAAATCTCTCTCTTATCATAACCTCCATTGAACTCTAGTGGTATTATGAAACTACGTGAGTCCAGAGCTGAAAGAACGATGTTACTTTCTATAAAACTACGTCCATTTCACCACTGAGCCAGTGACAGAGGCAACTTTAATCGTTTTATCGTCAAACTTTATGAACGTTAATCGTTTATGACTTCATGTAAATCTAACTTACGGTACTGGTGTTTTTTATGATTTCTGTTCAATTCATGTTATCAATAAAGTGATCCATGATCAGGTCGAAACATAGTAATTTCATGTATCCCAACAATTAAAAAAAAGTAATAGTGAATATTTTTATTTCAAAATAATTAGACAGGCTCCATTAAGCGATCTTGTACTTTAAAAATACACATGGTATCATAGCTAGAAAAACTTGAATGATATAAAATTTGAAATTATCATAAATGTAAAGACTGTTTAACTTAAATACTCATTTACTTATTGCGCTGTATTAGTTCTTGAACAGCGCAACTAAGCAGTGTTAGTTTCTTAAATATTATTTTTCGATTTAAAATGCAAATGTTGCGAAGCTTTTCTCTTTTCAAGTTTTGCATGATTACTACTTTATAGCAGAAATTTCCACATTTTGAAACAAAAAAGTGTACAGTTATTTTTCAATGTTAAAAGTGTGCAGTTATGTTTCAATGTTTATCTTTGTCTAATTCATTTATTAATCCAAATCTAAATATTTTAACAATTCATTATAAGATTTTTAAAATTTTTAAATGCATTGCTAACGTAAATATCTTATACTTTTACATGCAATTCTTATTGTTGGCATCAGATGTTAGATATTCCATAACTCCTTTGACGGGACATATTTTGGTATAGCATTGTAGCTCATTTCTATTGGCTTTATTTCCTACTTCAAAGTAAAGAAAAGAAACCAAATATCTTCAATTAATCGATTTTTTCCGAATCCGTTCTCTTTTTCTTACGTAGGAATTTCTGAAGAAAATGGAGAACTCGATATGAAGTTTTGAAATATGAAGAAAGGAAGCTATCCAAATAAGAAGTCGATGAAAATAAAAATAAAACTAAAACTGGAAAATATCTACGGAAAAAAATTTCTTATATTTTTTTCGGAAAAAGTTGAAAGAAAGTCAAGGGTGAATTCAATGAGTGTTAGAAAAAATTAATAAATAAAAACAAAGGGCATATAGAAATAGGTAGTTTTGAAGAATGTAAAATTTTCATAACTAGTATTCAAATGAAATTATAAAAAAAACTAATTTTGAAATATTTTTTGCAATAAATTTTTTTCCAAGGAAAATAAAAATTGATCAATTGTTAAAAACATTTTTTAACTGAAAGATATTATATGAGTTTAAAACTGCATGGTTGGCTATCACAGCTACATCGAAGTAACGTACAGTACGCAAAAACCACTGAATATCTTTTTCTTTCTAACGGTCGGATTTTTACAAACTAAGATTTAAAAAATTATCCAAAATAAATTGTAAAGAATTACTGCTTGATTGGGAAAAGAGTGCACAGAAGCAAAACATTTCAGTTGTCGCCAGCATGTGCTTAACATGAGCGCAACGTCAGAACTAGTATGTAACCAATTTACGTGCAATGTGAAGGTAAGGTAGGTTATGTGCTTTTGCTGTGATGAAAAGTGAGTTAAACGATCAAAAACTCCGAAAGTGCCATAATAACACTAAATGGTCTAGTTTTTGAAAGGAAAAATCATTGAAAGGCGATGATTTCAAACCGAAATGTCTCCAATTCAAAATGAACCTCCATGTTTGGTCTCAAGATTGTTTCTCAAGAAACAACATATTAAAGATAAAGGCAAATCCAATGGGAAGAAAAAATTATCTTATAGTAAGGCAATTCCCCAAAAATTTAAAAAAAAATTTTTTAAGTGTATATTATAAATAAAAAGTCTTAATGGCACCTTATTAAACCTATTTCGATATGAACTTTTGTTTTTGTGTTGAAGTTCGAACATTAATAATCCTTTGTTGATGTTATCTTAAAGCCATGTGCGTATTTTAATAATTTATTCCTTTTCTAAAAAAAATCAGTCATGCAATTTATTCTTATCTTTTATCAAAATCTTTCATATTTTTTAAAGATAACAAAATTTTAATTACTTTATTCGTTTTTTATTCGATGCGTTATGAAATTTAATAACATATTTGTTTTTGTTTTTTTTTCTTCTAAAAAATAACTTCCGTGGATAAGGTTCTTTTCCGTACTTAACAGAGTTAATCAGTTTTAGATACTTTTCAGTTTAAGTTCATTTTGCTTTTATTTTATATAAGATAAATCCTTATTGATTCTTCCTTTTTATGAACAAAATTTTTTCGTCAGTTATGGAAAAAATAATTAAAAGTGAATAGTTGTGGACCTGTGAAAGTAAAATTAATTAAGCTCCAGAGACAATGTAAATAGTTAAGAATAAACACTGTGAAAATTTAATAAAATTTGAAATGTCATAATAAATTATAATAAAAAAATTCTATACACAAAACTAACGAAAAATAATCAAAAAAATTTTAACTAATAGAATATAAAAATTAAAGAAAAAATTCTATATATTAGAACATTGCAAATATTATGATTAAAATTATAAATATTAAAATAATATTCATTACAATTGTCCTTGTGCATTTTCCTTTAAAAATTGATAATTTATTTTTAGAAAAAAATGTTTATTTTTTACTGAAAAAAAAATAAAACTATACATCAAAGCAATCTTCTCTCTCAAATTTTTCAATCACACAAATTTTTTGTATTTGTAAGAATAATGAGAGAATTTTGTTGCCAGTAAAAGTTTACTTAAAATTATTATAACTTTTATTCAGCTGGTTTTGATGATAAGAAATTAATTCTGTCTTCAAAAATGTACGCAACTTGCAAACTTTTACTGGAAAACATATCTTATCACGAAAATATTTTTAAACGTTTTAATTTATTTAAAACGTGATCAAAAATAACTTTATTTTCAAGAGAAAAATTATAAAATTCTGTTATAATTTGTTTCCCAGCAAGCGATTTTAGTTGCATTTTTGTAATCGTTTTCAACTATCAACTGCAAAATTTTTATGTAAAATGAGAGAAACTTTTATTTTTTGATAGAATATTTACTTTAAAAAGTACTACTTCATTTAATAAAGAATAATTATGTTGATTTTGCTACTATGGATTCAAGAAGTTTTTTTCATTAGTTAATTTTTTGCCTTTCATTTATCTTTAACATAATCGTGCTAAAAAAATTTTTTTTGTTCTTAAAATTATTTTTTTGTTGTTGTTAAAAATTATCTAGAAACGGTTATACAAAAAAAGTATTATAGGAGTGCCTTATACATTTCACAGGTAAGTTAATTTACCAATTTAAATTTTTGTAGTTACAATTGTTTTATTTTTTCATATAAATGAATTTTTAGTATGTTTTTCTTTTCTTTAAAACATCTTATGAATTCCGATTATTCCATTTTATACATTCTAAAATCCGAATTTAGACTTTTAAAATTATCTACTACATAAATATGAACGAATAAGAAGGCAACTTAACCATAAAGTAGTTATTATACAGAATTATACTCTATTTAAAATAACACATCAGTAATGCATCATTTTTAGTGATAAAGTGTAGAAAGCAATGCTTTGACAACAATGTTAATTTTTTTCCTCCTTGTTTATTTGCGTTATAAAAATTCTTCAATATTTTTTTTTTATTTCAGCTGCTTTCTTTGAATTAATTTAGTTAGTCTAAAACATTTGGTTTGTAAGGAAAAAAATATGAAAGATTATAATAAAAACTATTCGATGAGTAGAACAAAGTTTTTTAACAGTTTAAAGTTCTTTGATGAAAGCGGCAGATATGAAGTTTAAATAGTTTGCTCTTTTATAAATGCAATAGTACATGGAAAAAGTTGAGACAACTAGCAGTGTTATTGAAAGCTAGTTTACCTTATCATCGCAACTGTTAAGTGTAAATAAAATTGGAAAGTTTATAAGAGTGAAGTGGATTTTTTTTTAAATTTTATAAGGTGATGCAGCTCTTTATAATTTCATATTTCTATTTTATTTTTCGACTCTTTGACATGTCTAAAATTGATTTCTGTATCTATTTTTTAAAAATTCCAAACACCTAAAAGAGATCTTACAAGATGCATTACTTTTCTAAAATCTGTGTTAGATTAAAATTTTAACGCTTTTTGAATATTTAAATATCGATAAATTAAAGAAAAATTACACCAGACTGTTACAAAATAACTTCAGATGTTTCTAAAAACTACTGAATCAAATTGTAGTAAGACTTATTAAAAGATACTGTGATACCACTATAGGCATTACATATTTCCTAGCTTTAAAAGATTTCTATAATTTCATAAATTTAATATTTTTTGTCTTTTTTAATCCAATTTTAATTAAATTAAACCAATTATTTAATTTTATTAAGATTTATGAAAAAAAAAGCGAATAAAAATATTTTATTCTCTCCTTAACAATCAATGTAACTGCTAACTTTTCAATTCAATACAAATATATAACTCATTATTTCACTGTCACGACTACATCGAGCATCAAAATCTATTTTTAACTCTTTATTCTATTTTTAAGCTGCTTCATTTCTCTAACCACAAAAATGTTTCAGTTTCAGGGTTATATTAATTTCTTACGGTATTTTGGGTGTTTAAGCTGTGGCAAAATTATTTGAATATTCACGTGAGCTATCGTAAGATTGGCTGAATTAGCTTTTCTTCTATCAGTGTCTTTTATTTCGATAATGCGCCAATAATGGTCCTCTCTTGCATTGCAGGCGGAAGACGTTTTTCGCTCCCAGGGTGATTTTGGAAACAGTGCCCTTAACTCAATTTCAGGGAAAATAAATCTAAATTTTAAAGGGTAAAAAAAAAATTTAATTGTCTTGATAGCGAAGTCTTAATGCTTTAGAAAATTGCTTTTCGTACAATGTTTCGTCCAGAAAATTATAAAAGCTATAGGCATTACGTGAGCAAAACATATAACAATAGGAAATACGTGAGCAAAACATATAACAATTAGAACATAAATTCTTAATATTTTGTGGCCCAAGCACTTTTTTTCATCTTTGTTAGAAAATCATTTCCCAACCCTAGTCCAGAATCCGAAAATTCAAATACTTTGCATTTATTGAGTTTTAGATTATTTTCAAAAAGCTTTAAAAACTGAATAAGAAATTTTATTAAAACGCGAAAAAAAGTAATAGTTGTTTACTTTCATATACTGAAATTAAATACGTAACATCCTAAATAAAAAAGAAAACGTAATTCACTTAATAGAAAAAGTTCAATTAACCTGCACTGGAAAACTGTTAAATTTGTCTGAAATAATTAATAACGAAAAGAGCGATTCTTAAATTAAGGATGAGATTTATTTAAAATACTTGCTTTTAAATTTTATAAAGTAAATTTATTAATTTTAAAACGAGCTTTTCTGAATATTAAGCTGCACAAAAAATATAATCCTTAATATTAATCAGACGTGAAAGTGTTTTCAGTCTCCGGAAACTTAAATTTTTGCTTCCCCGCCCTACATTATAACTCGTATAAATGAGAAAAAATCAGAACATTTTGACCTGCATTACTAAACAAGCATTTAATCAGCTTTTTCAGTTTTTAAGTGATGTGTTTTAAAACAAAGCTTTTCGAATTCAATAATTTAATAAGTTTACATTCGTTTTGATTAAATTCCATAGCATTTTTATACTTAACGCTAGATTGCCCAAGGAAGTGTCATTTTGACTACTTTTTAATTTCAATTAGAAAAACAATGATGTATATAATGACACAATTTCGTAGAATTTTGCGACTTTTTGTACAGCATATAATTTTTTTATTGCTAATATTTAATAATAACTAATATTTACTATATAACTGCAAATAATATAAAAAATATTAAAAATTAATTTTAAACAAATTCCTTTACAGATTAGTTATTCTTTCACTATCCAGTCATTTTGACTGCTTTTGGGCGATATATAGGTATATACTAAGTTTCAGTCTTTCTAGTGTTAACATAGTTTCCGGAGAACGTGAGATGTTTGAACTCACGGTTACAACTGTGCATGCTCAAATATTATTTTATGGGTACTTTTCATTCACCAATTGATTACATCATGTCATCATTTTGTTAAAATTTATTTTAAAAAAACTAAAAATTGTCGTCGTTAACTGCCATAACACAATTTATAAGTTAAAATTTTTATGCATTTATCAACTCATTATATAATAGAAACTAAAATTATAGAAACTAAATAAATAATTAATATAAATCATTAAATAATAGAATATAAATCATTAAATAATAGAATATAAATCATTAAATAATAGAAACTAAAACAGTCTTTTGAAAACAGTCTTAATTATTTGAATGCTTTTGTATGAAATAGATTTTTATACACAGCTTTCAGTATAAGTATTTCGAAGAGTTTTACAAACAACTTAACGTACCAATATCTTTACAATAAACGTACAATAAACAATAAACGTACCAATATCTTGACAATTTCTGAAAAAATGAGAATTTGCATTGTTTAATTTAGTAGCATGCGGGCCCTGAATGTAAAGTAATAAAAAATTTTATTCCGTTAAGAACTATTTAACAAATGACGGTTTATCCATGCAAAATTTGCAGTCATTGAATCTATTTGTTCTGTCAATATCCAGCAACAGAGCTGCGTCCAGCATTTACTGCCCAACTCAAAATTTTTGATGATCCCATCAAAATATTTTGATGGTTTAAGTTGGTTTCAGTAGGATTCATGATCATCCAACATCATTTGATGGTCACCATCAGTCAACTTTTTCCATTATGCGTTCATGGTTTTTGATATGACAACAAACTTTCATCATTCCATGATGGAAAATGATAATTTAATACTAGTATGGTTAACCATCAAGAGAAGTTTGATTTTCATGGACTAACAATCCGTGATGGTTCCAACTATACATTTCTACGATGGTTTAATGGAAATTCTTCTTGGTTATCTGGAATATATCATTAAAACAATTTTTTTACTGTTCGACCATCATAAATCAGTTCGAATTGCTACATTGGGATGATGGTTGTTCATGATCTCTCCAGCATTTGATTTCTAAGATACTATGATGGAAAATCGTGATGGTCCATAATGGTTTAATAATAATTTTTGTTTTTCAGCAGGAATATACCATCAAAAGAATGTGTTTGTTTTTTTACGTTGGACCATCAAAAATCAGTCCTAATTCCCACATTGGAGTGATGGTGGTTCATGATCATTCCAACATTTGATTTCTAAGAAACTATGATGAAAATTTCAGATGGTTCAACATGAACAAACCATCTAAACAAGTTGCTATTCTTATGTTGAACCGTCATAAATCAGTTCGAATTCCTAATTTGGGGGTATGGTTACTTATGTCGGTTACCATCAAAAATATAATGGTTCATGATTGAATTATTGATGGTTATCATCTAGATTATGTTGGTTTATAAATGGAAAACCATCAAAAATTATGACAAACCTATTACAAGGGATCATAATTATGATAAGACTTTTATAAAGCTTTTCAGTCATAGCATAAATATTAAAATATAAGGTATATGTGAGTCAAAATAAAAATATTTTTTTTTTCATTTCGTCAAAATCATATCAAAACATATCTAATCGATATTAGTGCTCTTTTTGATACAATCACTGTATTTGTCAAAATTTTCATTAGTTTTTGGTTCATTGATTCCAATTATTAATTGTTGAAATTATGAAGGATTAATTTTTTTTTCAAATATGAATTTAATTTATAAACATTGTGAAATATTTTTAAGACTATTAATTATAGTTGGCGTGATATTAAATTAGTTTGTAGAATCTATGAATACGAATGATAAATAAACAAAAGAGAATCGATGGCTGATACAATTTGGCTAGTTCTAATCACACTCATAAAGTATCAGAAATACGAATTGCAATACAAATTTGTTATAAAAATACAAATTTGTTGGCTTTGGTATATTTTTCTTTAAATTGATAATTACAAATAAATCAAACAATATTATTTGCATATAAGTCAACATGTTATTTTTAAAGATTTTTAAATGTAATTTTTAAAGATGCAATAATTTTGGTTTGTAAAGATGCAAACCAAAATTAGTGCATCTTAATAAATGGATTATTACATTTAAAATCATACAATATTTTTTATAATTCTATGCTGTTTTAATCACAGCAAAGCCAAAAGGATGGGTGAAATCAGATCTAAGTACTACGAGTTTAAAAAATGCAAAAAAAAAATAATCCAATTTAAATTTTTATTAAAAAAAGTCACAATTTTAAAACTAATGAAATAAAGCTTTTGTCTTAACTCCGATGTCTACAATAATGCTAAGCTAAGTTGATGCTAAATATAGGTGCGGAGGTTTAATGAAAAAGAGGTTGTTTACTAGAATACTAGTACTAGAATACTTCAATGGTGAGAATTCATTATTCTGACATAATTCAACGTGTTAACATGTATTTCTTTATTATTTAAATATAGCATTATAAAGCAAATATTAAAAGTTAAAAAAAAAAACATTCTGAATATACATTTTATTAACTCCCTTCGAATTTTCGTCTTTAATCATGTAAACCTCTCGTTTAAATATTAAATTAACTGTTATTTGAACAATAAAGAAAAATATCCAAAAATTGTTGTCAATGTTTCTTCAACAAACGAGAATTCATTTTTGTATAAAAAATTTAAAACAGATTTTGGCATAATTAAGTTATTTTAACAATGCAATGAAAAACGTTAACAATTAAATACAAAATTTTTCCTTCAATTGTTTACAAGTTTGGTCGGTTATTCTTTAGAATTCCAATCGCCGCTCAAATCTGCAAGAAAAATGTAAGTAGTTTTACTTTAATTATATTTTTTTAATTATTTTACTATTAAATATTTAATGATTTGGGTGGCACTTTTTACTTAATGTGTGGTAATAAAATTTTTTATTTTGAAAATCAGAATTTCCGGTATACTGTTACCACATGTACGGAAAAAATACCAAATGAATAGTTTAAATAACGTATATTTTGGTTTTATTAAAAAGAATTATGGTTTTTTTTCTTTTCTTTTTTTTTGCAGAAATGTTATTACACAGTACGGTAGTTTTACCAGATTCTTTTTCTCCCCATAATAATTAGTGCTTACTTTAATGACTCTAAAAGTACGTAATTGCCAATTATTACCCTCACTACAGCAATTATGATCAAATATTTTTCTTGTATACTGTAAAAAAATGTCTGTGTCAAATAGCAAAAATGGCCTCAACTACCGTACACAAAAATGGTGTTTCACTAAATTCTCTCGACTACACTAAAACCTGTCAAATTTTATTTCTTACTTTTTTTTAACCATATTGAATTGATTGAATATTATATTACTTGATATAGAAATTGATTGTATTTCATATTGTGTACAATAAAGCATTTACGTTTGCTCAATTCATAAGAATGATATTTAATAAAATAATAAGTGTTTTAAAATAAGTAATGTTGCACAGTGTGTAGTGATCAAATGCTTAATTCGATTAAAATACTTTTTTTTTCTATATTAGTATCAATTTATAAGCAACTGGTGCTCTACAAAAATTAACTATTTTCTCGAATTCAAGTATCTGGCCATATTTAATTTCATCTTCAGTGAGGTTGATTATTATATGAATTAAAAAAATACAGAATCAGTAATATTTGCTTTAAAAAACTAACTTATGATATAAAAAAAAATTTAAAGTTACATTTTTGTGAAGTATTAGGCAGAAAATCTGGCACTAATCGGTTTAGGAGGCCAAACCAATATTCAAAGTATCTATAATAGGTACCAATATTAGTATGTAAGGTATTTATTTCACAGTACCTATTATATGTCACCATATTGCGAGTATTATTTCTTACTAGTACGAATTAATTATCATGGGCATCAAAAATGGTTTGTTTATTTTTACTGTTTCCAAAATTATGTAATAACCAAAACCAGAAATTACCTTACTTATACGAAACACATGGCGAGTTTAGATTTTGGCGATTTAGGGAAACTTGCTCTCCGAAAAATTTCAAGATTTTTTAATTACACTTATTGAAATAGACTAAATCAAACAGTTCTGCATTTTGAAACTATCATCAACATCAAGAAATTTAACTCAGGCTATCTCTAAGTGTTTGAAACAATCAAACAATAAATGGAAAACTTAAACTTTTTAAAAACTGTAATATTTTGAAAAACCTTAGAGAATCTTAAAGAGAAATATTAGTATCAAATTATGTACAATTTTTCAAAAATGCAAAATTTTATTACTACAATTTGAAGTAAGTATGAGATTATCAACAAACTTTTTATTCCACAAAAAATAACACTACCACATATACAATTTCAGATTTAATTCGGCCAGTTTTAATTATACTCTAGGAGCATTGACCTAAACTACATGCTCAATGATTACTTAATAAAAGTGCTTTTAAGAGAAATGTTTATTTATTTTTTTGCTTGTTTCATACATTTTTGTTACCAATATTTTATTTTTTTGTTACCAATTTTTAGTTACCAATATAGAAAAAAACTATATTATTCATTTAAATTTACTTTTATCAAAGACTGTAAACTCACAATTTAAAGAAAAACAAGTTTTGAAATGATTTATTTTTCATAAAAGAAACATGTAGTAACAAAATGCTTAGTAGAGTAAAATGCTCTTTTTTATATGCGGCATTTCATAATAAAATCGAATACTTCAAATAAATTAAAATGATTTTCTTACTTCAAATATGCAGCACTTATTATTTTATACTATAAATTAAGGTTACTTATTATCGGATAAAAAGAAGTTGCACATACAAGTTGTAATACTAAACAATAAGATATTGAGCAAGTTATTACCAAATAAACTAAATAAAAATTATATAAAAATAAATTTCCTCTATTTCAAAAATATTTTTAAAATTTTCATCATAAAGTAATAAAATTTTAACATATATTGAAATTTGGTGCTTTTCTGTTTGAGGGAGGCGTAAAACTTATTACCACAGTATCTATTCTCGGTACCTGTATTAGTATATTAGGTACCTTAGAAACCACTGTATTTATTATTTATCATCCCCATGCAAACAGGTGCTCATTATTCAAAGATGACCGAAGGCAACAAGAGTTTAGTAATTTTTACGGGTCTCTAAAATAAGCACATTTGGCGAGATACAATTGGTGAATTTATCTACCTTAGATAATAAAAGAAGCATTTTAGAAATTTTACCGTTTGGATAATGCGAATTCTGTTAAAAAAGATAAGCTACATAAATACTTTTAATATTATATCTAAGATGAAAATAGAGAGATATTCTTCCTGTTATGTACTATAAAATTTTCGTAGATAAATACTTGTGATAGCGTTATTTATAATTTTATTTAGCAAAAGCAACTTTGCTAGCAATTGTCTTTACAAAATATCAAGTGCGTTCAGCATAATTTGAAGAGCAATCTAGCATGTCGGAAAATTTTTGCAGCATATTTTTATTATATCACCGGATTTTAACGGTCGACAAATTACTGAGTTTACGGCTATCCATGTTCAAATCCAGATCCTTGTAATTTCACCAAACTAACCAAAATGACTTGACAACTCCTGGATCAAGCATTAAAAAAATAGGGATCGTGGAGGAATTTTTGATGGAGCTTACCCATATTTTCGTTATTTGAAAAGGAAAACCGCGAAAACCTCTCACGACTAGCTCGATGGCAAGGGTATTCTAACCCTTGGTCTATAGAATATTTTATATCAGGACTGTTGTAAGGTCAAGCAGGGAGTAAAATTCGTATCGAAGAACCAACGCTAGGATTCGAACATTGGTCACCTCATTAGGAAGCAGGCGCTCAGTCCCCTAAACTATCTCGGCTCTTTGAATTATATTAAAAAGAACTGATGATCTTAAAATAAAATAAGTATAGCCTTAATTATTAATATGATTTTAAAATAGAATAAGTAATGTCACTTTGTAGACCCTTCACCTCCTTACATTCTGGAAGTATCAGTATGATATAGTTTACACCTCCCAAAGTACTTCGCGGTATTTTTCTTTCAAAAAACACTCAAATTTTCTGATCACTTTCAGTCATTGCCCACGTTTCAGTGTATGTAATTATCAGCCTGATCCAAGCTTTGTAGAGCAGTATTTGTATTTTCCTGCTGTTAAGTTTAGATTTTAAATATTTGTGTACTCCATAAATACATCTGTCACCAGCTGTTATTCTGAGGGGAATTATAAATCGACTATGTCAACCTTCATCTATAAAAAGGTACCTCAAGATGGATTCAAGTTAACATGTCCTATATACTAGTGATTTGGTATTTAATATTTGTAGTGGTAGTTACGCCACATTACTCCCCTTCCAGAATTTTATTTGTAATAGAATTCGATTAAAGAACACCACTTGTTGATTCATGCTGTGTATTTATTTATATCAATTTTGATCATCATATTTTTTGTCGTCATTTTTTTGTTTATAGCATTTCGCTTATTATTTCTTTTTCCTTCATTTTTATTTTTAGGTATTTCGCTTATTATTTGTTTTCCTTCATTTTTGTTTAATGACCGGCAGACTTTATTTAATAGAATCAAGTTAACATGTCTTAGATGCTAGTGATTTGGTATTTAATATTTGTAGTGGTAGTTACACCACAATTCTATAACGTATTTCTGGCGTTACATCATTACCATTGTTCCATTCAGAACTCCAATAGGAGAAACTATTAACTACTTCAAAACTGTAGTCTCCTATTTCCAGATAGGTGTCATTAACCCACTGGTGATCTAGCAAATGGGTAAAATTTGGAGAATGTTTCTTCTTATCAAATAATAAATAAAAATCAGTTTTGCTATGAGGGGAAAATTGCGGGTTAAATGACGATTTTTGTGTGCAGAACTGTCAAATTCGTAGTCGTCATGTATTTGGGGTTATATTTTGGTTAATTAAAATATGCATTTCCAAGGAATGAAAAAGACTGTTTCAGAGTCCCAATGGTTGGGTCAACTATAGCAATATCATCAGCGAATGCAAAAATTTGCAGATTTTTAGCAAAAATTGTTCTTTTGGTGTTAATTTCACAATCCTTAACAATCTGTTCAAGAGCAAGGTTAAGAGCATGCAAGCCAGTACGTTTCCCCATCTGAAGCCATTTGAAAAGTCAATAGGTTTTATCACGTTGTTTTCGTACCTTCACTCTAAGTTTAGTTTCACTTAAAGTGATTGCTACCAGCTTAATAAACTTCTAAAATTACTTAGACCTTTGAAACCTACTTTTCCAATGCTACCTTGGCTACACTGAACAAAATAAAGTCATTGAAAAGATTGAATTTAAATAACACGAATATGTTCGTTAACGAGAGTTCTAAAAGTCATCGAACTTGGCACCTTGTTTATAAATTTCAGACAGATTTACTTTTTTGTCTAAAACTCTGAAAAAACAGCTCAACTAGATGATCTTTACTCCAGTTTAATACGTGTGGTAACGAATTTTCTTGTTAATCATATCATTCTTAACAACATTCCACATGGAAATGTATTTTGTCCTGATTTGCCTCTTTCGGCTATCTCTGTTTTACTTATAAATTTTTTGCCATAAAATTCTTTCTTTTGCAACCTTTATTACTTCTATTATATTTTATTATCATCGTTAAATAATTGTTGTTATTAGGATAGCGTCATGTTCGAGCACTCAAAGTAAGTTTTTTCAGTGAAGTTTTTATTGACAATTATATTTTAAAAATTACTTTAAATACAGTAGAATATTATCTAAAAATACCGTGATAAATAGAAAAAAATATTTTTATAATAAATATTTTCGTTAACTCACAATATTGAAATCTAATTGCTGTAGTTTTTGTAGTACTTCTTACGCTTATAACACTTCTAAGATAATCTAGCACTTTATATAAGGGAGCGGGTTAAACAAATGAACAGTTATAATATCTGACAAAAATAAATAAATTGATAAATAAAGCTAAATAAAAATAGAACTTAAAAGGATCATTTGGGTACTTTTAAAGAGGTTGGAATAAATAGTTATTGCAAAAAAAAATTATATTTGTCCATTGTAATTTACTTGTAACTACTTTTGTATATACATTCAACGTCATTTGCTTAAAAATGTTACATAAATTTAAATACCCCACTTTTTTTTTAAATATATAATTCTACATATTTCAATATTAAAATCATTATGATTCAGACACAGTAGCAAACTTTTTGAAGTATTGTTGTCAAAGTTTTCCAACAAATAAAAGTCCATTCTTGTGTAAAACTTTAAAGCAAACTCTAAAATTAATCGTCTGCAAATGAAACTATAACAATGATTTCAACAATGGGTTTAAAGAAAAAAATTATTTTAACAATAACGTTCTTAAATGTTGCTTCAATTATTAAAATATCATGTCATTCATTCTTCAGAAGTCAAACTTGTTGGTGACATCAAAATCAGCTGGAGAAATGTGGGTAATTTAAATTCACTTTTATTGACAAATTATTGGTAAAATATTTTATTTATTTCCATAACATAACGTTGAAATAATGTTGTTCAATTTTAAATGCTTTTTAAATACATGTGCTACATTTTCGTAACTAGCAAAGAATAAAATTTGGTGAAAAAGTATATATGACTGAAAGAGAAATAAATTTAAGAATTAACAGTAATTTTAAGGCCACGAGAAGTAAAAATTATAAACTCCCTGTAATAAATTTGTCTCTCCCGTTTTCTCACATTTTTGTTACCAATTTTTATACCTAATTTACTTCTATCGCACATTACAAAAGCATTAGTTTAAAGAATAATAAGTTTAATTAACATAAAAAGCATCATTTTAAAGAGTAATAATTTATTTGAAAACAATTTATTTTTACCATAAGTAGTAAGTACTAATCAAAGCTTAGTACCGTTAATTTTAATTATAAACACCGTATTTAATAAACAATGCTCTGAAGAATATAAATTAATTTAAATGAAATTATAATTAAAATGTATTAGACATAAATCAAAACTTTATACAATTATTTCATAATATAATTAAGGTTATTTGCGATTTTGCTCCATAGACTTCTAGTATTATCGCCAAAACGTGTGATATCGTACTAAACATATAATCACCATAATAAAATTTTTATTTGCCGCATATAAATGATGATTTCAATACTTTAAGTAAAAAAGATACAAAATTTTACGATATTTAAAAAAAAAAAAAAACATTACTAACTAATTTTGAAGATAGGTTACTATACACTTGCTATACATAGGTTACTATACTTTTACACTATAGCTATAAAAATCACCTGCATTTGGAATAATATGAGCCTTGTAAAACAGTGTTTATTCAATACTACATAATTACGAAGAGAGCCTATTATCACTTTACATAATGCATGAATGATTATTGAATACGTCAGAATAGTTCCGCAAGTTTTTATGGCTCACCAAAACGGCGAAAAATCATCACATATGGAGTGAACAAATCTTGAAATTGGTTGTTTGAAAACATATAAGATCTCTTAAAAACAGCGAAGTTGAATTGAATTCTCAATTTTAAAATGAAAAATTGTTATTATTTTTTTAACTGATGGTCATATAAGGAGAATATTTTAAAACATAAATTTGCATGCTGAAGTTAACTTAACTGTTTTTGATGATCTAATATTGATTTGCCAGCTTATTTTTTATTCCAAAGAGTTTGGTATTTGCTATAAATGTAGTTTGAATTTTAATTAAATTACGTTAAACGAATGCTTTCCCCTCTTTTTTGTCTCATTATATTTAAATTTCAAAGAGCTTTCTGATATCGCAAAACATGAGTTAAGAGACTTGCCAGGTAAAGGTTTAATCAAAGGTAGGTTTACTTGGCCAAACAGCTAGTATAGTAATCTTGGATTTGTAAACAACAGCATGGTTCTAGTATTGCCTATTTTGAGGTACTGGCTCTCCCCGTATCTTAAGTAACGTTAAAACATTCGTTTCGAGAAAAGTCTAAAAACATTGAAAGACATAAAACATTTCACTTCAACTATAAATTTTCATTGTAATGAACAAAAATACCATTTTTTATCAGTCCTTTTCAGTAGTCCCCTATTACTTTATTATTTTTTGCTAAGAAGTAAAATCTTTAGTTTAAATATATGGTTATCTAAAAGAGATGCAAGACATCGCAAAATTTGCATTAGAGACGTGCCAGGTAAAGGTTTAATTGGAGTTCGGGATACATGGCCTAACAGCTAGTACTCTGATCTTTGATTTGTAAAAAAAAAACATGGTTCTTGTGCTGTTGGTTTTGGGATTCTTGTTATCTCTTAACCTGAATGAACGTTAAGATAATAGAATCGAGAAAAGTTTTAGAAATTTATTCTAAATTAAATTTTTAAAGAAAAAATTAGAATTTTTAATCGTATATCTTTCTCCATTATTTTTTATTTATAAAATGAATAATCTGTTTTAATTTGTAGATTTTAATTAAAAACCTTAATACATTAAATTTTTATTTTCTAGACAGCAGTAGCCTCTTTAAAGCAACACCTGGCTGGCGAATTCCTTAAATCACAAAAAAGTAGTGAAAGTCGAAAATAGCATTTTGAAATGAAGATGTAGAAAGCGGGTGTTTAAAGAACTATTGGCTATAGAAAAAACAAGATAAGTTTCGCTTAATTCTTCATTTTAAATTGAAAAAGCTATTATGTTTTTAACTGATGATCATTCTAGAGGAATATTTTTTTCACAAAAGTTTGCATGCTGAAGATAACTAAAGTGTTTTTCATGAACTAATATTTATTTGCTTGCTTAGCTTTTTCCAAGAAAAAGTTAGTAATTGCTTTAAATGTGGTTTGAACAGTAATTAAATTATATTAAACAAACGTCTTCCCCTTTTGTAGCATTCAAATTTTTTTTTCCTTAGTTATATATAGATTTCGAAGAGTTTCCAGATATCGCAAAATTCGTGCTAGAGACGTGCCAGGTAAAGGTTTAATCGAAGTTCGGAATACATGGCCTAACAGCTAGTATGCTGATCTGAGATTTGTAAAAAACAACATGGTTTTAGTACTGCCTATTTTGGGATACTGGATCTCTCCGTATCTTAAATAACGTTAAAACATTCATTTCGAAAAAATGTCTAAAAAATTAAGATACATAAAACATCTCATTTCAACTTTAAAATTTCATAGTTACGAACATAAATTCAATTTTGTAACGGTCCTTTTCAATTGTGCCCTATTACTTTATTATTTTTTGCTAAGAAGTAAAATCTTTAGTTTAAAGGTATGGTAATCTAAAAGAGATGCAAGACATCGCAAAATTTGCATTAGAGACGTGCCAGGTAAAGGTTCAATTGGAGTTCGGGATACATGGCCTAACAGCTAGTACTCTGATCTTTGATTTGTAAAAAAAAACATGGTTCTTGTGCTGTTGGTTTTGGGATTCTTGTCATCTCTTAACCTGAATGAACGTAAAGATAATAGAATCGAGAAAAGTTTTAGAAATTTATTCTAAATTAAATTTTTAAAGAATAAATTAGAATTTTTAATCGTATATCTTTCTCCATTATTTTTTATTTATAAAATGAATAATCTGTTTTATTTTTGTAGATTTTAATTAAAAACCTTAATACATTAAATTTTTATTTTCTAGGCATCAGTAGCCTCCTTAAAGCAACACCTGGCTGGCGAATTCCCTAAATCACAAAAAAGTAGTGAAAGTCGAAAATAGCATTTTGAAATGAAGATGTAGAAAGTGGGTGTTTAAAGAACTATTGGCTATAGAAAAAACAAGATAAGTTTCGCTTAATTCTTCATTTTAAATTGAAAAAGCTATTATGTTTTTAACTGATGATCATTCTAGAGGAATATTTTTTTCACAAAAGTTTGCATGCTGAAGATAACTAAAGTGTTTTTCATGAACTAATATTTATTTGCTTGCTTAGTTTTTTCCAAGAAAAAGTTAGTAATTGCTTTAAATGTGGTTTGAACTGTAATTAAATTATATTAAACAAACGCCTTCCCCTTTTGTAGCATTCAAATTTTTTTTTCCTTAGTTATATATAGATTTCGAAGAGTTTCCAGATATCGCAAAATTCGTGCTAGAGACGTGCCAAGTAAAGGTTTAATCGAAGTTCGGAATACATGGCCTAACAGCTAGTATGCTGATCTGAGATTTGTAAAAAACAACATGGTTTTAGTACTGCCTATTTTGGGATACTGGATCTCTCCGTATCTTAAATAACGTTAAAACATTCATTTCGAAAAAATATCTAAAAAATTAAGATACATAAAACATCTCATTTCAACTTTAAAATTTCATAGTTACGAACAAAAATGCAATTTTTTAACGGTCCTTTTCAATTGTGCCCTATTACTATATTATTTTTTGCTAAGAAGTAAAATCTTTAGTTTAAAGGTATGGTTATCTAAAAGAGATGCAAGACATCGCAAAATTTGCATAAGAGACGTGCCAGGTAAAGGTTTAATTGGAGTTCGGGATACATGGCCTAACAGCTAGTACTCTGATCTTTGATTTGTAAAAAAAAACATGGTTCTTGTGCTGTTGGTTTTGGGATTCTTGTCATCTCTTAACCTGAATGAACGTAAAGATAATAGAATCGAGAAAAGTTTTAGAAATTTTTTCTAAATTAAATTTTTAAAGAATAAATTAGAATTTTTAATCGTATATCTTTCTCCATTATTTTTTATTTATAAAATGAATAATCTGTTTTAATATGTAGATTTTAATTAAAAACCCTAATACATTAAATTTTTATTTTCTAGGCAGCAGTAGCCTCTTTAAAGCAACACCTGGCTGGCGAATTCCTTAAATCACAAAAAAGTAGTGAAAGTCGAAAATAGCATTTTGAAATGAAGATGTAGAAAGTGGGTGTTTAAAGAACTATTGGCTATAGAAAAAACAAGATAAGTTTCGCTTAATTCTTCATTTTAAATTGAAAAAGCTATTATGTTTTTAACTGATGATCATTCTAGAGGAATATTTTTTTCACAAAAGTTTGCATGCTGAAGATAACTAAAGTGTTTTTCATGAACTAATATTTATTTGCTTGCTTAGTTTTTTCCAAGAAAAAGTTAGTAATTGCTTTATATGTGGTTTGAACTGTAATTAAATTATATTAAACAAACGCCTTCCCCTTTTGTAGCATTCAAATTTTTTTTCCTTAGTTATATATAGATTTCGAAGAGTTTACAGATATCGCAAAATTCGTGCTAGAGACGTGCCAGGTAAAGGTTTAATCGAAGTTCGGAATACATGGCCTAACAGCTAGTATGCTGATCTGAGATTTGTAAAAAACAACATGGTTTTAGTACTGCCTATTTTGGGATACTGGATCTCTCCGTATCTTAAATAAAGTTAAAACATTCATTTCGAAAAAATATCTAAAAAATTAAGATACATAAAACATCTCATTTCAACTTTAAAATTTCATAGTTACGAACAAAAATGCAATTTTTTAACGGTCCTTTTAAATTGTGCCCTATTACTTTATTATTTTTTGCTAAGAAGTAAAATCTTTAGTTTAAAGGTATGGTTATCTAAAACAGATGCAAGACATCGCAAAATTTGCATTAGAGACGTGCCAGGTAAAGGTTTAATTGGAGTTCGGGATACATGGCCTAACAGCTAGTACTCTGATCTTTGATTTGTAAAAAAAAACATGGTTCTTGTGCTGTTGGTTTTGGGATTCTTGTCATCTCTTAACCTGAATGAACGTAAAGATAATAGAATCGAGAAAAGTTTTAGAAATTTATTCTAAATTAAATTTTTAAAAAATAAATTAGAATTTTTAATCGTATATCTTTCTCCATTATTTTTTATTTATAAAATGAATAATCTGTTTTAATTTGTAGATTTTAATTAAAAACCTTAATACATTAAATTTTTGATTTCTAGGCATCAGTAGCCTCCTTAAAGCAACACCTGGCTGGTGAATTCCCTAAATCACAAAAAAGTAGTGAAAGTCGAAAATAGCATTTTGAAAAGAAGATGTAGAAAGTGGGTGTTTAAAGAACTATTGGCTACCGAAAAAACAAGATAAGTTTCGCTTAATTCTTCATTTTAAATTGAAAAAGCTATTATGTTTTTAACTGATGATCATTCTAGAGGAATATTTTTTTCACAAAATTTGCATGCTGAAGATAACTAAAGTGTTTTTCATGAACTAATATTTATTTGCTTGCTTAGTTTTTTCCAAGAAAAAGGTAGTAATTGCTTTAAATGTGGTTTGAACTGTAATTAAATTATATTAAACAAACGCCTTCCCCTTTTGTAGCATTCAAATTTTTTTTTCCTTAGTTATATATAGATTTCGAAGAGTTTCCAGATATCGCAAAATTCGTGCTAGAGACGTGCCAGGTAAAGGTTTAATCGAAGTTCGGAATACATGGCCTAACAGCTAGTATGCTGATCTGAGATTTGTAAAAAACAACATGGTTTTAGTACTGCCTATTTTGGGATACTGGATCTCTCCGTATCTTAAATAATGTTAAAACATTCATTTCGAAAAAATGTCTAAAAAATTAAGATACATAAAACATCTCATTTCAACTTTAAAATTTCATAGTTACGAACAAAAATGGAATTTTTTAACGGTCCTTTTCAATTGTGCCCTATTACTTTATTATTTTTTGCTAAGAAGTAAAATCTTTAGTTTAAAGGTATGGTTATCTAAAAGAGATGCAAGACATCGCAAAATTTGCATTAGAGACGTGCCAGGTAAAAGTTTAATTGGAGTTCGGGATACATGGCCTAACAGCTAGTACTCTGATCTTTGATTTGTAAAAAAAAACATGGTTCTTGTGTTGTTGGTTTTGGGATTCTTGTCATCTCTTAACCTGAATGAACGTAAAGATAATAGAATCGAGAAAAGTTTTAGAAATTTATTCTAAATTAAATTTTTAAAGAATAAATTAGAATTTTTAATCGTATATCTTTCTCCATTATTTTTTATTTATAAAATGAATAATCTGTTTTAATTTGTAGATTTTAATTAAAAACCTTAATACATTAAATTTTTATTTTCTAGGCATCAGTAGCCTCCTTAAAGCAACACCTGGCTGGCGAATTCCCTAAATCACAAAAAAGTAGTGAAAGTCGAAAATAGCATTTTGAAATGAAGATGTAGAAAGTGGGTGTTTAAAGAACTATTGGCTATAGAAAAAACAAGATAAGTTTCGCTTAATTCTTCATTTTAAATTGAAAAAGCTATTATGTTTTTAACTGATGATCATTTTAGAGGAATATTTTTTTCACAAAAGTTTGCATGCTGAAGATAACTAAAGTGTTTTTCATGAACTAATATTTATTTGCTTGCTTAGTTTTTTCCAAGAAAAAGTTAGTAATTGCTTTAAATGTGGTTTGAACTGTAATTAAATTATGTTAAACAAACGCCTTCCCCTTTTGTAGCATTCAAATTTTTTTTTCCTTAGTTATATATAGATTTCGAAGAGTTTCCAGATATCGCAAAATTCGTGCTAGAGACGTGCCAGGTAAAGGTTTAATCGAAGTTCGGAATACATGGCCTAACAGCTAGAATGCTGATCTGAGATTTGTAAAAAACAACATGGTTTTAGTACTGCCTATTTTGGGATACTGGATCTCTCCGTATCTTAAATAACGTTAAAACATTCATTTCGAAAAAATATCTAAAAAATTAAGATACATAAAACATCTCATTTCAACTTTAAAATTTCATAGTTACGAACAAAAATGCAATTTTTTAACGGTCCTTTTCAATTGTGCCCTATTACTTTATTATTTTTTGCTAAGAAGTAAAATCTTCAGTTTAAAGGTATGGTGATCTAAAAGAGATGCAAGACATCGCAAAATTTGCATTAGAGACGTGCCAGGTAAAGGTTTAATTGGAGTTCGGGATACATGGCCTAACAGCTAGTACTCTGATCTTTGATTTGTAAAAAAAAACATGGTTCTTGTGCTGTTGGTTTTGGGATTCTTGTCATCTCTTAACCTGAATGAACGTAAAGATAATAGAATCGAGAAAAGTTTTAGAAATTTATTCTAAATTAAATTTTTAAAGAATAAATTCGAATTTTTAATCGTATATCTTTCTCCATTATTTTTTATTTATAAAATGAATCATCTGTTTTAATATGTAGATTTTAATTAAAAACCCTAATACATTAAATTTTTATTTTCTAGGCAGCAGTAGCCTCTTCAAAGCAACACCGGGCTGGCGAATTCCTTAAATCACAAAAAAGTAGTGAAAGTCGAAAATAGCATTTTGAAATGAAGATGTAGAAAGTGGGTGTTTAAAGAACTATTGGCTATAGAAAAAACAAGATAAGTTTCGCTTAATTCTTCATTTTAAATTAAAAAAGCTATTATGTTTTTAACTGATGATCATTCTAGAGGAATATTAATTTCACAAAAGTTTGCATGCTGAAGATAACTAAAGTGTTTTTCATGAACTAATATTTATTTGCTTGCTTAGTTTTTTCCAAGAAAAAGTTAGTAATTGCTTTAAATGTGGTTTGAACTGTTATTAAATTATATTAAACAAACGCCTTCCCCTTTTGTAGCATTCAAATTTTTTTTCCTTAGTTATATATAGATTTCGAAGAGTTTCCAGATATCGCAAAATTCGTGCTAGAGACGTGCCAGGTAAAGGTTTAATCGAAGTTCGGAATACATGGCCTAACAGCTAGTATGCTGATCTGAGATTTGTAAAAAACAACATGGTTTTAGTTTTGCCTATTTTGGGATACTGGATCTCTCCGTATCTTAAATAACGTTAAAACATTCATTTCGAAAAAATGTCTAAAAAATTAAGATACATAAAACATCTCATTTCAACTTTAAAATATCATAGTTACGAACAAAAATGCAATTTTTTAACGGTCCTTTTAAATTGTGCACTATTACTTTATTATTTTTTGCTAAGAAGTAAAATCTTTAGTTTAAATGTATGGTTGTCTAAAAGAGATGCAAGACATCGCAAAATTTGCATTAGAGACGTGCCAGGTAAAGGTTTAATTGGAATTCGGGATACATGGCCTAACAGCTAGTACTCTGATCTTTGATTTGTAAAAAAAAACATGGTTCTTGTGCTGTTGGTTTTGGGATTCTCGTCATCTCTTAACCTGAATGAACGTTAAGATAATAGAATCGAGAAAAGTTTTAGAAATTTATTCTAAATTAAATTTTTAAAGAATAAATTAGAATTTTTAATCGTATATCTTTCTCCATTATTTTTTATTTATAAAATGAATCATCTGTTTTAATATGTAGATTTTAATTAAAAACCCTAATACATTAAATTTTTATTTTCTAGGCAGCAGTAGCCTCTTCAAAGCAACACCGGGCTGGCGAATTCCTTAAATCACAAAAAAGTAGTGAAAGTCGAAAATAGCATTTTGAAATGAAGATGTAGAAAGTGGGTGTTTAAAGAACTATTGGCTATAGAAAAAACAAGATAAGTTTCGCTTAATTCTTCATTTTAAATTAAAAAAGCTATTATGTTTTTAACTGATGATCATTCTAGAGGAATATTAATTTCACAAAAGTTTGCATGCTGAAGATAACTAAAGTGTTTTTCATGAACTAATATTTATTTGCTTGCTTAGTTTTTTCCAAGAAAAAGTTAGTAATTGCTTTAAATGTGGTTTGAACTGTTATTAAATTATATTAAACAAACGCCTTCCCCTTTTGTAGCATTCAAATTTTTTTTCCTTAGTTATATATAGATTTCAAAGAGTTTCCAGATATCGCAAAATTCGTGCTAGAGACGTGCCAGGTAAAGGTTTAATCGAAGTTCGGAATACATGGCCTAACAGCTAGTATGCTGATCTGAGATTTGTAAAAAACAACATGGTTTTAGTACTGCCTATTTTGGGATACTGGATCTCTCCGTATCTTAAATAACGTTAAAACATTCATTTCGAAAAAATGTCTAAAAAATTAAGATACATAAAACATCTCATTTCAACTTTAAAATTTCATAGTTACGAACATAAATTCAATTTTGTAACGGTCCTTTTCAATTGTGCCCTTGTACTTTATTATTTTTTGCTAAGAAGTAAAATCTTTAGTTTAAAGGTATGGTTATCTAAAAGAGATGCAAGACATCGCAAAATTTGCATTAGAGACGTGCCAGGTAAAGGTTTAATTGGAGTTCGGGATACATGGCCTAACAGCTAGTACTCTGATCTTTGATTTGTAAAAAAAAACATGGTTCTTGTGCTGTTGGTTTTGGGATTCTTGTCATCTCTTAACCTGAATGAACGTAAAGATAATAGAATCGAGAAAAATTTTAGAAATTTATTCTAAATTAAATTTTTAAAGAATAAATTAGAATTTTTAATCGTATATCTTTCTCCATTATTTTTTATTTATAAAATGAATAATCTGTTTTAATATGTAGATTTTAATTAAAAACCTTAATACATTAAATTTTTATTTTCTAGGCAGCAGTAGCCTCTTTAAAGCAACACCTGGCTGGCGAATTCCTTAAATCACAAAAAAGTAGTGAAAGTCGAAAATAGCATTTTGAAATGAAGATGTAGAAAGTGGGTGTTTAAAGAACTATTGGCAATAGAAAAAACAAGATAAGTTTCGCTTAATTCTTCATTTTAAATTGAAAAAGCTATTATGTTTTTAACTGATGATCATTCTAGGGGAATATTTTTTTCACAAAAGTTTGCATGCTGAAGATAACTAAAGTGTTTTTCATGAACTAATATTTTTTTGCTTGCTTAGTTTTTTCCAAGAAAAAGTTAGTATTTGCTTTAAATGTAGTTTGAACTGTAATTAAATTATTTTAATCGAACGCCTTCCCCTTTTGTAGCATTCACGATTTTTTTTGCCTTAGTTATATATAGATTTCGAAGAGTTTCCAGATATCGCAAAATTTGTGCTAGAGACGTGCCAGGTAAAGGTTTAATCGAAGTTCGGAATACATGGCCTAACAGCTAGTATGCTGATCTGAGATTTGTAAAAAACAACATGGTTTTAGTACTGCCTATTTTGGGATACTGGATCTCTCCGTATCTTAAATAACGTTAAAACATTCATTTCGAAAAAATGTCTAAAAAATTAAGATACATAAAACATCTCATTTCAACTTTAAAATTTCATAGTTACGAACATAAATTCAATTTTGTAACGGTCCTTTTCAATTGTGCCCTATTACTTTATTATTTTTTGCTAAGAAGTAAAATCTTTAGTTTAAAGGTATGGTTATCTAAAAGAGATGCAAGACGTCGCAAAATTTGCATTAGAGACGTGCCAGGTAAAGGTTTAATTGGAGTTCGGGATACATGGCCTAACAGCTAGTACTCTGATCTTTGATTTGTAAAAAAAAACATGGTTCTTGTGCTGTTGGTTTTGGGATTCTTGTCATCTCTTAACCTGAATGAACGTAAAGATAATAGAATCGAGAAAAATTTTAGAAATTTATTCTAAATTAAATTTTTAAAGAATAAATTAGAATTTTTAATCGTATATCTTTCTCCATTATTTTTTATTTATAAAATGAATAATCTGTTTTAATATGTAGATTTTAATTAAAAACCCTAATACATTAAATTTTTATTTTCTAGGCAGCAGTAGCCTCTTTAAAGCAACACCTGGCTGGCGAATTCCTTAAATCACAAAAAAGTAGTGAAAGTCGAAAATAGCATTTTGAAATGAAGATGTAGAAAGTGGGTGTTTAAAGAACTATTGGCAATAGAAAAAACAAGATAAGTTTCGCTTAATTCTTCATTTTAAATTGAAAAAGCTATTATGTTTTTAACTGATGATCATTCTAGAGGAATATTTTTTTCACAAAAGTTTGCATGCTGAAGATAACTAAAGTGTTTTTCATGAACTAATATTTATTTGCTTGCTTAGTTTTTTCCAAGAAAAAGTTAGTAATTGCTTTAAATGTGGTTTGAACTGTAATTAAATTATATTAAACAAACGCCTTCCCCTTTTGTAGCATTCAAATTTTTTTTTCCTTAGTTATATATAGATTTCGAAGAGTTTCCAGATATCGCAAAATTCGTGCTAGAGACGTGCCAGGAAAAGGTTTAATCGAAGTTCGGAATACATGGCCTAACAGCTAGTATGCTGATCTGAGATTTGTAAAAAACAACATGGTTTTAGTACTGCCTATTTTGGGATACTGGATCTCTCCGTATCTTAAATAACGTTAAAACATTCATTTCGAAAAAATGTCTAAAAAATTAAGATACATAAAACATCTCATTTCAACTTTAAAATTTCATAGTTACGAACATAAATTCAATTTTGTAACGGTCCTTTTCAATTGTGCCCTATTACTTTATTATTTTTTGCTAAGAAGTAAAATCTTTAGTTTAAAGGTATGGTTATCTAAAAGAGATGCAAGACATCGCAAAATTTGCATTAGAGACGTGCCAGGTAAAGGTTTAATTGGAGTTCGGGATACATGGCCTAACAGCTAGTACTCTGATCTTTGATTTGTAAAAAAAAACATGGTTCTTGTGCTGTTGGTTTTGGGATTCTTGTCATCTCTTAACCTGAATGAACGTAAAGATAATAGAATCGACAAAAGTTTTAGAAATTTATTCTAAATTAAAATTTTAAAGAATAAATTAGAATTTTTAATCGTATATCTTTCTCCATTAATTTTTATTTATAAAATGAATAATCTGTTTTAATATGTAGATTTTAATTAAAAACCCTAATACATTAAATTTTTATTTTCTAGGCAGCAGTAGCCTCTTTAAAGCAACACCTGGCTGGCGAATTCCTTAAATCACAAAAAAGTAGTGAAAATCGAAAATAGCATTTTGAAATGAAGATGTAGAAAGTGGGTGTTTAAAGAACTATTGGCAATAGAAAAAACAAGATAAGTTTCGCTTAATTCTTCATTTTAAATTGAAAAAGCTATTATGTTTTTAACTGATGATCATTCTAGAGGAATATTTTTTTCACAAAAGTTTGCATGCTGAAGATAACTAAAGTGTTTTTCATGAACTAATATTTATTTGCTTGCTTATTTTTTTCCAAGAAAAAGTTAGTAATTGCTTTAAATGTGGTTTGAACTGTAATTGAATTATATTAAACAAACGCCTTCCCCTTTTGTAGCATTCAAATTTTTTTTTTCCTTAGTTATATATAGATTTCGAAGAGTTTCCAGATATCGCAAAATTCGTGCTAGAGACGTGCCAGGTAAAGGTTTAATCGAAGTTCGGAATACATGGCCTAACAGCTAGTATGCTGATCTGAGATTTGTAAAAAACAACATGGTTTTAGTACTGCCTATTTTGGGATACTGGATCTCTCCGTATCTTAAATAACGTTAAAACATTCATTTCGAAAAAATGTCTAAAAAATTAAGATACATAAAACATCTCATTTCAACTTTAAAATTTCATAGTTACGAACATAAATTCAATTTTGTAACGGTCCTTTTCCATTGTGCCCTATTACTTTATTATTTTTTGCTAAGAAGTAAAATCTTTAGTTTAAAGGTATGGTTGTCTAAAAGAGATGCAAGACATCGCAAAATTTGCATTAGAGACGTGCCAGGTAAAGGTTAAATTGGAATTCGGGATACATGGCCTAACAGCTAGTACTCTGATCTTTGATTTGTAAAAAAAAACATGGTTCTTGTGCTGTTGGTTTTGGGATTCTCGTCATCTCTTAACCTGAATGAACGTTAAGATAATAGAATCGAGAAAAGTTTTAGAAATTTATTCTAAATTAAATTTTTAAAGAATAAATTAGAATTTTTAATCGTATATCTTTCTCCATTATTTTTTATTTATAAAATGAATCATCTGTTTTAATATGTAGATTTTAATTAAAAACCCTAATACATTAAATTTTTATTTTCTAGGCAGCAGTAGCCTCTTCAAAGCAACACCGGGCTGGCGAATTCCTTAAATCACAAAAAAGTAGTGAAAGTCGAAAATAGCATTTTGAAATGAAGATGTAGAAAGTGGGTGTTTAAAGAACTATTGGCTATAGAAAAAACAAGATAAGTTTCGCTTAATTCTTCATTTTAAATTAAAAAAGCTATTATGTTTTTAACTGATGATCATTCTAGAGGAATATTAATTTCACAAAAGTTTGCATGCTGAAGATAACTAAAGTGTTTTTCATGAACTAATATTTATTTGCTTGCTTAGTTTTTTCCAAGAAAAAGTTAGTAATTGCTTTAAATGTGGTTTGAACTGTTATTAAATTATATTAAACAAACGCCTTCCCCTTTTGTAGCATTCAATTTTTTTTTCCTTAGTTATATATAGATTTCAAAGAGTTTCCAGATATCGCAAAATTCGTGCTAGAGACGTGCCAGGTAAAGGTTTAATCGAAGTTCGGAATACATGGCCTAACAGCTAGTATGCTGATCTGAGATTTGTAAAAAACAACATGGTTTTAGTACTGCCTATTTTGGGATACTGGATCTCTCCGTATCTTAAATAACGTTAAAACATTCATTTCGAAAAAATGTCTAAAAAATTAAGATACATAAAACATCTCATTTCAACTTTAAAATTTCATAGTTACGAACATAAATTCAATTTTGTAACGGTCCTTTTCAATTGTGCCCTATTACTTTATTATTTTTTGCTAAGAAGTAAAATCTTTAGTTTAAAGGTATGGTTATCTAAAAGAGATGCAAGACATCGCAAAATTTGCATTAGAGACGTGCCAGGTAAAGGTTTAATTGGAGTTCGGGATACATGGCCTAACAGCTAGTACTCTGATCTTTGATTTGTAAAAAAAAACATGGTTCTTGTGCTGTTGGTTTTGGGATTCTTGTCATCTCTTAACCTGAATGAACGTAAAGATAATAGAATCGAGAAAAATTTTAGAAATTTATTCTAAATTAAATTTTTAAAGAATAAATTAGAATTTTTAATCGTATATCTTTCTCCATTATTTTTTATTTATAAAATGAATAATCTGTTTTAATATGTAGATTTTAATTAAAAGCCCTAATACATTAAATTTTTATTTTCTAGGCAGCAGTAGCCTCTTTAAAGCAACACCTGGCTGGCGAATTCCTTAAATCACAAAAAAGTAGTGAAAGTCGAAAATAGCATTTTGAAATGAAGATGTAGAAAGTGGGTGTTTAAAGAACTATTGGCAATAGAAAAAACAAGATAAGTTTCGCTTAATTCTTCATTTTAAATTGAAAAAGCTATTATGTTTTTAACTGATGATCATTCTAGGGGAATATTTTTTTCACAAAAGTTTGCATGCTGAAGATAACTAAAGTGTTTTTCATGAACTAATATTTTTTTGCTTGCTTAGTTTTTTCCAAGAAAAAGTTAGTATTTGCTTTAAATGTAGTTTGAACTGTAATTAAATTATTTTAATCGAACGCCTTCCCCTTTTGTAGCATTCACGATTTTTTTTGCCTTAGTTATATATAGATTTCGAAGAGTTTCCAGATATCGCAAAATTTGTGCTAGAGACGTGCCAGGTAAAGGTTTAATCGAAGTTCGGAATACATGGCCTAACAGCTAGTATGCTGATCTGAGATTTGTAAAAAACAACATGGTTTTAGTACTGCCTATTTTGGGATACTGGATCTCTCCGTATCTTAAATAACGTTAAAACATTCATTTCGAAAAAATGTCTAAAAAATTAAGATACATAAAACATCTCATTTCAACTTTAAAATTTCATAGTTACGAACATAAATTCAATTTTGTAACGGTCCTTTTCAATTGTGCCCTTGTACTTTATTATTTTTTGCTAAGAAGTAAAATCTTTAGTTTAAAGGTATGGTTATCTAAAAGAGATGCAAGACATCGCAAAATTTGCATTAGAGACGTGCCAGGTAAAGGTTTAATTGGAGTTCGGGATACATGGCCTAACAGCTAGTACTCTGATCTTTGATTTGTAAAAAAAAACATGGTTCTTGTGCTGTTGGTTTTGGGATTCTTGTCATCTCTTAACCTGAATGAACGTAAAGATAATAGAATCGAGAAAAATTTTAGAAATTTATTCTAAATTAAATTTTTAAAGAATAAATTAGAATTTTTAATCGTATATCTTTCTCCATTATTTTTTATTTATAAAATGAATAATCTGTTTTAATATGTAGATTTTAATTAAAAACCCTAATACATTAAATTTTTATTTTCTAGGCAGCAGTAGCCTCTTTAAAGCAACACCTGGCTGGCGAATTCCTTAAATCACAAAAAAGTAGTGAAAGTCGAAAATAGCATTTTGAAATGAAGATGTAGAAAGTGGGTGTTTAAAGAACTATTGGCAATAGAAAAAACAAGATAAGTTTCGCTTAATTCTTCATTTTAAATTGAAAAAGCTATTATGTTTTTAACTGATGATCATTCTAGGGGAATATTTTTTTCACAAAAGTTTGCATGCTGAAGATAACTAAAGTGTTTTTCATGAACTAATATTTTTTTGCTTGCTTAGTTTTTTCCAAGAAAAAGTTAGTATTTGCTTTAAATGTAGTTTGAACTGTAATTAAATTATTTTAATCGAACGCCTTCCCCTTTTGTAGCATTCACGATTTTTTTTGCCTTAGTTATATATAGATTTCGAAGAGTTTCCAGATATCGCAAAATTTGTGCTAGAGACGTGCCAGGTAAAGGTTTAATCGAAGTTCGGAATACATGGCCTAACAGCTAGTATGCTGATCTGAGATTTGTAAAAAACAACATGGTTTTAGTACTGCCTATTTTGGGATACTGGATCTCTCCGTATCTTAAATAACGTTAAAACATTCATTTCGAAAAAATGTCTAAAAAATTAAGATACATAAAACATCTCATTTCAACTTTAAAATTTCATAGTTACGAACATAAATTCAATTTTGTAACGGTCCTTTTCAATTGTGCCCTATTACTTTATTATTTTTTGCTAAGAAGTAAAATCTTTAGTTTAAAGGTATGGTTATCTAAAAGAGATGCAAGACGTCGCAAAATTTGCATTAGAGACGTGCCAGGTAAAGGTTTAATTGGAGTTCGGGATACATGGCCTAACAGCTAGTACTCTGATCTTTGATTTGTAAAAAAAAACATGGTTCTTGTGCTGTTGGTTTTGGGATTCTTGTCATCTCTTAACCTGAATGAACGTAAAGATAATAGAATCGAGAAAAATTTTAGAAATTTATTCTAAATTAAATTTTTAAAGAATAAATTAGAATTTTTAATCGTATATCTTTCTCCATTATTTTTTATTTATAAAATGAATAATCTGTTTTAATATGTAGATTTTAATTAAAAACCCTAATACATTAAATTTTTATTTTCTAGGCAGCAGTAGCCTCTTTAAAGCAACACCTGGCTGGCGAATTCCTTAAATCACAAAAAAGTAGTGAAAGTCGAAAATAGCATTTTGAAATGAAGATGTAGAAAGTGGGTGTTTAAAGAACTATTGGCAATAGAAAAAACAAGATAAGTTTCGCTTAATTCTTCATTTTAAATTGAAAAAGCTATTATGTTTTTAACTGATGATCATTCTAGAGGAATATTTTTTTCACAAAAGTTTGCATGCTGAAGATAACTAAAGTGTTTTTCATGAACTAATATTTATTTGCTTGCTTAGTTTTTTCCAAGAAAAAGTTAGTAATTGCTTTAAATGTGGTTTGAACTGTAATTAAATTATATTAAACAAACGCCTTCCCCTTTTGTAGCATTCAAATTTTTTTTTCCTTAGTTATATATAGATTTCGAAGAGTTTCCAGATATCGCAAAATTCGTGCTAGAGACGTGCCAGGTAAAGGTTTAATCGAAGTTCGGAATACATGGCCTAACAGCTAGTATGCTGATCTGAGATTTGTAAAAAACAACATGGTTTTAGTACTGCCTATTTTGGGATACTGGATCTCTCCGTATCTTAAATAACGTTAAAACATTCATTTCGAAAAAATGTCTAAAAAATTAAGATACATAAAACATCTCATTTCAACTTTAAAATTTCATAGTTACGAACATAAATTCAATTTTGTAACGGTCCTTTTCAATTGTGCCCTATTACTTTATTATTTTTTGCTAAGAAGTAAAATCTTTAGTTGAAAGGTATGGTTATCTAAAAGAGATGCAAGACATCGCAAAATTTGCATTAGAGACGTGCCAGGTAAAGGTTTAATTGGAGTTCGGGATACATGGCCTAACAGCTAGTACTCTGATCTTTGATTTGTAAAAAAAAACATGGTTCTTGTGCTGTTGGTTTTGGGATTCTTGTCATCTCTTAACCTGAATGAACGTAAAGATAATAGAATCGACAAAAGTTTTAGAAATTTATTCTAAATTAAAATTTTAAAGAATAAATTAGAATTTTTAATCGTATATCTTTCTCCATTAATTTTTATTTATAAAATGAATAATCTGTTTTAATATGTAGATTTTAATTAAAAACCCTAATACATTAAATTTTTATTTTCTAGGCAGCAGTAGCCTCTTTAAAGCAACACCTGGCTTTCGAATTCCTTAAATCACAAAAAAGTAGTGAAAATCGAAAATAGCATTTTGAAATGAAGATGTAGAAAGTGGGTGTTTAAAGAACTATTGGCAATAGAAAAAACAAGATAAGTTTCGCTTAATTCTTCATTTTAAATTGAAAAAGCTATTATGTTTTTAACTGATGATCATTCTAGAGGAATATTTTTTTCACAAAAGTTTGCATGCTGAAGATAACTAAAGTGTTTTTCATGAACTAATATTTATTTGCTTGCTTATTTTTTTCCAAGAAAAAGTTAGTAATTGCTTTAAATGTGGTTTGAACTGTAATTGAATTATATTAAACAAACGCCTTCCCCTTTTGTAGCATTCAAATTTTTTTTTTCCTTAGTTATATATAGATTTCGAAGAGTTTCCAGATATCGCAAAATTCGTGCTAGAGACGTGCCAGGTAAAGGTTTAATCGAAGTTCGGAATACATGGCCTAACAGCTAGTATGCTGATCTGAGATTTGTAAAAAACAACATGGTTTTAGTACTGCCTATTTTGGGATACTGGATCTCTCCGTATCTTAAATAACGTTAAAACATTCATTTCGAAAAAATGTCTAAAAAATTAAGATACATAAAACATCTCATTTCAACTTTAAAATTTCATAGTTACGAACATAAATTCAATTTTGTAACGGTCCTTTTCCATTGTGCCCTATTACTTTATTATTTTTTGCTAAGAAGTAAAATCTTTAGTTTAAAGGTATGGTTATCTAAAAGAGATGCAAGACATCGCAAAATTTGCATTAGAGACGTGCCAGGTAAAGGTTTAATTGGAGTTCGGGATACATGGCCTAACAGCTAGTACTCTGATCTTTGATTTGTAAAAAAAAACATGGTTCTTGTGCTGTTGGTTTTGGGATTCTTGTCATCTCTTAACCTGAATGAACGTAAAGATAATAGAATCGACAAAAGTTTTAGAAATTTATTCTAAATTAAAATTTTAAAGAATAAATTAGAATTTTTAATCGTATATCTTTCTCCATTAATTTTTATTTATAAAATGAATAATCTGTTTTAATATGTAGATTTTAATTAAAAACCCTAATACATTAAATTTTTATTTTCTAGGCAGCAGTAGCCTCTTTAAAGCAACACCTGGCTGGCGAATTCCTTAAATCACAAAAAAGTAGTGAAAGTCGAAAATAGCATTTTGAAATGAAGATGTAGAAAGTGGGTGTTTAAAGAACTATTGGCTATAGAAAAAACAAGATAAGTTTCGCTTAATTCTTCATTATAAATTGAAAAAGCTATTATGTTTTTAACTGATGATCATTCTAGAGGAATATTTTTTTCACAAAAGTTTGCATGCTGAAGATAACTAAAGTGTTTTTCATGAACTAATATTTATTTGCTTGCTTAGTTTTTTCCAAGAAAAAGTTAGTAATTGCTTTAAATGTGGTTTGAACTGTAATTAAATTATATTAAACAAACGCCTTCCCCTTTTGTAGCATTCAAATTTTTTTTTCCTTAGTTATATATAGATTTCGAAGAGTTTCCAGATATCGCAAAATTCGTGCTAGAGACGTGCCAGGTAAAGGTTTAATCGAAGTTCGGAATACATGGCCTAACAGCTAGTATGCTGATCTGAGATTTGTAAAAAACAACATGGTTTTAGTACTGCCTATTTTGGGATACTGGATCTCTCCGTATCTTAAATAACGTTAAAACATTCATTTCGAAAAAATGTCTAAAAAATTAAGATACATAAAACATCTCATTTCAACTTTAAAATTTCATAGTTACGAACATAAATTCAATTTTGTAACGGTCCTTTTCAATTGTGCCCTATTACTTTATTATTTTTTGCTAAGAAGTAAAATCTTTAGTTGAAAGGTATGGTTATCTAAAAGAGATGCAAGACATCGCAAAATTTGCATTAGAGACGTGCCAGGTAAAGGTTTAATTGGAGTTCGGGATACATGGCCTAACAGCTAGTACTCTGATCTTTGATTTGTAAAAAAAAACATGGTTCTTGTGCTGTTGGTTTTGGGATTCTTGTCATCTCTTAACCTGAATGAACGTAAAGATAATAGAATCGACAAAAGTTTTAGAAATTTATTCTAAATTAAAATTTTAAAGAATAAATTAGAATTTTTAATCGTATATCTTTCTCCATTAATTTTTATTTATAAAATGAATAATCTGTTTTAATATGTAGATTTTAATTAAAAACCCTAATACATTAAATTTTTATTTTCTAGGCAGCAGTAGCCTCTTTAAAGCAACACCTGGCTTTCGAATTCCTTAAATCACAAAAAAGTAGTGAAAATCGAAAATAGCATTTTGAAATGAAGATGTAGAAAGTGGGTGTTTAAAGAACTATTGGCAATAGAAAAAACAAGATAAGTTTCGCTTAATTCTTCATTTTAAATTGAAAAAGCTATTTTGTTTTTAACTGATGATCATTCTAGAGGAATATTTTTTTCACAAAAGTTTGCATGCTGAAGATAACTTAAGTGTTTTTCATGAACTAATATTTATTTGCTTGCTTAGTTTTTTCCAAGAAAAAGTTAGTAATTGCTTTAAATGTGGTTTGAACTGTAATTAAATTATATTAAACAAACGCCTTCCCCTTTTGTAGCATTCAAATTTTTTTTTCCTTAGTTATATATAGATTTCGAAGAGTTTCCAGATATCGCAAAATTCGTGCTAGAGACGTGCCAGGTAAAGGTTTAATCGAAGTTCGGAATACATGGCCTAACAGCTAGTATGCTGATCTGAGATTTGTAAAAAACAACATGGTTTTAGTACTGCCTATTTTGGGATACTGGATCTCTCCGTATCTTAAATAACGTTAAAACATTCATTTCGAAAAAATGTCTAAAAAATTAAGATACATAAAACATCTCATTTCAACTTTAAAATTTCATAGTTACGAACATAAATTCAATTTTGTAACGGTCCTTTTCAATTGTGCCCTATTACTTTATTATTTTTTGCTAAGAAGTAAAATCTTTAGTTTAAAGGTATGGTTATCTAAAAGAGATGCAAGACATCGCAAAATTTGCATTAGAGACGTGCCAGGTAAAGGTTTAATTGGAGTTCGGGATACATGGCCTAACAGCTAGTACTCTGATCTTTGATTTGTAAAAAAAAACATGGTTCTTGTGCTGTTGGTTTTGGGATTCTTGTCATCTCTTAACCTGAATGAACGTAAAGATAATAGAATCGACAAAAGTTTTAGAAATTTATTCTAAATTAAAATTTTAAAGAATAAATTAGAATTTTTAATCGTATATCTTTCTCCATTAATTTTTATTTATAAAATGAATAATCTGTTTTAATATGTAGATTTTAATTAAAAACCCTAATACATTAAATTTTTATTTTCTAGGCAGCAGTAGCCTCTTTAAAGCAACACCTGGCTGGCGAATTCCTTAAATCACAAAAAAGTAGTGAAAATCGAAAATAGCATTTTGAAATGAAGATGTAGAAAGTGGGTGTTTAAAGAACTATTGGCAATAGAAAAAACAAGATAAGTTTCGCTTAATTCTTCATTTTAAATTGAAAAAGCTATTATGTTTTTAACTGATGATCATTCTAGAGGAATATTTTTTTCACAAAAGTTTGCATGCTGAAGATAACTAAAGTGTTTTTCATGAACTAATATTTATTTGCTTGCTTATTTTTTTCCAAGAAAAAGTTAGTAATTGCTTTAAATGTGGTTTGAACTGTAATTGAATTATATTAAACAAACGCCTTCCCCTTTTGTAGCATTCAAATTTTTTTTTTCCTTAGTTATATATAGATTTCGAAGAGTTTCCAGATATCGCAAAATTCGTGCTAGAGACGTGCCAGGTAAAGGTTTAATCGAAGTTCGGAATACATGGCCTAACAGCTAGTATGCTGATCTGAGATTTGTAAAAAACAACATGGTTTTAGTACTGCCTATTTTGGGATACTGGATCTCTCCGTATCTTAAATAACGTTAAAACATTCATTTCGAAAAAATGTCTAAAAAATTAAGATACATAAAACATCTCATTTCAACTTTAAAATTTCATAGTTACGAACATAAATTCAATTTTGTAACGGTCCTTTTCCATTGTGCCCTATTACTTTATTATTTTTTGCTAAGAAGTAAAATCTTTAGTTTAAAGGTATGGTTATCTAAAAGAGATGCAAGACATCGCAAAATTTGCATTAGAGACGTGCCAGGTAAAGGTTTAATTGGAGTTCGGGATACATGGCCTAACAGCTAGTACTCTGATCTTTGATTTGTAAAAAAAAACATGGTTCTTGTGCTGTTGGTTTTGGGATTCTTGTCATCTCTTAACCTGAATGAACGTAAAGATAATAGAATCGACAAAAGTTTTAGAAATTTATTCTAAATTAAAATTTTAAAGAATAAATTAGAATTTTTAATCGTATATCTTTCTCCATTAATTTTTATTTATAAAATGAATAATCTGTTTTAATATGTAGATTTTAATTAAAAACCCTAATACATTAAATTTTTATTTTCTAGGCAGCAGTAGCCTCTTTAAAGCAACACCTGGCTGGCGAATTCCTTAAATCACAAAAAAGTAGTGAAAATCGAAAATAGCATTTTGAAATGAAGATGTAGAAAGTGGGTGTTTAAAGAACTATTGGCAATAGAAAAAACAAGATAAGTTTCGCTTAATTCTTCATTTTAAATTGAAAAAGCTATTATGTTTTTAACTGATGATCATTCTAGAGGAATATTTTTTTCACAAAAGTTTGCATGCTGAAGATAACTAAAGTGTTTTTCATGAACTAATATTTATTTGCTTGCTTATTTTTTTCCAAGAAAAAGTTAGTAATTGCTTTAAATGTGGTTTGAACTGTAATTGAATTATATTAAACAAACGCCTTCCCCTTTTGTAGCATTCAAATTTTTTTTTTCCTTAGTTATATATAGATTTCGAAGAGTTTCCAGATATCGCAAAATTCGTGCTAGAGACGTGCCAGGTAAAGGTTTAATCGAAGTTCGGAATACATGGCCTAACAGCTAGTATGCTGATCTGAGATTTGTAAAAAACAACATGGTTTTAGTACTGCCTATTTTGGGATACTGGATCTCTCCGTATCTTAAATAACGTTAAAACATTCATTTCGAAAAAATGTCTAAAAAATTAAGATACATAAAACATCTCATTTCAACTTTAAAATTTCATAGTTACGAACATAAATTCAATTTTGTAACGGTCCTTTTCCATTGTGCCCTATTACTTTATTATTTTTTGCTAAGAAGTAAAATCTTTAGTTTAAAGGTATGGTTATCTAAAAGAGATGCAAGACATCGCAAAATTTGCATTAGAGACGTGCCAGGTAAAGGTTTAATTGGAGTTCGGGATACATGGCCTAACAGCTAGTACTCTGATCTTTGATTTGTAAAAAAAACATGGTTCTTGTGCTGTTGGTTTTGTGATTCTTGTCATCTCTTAACCTGAATGAACGTAAAGATAATAGAATCGAGAAAAGTTTTAGAAATTTATTCTAAATTAAATTTTTAAAGAATAAATTAGAATTTTTAATCGTATATCTCTCTCCATTATTTTTTATTTATAAAATGAATAATCTGTTTTAATTTGTAAATTTTAATTAAAAACCTTAATACATTAAATTTTTATTTTCTAGGCATCAGTAGCCTCCTTAAAGCAACACCTGGCTGGCGAATTCCCTAAATCACAAAAAAGTAGTGAAAGTCGAAAATAGCATTTTGAAATGAAGATGTAGAAAGTGGGTGTTTAAAGAACTATTGGCTATAGAAAAAACAAGATAAGTTTCGCTTAATTCTTCATTATAAATTGAAAAAGCTATTATGTTTTTAACTGATGATCATTCTAGAGGAATATTTTTTTCACAAAAGTTTGCATGCTGAAGATAACTAAAGTGTGTTTCATGAACTAATATTTATTTGCTTGCTTAGTTTTTTCCAAGAAAAAGTTAGTAATTGCTTTAAATGTGGTTTGAACTGTAATTAAATTATATTAAACAAACGCCTTCCCCTTTTGTAGCATTCAATTTTTTTTTCCTTAGTTATATATAGATTTCGAAGAGTTTCCAGATATCGCAAAATTCGTGCTAGAGACGTGCCAGGTAAAGGTTTAATCGAAGTTCGGAATACATGGCCTAACAGCTAGTATGCTGATCTGAGATTTGTAAAAAACAACATGGTTTTAGTACTGCCTATTTTGGGATACTGGATCTCTCCGTATCTTAAATAACGTTAAAACATTCATTTCGAAAAAATGTCTAAAAAATTAAGATACATAAAGCATCTCATTTCAACTTTAAAATTTCATAGTTACGAACATAAATTCAATTTTGTAATGGTCCTTTTCAATTGTGCCCTATTACTTTATTATTTTTTGCTAAGAAGTAAAATCTTTAGTTTAAAGGTATGGTTATCTAAAAGAGATGCAAGACATCGCAAAATTTGCATTAGAGACGTGCCAGGTAAAGGTTTAATTGGAGTTCGGGATACATGGCCTAACAGCTAGTACTCTGATCTTTGATTTGTAAAAAAAAACATGGTTCTTGTGCTGTTGGTTTTGGGATTCTTGTCATCTCTTAACCTGAATGAACGTAAAGATAATAGAATCGACAAAAGTTTTAGAAATTTATTCTAAATTAAATTTTTAAAGAATAAATTAGAATTTTTAATCGTATATCTTTCTCCATTATTTTTTATTTATAAAATGAATAATCTGTTTTAATATGTAGATTTTAACTAAAAACCCTAATACATTAAATTTTTTTTTCTAGGCAGCAGTAGCCTCTTTAAAGCAACACCTGGCTGGCGAATTCCTTAAATCACAAAAAAGTAGTGAAAGTCGAAAATAGCATTTTGAAATGAAGATGTAGAAAGTGGGTGTTTAAAGAACTATTGGCTATAGAAAAAACAAGATAAGTTTCGCTTAATTCTTCATTTTAAATTGAAAAAGCTATTTTGTTTTTAACTGATGATCATTCTAGAGGAATATTTTTTTCACAAAAGTTTGCATGCTGAAGATAACTTAAGTGTTTTTCATGAACTAATATTTATTTGCTTGCTTAGTTTTTTCCAAGAAAAAGTTAGTAATTGCTTTAAATGTGGTTTGAACTGTAATTAAATTATATTAAACAAACGCCTTCCCCTTTTGTAGCATTCAAATTTTTTTCCTTAGTTATATATAGATTTCGAAGAGTTTTCAGATATCGCAAAATTCGTGCTAGAGACGTGCCAGGCAAAGGTTTAATCGAAGTTCGGAATACATGGCCTAACAGCTAGTATGCTGATCTGAGATTTGTAAAAAACAACATGGTTTTAGTACTGCCTATTTTGGGATACTGGATCTCTCCGTATCTTAAATAACGTTAAAACATTCATTTCGAAAAAATGTCTAAAAAATTAAGATACATAAAACATCTCATTTCAACTTTAAAATTTCATATTTACGAACAAAAATGCAATTTTTTAACGGTCCTTTTCAATTGTGCCCTATTACTTTATTATTTTTTGCTAAGAAGTAAAATCTTTAGTTTAAAGGTATGGTTATCTAAAAGAGATGCAAGACATCGCAAAATTTGCATTAGAGACGTGCCAGGTAAAGGTTTAATTGGAGTTCGGGATACATGGCCTAACAGCTAGTACTCTGATCTTTGATTTGTAAAAAAAAACATGGTTCTTGTGCTGTGGGTTTTGGGATTCTGGTCATCTCTTAACCTGAATGAACGTAAAGATAATAGAATCGAGAAAAGTTTTAGAAATTTATTCTAAATTTAATTTTTAAAGAATAAACTAGAATTTTTAATCGTATATCTTTCTCCATTATTTTTTATTTATAAAATGAATAATCCGTTTTAATTTGTAGACTTTAATTAAAAACCTTAATACATTAAATTTTTATTATCTAGGCAGCAGTAGCCTCTTTAAAGCAACACCTGGCTGGCGAATTCCTTAAATCACAAAAAAGTAGTGAAAGTCGAAAATAGCATTTTGAAATGAAGATGTAGAAAGTGGGTGTTTAAAGAACTATTGGCTATAGAAAAAACAAGATAAGTTTCGCTTAATTCTTCATTTTAAATTGAAAAAGCTATTATGTTTTTAACTGATGATCATTCTAGGGGAATATTTTTTTCACAAAAGTTTGCATGCTGAAGATAACTAAAGTGTTTTTCATGAACTAATATTTTTTTGCTTGCTTAGTTTTTTCCAAGAAAAAGTTAGTAATTGCTTTAAATGTAGTTTGAACTGTAATTAAATTATTTTAATCGAACGCCTTCCCCTTTTGTAGCATTCACGATTTTTTTTGCCTTAGTTATATATAGATTTCGAAGAGTTTCCAGATATCGCAAAATTTGTGCTAGAGACGTGCCAGGTAAAGGTTTAATCGAAGTTCGGAATACATGGCCTAACAGCTAGTATGCTGATCTGAGATTTGTAAAAAACAACATGGTTTTAGTACTGCCTATTTTGGGATACTGGATCTCTCCGTATCTTAAATAACGTTAAAACATTCATTTCGAAAAAATGTCTAAAAAATTAAGATTCATAAAACATCTCATTTCAACTTTAAAATTTCAAAGTTACGAACAAAAATGCAATTTTTTAACGGTCCTTTTCAATTTTGCCCTATTACTTTATTATTTTTTGCTAAGAAGTAAAATGTTTAGTTTAAAGGTATGGTTATCTAAAAGAGATGCAAGATATAGCAAAATTTGCATTAGAGACGTGCCAGGTAAAGGTTTAATTGGAGTTCGGGATACATGGCCTAACAGCTAGTACTCTGATCTTTGATTTGTAAAAAAAAACATGGTTCTTGTGCTGTTGGTTTTGGGATTCTTGTCATCTCTTAACCTGAATGAACGTAAAGATAATAGAATCGAGAAAAGTTTTAGAAATTTATTCTAAATTAAATTTTTAAAGAATAAATTAGAATTTTTAATCGTATATCTTTCTCCATTATTTTTTATTTATAAAATGAATAATCTGTTTTAATTTGTAAATTTTAATTAAAAACCTTAATACATTAAATTTTTATTTTCTAGGCATCAGTAGCCTCCTTAAAGCAACACCTGGCTGGCGAATTCCTTAAATCACAAAAAAGTAGTGAAAGTCGAAAATAGCATTTTGAAATGAAGATGTAGAAAGTGGGTGTTTAAAGAACTATTGGCTATAGAAAAAACAAGATAAGTTTCGCTTAATTCTTCATTTTAAATTGAAAAAGCTATTATGTTTTTAACTGATGATCATTCTAGAGGAATATTTTTTTCACAAAAGATTGCATGCTGAAGATAACTAAAGTGTTTTTCATGAACTAATATTTATTTGCTTGCTTAGTTTTTTCCAAGAAAAAGTTAGTAATTGCTTTAAATGTGGTTTGAACTGTAATTAAATTATATTAAACAAACGCCTTCCCCTTTTGTAGCATTCAAATTTTTTTTTCCTTAGTTATATATAGATTTCGAAGAGTTTCCAGATATCGCATAATTCGTGCTAGAGACGAGGCAGGTAAAGGTTTAATCGAAGTTCGGAATACATGGCCTAACAGCTAGTATGCTGATCTGAGATTTGTAAAAAACAACATGGTTTTAGTACTGCCTATTTTGGGATACTGGATCTCTCCGTATCTTAAATAACGTTAAAACATTCATTTCGAAAAAATGTCTAAAAAATTAAGATACATAAAACATCTCATTTCAACTTAAAAATTTCATAGTTACGTACAAAAATGCAATTTTTTAACGGTCCTTTTCAATTGTGCCCTATTACTTTATTATTTTTTGCTAAGAAGTAAAATCTTTAGTTTAAAGGTATGGTTATCTAAAAGAGATGCAAGACATCGCAAAATTTGCATTAGAGACGTGCCAGGTAAAGGTTTAATTGGAGTTCGGGATACATGGCCTAACAGCTAGTACTCTGATCTTTGATTTGTAAAAAAAAACATGGTTCTTGTGCTGTTGGTTTTGGGATTCTGGTCATCTGTTAACCTGAATGAACGTAAAGATAATAGAATCGAGAAAAGTTTTAGAAATTTATTCTAAATTAAATTTTTAAAGAATAAATTAGAATTTTTAATCGTATATCTTTCTCCATTATTTTTTATTTATAAAATGAATAATCTGTTTTAATATGTAGATTTTAATTAAAAACCTTAATACATTAAATTTTTATTATCTAGGCAGCAGTAGCCTCTTTAAAGCAACACCTGGCTGGCGAATTCCTTAAATCACAAAAAAGTAGTGAAAGTCGAAAATAGCATTTTGAAATGAAGATGTAGAAAGTGGGTGTTTAAAGAACTATTGGCTTTAGAAAAAACAAGATAAGTTTCGCTTAATTCTTCATTTTAAATTGAAAAAGCTATTATGTTTTTAACTGATGATCATTCTAGAAGAATATTTTTTTCACAAAAGTTTGCATGCTGAAGATAACTAAAGTGTTTTTCATGAACTAATATTTATTTGCTTGCTTAGTTTTTTCCAAGAAAAAGTTAGTAATTGCTTTAAATGTGGTTTGAACTGTAATTAAATTATATTAAACAAACGCCTTCCCCTTTTTTAGCATTCAAATTTTTTTTTCCTTAGTTATATATAGATTTCGAAGAGTTTCCAGATATCGCAAAATTTGTGCTAGAGACGTGCCAGGTAAAGGTTTAATCGAAGTTCGGAATACATGGCCTAACAGCTAGTATGCTGATCTGAGATTTGTAAAAAACAACATGGTTTTAGTACTGCCTATTTTGGGATACTGGATCTCTCCGTATCTTAAATAACGTTAAAACATTCATTTCGAAAAAATGTCTAAAAAATTAAGATACATAAAACATCTCATTTCAACTTTAAAATTTCAAAGTTACGAACAAAAATGCAATTTTTTAACGGTCCTTTTCAATTTTGCCCTATTACTTTATTATTTTTTGCTAAGAAGTAAAATGTTTAGTTTAAAGGTATGGTTATCTAAAAGAGATGCAAGACATCGCAAAATTTGCATTAGAGACGTGCCAGGTAAAGGTTTAATTGGAGTTCGGGATACATGGCCTAACAGCTAGTACTCTGATCTTTGATTTGTAAAAAAAAACATGGTTTTTGTGCTGTTGGTTTTGGGATTCTGGTCATCTCTTAACCTGAATGAACGTAAAGATAATAGAATCGAGAAAAGTTTTAGAAATTTATTCTAAATTAAATTTTTAAAGAATAAATTAGAATTTTTAATCGTATATCTTTCTCTATTATTTTTTATTTATAAAATGAATAATCTGTTTTAATTTGTAGACTTTAATTAAAAACCTTAATACATTAAATTTTTATTATCTAGGCAGCAGTAGCCTCTTTAAAGCAACACCTGGCTGGCGAATTCCTTAAATCACAAAAAAGTAGTGAAAGACGAAAATAGCATTTTGAAATGAAGATGTAGAAAGTGGGTGTTTAAAGAACTATTGGCTATAGAAAAAACAAGATAAGTTTCGCTTAATTCTTCATTTTAAATTGAAAAAGCTATTATGTTTTTAAATGATGATCATTCTAGGGGAATATTTTTTTCACAAAAGTTTGCATGCTGAAGATAACTAAAGTGTTTTTCATGAACTAATATTTTTTTGCTTGCTTAGTTTTTTCCAAGAAAAAGTTAGTAATTGCTTTAAATGTAGTTTGAACTGTAATTAAATTATTTTAATCGAACGCCTTCCCCTTTTGTAGCATTCACGATTTTTTTTCCTTAGTTATATATAGATTTCGAAGAGTTTCCAGATATCGCAAAATTCGTGCTAGAGACGTGCCAGGTAAAGGTTTAATCGAAGTTCGGAATACATGGCCTAACAGCTAGTATGCTGATCTGAGATTTGTAAAAAACAACATGGTTTTAGTACTGCCTATTTTGGGATACTGGATCTCTCCGTATCTTAAATAACGTTAAAACATTCATTTCGAAAAAATCTCTAAAAAATTAAGATACATAAAACATCTCATTTCAACTTTAAGATTTCATAGTTACGAACAAAAATGCAATTTTTTAACGGTCCTTTTCAATTGTGCCCTATTACTTTATTATTTTTTGCTAAGAAGTAAAATCTTTAGTTTAAAGGTATGGTTATCTAAAAGAGATGCAAGACATCGCAAAATTTGCATTAGAGACATGCCAGGTAAAGGTTTAATTGGAGTTCGGGATACATGGCCTAACAGCTAGTACTCTGATCTTTGATTTGTAAAAAAAAACATGGTTCTTGTGCTGTGGGTTTTGGGATTCTGGTCATCTCTTAACCTGAATGAACGTAAAGATAATAGAATCGAGAAAAGTTTTAGAAATTTATTCTAAATTAAATTTTTAAAGAATAAACTAGAATTTTTAATCGTATATCTTTCTCCATTATTTTTTATTTATAAAATGAATAATCCGTTTTAATTTGTAGACTTTAATTAAAAACCTTAATACATTAAATTTTTATTATCTAGGCAGCAGTAGCCTCTTTAAAGCAACACCTGGCTGGCGAATTCCTTAAATCACAAAAAAGTAGTGAAAGTCGAAAATAGCATTTTGAAATGAAGATGTAGAAAGTGGGTGTTTAAAGAACTATTGGCTATAGAAAAAACAAGATAAGTTTCGCTTAATTCTTCATTTTAAATTGAAAAAGCTATTATGTTTTTAACTGATGATCATTCTAGGGGAATATTTTTTTCACAAAAGTTTGCATGCTGAAGATAACTAAAGTGTTTTTCATGAACTAATATTTTTTTGCTTGCTTAGTTTTTTCCAAGAAAAAGTTAGTAATTGCTTTAAATGTAGTTTGAACTGTAATTAAATTATTTTAATCGAACGCCTTCCCCTTTTGTAGCATTCACGATTTTTTTTGCCTTAGTTATATATAGATTTCGAAGAGTTTCCAGATATCGCAAAATTTGTGCTAGAGACGTGCCAGGTAAAGGTTTAATCGAAGTTCGGAATACATGGCCTAACAGCTAGTATGCTGATCTGAGATTTGTAAAAAACAACATGGTTTTAGTACTGCCTATTTTGGGATACTGGATCTCTCCGTATCTTAAATAACGTTAAAACATTCATTTCGAAAAAATGTCTAAAAAATTAAGATTCATAAAACATCTCATTTCAACTTTAAAATTTCAAAGTTACGAACAAAAATGCAATTTTTTAACGGTCCTTTTCAATTTTGCCCTATTACTTTATTATTTTTTGCTAAGAAGTAAAATGTTTAGTTTAAAGGTATGGTTATCTAAAAGAGATGCAAGATATAGCAAAATTTGCATTAGAGACGTGCCAGGTAAAGGTTTAATTGGAGTTCGGGATACATGGCCTAACAGCTAGTACTCTGATCTTTGATTTGTAAAAAAAAACATGGTTCTTGTGCTGTTGGTTTTGGGATTCTTGTCATCTCTTAACCTGAATGAACGTAAAGATAATAGAATCGAGAAAAGTTTTAGAAATTTATTCTAAATTAAATTTTTAAAGAATAAATTAAAATTTTTAATCGTATATCTTTCTCCATTATTTTTTATTTATAAAATGAATAATCTGTTTTAATTTGTAAATTTTAATTAAAAACCTTAATACATTAAATTTTTATTTTCTAGGCATCAGTAGCCTCCTTAAAGCAACACCTGGCTGGCGAATTCCTTAAATCACAAAAAAGTAGTGAAAGTCGAAAATAGCATTTTGAAATGAAGATGTAGAAAGTGGGTGTTTAAAGAACTATTGGCTATAGAAAAAACAAGATAAGTTTCGCTTAATTCTTCATTTTAAATTGAAAAAGCTATTATGTTTTTAACTGATGATCATTCTAGAGGAATATTTTTTTCACAAAAGATTGCATGCTGAAGATAACTAAAGTGTTTTTCATGAACTAATATTTATTTGCTTGCTTAGTTTTTTCCAAGAAAAAGTTAGTAATTGCTTTAAATGTGGTTTGAACTGTAATTAAATTATATTAAACAAACGCCTTCCCCTTTTGTAGCATTCAAATTTTTTTTTCCTTAGTTATATATAGATTTCGAAGAGTTTCCAGATATCGCATAATTCGTGCTAGAGACGTGGCAGGTAAAGCTTTAATCGAAGTTCGGAATACATGGCCTAACAGCTAGTATGCTGATCTGAGATTTGTAAAAAACAACATGGTTTTAGTACTGCCTATTTTGGGATACTGGATCTCTCCGTATCTTAAATAACGTTAAAACATTCATTTCGAAAAAATGTCTAAAAAATTAAGATACATAAAACATCTCATTTCAACTTAAAAATTTCATAGTTACGTACAAAAATGCAATTTTTTAACGGTCCTTTTCAATTGTGCCCTATTACTTTATTATTTTTTGCTAAGAAGTAAAATCTTTAGTTTAAAGGTATGGTTATCTAAAAGAGATGCAAGACATCGCAAAATTTGCATTAGAGACGTGCCAGGTAAAGGTTTAATTGGAGTTCGGGATACATGGCCTAACAGCTAGTACTCTGATCTTTGATTTGTAAAAAAAAACATGGTTCTTGTGCTGTTGGTTTTGGGATTCTGGTCATCTGTTAACCTGAATGAACGTAAAGATAATAGAATCGAGAAAAGTTTTAGAAATTTATTCTAAATTAAATTTTTAAAGAATAAATTAGAATTTTTAATCGTATATCTTTCTCCATTATTTTTTATTTATAAAATGAATAATCTGTTTTAATATGTAGATTTTAATTAAAAACCTTAATACATTAAATTTTTATTATCTAGGCAGCAGTAGCCTCTTTAAAGCAACACCTGGCTGGCGAATTCCTTAAATCACAAAAAAGTAGTGAAAGTCGAAAATAGCATTTTGAAATGAAGATGTAGAAAGTGGGTGTTTAAAGAACTATTGGCTTTAGAAAAAACAAGATAAGTTTCGCTTAATTCTTCATTTTAAATTGAAAAAGCTATTATGTTTTTAACTGATGATCATTCTAGAAGAATATTTTTTTCACAAAAGTTTGCATGCTGAAGATAACTAAAGTGTTTTTCATGAACTAATATTTATTTGCTTGCTTAGTTTTTTCCAAGAAAAAGTTAGTAATTGCTTTAAATGTGGTTTGAACTGTAATTAAATTATATTAAACAAACGCCTTCCCCTTTTTTAGCATTCAAATTTTTTTTTCCTTAGTTATATATAGATTTCGAAGAGTTTCCAGATATCGCAAAATTTGTGCTAGAGACGTGCCAGGTAAAGGTTTAATCGAAGTTCGGAATACATGGCCTAACAGCTAGTATGCTGATCTGAGATTTGTAAAAAACAACATGGTTTTAGTACTGCCTATTTTGGGATACTGGATCTCTCCGTATCTTAAATAACGTTAAAACATTCATTTCGAAAAAATGTCTAAAAAATTAAGATACATAAAACATCTCATTTCAACTTTAAAATTTCAAAGTTACGAACAAAAATGCAATTTTTTAACGGTCCTTTTCAATTTTGCCCTATTACTTTATTATTTTTTGCTAAGAAGTAAAATGTTTAGTTTAAAGGTATGGTTATCTAAAAGAGATGCAAGACATCGCAAAATTTGCATTAGAGACGTGCCAGGTAAAGGTTTAATTGGAGTTCGGGATACATGGCCTAACAGCTAGTACTCTGATCTTTGATTTGTAAAAAAAAACATGGTTTTTGTGCTGTTGGTTTTGGGATTCTGGTCATCTCTTAACCTGAATGAACGTAAAGATAATAGAATCGAGAAAAGTTTTAGAAATTTATTCTAAATTAAATTTTTAAAGAATAAATTAGAATTTTTAATCGTATATCTTTCTCTATTATTTTTTATTTATAAAATGAATAATCTGTTTTAATTTGTAGACTTTAATTAAAAACCTTAATACATTAAATTTTTATTATCTAGGCAGCAGTAGCCTCTTTAAAGCAACACCTGGCTGGCGAATTCCTTAAATCACAAAAAAGTAGTGAAAGACGAAAATAGCATTTTGAAATGAAGATGTAGAAAGTGGGTGTTTAAAGAACTATTGGCTATAGAAAAAACAAGATAAGTTTCGCTTAATTCTTCATTTTAAATTGAAAAAGCTATTATGTTTTTAAATGATGATCATTCTAGGGGAATATTTTTTTCACAAAAGTTTGCATGCTGAAGATAACTAAAGTGTTTTTCATGAACTAATATTTTTTTGCTTGCTTAGTTTTTTCCAAGAAAAAGTTAGTAATTGCTTTAAATGTAGTTTGAACTGTAATTAAATTATTTTAATCGAACGCCTTCCCCTTTTGTAGCATTCACGATTTTTTTTCCTTAGTTATATATAGATTTCGAAGAGTTTCCAGATATCGCAAAATTCGTGCTAGAGACGTGCCAGGTAAAGGTTTAATCGAAGTTCGGAATACATGGCCTAACAGCTAGTATGCTGATCTGAGATTTGTAAAAAACAACATGGTTTTAGTACTGCCTATTTTGGGATACTGGATCTCTCCGTATCTTAAATAACGTTAAAACATTCATTTCGAAAAAATCTCTAAAAAATTAAGATACATAAAACATCTCATTTCAACTTTAAGATTTCATAGTTACGAACAAAAATGCAATTTTTTAACGGTCCTTTTCAATTGTGCCCTATTACTTTATTATTTTTTGCTAAGAAGTAAAATCTTTAGTTTAAAGGTATGGTTATCTAAAAGAGATGCAAGACATCGCAAAATTTGCATTAGAGACATGCCAGGTAAAGGTTTAATTGGAGTTCGGGATACATGGCCTAACAGCTAGTACTCTGATCTTTGATTTGTAAAAAAAAACATGGTTCTTGTGCTGTGGGTTTTGGGATTCTGGTCATCTCTTAACCTGAATGAACGTAAAGATAATAGAATCGAGAAAAGTTTTAGAAATTTATTCTAAATTAAATTTTTAAAGAATAAACTAGAATTTTTAATCGTATATCTTTCTCCATTATTTTTTATTTATAAAATGAATAATCCGTTTTAATTTGTAGACTTTAATTAAAAACCTTAATACATTAAATTTTTATTATCTAGGCAGCAGTAGCCTCTTTAAAGCAACACCTGGCTGGCGAATTCCTTAAATCACAAAAAAGTAGTGAAAGTCGAAAATAGCATTTTGAAATGAAGATGTAGAAAGTGGGTGTTTAAAGAACTATTGGCTATAGAAAAAACAAGATAAGTTTCGCTTAATTCTTCATTTTAAATTGAAAAAGCTATTATGTTTTTAACTGATGATCATTCTAGGGGAATATTTTTTTCACAAAAGTTTGCATGCTGAAGATAACTAAAGTGTTTTTCATGAACTAATATTTTTTTGCTTGCTTAGTTTTTTCCAAGAAAAAGTTAGTAATTGCTTTAAATGTAGTTTGAACTGTAATTAAATTATTTTAATCGAACGCCTTCCCCTTTTGTAGCATTCACGATTTTTTTTGCCTTAGTTATATATAGATTTCGAAGAGTTTCCAGATATCGCAAAATTTGTGCTAGAGACGTGCCAGGTAAAGGTTTAATCGAAGTTCGGAATACATGGCCTAACAGCTAGTATGCTGATCTGAGATTTGTAAAAAACAACATGGTTTTAGTACTGCCTATTTTGGGATACTGGATCTCTCCGTATCTTAAATAACGTTAAAACATTCATTTCGAAAAAATGTCTAAAAAATTAAGATTCATAAAACATCTCATTTCAACTTTAAAATTTCAAAGTTACGAACAAAAATGCAATTTTTTAACGGTCCTTTTCAATTTTGCCCTATTACTTTATTATTTTTTGCTAAGAAGTAAAATGTTTAGTTTAAAGGTATGGTTATCTAAAAGAGATGCAAGATATAGCAAAATTTGCATTAGAGACGTGCCAGGTAAAGGTTTAATTGGAGTTCGGGATACATGGCCTAACAGCTAGTACTCTGATCTTTGATTTGTAAAAAAAAACATGGTTCTTGTGCTGTTGGTTTTGGGATTCTTGTCATCTCTTAACCTGAATGAACGTAAAGATAATAGAATCGAGAAAAGTTTTAGAAATTTATTCTAAATTAAATTTTTAAAGAATAAATTAGAATTTTTAATCGTATATCTTTCTCCATTATTTTTTATTTATAAAATGAATAATCTGTTTTAATTTGTAAATTTTAATTAAAAACCTTAATACATTAAATTTTTATTTTCTAGGCATCAGTAGCCTCCTTAAAGCAACACCTGGCTGGCGAATTCCTTAAATCACAAAAAAGTAGTGAAAGTCGAAAATAGCATTTTGAAATGAAGATGTAGAAAGTGGGTGTTTAAAGAACTATTGGCTATAGAAAAAACAAGATAAGTTTCGCTTAATTCTTCATTTTAAATTGAAAAAGCTATTATGTTTTTAACTGATGATCATTCTAGAGGAATATTTTTTTCACAAAAGATTGCATGCTGAAGATAACTAAAGTGTTTTTCATGAACTAATATTTATTTGCTTGCTTAGTTTTTTCCAAGAAAAAGTTAGTAATTGCTTTAAATGTGGTTTGAACTGTAATTAAATTATATTAAACAAACGCCTTCCCCTTTTGTAGCATTCAAATTTTTTTTTCCTTAGTTATATATAGATTTCGAAGAGTTTCCAGATATCGCATAATTCGTGCTAGAGACGTGGCAGGTAAAGGTTTAATCGAAGTTCGGAATACATGGCCTAACAGCTAGTATGCTGATCTGAGATTTGTAAAAAACAACATGGTTTTAGTACTGCCTATTTTGGGATACTGGATCTCTCCGTATCTTAAATAACGTTAAAACATTCATTTCGAAAAAATGTCTAAAAAATTAAGATACATAAAACATCTCATTTCAACTTAAAAATTTCATAGTTACGTACAAAAATGCAATTTTTTAACGGTCCTTTTCAATTGTGCCCTATTACTTTATTATTTTTTGCTAAGAAGTAAAATCTTTAGTTTAAAGGTATGGTTATCTAAAAGAGATGCAAGACATCGCAAAATTTGCATTAGAGACGTGCCAGGTAAAGGTTTAATTGGAGTTCGGGATACATGGCCTAACAGCTAGTACTCTGATCTTTGATTTGTAAAAAAAAACATGGTTCTTGTGCTGTTGGTTTTGGGATTCTGGTCATCTGTTAACCTGAATGAACGTAAAGATAATAGAATCGAGAAAAGTTTTAGAAATTTATTCTAAATTAAATTTTTAAAGAATAAATTAGAATTTTTAATCGTATATCTTTCTCCATTATTTTTTATTTATAAAATGAATAATCTGTTTTAATATGTAGATTTTAATTAAAAACCTTAATACATTAAATTTTTATTATCTAGGCAGCAGTAGCCTCTTTAAAGCAACACCTGGCTGGCGAATTCCTTAAATCACAAAAAAGTAGTGAAAGTCGAAAATAGCATTTTGAAATGAAGATGTAGAAAGTGGGTGTTTAAAGAACTATTGGCTTTAGAAAAAACAAGATAAGTTTCGCTTAATTCTTCATTTTAAATTGAAAAAGCTATTATGTTTTTAACTGATGATCATTCTAGAAGAATATTTTTTTCACAAAAGTTTGCATGCTGAAGATAACTAAAGTGTTTTTCATGAACTAATATTTATTTGCTTGCTTAGTTTTTTCCAAGAAAAAGTTAGTAATTGCTTTAAATGTGGTTTGAACTGTAATTAAATTATATTAAACAAACGCCTTCCCCTTTTTTAGCATTCAAATTTTTTTTTCCTTAGTTATATATAGATTTCGAAGAGTTTCCAGATATCGCAAAATTTGTGCTAGAGACGTGCCAGGTAAAGGTTTAATCGAAGTTCGGAATACATGGCCTAACAGCTAGTATGCTGATCTGAGATTTGTAAAAAACAACATGGTTTTAGTACTGCCTATTTTGGGATACTGGATCTCTCCGTATCTTAAATAACGTTAAAACATTCATTTCGAAAAAATGTCTAAAAAATTAAGATACATAAAACATCTCATTTCAACTTTAAAATTTCAAAGTTACGAACAAAAATGCAATTTTTTAACGGTCCTTTTCAATTTTGCCCTATTACTTTATTATTTTTTGCTAAGAAGTAAAATGTTTAGTTTAAAGGTATGGTTATCTAAAAGAGATGCAAGACATCGCAAAATTTGCATTAGAGACGTGCCAGGTAAAGGTTTAATTGGAGTTCGGGATACATGGCCTAACAGCTAGTACTCTGATCTTTGATTTGTAAAAAAAAACATGGTTTTTGTGCTGTTGGTTTTGGGATTCTGGTCATCTCTTAACCTGAATGAACGTAAAGATAATAGAATCGAGAAAAGTTTTAGAAATTTATTCTAAATTAAATTTTTAAAGAATAAATTAGAATTTTTAATCGTATATCTTTCTCTATTATTTTTTATTTATAAAATGAATAATCTGTTTTAATTTGTAGACTTTAATTAAAAACCTTAATACATTAAATTTTTATTATCTAGGCAGCAGTAGCCTCTTTAAAGCAACACCTGGCTGGCGAATTCCTTAAATCACAAAAAAGTAGTGAAAGACGAAAATAGCATTTTGAAATGAAGATGTAGAAAGTGGGTGTTTAAAGAACTATTGGCTATAGAAAAAACAAGATAAGTTTCGCTTAATTCTTCATTTTAAATTGAAAAAGCTATTATGTTTTTAAATGATGATCATTCTAGGGGAATATTTTTTTCACAAAAGTTTGCATGCTGAAGATAACTAAAGTGTTTTTCATGAACTAATATTTTTTTGCTTGCTTAGTTTTTTCCAAGAAAAAGTTAGTAATTGCTTTAAATGTAGTTTGAACTGTAATTAAATTATTTTAATCGAACGCCTTCCCCTTTTGTAGCATTCACGATTTTTTTTCCTTAGTTATATATAGATTTCGAAGAGTTTCCAGATATCGCAAAATTCGTGCTAGAGACGTGCCAGGTAAAGGTTTAATCGAAGTTCGGAATACATGGCCTAACAGCTAGTATGCTGATCTGAGATTTGTAAAAAACAACATGGTTTTAGTACTGCCTATTTTGGGATACTGGATCTCTCCGTATCTTAAATAACGTTAAAACATTCATTTCGAAAAAATCTCTAAAAAATTAAGATACATAAAACATCTCATTTCAACTTTAAGATTTCATAGTTACGAACAAAAATGCAATTTTTTAACGGTCCTTTTCAATTGTGCCCTATTACTTTATTATTTTTTGCTAAGAAGTAAAATCTTTAGTTTAAAGGTATGGTTATCTAAAAGAGATGCAAGACATCGCAAAATTTGCATTAGAGACATGCCAGGTAAAGGTTTAATTGGAGTTCGGGATACATGGCCTAACAGCTAGTACTCTGATCTTTGATTTGTAAAAAAAAACATGGTTCTTGTGCTGTGGGTTTTGGGATTCTGGTCATCTCTTAACCTGAATGAACGTAAAGATAATAGAATCGAGAAAAGTTTTAGAAATTTATTCTAAATTAAATTTTTAAAGAATAAACTAGAATTTTTAATCGTATATCTTTCTCCATTATTTTTTATTTATGAAATGAATAATCCGTTTTAATTTGTAGACTTTAATTAAAAACCTTAATACATTAAATTTTTATTATCTAGGCAGCAGTAGCCTCTTTAAAGCAACACCTGGCTGGCGAATTCCTTAAATCACAAAAAAGTAGTGAAAGTCGAAAATAGCATTTTGAAATGAAGATGTAGAAAGTGGGTGTTTAAAGAACTATTGGCTATAGAAAAAACAAGATAAGTTTCGCTTAATTCTTCATTTTAAATTGAAAAAGCTATTATGTTTTTAACTGATGATCATTCTAGGGGAATATTTTTTTCACAAAAGTTTGCATGCTGAAGATAACTAAAGTGTTTTTCATGAACTAATATTTTTTTGCTTGCTTAGTTTTTTCCAAGAAAAAGTTAGTAATTGCTTTAAATGTAGTTTGAACTGTAATTAAATTATTTTAATCGAACGCCTTCCCCTTTTGTAGCATTCACGATTTTTTTTGCCTTAGTTATATATAGATTTCGAAGAGTTTCCAGATATCGCAAAATTTGTGCTAGAGACGTGCCAGGTAAAGGTTTAATCGAAGTTCGGAATACATGGCCTAACAGCTAGTATGCTGATCTGAGATTTGTAAAAAACAACATGGTTTTAGTACTGCCTATTTTGGGATACTGGATCTCTCCGTATCTTAAATAACGTTAAAACATTCATTTCGAAAAAATGTCTAAAAAATTAAGATACATAAAACATCTCATTTCAACTTTAAAATTTCAAAGTTACGAACAAAAATGCAATTTTTTAACGGTCCTTTTCAATTTTGCCCTATTACTTTATTATTTTTTGCTAAGAAGTAAAACGTTTAGTTTAAAGGTATGGTTATCTAAAAGAGATGCAAGACATAGCAAAATTTGCATTAGAGACGTGCCAGGTAAAGGTTTAATTGGAGTTCGGGATACATGGCCTAACAGCTAGTACTCTCATCTTTGATTTGTAAAAAAAAACATGGTTCTTGTGCTGTTGGTTTTGGGATTCTTGTCATCTCTTAACCTGAATGAACGTAAAGATAATAGAATCGAGAAAAGTTTTAGAAATTTATTCTAAATTAAATTTTTAGAGAATAAATTAGAATTTTTAATCGTATATCTTTCTCCATTATTTTTTATTTATAAAATGAATAATCTGTTTTAATTTGTAAATTTTAATTAAAAACCTTAATACATTAAATTTTTAATTTTCTAGGCATCAGTAGCCTCCTTAAAGCAACACCTGGCTGGCGAATTCCTTAAATCACAAAAAAGTAGTGAAAGTCGAAAATAGCATTTTGAAATGAAGATGTAGAAAGTGGGTGTTTAAAGAACTATTGGCTATAGAAAAAACAAGATAAGTTTCGCTTAATTCTTCATTTTAAATTGAAAAAGCTATTATGTTTTTAACTGATGATCATTCTAGGGGAATATTTTTTTCACAAAAGTTTGCATGCTGAAGATAACTAAAGTGTTTTTCATGAACTAATATTTTTTTGCTTGCTTAGTTTTTTCCAAGCAAAAGATAGTAATTGCTTTAAATGTAGTTTGAACTGTAATTAAATTATTTTAATCGAACGCCTTCCCCTTTTGTAGCATTCACGATTTTTTTTTCCTTAGTTATATATAGATTTCGAAGAGTTTCCAGATATCGCAAAATTCGTGCTAGAGACGTGCCAGGTAAAGGTTTAATCGAAGTTCGGAATACATGGCCTAACAGCTAGTATGCTGATCTGAGATTTGTAAAAAACAACATGGTTTTAGTACTGCCTATTTTGGGATACTGGATCTCTCCGTATCTTAAATAACGTTAAAACATTCATTTCGAAAAAATGTCTAAAAAATTAAGATACATAAAACATCTCATTTCAACTTTAAAATTTCATAGTTACGAACATAAATGCAATTTTGTAACGGTCCTTTTCAATTGTGCCCTATTACTTTATTATTTTTTGCTAAGAAGTAAAATGTTTAGTTTACAGGTATGGTTATCTAAAAGAGATACAAGACATCGCAAAATTTGCATTAGAGACGTGCCAGGTAAAGGTTTAATTGGAGTTCGGGATACATGGCCTAACAGCTAGTACTCTGATCTTTGATTTGTAAAAAAAAACATGGTTCTTGTGCTGTTGGTTTTGGGATTCTTGTCATCTCTTAACCTGAATGAACGTAAAGATAATAGAATCGAGAAAAGTTTTAGAAATTTATTCTAAATTAAATTTTTAAAGAATAAATTAGAATTTTTAATCGTATATCTTTCTCCATTATTTTTTATTTATAAAATGAATAATCTGTTTTAATATGTAAATTTTAATTAAAAACCCTAATACATTAAATTTTTATTTTCTAGGCAGCAGTAGCCTCTTTAAAGCAACACCTGGCTGGCGAATTCCTTAAATCACAAAAAAGTAGTGAAAGTCGAAAATAGCATTTTGAAATGAAGATGTAGATAGTGGGTGTTTAAAGAACTATTGGCTATAGGAAAAACAAGATAAGTTTCGCTTAATTCTTCATTTTAAATTGAAAAAGCTATTATGTTTTTAACTGATGATCATTCTAAAGGAATATTTTTTTCACAAAAGTTTGCATGCTGAAGATAACTAAAGTGTTTTTCATGAACTAATATTTATTTGCTTGCTTAGTTTTTTCCAAGAAAAAGTTAGTAATTGCTTTAAATGTGGTTTGAACTGTAATTAAATTATATTAAACAAACGCCTTCCCCTTTTGTAGCATTCAAATTTTTTTTTCCTTAGTTATATATAGATTTCGAAGAGTTTCCAGATATCGCATAATTCGTGCTAGAGACGTGGCAGGTAAAGGTTTAATCGAAGTTCGGAATACATGGCCTAACAGCTAGTATGCTGATCTGAGATTTGTAAAAAACAACATGGTTTTAGTACTGCCTATTTTGGGATACTGGATCTCTCCGTATCTTAAATAACGTTAAAACATTCATTTCGAAAAAATGTCTAAAATATTAAGATACATAAAACATCTCATTTCAACTTTAAAATTTCATAGTTACGGACAAAAATGCAATTTTGTAACGGTCCTTTTCAATTGTGCCCTATTACTTTATTATTTTTTGCTAAGAAGTAAAATCTTTAGTTTAAAGGTATGGTTATCTAAAAGAGATGCAAGACATCGCAAAATTTGCATTAGAGACGTGCCAGGTAAAGGTTTAATTGGAGTTCGGGTTACATGGCCTAACAGCTAGTACTCTGATCTTTTATTTGTAAAAAAAAACATGGTTCTTGTGCTGTTGGTTTTGGGATTCTTGTCATCTCTTAACCTGAATGAACGTAAAGATAATAGAATCGAGAAAAATTTTAGAAATTTATTCTAAATTAAATTTTTAAAGAATAAATTAGAATTTTTAATCGTATATCTTTCTCCATTATTTTTTATTTATAAAATGAATAATCTGTTTTAATATGTAGATTTTAATTAAAAACCCTAATACATTAAATTTTTATTTTCTAGGCAGCAGTAGCCTCTTTAAAGCAACACCTGGCTGGCGAATTCCTTAAATCACAAAAAAGTAGTGAAAGTCGAAAATAGCATTTTGAAATGAAGATGTAGAAAGTGGGTGTTTAAAGAACTATTGGCTATAGAAAAAACAAGATAAGTTTCGCTTAATTCTTCATTTTAAATTGAAAAAGCTATTATGTTTTTAACTGATGATCATTCTAAAGGAATATTTTTTTCACAAAAGTTTGCATGCTGAAGATAACTAAAGTGTTTTTCATGAACTAATATTTATTTGCTTGCTAAGTTTTTTCCAAGAAAAAGTTAGTAATTGCTTTAAATGTGGTTTGAACTGTAATTAAACTATATTAAACAAACGCCTTCCCCTTTTGTAGCATTCAAATTTTTTTTTCCTTAGTTATATATAGATTTCGAAGAGTTTCCAGATATCGCAAAATTTGTGCTAGAGACGTGCCAGGTAAAGGTTTAATCGTAGTTCGGAATACATGGCCTAACAGCTAGTATGCTGATCTGAGATTTGTAAAAAACAACATGGTTTTAGTACTGCCTATTTTGGGATACTGGATCTCTCCGTATCTTAAATAACGTTAAAACATTCATTTCGAAAAAATGTCTAAAAAATTAAGATACATAAAACATCTCATTTCAACTTTAAAATTTCAAAGTTACGAACAAAAATGCAATTTTTTAACGGTCCTTTTCAATTTTGCCCTATTACTTTATTATTTTTTGCTAAGAAGTAAAATGTTTAGTTTAAAGGTATGGTTATCTAAAAGAGATGCAAGACATAGCAAAATTTGCATTAGAGACGTGCCAGGTAAAGGTTTAATTGGAGTTCGGGATACATGGCCTAACAGCTAGTACTCTGATCTTTGATTTGTAAAAAAAAACATGGTTCTTGTGCTGTTGGTTTTGGGATTCTTGTCATCTCTTAACCTGAATGAACGTAAAGATAATAGAATCGAGAAAAGTTTTAGAAATTTATTCTAAATTAAATTTTTAAAGAATAAATTAGAATTTTTAATCGTATATCTTTCTCCATTATTTTTTATTTATAAAATGAATAATCTGTTTTAATTTGTAAATTTTAATTAAAAACCTTAATACATTAAATTTTTATTTTCTAGGCATCAGTAGCCTCCTTAAAGCAACACCTGGCTGGCGAATTCCCTAAATCACAAAAAAGTAGTGAAAGTCGAAAATAGCATTTTGAAATGAAGATGTAGAAAGTGGGTGTTTAAAGAACTATTGGCTACCGAAAAAACAAGATAAGTTTCGCTTAATTCTTCATTTTAAATTGAAAAAGCTATTATGTTTTTAACTGATGATCATTCTAGAGGAATATTTTTTTCACAAAAGTTTGCTTGCTGAAGATAACTAAAGTGTTTTTCATGAACTAATATTTTTTTGCTTGCTTAGTTTTTTCCAAGAAAAAGTTAGTAATTGCTTTAAATGTAGCTTGAACTGTAATTAAATTATTTTAATCGAACGCCTTCCCCTTTTGTAGCATTCACGATTTTTTTTGCCTTAGTTATATATAGATTTCGAAGAGTTTCCAGATATCGCAAAATTTGTGCTAGAGACGTGCCAGGTAAAGGTTTAATCGAAGTTCGGAATACATGGCCTAACAGCTAGTATGCTGATCTGAGATTTGTAAAAAACAACATGGTTTTAGTACTGCCTATTTTGGGATACTGGATCTCTCCGTATCTTAAATAACGTTAAAACATTCATTTCGAAAAAATGTCTAAAAAATTAAGATACATAAAACATCTCATTTCAACTTTAAAATTTCATAGTTACGAACATAAATTCAATTTTGTAACGGTCCTTTTCAATTGTGCCCTATTACTTTATTATTTTTTGCTAAGAAGTAAAATCTTTAGTTTAAAGGTATGGTTATCTAAAAGAGATGCAAGACATCGCAAAATTTGCATTAGAGACGTGCCAGGTAAAGGTTTAATTGGAGTTCGGGTTACATGGCCTAACAGCTAGTACTCTGATCTTTTATTTGTAAAAAAAAACATGGTTCTTGTGCTGTTGGTTTTGGGATTCTTGTCATCTCTTAACCTGAATGAACGTAAAGATAATAGAATCGAGAAAAGTTTTAGAAATTTATTCTAAATTAAATTTTTAAAGAATAAATTAGAATTTTTAATCGTATATCTTTCTCCATTATTTTTTATTTATAAAATGAATAATCTGTTTTAATATGTAGATTTTAATTAAAAACCCTAATACATTAAATTTTTATTTTCTAGGCAGCAGTAGCCTCTTTAAAGCAACACCTGGCTGGCGAATTCCTTAAATCACAAAAAAGTAGTGAAAGTCGAAAATAGCATTTTGAAATGAAGATGTAGAAAGTGGGTGTTTAAAGAACTATTGGCTATAGAAAAAACAAGATAAGTTTCGCTTAATTCTTCATTTTAAATTGAAAAAGCTATTATGTTTTTAACTGATGATCATTCTAAAGGAATATTTTTTTCACAAAAGTTTGCATGCTGAAGATAACTAAAGTGTTTTTCATGAACTAATATTTATTTGCTTGCTAAGTTTTTTCCAAGAAAAAGTTAGTAATTGCTTTAAATGTGGTTTGAACTGTAATTAAATTATATTAAACAAACGCCTTCCCCTTTTGTAGCATTCAAATTTTTTATTCCTTAGTTATATATAGATTTCGAAGAGTTTCCAGATATCGCAAAATTTGTGCTAGAGACGTGCCAGGTAAAGGTTTAATCGAAGTTCGGAATACATGGCCTAACAGCTAGTATGCTGATCTGAGATTTGTAAAAAACAACATGGTTTTAGTACTGCCTATTTTGGGATACTGGATCTCTCCGTATCTTAAATAACGTTAAAACATTCATTTCGAAAAAATGTCTAAAAAATTAAGATACATAAAACATCTCATTTCAACTTTAAAATTTCAAAGTTACGAACAAAAATGCAATTTTTTAACGGTCCTTTTCAATTTTGCCCTATTACTTTATTATTTTTTGCTAAGAAGTAAAATGTTTAGTTTAAAGGTATGGTTATCTAAAAGAGATGCAAGACATAGCAAAATTTGCATTAGAGACGTGCCAGGTAAAGGTTTAATTGGAGTTCGGGATACATGGCCTAACAGCTAGTACTCTGATCTTTGATTTGTAAAAAAAAACATGGTTCTTGTGCTGTTGGTTTTGGGATTCTGGTCATCTCTTAACCTGAATGAACGTAAAGATAATAGAATCGAGAAAAGTTTTAGAAATTTATTCTAAATTAAATTTTTAAAGAATAAATTAGAATTTTTAATCGTATATCTTTCTCCATTATTTTTTATTTATAAAATGAATAATCTGTTTTAATTTGTAGACTTTAATTAAAAACCTTAATACATTAAATTTTTATTATCTAGGCAGCAGTAGCCTCTTTAAAGCAACACCTGGCTGGCGAATTCCTTAAATCACAAAAAAGTAGTGAAAGTCGAAAATAGCATTTTGAAATGAAGATGTAGAAAGTGGGTGTTTAAAGAACTATTGGCTATAGAAAAAACAAGATAAGTTTCGCTTAATTCTTCATTTTAAATTGAAAAAGCTATTATGTTTTTAACTGATGATCATTCTAGGGGAATATTTTTTTCACAAAAGTTTGCATGCTGAAGATAACTAAAGTGTTTTTCATGAACTAATATTTTTTTGCTTGCTTAGTTTTTTCCAAGAAAAAGTTAGTAATTGCTTTAAATGTAGTTTGAACTGTAATTAAATTATTTTAATCGAACGCCTTCCCCTTTTGTAGCATTCACGATTTTTTTTTCCTTAGTTATATATAGATTTCGAAGAGTTTCCAGATATCGCAAAATTCGTGCTAGAGACGTGCCAGGTAAAGGTTTAATCGAAGTTCGGAATACATGGCCTAACAGCTAGTATGCTGATCTGAGATTTGTAAAAAACAACATGGTTTTAGTACTGCCTATTTTGGGATACTGGATCTCTCCGTATCTTAAATAACGTTAAAACATTCATTTCGAAAAAATGTCTAAAAAATTAAGATACATAAAACATCTCATTTCAACTTTAAAATTTCATAGTTACGGACAAAAATGCAATTTTTTAACGGTCCTTTTCAATTGTGCCCTATTACTTTATTATTTTTTGCTAAGAAGTAAAATCTTTAGTTTAAAGGTATGGTTATCTAAAAGAGATGCAAGACATCGCAAAATTTGCATTAGAGACGTGCCAGGTAAAGATTTAATTGGAGTTTGGGATACATGGCCTAACAGCTAGTACTCTGATCTTTGATTTGTAAAAAAAAACATGGTTCTTGTGCTGTTGGTTTTGGGATTCTGGTCATCTCTTAACCTGAATGAACGTAAAGATAATAGAATCGAGAAAAGTTTTAGAAATTTATTCTAAATTAAATTTTTAAAGAATAAATTAGAATTTTTAATCGTATATCTTTCTCCATTATTTTTTATTTATAAAATGAATAATCTGTTTTAACATGTAGATTTTAATTAAAAACCCTAATACATTAAATTTTTATTTTCTAGGCAGCAGTAGCCTCTTTAAAGCAACACCTGGCTGGCGAATTCCTTAAATCACAAAAAAGTAGTGAAAGTCGAAAATAGCATTTTGAAATGAAGATGTAGAAAGTGGGTGTTTAAAGAACTATTGGCTATAGAAAAAACAAGATAAGTTTCGCTTAATTCTTCATTTTAAATTGAAAAAGCTATTATGTTTTTAACTGATGATCATTCTAGGGGAATATTTTTTTCACAAAAGTTTGCATGCTGAAGATAACTAAAGTGTTTTTCATGAACTAATATTTTTTTGCTTGCTTAGTTTTTTCCAAGAAAAAGTTAGTAATTGCTTTAAATGTAGTTTGAACTGTAATTAAATTATTTTAATCGAACGCCTTCCCCTTTTGTAGCATTCACGATTTTTTTTCCTTAGTTATATATAGATTTCGAAGAGTTTCCAGATATCGCAAAATTCGTGCTAGAGACGTGCCAGGTAAAGGTTTAATCGAAGTTCGGAATACATGGCCTAACAGCTAGTATGCTGATCTGAGATTTGTAAAAAACAACATGGTTTTAGTACTGCCTATTTTGGGATACTGGATCTCTCCGTATCTTAAATAACGTTAAAACATTCATTTCGAAAAAATGTCTAAAAAATTAAGATACATAAAACATCTCATTTCAACTTTAAAATTTCATAGTTACGGACAAAAATGCAATTTTTTAACGGTCCTTTTCAATTGTGCCCTATTACTTTATTATTTTTTGCTAAGAAGTAAAATCTTTAGTTTAAAGGTATGGTTATATAAAAGAGATGCAAGACATCGCAAAATTTGCATTAGAGACGTGCCAGGTAAAGGTTTAATTGGAGTTTGGGATACATGGCCTAACAGCTAGTACTCTGATCTTTGATTTGTATAAAAAAACATGGTTCTTGTGCTGTTGGTTTTGGGATTCTGGTCATCTCTTAACCTGAATGAACGTAAAGATAATAGAATCGAGAAAAGTTTTAGAAATTTATTCTAAATTAAATTTTTAAAGAATAAATTAGAATTTTTAATCGTATATCTTTCTCCATTATTTTTTATTTATAAAATGAATAGTCTGTTTTAATTTGTAGACTTTAATTAAAAACCTTAATACATTAAATTTTTATTATCTAGGCAGCAGTAGCCTCTTTAAAGCAACACCTGGCTGGCGAATTCCTTAAATCACAAAAAAGTAGTGAAAGTCGAAAATAGCATTTTGAAATGAAGATGTAGAAAGTGGGTGTTTAAAGAACTATTGGCTATAGAAAAAACAAGATAAGTTTCGCTTAATTCTTCATTTTAAATTGAAAAAGCTATTATGTTTTTAACTGATGATCATTCTAAAGGAATATTTTTTTCACAAAAGTTTGCATGCTGAAGATAACTAAAGTGTTTTTCATGAACTAATATTTATTTGCTTGCTAAGTTTTTTCCAAGAAAAAGTTAGTAATTGCTTTAAATGTGGTTTGAACTGTAATTAAATTATATAAAACAAACGCCTTCCCCTTTTGTAGCATTCAAATTTTTTTTTCCTTAGTTATATATAGATTTCGAAGAGTTTCCAGATATCGCAAAATTTGTGCTAGAGACGTGCCAGGTAAAGGTTTAATCGAAGTTCGGAATACATGGCCTAACAGCTAGTATGCTGATCTGAGATTTGTAAAAAACAACATGGTTTTAGTACTGCCTATTTTGGGATACTGGATCTCTCCGTATCTTAAATAACGTTAAAACATTCATTTCGAAAAAATGTCTAAAAAATTAAGATACATAAAACATCTCATTTCAACTTTAAAATTTCAAAGTTACGAACAAAAATGCAATTTTTTAACGGTCCTTTTCAATTTTGCCCTATTACTTTATTATTTTTTGCTAAGAAGTAAAATGTTTAGTTTAAAGGTATGGTTATCTAAAAGAGATGCAAGACATAGCAAAATTTGCATTAGAGACGTGCCAGGTAAAGGTTTAATTGGAGTTCGGGATACATGGCCTAACAGCTAGTACTCTGATCTTTGATTTGTAAAAAAAAACATGGTTCTTGTGCTGTTGGTTTTGGGATTCTTGTCATCTCTTAACCTGAATGAACGTAAAGATAATAGAATCGAGAAAAGTTTTAGAAATTTATTCTAAATTAAATTTTTAAAGAATAAATTAGAATTTTTAATCGTATATCTTTCTCCATTATTTTTTATTTATAAAATGAATAATCTGTTTTAATTTGTAGACTTTAATTAAAAACCTTAATACATTAAATTTTTATTATCTAGGCAGCAGTAGCCTCTTTAAAGCAACACCTGGCTGGCGAATTCCTTAAATCACAAAAAAGTAGTGAAAGTCGAAAATAGCATTTTGAAATGAAGATGTAGAAAGTGGGTGTTTAAAGAACTATTGGCTACCGAAAAAAAAGATAAGTTTCGCTTAATTCTTCATTTTAAATTGAAAAAGCTATTATGTTTTTAACTGATGATCATTTTAGGGGAATATTTTTTTCACAAAAGTTTGCATGCTGAAGATAACTAAAGTGTTTTTCATGAACTAATATTTTTTTGCTTGCTTAGTTTTTTCCAAGAAAAAGTTAGTAATTGCTTTAAATGTAGTTTGAACTGTAATTAAATTATTTTAATCGAACGCCTTCCCCTTTTGTAGCATTCACGATTTTTTTTTCCTTAGTTATATATAGATTTCGAAGAGTTTCCAGATATCGCAAAATTCGTGCTAGAGACGTGCCAGGTAAAGGTTTAATCGAAGTTCGGAATACATGGCCTAACAGCTAGAATGCTGAACTGAGATTTGTAAAAAACAACATGGTTTTAGTACTGCCTATTTTGGGATACTGGATCTCTCCGTATCTTAAATAACGTTAAAACATTCATTTCGAAAAAATGTCTAAAAAATTAAGATACATAAAACATCTCATTTCAACTTTAAAATTTCATATTTACGAACAAAAATGCAATTTTTTAACGGTCCTTTTCAATTGTGCCCTATTACTTTATTATTTTTTGCTAAGAAGTAAAATCTTTAGTTTAAAGGTATGGTTATCTAAAAGAGATGCAAGACATAGCAAAATTTGCATTAGAGACGTGCCAGGTAAAGGTTTAATTGGAGTTCGGGTTACATGGCCTAACAGCTAGTACTCTGATCTTTTATTTGTAAAAAAAAACATGGTTCTTGTGCTGTTGGTTTTGGGATTCTTGTCATCTCTTAACCTGAATGAACGTAAAGATAATAGAATCGAGAAAAGTTTTAGAAATTTATTCTAAATTAAATTTTTAAAGAATAAATTAGAATTTTTAATCGTATATCTTTCTCCATTATTTTTTATTTATAAAATGAATAATCTGTTTTAATATGTAGATTTTAATTAAAAACCCTAATACATTAAATTTTTATTTTCTAGGCAGCAGTAGCCTCTTTAAAGCAACACCTGGCTGGCGAATTCCTTAAATCACAAAAAAGTAGTGAAAGTCGAAAATAGCATTTTGAAATGAAGATGTAGAAAGTGGGTGTTTAAAGAACTATTGGCTATAGAAAAAACAAGATAAGTTTCGCTTAATTCTTCATTTTAAATTGAAAAAGCTATTATGTTTTTAACTGATGATCATTCTAAAGGAATATTTTTTTCACAAAAGTTTGCATGCTGAAGATAACTAAAGTGTTTTTCATGAACTAATATTTATTTGCTTGCTAAGTTTTTTCCAAGAAAAAGTTAGTAATTGCTTTAAATGTGGTTTGAACTGTAATTAAATTATATTAAACAAACGCCTTCCCCTTTTGTAGCATTCAAATTTTTTTTTCCTTAGTTACATATAGATTTCGAAGAGTTTCCAGATATCGCAAAATTTGTGCTAGAGACGTGCCAGGTAAAGGTTTAATCGAAGTTCGGAATACATGGCCTAACAGCTAGTATGCTGATCTGAGATTTGTAAAAAACAACATGGTTTTAGTACTGCCTATTTTGGGATACTGGATCTCTCCGTATCTTAAATAACGTTAAAACATTCATTTCGAAAAAATGTCTAAAAAATTAAGATACATAAAACATCTCATTTCAACTTTAAAATTTCAAAGTTACGAACAAAAATGCAATTTTTTAACGGTCCTTTTCAATTTTGCCCTATTACTTTATTATTTTTTGCTAAGAAGTAAAATGTTTAGTTTAAAGGTATGGTTATCTGAAAGAGATGCAAGACATAGCAAAATTTGCATTAGAGACGTGCCAGGTAAAGGTTTAATTGGAGTTCGGGATACATGGCCTAACAGCTAGTACTCTGATCTTTGATTTGTAAAAAAAAACATGGTTCTTGTGCTGTTGGTTTTGGGATTCTTGTCATCTCTTAACCTGAATGAACGTAAAGATAATAGAATCGAGAAAAGTTTTAGAAATTTATTCTAAATTAAATTTTTAAAGAATAAATTAGAATTTTTAATCGTATATCTTTCTCCATTATTTTTTATTTATAAAATGAATAATCTGTTTTAATTTGTAAATTTTAATTAAAAACCTTAATACATTAAATTTTTATTTTCTAGGCATCAGTAGCCTCCTTAAAGCAACACCTGGCTGGCGAATTCCCTAAATCACAAAAAAGTAGTGAAAGTCGAAAATAGCATTTTGAAATGAAGATGTAGAAAGTGGGTGTTTAAAGAACTATTGGCTACCGAAAAAACAAGATAAGTTTCGCTTAATTCTTCATTTTAAATTGAAAAAGCTGTTCTTTTTTTAAGTGATGATCATTCTAGGGGAATATTTTTTTCACAAAAGTTTGCATGCTGAAGATAACTAAAGTGTTTTTCATGAACTAATATTTATTTGCTTGCTATGTTTTTTTCAAGAAAAAGTTAGTAATTGCTTTAAATGTGGTTTGAACTGTAATTAAATTATATTAAACAAACGCCTTCCCCTTTTGTAGCATTCAAATTTTTTTTTCCTTAGTTATATATAGATTTTGAAGAGTTTCCAGATATCGCATAATTCGTGCTAGAGACGTGGCAGGTAAAGGTTTAATCGAAGTTCGGAATACATGGCCTAACAGCTAGTATGCTGATCTGAGATTTGTAAAACAACATGGTTTTAGTACTGCCTATTTTGGGATACTGGATCTCTCCGTATCTTAAATAACGTTAAAACATTCATTTCGAAAAAATGTCTAAAAAATTAAGATACATAAAACATCTCATTTCAACTTTAAAATTTCATAGTTACGGACAAAAATGCATTTTTTTAACGGTCCTTTTCAATTGTGCCCTATTACTTTATTATTTTTTGCTAAGAAGTAAAATCTTTAGTTTAAAGGTATGGTTATCTAAAAGAGATGCAAGACATCGCAAAATTTGCATTAGAGACGTGCCAGGTAAAGGTTTAATTGGAGTTCGGGATACATGGCCTAACAGCTAGTACTCTGATCTTTGATTTGTAAAAAAAAACATGGTTCTTGTGCTGTTGGTTTTGGGATTCTTGTCATCTCTTAACCTGAATGAACGTAAAGATAATAGAATCGAGAAAAGTTTTAGAAATTTATTCTAAATTAAATTTTTAAAGAATAAATTAGAATTTTTAATCGTATATCTTTCTCCATTATTTTTTATTTATAAAATGAATAATCTGTTTTAATATGTAGATTTTAATTAAAAACCCTAATACATTAAATTTTTATTTTCTAGGCAGCAGTAGCCTCTTTAAAGCAACACCTGGCTGGCGAATTCCTTAAATCACAAAAAAGTAGTGAAAGTCGAAAATAGCATTTTGAAATGAAGATGTAGAAAGTGGGTGTTTAAAGAACTATTGGCTATAGAAAAAACAAGATAAGTTTCGCTTAATTCTTCATTTTAAATTGAAAAAGCTATTATGTTTTTAACTGATGATCATTCTAAAGGAATATTTTTTTCACAAAAGTTTGCATGCTGAAGATAACTAAAGTGTTTTTCATGAACTAATATTTATTTGCTTGCTAAGTTTTTTCCAAGAAAAAGTTAGTAATTGCTTTAAATGTGGTTTGAACTGTAATTAAATTATATAAAACAAACGCCTTCCCCTTTTGTAGCATTCAAATTTTTTTTTCCTTAGTTATATATAGATTTCGAAGAGTTTCCAGATATCGCAAAATTTGTGCTAGAGACGTGCCAGGTAAAGGTTTAATCGAAGTTCGGAATACATGGCCTAACAGCTAGTATGCTGATCTGAGATTTGTAAAAAACAACATGGTTTTAGTACTGCCTATTTTGGGATACTGGATCTCTCCGTATCTTAAATAACGTTAAAACATTCATTTCGAAAAAATGTCTAAAAAATTAAGATACATAAAACATCTCATTTCAACTTTAAAATTTCAAAGTTACGAACAAAAATGCAATTTTTTAACGGTCCTTTTCAATTTTGCCCTATTACTTTATTATTTTTTGCTAAGAAGTAAAATGTTTAGTTTAAAGGTATGGTTATCTAAAAGAGATGCAAGACATAGCAAAATTTGCATTAGAGACGTGCCAGGTAAAGGTTTAATTGGAGTTCGGGATACATGGCCTAACAGCTAGTACTCTGATCTTTGATTTGTAAAAAAAAACATGGTTCTTGTGCTGTTGGTTTTGGGATTCTTGTCATCTCTTAACCTGAATGAACGTAAAGATAATAGAATCGAGAAAAGTTTTAGAAATTTATTCTAAATTAAATTTTTAAAGAATAAATTAGAATTTTTAATCGTATATCTTTCTCCATTATTTTTTATTTATAAAATGAATAATCTGTTTTAATTTGTAGACTTTAATTAAAAACCTTAATACATTAAATTTTTATTATCTAGGCAGCAGTAGCCTCTTTAAAGCAACACCTGGCTGGCGAATTCCTTAAATCACAAAAAAGTAGTGAAAGTCGAAAATAGCATTTTGAAATGAAGATGTAGAAAGTGGGTGTTTAAAGAACTATTGGCTACCGAAAAAAAAGATAAGTTTCGCTTAATTCTTCATTTTAAATTGAAAAAGCTATTATGTTTTTAACTGATGATCATTTTAGGGGAATATTTTTTTCACAAAAGTTTGCATGCTGAAGATAACTAAAGTGTTTTTCATGAACTAATATTTTTTTGCTTGCTTAGTTTTTTCCAAGAAAAAGTTAGTAATTGCTTTAAATGTAGTTTGAACTGTAATTAAATTATTTTAATCGAACGCCTTCCCCTTTTGTAGCATTCACGATTTTTTTTTCCTTAGTTATATATAGATTTCGAAGAGTTTCCAGATATCGCAAAATTCGTGCTAGAGACGTGCCAGGTAAAGGTTTAATCGAAGTTCGGAATACATGGCCTAACAGCTAGAATGCTGAACTGAGATTTGTAAAAAACAACATGGTTTTAGTACTGCCTATTTTGGGATACTGGATCTCTCCGTATCTTAAATAACGTTAAAACATTCATTTCGAAAAAATGTCTAAAAAATTAAGATACATAAAACATCTCATTTCAACTTTAAAATTTCATATTTACGAACAAAAATGCAATTTTTTAACGGTCCTTTTCAATTGTGCCCTATTACTTTATTATTTTTTGCTAAGAAGTAAAATCTTTAGTTTAAAGGTATGGTTATCTAAAAGAGATGCAAGACATAGCAAAATTTGCATTAGAGACGTGCCAGGTAAAGGTTTAATTGGAGTTCGGGTTACATGGCCTAACAGCTAGTACTCTGATCTTTTATTTGTAAAAAAAAACATGGTTCTTGTGCTGTTGGTTTTGGGATTCTTGTCATCTCTTAACCTGAATGAACGTAAAGATAATAGAATCGAGAAAAGTTTTAGAAATTTATTCTAAATTAAATTTTTAAAGAATAAATTAGAATTTTTAATCGTATATCTTTCTCCATTATTTTTTATTTATAAAATGAATAATCTGTTTTAATATGTAGATTTTAATTAAAAACCCTAATACATTAAATTTTTATTTTCTAGGCAGCAGTAGCCTCTTTAAAGCAACACCTGGCTGGCGAATTCCTTAAATCACAAAAAAGTAGTGAAAGTCGAAAATAGCATTTTGAAATGAAGATGTAGAAAGTGGGTGTTTAAAGAACTATTGGCTATAGAAAAAACAAGATAAGTTTCGCTTAATTCTTCATTTTAAATTGAAAAAGCTATTATGTTTTTAACTGATGATCATTCTAAAGGAATATTTTTTTCACAAAAGTTTGCATGCTGAAGATAACTAAAGTGTTTTTCATGAACTAATATTTATTTGCTTGCTAAGTTTTTTCCAAGAAAAAGTTAGTAATTGCTTTAAATGTGGTTTGAACTGTAATTAAATTATATTAAACAAACGCCTTCCCCTTTTGTAGCATTCAAATTTTTTTTTCCTTAGTTACATATAGATTTCGAAGAGTTTCCAGATATCGCAAAATTTGTGCTAGAGACGTGCCAGGTAAAGGTTTAATCGAAGTTCGGAATACATGGCCTAACAGCTAGTATGCTGATCTGAGATTTGTAAAAAACAACATGGTTTTAGTACTGCCTATTTTGGGATACTGGATCTCTCCGTATCTTAAATAACGTTAAAACATTCATTTCGAAAAAATGTCTAAAAAATTAAGATACATAAAACATCTCATTTCAACTTTAAAATTTCAAAGTTACGAACAAAAATGCAATTTTTTAACGGTCCTTTTCAATTTTGCCCTATTACTTTATTATTTTTTGCTAAGAAGTAAAATGTTTAGTTTAAAGGTATGGTTATCTGAAAGAGATGCAAGACATAGCAAAATTTGCATTAGAGACGTGCCAGGTAAAGGTTTAATTGGAGTTCGGGATACATGGCCTAACAGCTAGTACTCTGATCTTTGATTTGTAAAAAAAAACATGGTTCTTGTGCTGTTGGTTTTGGGATTCTTGTCATCTCTTAACCTGAATGAACGTAAAGATAATAGAATCGAGAAAAGTTTTAGAAATTTATTCTAAATTAAATTTTTAAAGAATAAATTAGAATTTTTAATCGTATATCTTTCTCCATTATTTTTTATTTATAAAATGAATAATCTGTTTTAATTTGTAAATTTTAATTAAAAACCTTAATACATTAAATTTTTATTTTCTAGGCATCAGTAGCCTCCTTAAAGCAACACCTGGCTGGCGAATTCCCTAAATCACAAAAAAGTAGTGAAAGTCGAAAATAGCATTTTGAAATGAAGATGTAGAAAGTGGGTGTTTAAAGAACTATTGGCTACCGAAAAAACAAGATAAGTTTCGCTTAATTCTTCATTTTAAATTGAAAAAGCTGTTCTTTTTTTAAGTGATGATCATTCTAGGGGAATATTTTTTTCACAAAAGTTTGCATGCTGAAGATAACTAAAGTGTTTTTCATGAACTAATATTTATTTGCTTGCTATGTTTTTTTCAAGAAAAAGTTAGTAATTGCTTTAAATGTGGTTTGAACTGTAATTAAATTATATTAAACAAACGCCTTCCCCTTTTGTAGCATTCAAATTTTTTTTTCCTTAGTTATATATAGATTTTGAAGAGTTTCCAGATATCGCATAATTCGTGCTAGAGACGTGGCAGGTAAAGGTTTAATCGAAGTTCGGAATACATGGCCTAACAGCTAGTATGCTGATCTGAGATTTGTAAAACAACATGGTTTTAGTACTGCCTATTTTGGGATACTGGATCTCTCCGTATCTTAAATAACGTTAAAACATTCATTTCGAAAAAATGTCTAAAAAATTAAGATACATAAAACATCTCATTTCAACTTTAAAATTTCATAGTTACGGACAAAAATGCATTTTTTTAACGGTCCTTTTCAATTGTGCCCTATTACTTTATTATTTTTTGCTAAGAAGTAAAATCTTTAGTTTAAAGGTATGGTTATCTAAAAGAGATGCAAGACATCGCAAAATTTGCATTAGAGACGTGCCAGGTAAAGGTTTAATTGGAGTTCGGGATACATGGCCTAACAGCTAGTACTCTGATCTTTGATTTGTAAAAAAAAACATGGTTCTTGTGCTGTTGGTTTTGGGATTCTTGTCATCTCTTAACCTGAATGAACGTAAAGATAATAGAATCGAGAAAAGTTTTAGAAATTTATTCTAAATTAAATTTTTAAAGAATAAATTAGAATTTTTAATCGTATATCTTTCTCCATTATTTTTTATTTATAAAATGAATAATCTGTTTTAATATGTAGATTTTAATTAAAAACCCTAATACATTAAATTTTTATTTTCTAGGCAGCAGTAGCCTCTTTAAAGCAACACCTGGCTGGCGAATTCCTTAAATCACAAAAAAGTAGTGAAAGTCGAAAATAGCATTTTGAAATGAAGATGTAGAAAGTGGGTGTTTAAAGAACTATTGGCTATAGAAAAAACAAGATAAGTTTCGCTTAATTCTTCATTTTAAATTGAAAAAGCTATTATGTTTTTAACTGATGATCATTCTAAAGGAATATTTTTTTCACAAAAGTTTGCATGCTGAAGATAACTAAAGTGTTTTTCATGAACTAATATTTATTTGCTTGCTAAGTTTTTTCCAAGAAAAAGTTAGTAATTGCTTTAAATGTGGTTTGAACTGTAATTAAATTATATTAAACAAACGCCTTCCCCTTTTGTAGCATTCAAATTTTTTTTTCCTTAGTTACATATAGATTTCAAAGAGTTTCCAGATATCGCAAAATTTGTGCTAGAGACGTGCCAGGTAAAGGTTTAATCGAAGTTCGGAATACATGGCCTAACAGCTAGTATGCTGATCTGAGATTTGTAAAAAACAACATGGTTTTAGTACTGCCTATTTTGGGATACTGGATCTCTCCGTATCTTAAATAACGTTAAAACATTCATTTCGAAAAAATGTCTAAAAAATTAAGATACATAAAACATCTCATTTCAACTTTAAAATTTCAAAGTTACGAACAAAAATGCAATTTTTTAACGGTCCTTTTCAATTTTGCCCTATTACTTTATTATTTTTTGCTAAGAAGTAAAATGTTTAGTTTAAAGGTATGGTTATCTGAAAGAGATGCAAGACATAGCAAAATTTGCATTAGAGACGTGCCAGGTAAAGGTTTAATTGGAGTTCGGGATACATGGCCTAACAGCTAGTACTCTGATCTTTGATTTGTAAAAAAAAACATGGTTCTTGTGCTGTTGGTTTTGGGATTCTTGTCATCTCTTAACCTGAATGAACGTAAAGATAATAGAATCGAGAAAAGTTTTAGAAATTTATTCTAAATTAAATTTTTAAAGAATAAATTAGAATTTTTAATCGTATATCTTTCTCCATTATTTTTTATTTATAAAATGAATAATCTGTTTTAATTTGTAAATTTTAATTAAAAACCTTAATACATTAAATTTTTATTTTCTAGGCATCAGTAGCCTCCTTAAAGCAACACCTGGCTGGCGAATTCCCTAAATCACAAAAAAGTAGTGAAAGTCGAAAATAGCATTTTGAAATGAAGATGTAGAAAGTGGGTGTTTAAAGAACTATTGGCTACCGAAAAAACAAGATAAGTTTCGCTTAATTCTTCATTTTAAATTGAAAAAGCTGTTCTTTTTTTAAGTGATGATCATTCTAGGGGAATATTTTTTTCACAAAAGTTTGCATGCTGAAGATAACTAAAGTGTTTTTCATGAACTAATATTTATTTGCTTGCTATGTTTTTTTCAAGAAAAAGTTAGTAATTGCTTTAAATGTGGTTTGAACTGTAATTAAATTATATTAAACAAACGCCTTCCCCTTTTGTAGCATTCAAATTTTTTTTTCCTTAGTTATATATAGATTTTGAAGAGTTTCCAGATATCGCATAATTCGTGCTAGAGACGTGGCAGGTAAAGGTTTAATCGAAGTTCGGAATACATGGCCTAACAGCTAGTATGCTGATCTGAGATTTGTAAAACAACATGGTTTTAGTACTGCCTATTTTGGGATACTGGATCTCTCCGTATCTTAAATAACGTTAAAACATTCATTTCGAAAAAATGTCTAAAAAATTAAGATACATAAAACATCTCATTTCAACTTTAAAATTTCATAGTTACGGACAAAAATGCATTTTTTTAACGGTCCTTTTCAATTGTGCCCTATTACTTTATTATTTTTTGCTAAGAAGTAAAATCTTTAGTTTAAAGGTATGGTTATCTAAAAGAGATGCAAGACATCGCAAAATTTGCATTAGAGACGTGCCAGGTAAAGGTTTAATTGGAGTTCGGGATACATGGCCTAACAGCTAGTACTCTGATCTTTGATTTGTAAAAAAAAACATGGTTCTTGTGCTGTTGGTTTTGGGATTCTGGTCATTTCTTAACCTGAATGAACGTAAAGATAATAGAATCGAGAAAAGTTTTAGAAATTTATTCTAAATTAAATTTTTAAAGAATAAATTAGAATTTTTAATCGTATATCTTTCTCCATTATTTTTTATTTATAAAATGAATAATCTGTTTTAATTTGTAGACTTTAATTAAAAACCTTAATACATTAAATTTTTATTATCTAGGCAGCAGTAGCCTCTTTAAAGCAACACCTGGCTGGCGAATTCCTTAAATCACAAAAAAGTAGTGAAAGTCGAAAATAGCATTTTGAAATGAAGATGTAGAAAGTGGGTGTTTAAAGAACTATTGGCTATAGAAAAAACAAGATAAGTTTCGCTTAATTCTTCATTTTAAATTGAAAAAGCTATTATGTTTTTAACTGATGATCATTCTAAAGGAATATTTTTTTCACAAAAGTTTGCATGCTGAAGATAACTAAAGTGTTTTTCATGAACTAATATTTATTTGCTTGCTAAGTTTTTTCCAAGAAAAAGTTAGTAATTGCTTTAAATGTGGTTTGAACTGTAATTAAATTATATAAAACAAACGCCTTCCCCTTTTGTAGCATTCAAATTTTTTTTTCCTTAGTTATATATAGATTTCGAAGAGTTTCCAGATATCGCAAAATTTGTGCTAGAGACGTGCCAGGTAAAGGTTTAATCGAAGTTCGGAATACATGGCCTAACAGCTAGTATGCTGATCTGAGATTTGTAAAAAACAACATGGTTTTAGTACTGCCTATTTTGGGATACTGGATCTCTCCGTATCTTAAATAACGTTAAAACATTCATTTCGAAAAAATGTCTAAAAAATTAAGATACATAAAACATCTCATTTCAACTTTAAAATTTCAAAGTTACGAACAAAAATGCAATTTTTTAACGGTCCTTTTCAATTTTGCCCTATTACTTTATTATTTTTTGCTAAGAAGTAAAATGTTTAGTTTAAAGGTATGGTTATCTGAAAGAGATGCAAGACATAGCAAAATTTGCATTAGAGACGTGCCAGGTAAAGGTTTAATTGGAGTTCGGGATACATGGCCTAACAGCTAGTACTCTGATCTTTGATTTGTAAAAAAAAACATGGTTCTTGTGCTGTTGGTTTTGGGATTCTTGTCATCTCTTAACCTGAATGAACGTAAAGATAATAGAATCGAGAAAAGTTTTAGAAATTTATTCTAAATTAAATTTTTAAAGAATAAATTAGAATTTTTAATCGTATATCTTTCTCCATTATTTTTTATTTATAAAATGAATAATCTGTTTTAATTTGTAAATTTTAATTAAAAACCTTAATACATTAAATTTTTATTTTCTAGGCATCAGTAGCCTCCTTAAAGCAACACCTGGCTGGCGAATTCCCTAAATCACAAAAAAGTAGTGAAAGTCGAAAATAGCATTTTGAAATGAAGATGTAGAAAGTGGGTGTTTAAAGAACTATTGGCTACCGAAAAAACAAGATAAGTTTCGCTTAATTCTTCATTTTAAATTGAAAAAGCTGTTCTTTTTTTAAGTGATGATCATTCTAGGGGAATATTTTTTTCACAAAAGTTTGCATGCTGAAGATAACTAAAGTGTTTTTCATGAACTAATATTTATTTGCTTGCTATGTTTTTTTCAAGAAAAAGTTAGTAATTGCTTTAAATGTGGTTTGAACTGTAATTAAATTATATTAAACAAACGCCTTCCCCTTTTGTAGCATTCAAATTTTTTTTTCCTTAGTTATATATAGATTTTGAAGAGTTTCCAGATATCGCATAATTCGTGCTAGAGACGTGGCAGGTAAAGGTTTAATCGAAGTTCGGAATACATGGCCTAACAGCTAGTATGCTGATCTGAGATTTGTAAAACAACATGGTTTTAGTACTGCCTATTTTGGGATACTGGATCTCTCCGTATCTTAAATAAGGTTAAAACATTCATTTCGAAAAAATGTCTAAAAAATTAAGATACATAAAACATCTCATTTCAACTTTAAAATTTCATAGTTACGGACAAAAATGCATTTTTTTAACGGTCCTTTTCAATTGTGCCCTATTACTTTATTATTTTTTGCTAAGAAGTAAAATCTTTAGTTTAAAGGTATGGTTATCTAAAAGAGATGCAAGACATCGCAAAATTTGCATTAGAGACGTGCCAGGTAAAGGTTTAATTGGAGTTCGGGATACATGGCCTAACAGCTAGTACTCTGATCTTTGATTTGTAAAAAAAAACATGGTTCTTGTGCTGTTGGTTTTGGGATTCTGGTCATCTCTTAACCTGAATGAACGTAAAGATAATAGAATCGAGAAAAGTTTTAGAAATTTATTCTAAATTAAATTTTTAAAGAATAAATTAGAATTTTTAATCGTATATCTTTCTCCATTATTTTTTATTTATAAAATGAATAATCTGTTTTAATTTGTAGACTTTAATTAAAAACCTTAATACATTAAATTTTTATTATCTAGGCAGCAGTAGCCTCTTTAAAGCAACACCTGGCTGGCGAATTCCTTAAATCACAAAAAAGTAGTGATAGTCGAAAATAGCATTTTGAAATGAAGATGTAGAAAGTGGGTGTTTAAAGAACTATTGGCTATAGAAAAAACAAGATAAGTTTCGCTTAATTCTTCATTTTAAATTGAAAAAGCTATTATGTTTTTAACTGATGATCATTCTAAAGGAATATTTTTTTCACAAAAGTTTGCATGCTGAAGATAACTAAAGTGTTTTTCATGAACTAATATTTATTTGCTTGCTAAGTTTTTTCCAAGAAAAAGTTAGTAATTGCTTTAAATGTGGTTTGAACTGTAATTAAATTATATAAAACAAACGCCTTCCCCTTTTGTAGCATTCAAATTTTTTTTTCCTTAGTTATATATAGATTTCGAAGAGTTTCCAGATATCGCAAAATTTGTGCTAGAGACGTGCCAGGTAAAGGTTTAATCGAAGTTCGGAATACATGGCCTAACAGCTAGTATGCTGATCTGAGATTTGTAAAAAACAACATGGTTTTAGTACTGCCTATTTTGGGATACTGGATCTCTCCGTATCTTAAATAACGTTAAAACATTCATTTCGAAAAAATGTCTAAAAAATTAAGATACATAAAACATCTCATTTCAACTTTAAAATTTCAAAGTTACGAACAAAAATGCAATTTTTTAACGGTCCTTTTCAATTTTGCCCTATTACTTTATTATTTTTTGCTAAGAAGTAAAATGTTTAGTTTAAAGGTATGGTTATCTAAAAGAGATGCAAGACATAGCAAAATTTGCATTAGAGACGTGCCAGGTAAAGGTTTAATTGGAGTTCGGGATACATGGCCTAACAGCTAGTACTCTGATCTTTGATTTGTAAAAAAAAACATGGTTCTTGTGCTGTTGGTTTTGGGATTCTTGTCATCTCTTAACCTGAATGAACGTAAAGATAATAGAATCGAGAAAAGTTTTAGAAATTTATTCTAAATTAAATTTTTAAAGAATAAATTAGAATTTTTAATCGTATATCTTTCTCCATTATTTTTTATTTATAAAATGAATAATCTGTTTTAATTTGTAGACTTTAATTAAAAACCTTAATACATTAAATTTTTATTATCTAGGCAGCAGTAGCCTCTTTAAAGCAACACCTGGCTGGCGAATTCCTTAAATCACAAAAAAGTAGTGAAAGTCGAAAATAGCATTTTGAAATGAAGATGTAGAAAGTGGGTGTTTAAAGAACTATTGGCTACCGAAAAAAAAGATAAGTTTCGCTTAATTCTTCATTTTAAATTGAAAAAGCTATTATGTTTTTAACTGATGATCATTTTAGGGGAATATTTTTTTCACAAAAGTTTGCATGCTGAAGATAACTAAAGTGTTTTTCATGAACTAATATTTTTTTGCTTGCTTAGTTTTTTCCAAGAAAAAGTTAGTAATTGCTTTAAATGTAGTTTGAACTGTAATTAAATTATTTTAATCGAACGCCTTCCCCTTTTGTAGCATTCACGATTTTTTTTTCCTTAGTTATATATAGATTTCGAAGAGTTTCCAGATATCGCAAAATTCGTGCTAGAGACGTGCCAGGTAAAGGTTTAATCGAAGTTCGGAATACATGGCCTAACAGCTAGAATGCTGATCTGAGATTTGTAAAAAACAACATGGTTTTAATACTGCCTATTTTGGGATACTGGATCTCTCCGTATCTTAAATAACGTTAAAACATTCATTTCGAAAAAATGTCTAAAAAATTAAGATACATAAAACATCTCATTTCAACTTTAAAATTTCATATTTACGAACAAAAATGCAATTTTTTAACGGTCCTTTTCAATTGTGCCCTATTACTTTATTATTTTTTGCTAAGAAGTAAAATCTTTAGTTTAAAGGTATGGTTATCTAAAAGAGATGCAAGACATAGCAAAATTTGCATTAGAGACGTGCCAGGTAAAGGTTTAATTGGAGTTCGGGTTACATGGCCTAACAGCTAGTACTCTGATCTTTTATTTGTAAAAAAAAACATGGTTCTTGTGCTGTTGGTTTTGGGATTCTTGTCATCTCTTAACCTGAATGAACGTAAAGATAATAGAATCGAGAAAAGTTTTAGAAATTTATTCTAAATTAAATTTTTAAAGAATAAATTAGAATTTTTAATCGTATATCTTTCTCCATTATTTTTTATTTATAAAATGAATAATCTGTTTTAATATGTAGATTTTAATTAAAAACCCTAATACATTAAATTTTTATTTTCTAGGCAGCAGTAGCCTCTTTAAAGCAACACCTGGCTGGCGAATTCCTTAAATCACAAAAAAGTAGTGAAAGTCGAAAATAGCATTTTGAAATGAAGATGTAGAAAGTGGGTGTTTAAAGAACTATTGGCTATTGAAAAAACAAGATAAGTTTCGCTTAATTCTTCATTTTAAATTGAAAAAGCTATTATGTTTTTAACTGATGATCATTCTAAAGGAATATTTTTTTCACAAAAGTTTGCATGCTGAAGATAACTAAAGTGTTTTTCATGAACTAATATTTATTTGCTTGCTATGTTTTTTTCAAGAAAAAGTTAGTAATTGCTTTAAATGTGGTTTGAACTGTAATTAAATTATATTAAACAAACGCCTTCCCCTTTTGTAGCATTCAAATTTTTTTTTCCTTAGTTATATATAGATTTTGAAGAGTTTCCAGATATCGCATAATTCGTGCTAGAGACGTGGCAGGTAAAGGTTTAATCGAAGTTCGGAATACATGGCCTAACAGCTAGTATGCTGATCTGAGATTTGTAAAACAACATGGTTTTAGTACTGCCTATTTTGGGATACTGGATCTCTCCGTATCTTAAATAACGTTAAAACATTCATTTCGAAAAAATGTCTAAAAAATTAAGATACATAAAACATCTCATTTCAACTTTAAAATTTCATAGTTACGAACAAAAATGCAATTTTTTAACGGTCCTTTTCAATTGTGCCCTATTACTTTATTATTTTTTGCTAAGAAGTAAAATCTTTAGTTTAAAGGTATGGTTATCTAAAAGAGATGCAAGACATCGCAAATTTGCATTAGAGACGTGCCAGGTAAAGGTTTAATTGGAGTTCGGGATACATGGCTTAACAGCTAGTTCTCTGATCTTTGATTTGTAAAAAAAACATGGTTCTTGTGCTGTTGGTTTGGGGATTTTTGCTATCTATGAACCTGAATGAACGTAAAGATAATAGAATCGAGAAAAAATTTAGAAATTTATTCTAAATAAAATTTTTAAAGAATTAATTAGAATTTTTAATCGTATATCTTTCTCCATTATTTTTTATTTATAAAATGAATAATCTGTTTTAATTTGTAGATTTTAATTAAAAACCTTAATACATTAAATTTTTATTTTCTAGGCAGCAGTAGCCTCTTTAAAGCAACACCTGGCTGGTGAATTCCTTAAATCACAAAAAAGTAGTGAAAGTCGAAAATAGCATTTTGAAATGAAGATGTAGAAAGCGGGTGTTTAAAGAACTATTGGCTATAGAAAAAACAAGATAAGTTTCGCTTAATTCTTCATTTTAAATTGAAAAAGCTATTATGTTTTTAACTGATGATCATTCTAGGGGAATATTTTTTTCACAAAAGTTTGCATGCTGAAGATAACTAAAGTGTTTTTCATGAACTAATATTTTTTTCCTCGCTTAGTTTTTTCCTAGAAAAAGTTAGTAATTGCTTTAAATGTGGTTTGAACTGTAATTAAATTATATTAAACAAACGCCTTCCCCTTTTGTAGCATTCAAATTTTTTTTCCTTAGTTATATATAGATTTCGAAGAGTTTCCAGATATCGCAAAATTCGTGCTAGAGACGTGCCAGGTAAAGGTTTAATCGGAGTTCGGAATACATGGCTTAACAGCTAGTATGCTGATCTGAGATTTGTAAAACAACATGGTTTTAGTACTGCCTATTTTGGGATACTGGATCTCTCCGTATCTTAAATAAGGTTAAAACATTCATTTCGAAAAAATGTCTAAAAAATTAAGATACATAAAACATCTCATTTCAACTTTAAAATTTCATAGTTACGGACAAAAATGCATTTTTTTAACGGTCCTTTTCAATTGTGCCCTATTACTTTATTATTTTTTGCTAAGAAGTAAAATCTTTAGTTTAAAGGTATGGTTATCTAAAAGAGATGCAAGACATCGCAAAATTTGCATTAGAGACGTGCCAGGTAAAGGTTTAATTGGAGTTCGGGATACATGGCCTAACAGCTAGTACTCTGATCTTTGATTTGTAAAAAAAAACATGGTTCTTGTGCTGTTGGTTTTGGGATTCTGGTCATCTCTTAACCTGAATGAACGTAAAGATAATAGAATCGAGAAAAGTTTTAGAAATTTATTCTAAATTAAATTTTTAAAGAATAAATTAGAATTTTTAATCGTATATCTTTCTCCATTATTTTTTATTTATAAAATGAATAATCTGTTTTAATTTGTAGACTTTAATTAAAAACCTTAATACATTAAATTTTTATTATCTAGGCAGCAGTAGCCTCTTTAAAGCAACACCTGGCTGGCGAATTCCTTAAATCACAAAAAAGTAGTGATAGTCGAAAATAGCATTTTGAAATGAAGATGTAGAAAGTGGGTGTTTAAAGAACTATTGGCTATAGAAAAAACAAGATAAGTTTCGCTTAATTCTTCATTTTAAATTGAAAAAGCTATTATGTTTTTAACTGATGATCATTCTAAAGGAATATTTTTTTCACAAAAGTTTGCATGCTGAAGATAACTAAAGTGTTTTTCATGAACTAATATTTATTTGCTTGCTAAGTTTTTTCCAAGAAAAAGTTAGTAATTGCTTTAAATGTGGTTTGAACTGTAATTAAATTATATAAAACAAACGCCTTCCCCTTTTGTAGCATTCAAATTTTTTTTTCCTTAGTTATATATAGATTTCGAAGAGTTTCCAGATATCGCAAAATTTGTGCTAGAGACGTGCCAGGTAAAGGTTTAATCGAAGTTCGGAATACATGGCCTAACAGCTAGTATGCTGATCTGAGATTTGTAAAAAACAACATGGTTTTAGTACTGCCTATTTTGGGATACTGGATCTCTCCGTATCTTAAATAACGTTAAAACATTCATTTCGAAAAAATGTCTAAAAAATTAAGATACATAAAACATCTCATTTCAACTTTAAAATTTCAAAGTTACGAACAAAAATGCAATTTTTTAACGGTCCTTTTCAATTTTGCCCTATTACTTTATTATTTTTTGCTAAGAAGTAAAATGTTTAGTTTAAAGGTATGGTTATCTAAAAGAGATGCAAGACATAGCAAAATTTGCATTAGAGACGTGCCAGGTAAAGGTTTAATTGGAGTTCGGGATACATGGCCTAACAGCTAGTACTCTGATCTTTGATTTGTAAAAAAAAACATGGTTCTTGTGCTGTTGGTTTTGGGATTCTTGTCATCTCTTAACCTGAATGAACGTAAAGATAATAGAATCGAGAAAAGTTTTAGAAATTTATTCTAAATTAAATTTTTAAAGAATAAATTAGAATTTTTAATCGTATATCTTTCTCCATTATTTTTTATTTATAAAATGAATAATCTGTTTTAATTTGTAGACTTTAATTAAAAACCTTAATACATTAAATTTTTATTATCTAGGCAGCAGTAGCCTCTTTAAAGCAACACCTGGCTGGCGAATTCCTTAAATCACAAAAAAGTAGTGAAAGTCGAAAATAGCATTTTGAAATGAAGATGTAGAAAGTGGGTGTTTAAAGAACTATTGGCTACCGAAAAAAAAGATAAGTTTCGCTTAATTCTTCATTTTAAATTGAAAAAGCTATTATGTTTTTAACTGATGATCATTTTAGGGGAATATTTTTTTCACAAAAGTTTGCATGCTGAAGATAACTAAAGTGTTTTTCATGAACTAATATTTTTTTGCTTGCTTAGTTTTTTCCAAGAAAAAGTTAGTAATTGCTTTAAATGTAGTTTGAACTGTAATTAAATTATTTTAATCGAACGCCTTCCCCTTTTGTAGCATTCACGATTTTTTTTTCCTTAGTTATATATAGATTTCGAAGAGTTTCCAGATATCGCAAAATTCGTGCTAGAGACGTGCCAGGTAAAGGTTTAATCGAAGTTCGGAATACATGGCCTAACAGCTAGAATGCTGATCTGAGATTTGTAAAAAACAACATGGTTTTAATACTGCCTATTTTGGGATACTGGATCTCTCCGTATCTTAAATAACGTTAAAACATTCATTTCGAAAAAATGTCTAAAAAATTAAGATACATAAAACATCTCATTTCAACTTTAAAATTTCATATTTACGAACAAAAATGCAATTTTTTAACGGTCCTTTTCAATTGTGCCCTATTACTTTATTATTTTTTGCTAAGAAGTAAAATCTTTAGTTTAAAGGTATGGTTATCTAAAAGAGATGCAAGACATAGCAAAATTTGCATTAGAGACGTGCCAGGTAAAGGTTTAATTGGAGTTCGGGTTACATGGCCTAACAGCTAGTACTCTGATCTTTTATTTGTAAAAAAAAACATGGTTCTTGTGCTGTTGGTTTTGGGATTCTTGTCATCTCTTAACCTGAATGAACGTAAAGATAATAGAATCGAGAAAAGTTTTAGAAATTTATTCTAAATTAAATTTTTAAAGAATAAATTAGAATTTTTAATCGTATATCTTTCTCCATTATTTTTTATTTATAAAATGAATAATCTGTTTTAATATGTAGATTTTAATTAAAAACCCTAATACATTAAATTTTTATTTTCTAGGCAGCAGTAGCCTCTTTAAAGCAACACCTGGCTGGCGAATTCCTTAAATCACAAAAAAGTAGTGAAAGTCGAAAATAGCATTTTGAAATGAAGATGTAGAAAGTGGGTGTTTAAAGAACTATTGGCTATTGAAAAAACAAGATAAGTTTCGCTTAATTCTTCATTTTAAATTGAAAAAGCTATTATGTTTTTAACTGATGATCATTCTAAAGGAATATTTTTTTCACAAAAGTTTGCATGCTGAAGATAACTAAAGTGTTTTTCATGAACTAATATTTATTTGCTTGCTATGTTTTTTTCAAGAAAAAGTTAGTAATTGCTTTAAATGTGGTTTGAACTGTAATTAAATTATATTAAACAAACGCCTTCCCCTTTTGTAGCATTCAAATTTTTTTTTCCTTAGTTATATATAGATTTTGAAGAGTTTCCAGATATCGCATAATTCGTGCTAGAGACGTGGCAGGTAAAGGTTTAATCGAAGTTCGGAATACATGGCCTAACAGCTAGTATGCTGATCTGAGATTTGTAAAACAACATGGTTTTAGTACTGCCTATTTTGGGATACTGGATCTCTCCGTATCTTAAATAACGTTAAAACATTCATTTCGAAAAAATGTCTAAAAAATTAAGATACATAAAACATCTCATTTCAACTTTAAAATTTCATAGTTACGAACAAAAATGCAATTTTTTAACGGTCCTTTTCAATTGTGCCCTATTACTTTATTATTTTTTGCTAAGAAGTAAAATCTTTAGTTTAAAGGTATGGTTATCTAAAAGAGATGCAAGACATCGCAAATTTGCATTAGAGACGTGCCAGGTAAAGGTTTAATTGGAGTTCGGGATACATGGCTTAACAGCTAGTTCTCTGATCTTTGATTTGTAAAAAAAACATGGTTCTTGTGCTGTTGGTTTGGGGATTTTTGCTATCTATGAACCTGAATGAACGTAAAGATAATAGAATCGAGAAAAAATTTAGAAATTTATTCTAAATAAAATTTTTAAAGAATTAATTAGAATTTTTAATCGTATATCTTTCTCCATTATTTTTTATTTATAAAATGAATAATCTGTTTTAATTTGTAGATTTTAATTAAAAACCTTAATACATTAAATTTTTATTTTCTAGGCAGCAGTAGCCTCTTTAAAGCAACACCTGGCTGGTGAATTCCTTAAATCACAAAAAAGTAGTGAAAGTCGAAAATAGCATTTTGAAATGAAGATGTAGAAAGCGGGTGTTTAAAGAACTATTGGCTATAGAAAAAACAAGATAAGTTTCGCTTAATTCTTCATTTTAAATTGAAAAAGCTATTATGTTTTTAACTGATGATCATTCTAGGGGAATATTTTTTTCACAAAAGTTTGCATGCTGAAGATAACTAAAGTGTTTTTCATGAACTAATATTTTTTTCCTCGCTTAGTTTTTTCCTAGAAAAAGTTAGTAATTGCTTTAAATGTGGTTTGAACTGTAATTAAATTATATTAAACAAACGCCTTCCCCTTTTGTAGCATTCAAATTTTTTTTCCTTAGTTATATATAGATTTCGAAGAGTTTCCAGATATCGCAAAATTCGTGCTAGAGACGTGCCAGGTAAAGGTTTAATCGGAGTTCGGAATACATGGCTTAACAGCTAGTATGCTGATCTGAGATTTGTAAAAAACAACATGGTTTTAGTACTGCCTATTTTGGGATACTGGATCTCTCCGTATCTTAAATAACGTTAAAACATTCATTTCGAAAAAATGTCTAAAAAATTAAGATACATAAAACATCTCCTTTCAACTTTAAAATTTCATAGTTACGAACAAAAATGCAATTTTTTAACGGTCCTTTTCAATTGTGCCCTATTACTTTATTATTTTTTGCTAAGAAGTAAAATCTTTAGTTTAAAGGTATGGTTATCTAAAAGAGATGCAAGACATCGCAAAATTTGCATTAGAGACGTGCCAGGTAAAGGTTTAATTGGAGTTCGGGATACATGGCCTAACAGCTAGTACTCTGATCTTTGATTTGTAAAAAAAAACATGGTTCTTGTGCTGTTGGTTTTGGGATTCTGGTCATCTCTTAACCTGAATGAACGTAAAGATAATAGAATCGAGAAAAGTTTTAGAAATTTATTCTAAATTAAATTTTTAAAGAATAAATTAGAATTTTTAATCGTATATCTTTCTCCATTATTTTTTATTTAAAAAATGAATAATCTGTTTTAATTTGTAGACTTTAATTAAAAACCTTAATACATTAAATTTTTATTATCTAGGCAGCAGTAGCCTCTTTAAAGCAACACCTGGCTGGCGAATTCCTTAAATCACAAAAAAGTAGTGAAAGTCGAAAATAGCATTTTGAAATGAAGATGTAGAAAGTGGGTGTTTAAAGAACTATTGGCTATAGAAAAAACAAGATAAGTTTCGCTTAATTCTTCATTTTAAATTGAAAAAGCTATTATGTTTTTAACTGATGATCATTCTAAAGGAATATTTTTTTCACAAAAGTTTGCATGCTGAAGATAACTAAAGTGTTTTTCATGAACTAATATTTATTTGCTTGCTAAGTTTTTTCCAAGAAAAAGTTAGTAATTGCTTTAAATGTGGTTTGAACTGTAATTAAATTATATAAAACAAACGCCTTCCCCTTTTGTAGCATTAAAATTTTTTTTTCCTTAGTTACATATAGATTTCGAAGAGTTTCCAGATATCGCAAAATTTGTGCTAGAGACGTGCCAGGTAAAGGTTTAATCGAAGTTCGGAATACATGGCCTAACAGCTAGTATGCTGATCTGAGATTTGTAAAAAACAACATGGTTTTAGTACTGCCTATTTTGGGATACTGGATCTCTCCGTATCTTAAATAACGTTAAAACATTCATTTCGAAAAAATGTCTAAAAAATTAAGATACATAAAACATCTCATTTCAACTTTAAAATTTCAAAGTTACGAACAAAAATGCAATTTTTTAACGGTCCTTTTCAATTTTGCCCTATTACTTTATTATTTTTTGCTAAGAAGTAAAATGTTTAGTTTAAAGGTATGGTTATCTGAAAGAGATGCAAGACATAGCAAAATTTGCATTAGAGACGTGCCAGGTAAAGGTTTAATTGGAGTTCGGGATACATGGCCTAACAGCTAGTACTCTGATCTTTGATTTGTAAAAAAAAACATGGTTCTTGTGCTGTTGGTTTTGGGATTCTTGTCATCTCTTAACCTGAATGAACGTAAAGATAATAGAATCGAGAAAAGTTTTAGAAATTTATTCTAAATTAAATTTTTAAAGAATAAATTAGAATTTTTAATCGTATATCTTTCTCCATTATTTTTTATTTATAAAATGAATAATCTGTTTTAATTTGTAAATTTTAATTAAAAACCTTAATACATTAAATTTTTATTTTCTAGGCATCAGTAGCCTCCTTAAAGCAACACCTGGCTGGCGAATTCCCTAAATCACAAAAAAGTAGTGAAAGTCGAAAATAGCATTTTGAAATGAAGATGTAGAAAGTGGGTGTTTAAAGAACTATTGGCTACCGAAAAAACAAGATAAGTTTCGCTTAATTCTTCATTTTAAATTGAAAAAGCTGTTCTTTTTTTAAGTGATGATCATTCTAGGGGAATATTTTTTTCACAAAAGTTTGCATGCTGAAGATAACTAAAGTGTTTTTCATGAACTAATATTTATTTGCTTGCTATGTTTTTTTCAAGAAAAAGTTAGTAATTGCTTTAAATGTGGTTTGAACTGTAATTAAATTATATTAAACAAACGCCTTCCCCTTTTGTAGCATTCAAATTTTTTTTTCCTTAGTTATATATAGATTTTGAAGAGTTTCCAGATATCGCATAATTCGTGCTAGAGACGTGGCAGGTAAAGGTTTAATCGAAGTTCGGAATACATGGCCTAACAGCTAGTATGCTGATCTGAGATTTGTAAAACAACATGGTTTTAGTACTGCCTATTTTGGGATACTGGATCTCTCCGTATCTTAAATAACGTTAAAACATTCATTTCGAAAAAATGTCTAAAAAATTAAGATACATAAAACATCTCATTTCAACTTTAAAATTTCATAGTTACGGACAAAAATGCATTTTTTTAACGGTCCTTTTCAATTGTGCCCTATTACTTTATTATTTTTTGCTAAGAAGTAAAATCTTTAGTTTAAAGGTATGGTTATCTAAAAGAGATGCAAGACATCGCAAAATTTGCATTAGAGACGTGCCAGGTAAAGGTTTAATTGGAGTTCGGGATACATGGCCTAACAGCTAGTACTCTGATCTTTGATTTGTAAAAAAAAACATGGTTCTTGTGCTGTTGGTTTTGGGATTCTGGTCATCTCTTAACCTGAATGAACGTAAAGATAATAGAATCGAGAAAAGTTTTAGAAATTTATTCTAAATTAAATTTTTAAAGAATAAATTAGAATTTTTAATCGTATATCTTTCTCCATTATTTTTTATTTATAAAATGAATAATCTGTTTTAATTTGTAGACTTTAATTAAAAACCTTAATACATTAAATTTTTATTATCTAGGCAGCAGTAGCCTCTTTAAAGCAACACCTGGCTGGCGAATTCCTTAAATCACAAAAAAGTAGTGAAAGTCGAAAATAGCATTTTGAAATGAAGATGTAGAAAGTGGGTGTTTAAAGAACTATTGGCTATAGAAAAAACAAGATAAGTTTCGCTTAATTCTTCATTTTAAATTGAAAAAGCTATTATGTTTTTAACTGATGATCATTCTAGGGGAATATTTTTTTCACAAAAGTTTGCATGCTGAAGATAACTAAAGTGTTTTTCATGAACTAATATTTTTTTGCTTGCTTAGTTTTTTCCAAGAAAAAGTTAGTAATTGCTTTAAATGTAGTTTGAACTGTAATTAAATTATTTTAATCGAACGCCTTCCCTTTTGTAGCATTCACGATTTTTTTTTCCTTAGTTATATATAGATTTCGAAGAGTTTCCAGATATCGCAAAATTCGTGCTAGAGACGTGCCAGGTAAAGGTTTAATCGAAGTTCGGAATACATGGCCTAACAGCTAGTATGCTGATCTGAGATTTGTAAAAAACAACATGGTTTTAGTACTGCCTATTTTGGGATACTGGATCTCTCCGTATCTTAAATAACGTTAAAACATTCATTTCGAAAAAATGTCTAAAAAATTAAGATACATAAAACATCTCATTTCAACTTTAAAATTTCATAGTTACGAACAAAAATGCAATTTTTTAACGGTCCTTTTCAATTGTGCCCTATTACTTTATTATTTTTTGCTAAGAAGTAAAATCTTTAGTTTAAAGGTATGGTTATCTAAAAGAGATGCAAGACATCGCAAATTTGCATTAGAGACGTGCCAGGTAAAGGTTTAATTGGAGTTCGGGATACATGGCTTAACAGCTAGTTCTCTGATCTTTGATTTGTAAAAAAAACATGGTTCTTGTGCTGTTGGTTTGGGGATTTTTGCTATCTATGAACCTGAATGAACGTAAAGATAATAGAATCGAGAAAAAATTTAGAAATTTATTCTAAATAAAATTTTTAAAGAATTAATTAGAATTTTTAATCGTATATCTTTCTCCATTATTTTTTATTTATAAAATGAATAATCTGTTTTAATTTGTAGATTTTAATTAAAAACCTTAATACATTAAATTTTTATTTTCTAGGCAGCAGTAGCCTCTTTAAAGCAACACCTGGCTGGTGAATTCCTTAAATCACAAAAAAGTAGTGAAAGTCGAAAATAGCATTTTGAAATGAAGATGTAGAAAGCGGGTGTTTAAAGAACTATTGGCTATAGAAAAAACAAGATAAGTTTCGCTTAATTCTTCATTTTAAATTGAAAAAGCTATTATGTTTTTAACTGATGATCATTCTAGGGGAATATTTTTTTCACAAAAGTTTGCATGCTGAAGATAACTAAAGTGTTTTTCATGAACTAATATTTTTTTCCTCGCTTAGTTTTTTCCTAGAAAAAGTTAGTAATTGCTTTAAATGTGGTTTGAACTGTAATTAAATTATATTAAACAAACGCCTTCCCCTTTTGTAGCATTCAAATTTTTTTTCCTTAGTTATATATAGATTTCGAAGAGTTTCCAGATATCGCAAAATTCGTGCTAGAGACGTGCCAGGTAAAGGTTTAATCGGAGTTCGGAATACATGGCTTAACAGCTAGTATGCTGATCTGAGATTTGTAAAAAACAACATGGTTTTAGTACTGCCTATTTTGGGATACTGGATCTCTCCGTATCTTAAATAACGTTAAAACATTCATTTCGAAAAAATGTCTAAAAAATTAAGATACATAAAACATCTCCTTTCAACTTTAAAATTTCATAGTTACGAACAAAAATGCAATTTTTTAACGGTCCTTTTCAATTGTGCCCTATTACTTTATTATTTTTTGCTAAGAAGTAAAATCTTTAGTTTAAAGGTATGGTTATCTAAAAGAGATGCAAGACATCGCAAAATTTGCATTAGAGACGTGCCAGGTAAAGGTTTAATTGGAGTTCGGGATACATGGCCTAACAGCTAGTACTCTGATCTTTGATTTGTAAAAAAAAACATGGTTCTTGTGCTGTTGGTTTTGGGATTCTGGTCATCTCTTAACCTGAATGAACGTAAAGATAATAGAATCGAGAAAAGTTTTAGAAATTTATTCTAAATTAAATTTTTAAAGAATAAATTAGAATTTTTAATCGTATATCTTTCTCCATTATTTTTTATTTATAAAATGAATAATCTGTTTTAATTTGTAGACTTTAATTAAAAACCTTAATACATTAAATTTTTATTATCTAGGCAGCAGTAGCCTCTTTAAAGCAACACCTGGCTGGCGAATTCCTTAAATCACAAAAAAGTAGTGAAAGTCGAAAATAGCATTTTGAAATGAAGATGTAGAAAGTGGGTGTTTAAAGAACTATTGGCTATAGAAAAAACAAGATAAGTTTCGCTTAATTCTTCATTTTAAATTGAAAAAGCTCTTATGTTTTTAACTGATGATCATTCTAGGGGAATATTTTTTTCACAAAAGTTTGCATGCTGAAGATAACTAAAGTGTTTTTCATGAACTAATATTTTTTTGCTTGCTTAGTTTTTTCCAAGAAAAAGTTAGTAATTGCTTTAAATGTAGTTTGAACTGTAATTAAATTATTTTATTCGAACGCCTTCCCTTTTGTAGCATTCACGATTTTTTTTTCCTTAGTTATATATAGATTTCGAAGAGTTTCCAGATATCGCAAAATTCGTGCTAGAGACGTGCCAGGTAAAGGTTTAATCGAAGTTCGGAATACATGGCCTAACAGCTAGTATGCTGATCTGAGATTTGTAAAAAACAACATGGTTTTAGTACTGCCTATTTTGGGATACTGGATCTCTCCGTATCTTAAATAACGTTAAAACATTCATTTCGAAAAAATGTCTAAAAAATTAAGATACATAAAACATCTCATTTCAACTTTAAAATTTCATAGTTACGAACAAAAATGCAATTTTTTAACGGTCCTTTTCAATTGTGCCCTATTACTTTATTATTTTTTGCTAAGAAGTAAAATCTTTAGTTTAAAGGTATGGTTATCTAAAAGAGATGCAAGACATCGCAAATTTGCATTAGAGACGTGCCAGGTAAAGGTTTAATTGGAGTTCGGGATACATGGCTTAACAGCTAGTTCTCTGATCTTTGATTTGTAAAAAAAACATGGTTCTTGTGCTGTTGGTTTGGGGATTTTTGCTATCTATGAACCTGAATGAACGTAAAGATAATAGAATCGAGAAAAAATTTAGAAATTTATTCTAAATAAAATTTTTAAAGAATTAATTAGAATTTTTAATCGTATATCTTTCTCCATTATTTTTTATTTATAAAATGAATAATCTGTTTTAATTTGTAGATTTTAATTAAAAACCTTTATACATTAAATTTTTATTTTCTAGGCAGCAGTAGCCTCTTTAAAGCAACACCTGGCTGGTGAATTCCTTAAATCACAAAAAAGTAGTGAAAGTCGAAAATAGCATTTTGAAATGAAGATGTAGAAAGCGGGTGTTTAAAGAACTATTGGCTATAGAAAAAACAAGATAAGTTTCGCTTAATTCTTCATTTTAAATTGAAAAAGCTATTATGTTTTTAACTGATGATCATTCTAGGGGAATATTTTTTTCACAAAAGTTTGCATGCTGAAGATAACTAAAGTGTTTTTCATGAACTAATATTTTTTTCCTCGCTTAGTTTTTTCCTAGAAAAAGTTAGTAATTGCTTTAAATGTGGTTTGAACTGTAATTAAATTATATTAAACAAACGCCTTCCCCTTTTGTAGCATTAAATTTTTTTTTCCTTAGTTATATATAGATTTCGAAGAGTTTCCAGATATCGCAAAATTCGTGCTAGAGACGTGCCAGGTAAAGGTTTAATCGGAGTTCGGAATACATGGCTTAACAGCTAGTATGCTGATCTGAGATTTGTAAAAAACAACATGGTTTTAGTACTGCCTATTTTGGGATACTGGATCTCTCCGTATCTTAAATAACGTTAAAACATTCATTTCGAAAAAATGTCTAAAAAATTAAGATACATAAAACATCTCCTTTCAACTTTAAAATTTCATAGTTACGAACAAAAATGCAATTTTTTAACGGTCCTTTTCAATTGTGCCCTATTACTTTATTATTTTTTGCTAAGAAGTAAAATCTTTAGCTTAAAGGTATGGTTATCTAAAAGAGATGCAAGACATCGCAAAATTTGCATTAGAGACGTGCCAGGTAAAGGTTTAATTGGAGTTCGGGATACATGGCCTAACAGCTAGTACTCTGATCTTTGATTTGTAAAAAAAAACATGGTTCTTGTGCTGTTGGTTTTGGGATTCTGGTCATCTCTTAACCTGAATGAACGTGAAGATAATAGAATCGAGAAAAGTTTTAGAAATTTATTCTAAAGTAAATTTTTAAAGAATAAATTAGAATTTTTAATCGTATATCTTTCTCCATTATTTTTTATTTATAAAATGAATAATCTGTTTTAATTTGTAGATTTTAATTAAAAACCCTAATACATTAAATTTTTATTTTCTAGGCAGCAGTAGCCTCTTTAAAGCAACACCTGGCTGGCGAATTCCTTAAATCACAGAAAAGTAGTGAAAGTCGAAAATAGCATTTTGAAATGAAGATGTAGAAAGTGGGTGTTTAAAGAACTATTGGCTATAGAAAAAACAAGATAAGTTTCGCTTAATTCTTCATTTTAAATTGAAAAAGCTATTATGGTTTTAACTGATGATCATTCTATAGGAATATTTTTTTCACAAAAGTTTGCATGCTGAAGATAACTAAAGTGTTTTTCATGAACTAATATTTATTTGCTTGCTTAGTTTTTTCCAAGAAAAAGTTAGTAATTGCTTTAAATGCGGTATGAACTGTAATTAAATTATATTAAACAAACGCCTTCCCCTTTTGTAGCATTCAAATTTTTTTTTTCCTTAGTTATATATAGATTTCGAAGAGTTTCCAGATATCGCAAAATTCGTGCTAGAGACGTACCAGGTAAAGGTTTAATCGAAGTTCGGCATACATGGCCCAACAGCTAGTATGCTGATCTGAGATTTGTAAAAAACAACATGGTTTTAGTACTGCCTCTTTTGGGATACTGGATCTCTCCGTATCTTAAATGACTTTAAAACATTCGTTTCGAAAAAATGTCTAAAAAAATTAAGATACATAAAACATCTCTTTTAAACTTTAAATTTTCATAGTTAAGAACAAAAGTTAAATTTTTTATCGGTCCTTTTCAATAGTCCTCTATTACTTTATTATTTTTTGCTAAGAAGTAAAATCTTTAGTTTACAGGTATGGTTATCTAAAAGAGATACAAGACATCGCAAAATTTGCAATAGAGACGTGCCAGGTAAAGGTTTAATTGGAGTTCGGGATACATGGCCTAACAGCTAGTACTCTGATCTTTGATTTGTAAAAAAAAACGTGGTTCTTGTGCTCTTGGTTTTGGGATTCTAGTTATCTCTTAACCTGAATGAACGTAAAGATAATAGAATCGAGAAAAGTTTTAGAAATTTATTCTGAATTAAATTTTTAAAGAATAAATTAAAATTTTTACTCGTATATTTTTTTCTTTATTTTTTATTTCTGAAATGAATAATCTTTTTTAATTTGTTGATTTTAATTAAAAAACTTAATACATTAAATTTTTATTTTTCAGGCAGCAGTAGCCCCTTTAAAGCATTACCTGGCTGGCGAATTCCCTAAATCACAAAAAAGTAGTGAAAGTCGAAAATAGGATTTTGAAATGAAGATGTAGAAAGTGGGTGTTTAAAGAACTATAGGCTACAGAAAAAAACAAGATAAGTTTCGCTTCTATCTTCATTTTAAATTGAAAAAGCTGTTCTTTTTTTAAGTGATGATCATTCTAGGGGAATATTTTTTTCACAAAAGTTTGCATGCTGAAGATAACTAAAGTGTTTTTCATGAACTAATATTTATTTGCTTGCTATGTTTTTTTCAAGAAAAAGTTAGTAATTGCTTTAAATGTAGTTTGAACAGTAATTAAATTATATTAAACGAACACCTTCCCCTTTTGTAGCATTCAAGATATTTTTTTTTGCCTTAGTTATATATAGATTTCGGAGAGTTTCTAGATATCGCAAAATTTGTGCTAGAGACTTGCCAGGAAAAGGTTTAATCGAAGTTCGGAATACATGGCCTAACAGCTAGTATGCTGTTCTGAGATTTGTAAAAAACAACATGGTTTTAGTACTGCCTCTTTTGGGATACTGGATCTCTCCGTATCTTAAATAACCTTAAAACATTCGTTTCGAAAAAATGTCTAAAAAAATTAAGATGCATAAAACATCTCTTTTCAACTTTAAATTTTCATAGTTAAGAACAAAAATTAAATTTTTTAACGGTCCTTTTCAATAGTGCCCTATTACTTTATTATTTTCTTTTAAGAAGTAAAATTTTTAGTTCAAAGGTATGGTTATCTGATAGAGATGCAAGGCATCGCAAAATTTTCATTAGAGACGTGCCAGGTAAAGGTTTAATTGGAGTTCGGGATACATAGCCTAACAGCTAGTATTCTGATCTTTGATTTGTAAAAAAAAACATGGTTCTTGTGCTGTTGGTTTTGGGATTCTTGTTATCTCTTAACCTGAATAAACGTAAAGATAATAGTATCGAGAAAAGTTTTAGAAATTTATTCTAAATTAAATTTTTAAAGAATAAATTAGAATTTTTAATCGTATATCTTTCTCCATTATTTTTTATTGATAAAATGAATAATCTGTTTCAATTTGTAGATTTTAATTAAAAAACTTAATACATTAAATTTTTATTTTTCAGGCAGCAGTAGCCCCTTTAAAGCAACACCTGGCTGGCGAATTCCCTAAATCACAAAAAAGTAGTGAAAGTCGAAAATAGCTATTTGAAATGAAGATGTAGAAAGTGGGTGCTTAAAGAATTATAGGCTACAGAAAAAACAAGCTAAGTTTCGCTGAATTCTTCATTTTAAATTGAAAAATTTATTATTTTTATAACTGATGATCATTCTAGGAGAATATTTTTTACACAAAAGTTTGCATACTGAAGATAACTAAAGTGTTTTTTATGATCTAATATTTGCTTGCTTATTTTTTTCCCTAAAAGTTCAGTGTTTACTTTAAATATAGTTCGAATTTTTCTTAAATTATATTAAACAAACGCCTTACCCTTTTGTACCTTTCAAAATTTTCTTTTCCTTATTTATATATAGATTTCGAAGAGTTTCCAGATATCGCAAAATTCGTGCTAGAGACGTGCCAGGTAAAGGTTTAATCGAAGTTCGGAATACATGGCCTAACAGCTAGTATGCTGATCTGAGATTTGTAAAAAACAACATGGTTTTAGTACTGCCTATTTTGGGATACTGGATCTCTCCGTATCTTAAATAACGTTAAAACATTTGTTTCAAGAAAAGTCAAAAATAAATTATGATTAGTGTTTGTTAAATGTATTTTTATTTTTATAAAACATTTCCCTTCAACTTTAAATTTTCTTAGCAATGTAGAAAAATTTCGTTTCTTTATCGGTCCACTTCAATAGTCTCCTATTACTTCAATATTTTTTGCTATGAAGTAAAATCTTTAGTTTAAATATTTTGCAAACTAAAAGAGTTACTAGACATCACAAAATTTGTGTTACAGTCTTGCCAGGTAAAGGTATAGTCACAGTTCGGGTTACATGGCCTAACAGTTAGTATTCTGATCTCAGGTTTGTAAAAAACAACTTGGTTCTAATACTGTTTTTTTTTTGGGGGGGGGATTCTTGTTATCTTCATATTTTATTTAACAGGAAGATAATGGTTAGAAGAATATATCGTGAGTAGAAAAAAATAATAAAGTAACAACAGTCTTCTATTGATATCCTTCTATTTAAATAAATTCCTATCTGAAAGAGATACAAGACATCACAAAATTTGTGTTAGAGACATGCCAGGTAAAGGTTTAATCGCAGTTCGGGTCTCATGGCCAGCAGCTAGTACTCTAGTGCTGTTCGTTCTAAGATTCTTGTTCACTCCCATCTATCTAAAAAATTGCCGTTTAAAATAAGCTAAATGTAACCTCGATAAAATATATTTACAAAAAAAAGTATGGATATGATTGTTGCTATAAAATATTTTTGGATATTCTTTACCCAGATATTCTTTTGGATTGGATATTCTTTACCCAGATTAATAAAAGATTATATAGCTATATACATAAATAAATACAAACCTACGTGCAATGGAAATGACAGAAATAAACTTTTAAATAAATCAGACGAATAAAGAAGTTATCGAGTGCGCCTTTTGGCTGATATTTGTGGAGAAAAGAAAGTTTTACTTTAGTTTCCCAGAAAATCATTTAACAATAATTATTATATATATATATATATATATATATATATATATATATATATATATATATATATATATATATATATATATATATATATATATATATATATATATATATATATATATATATATATATATATATATATATATATATCAAATTACAAAATGTTCAAATTATTGTAAAAATTAGGAATCGGAGTTCTTTAGAAAGAGGAGCCTTTTATACAAAAAAGATCAGCAAATTCACATTATGTTACGGGTTCATTTGAAACACAAGTTTTCGCGGACATTCCTCAAAATAAATAAATACATAAAATTAAATAAATATGTGAACAAATAAAACAAAATAAAAGTGGAAGAAATATTTAACACCTCGATCAATTTTTGGTCTTATTATCGGATTTTCACGCCTTAGAAGTCTCAACGATTCGAGAGGATGACTTAAAATATGATAATTAGTTTAGCGCAGGCTTTATTTAAGTTATGAAATCATGCACAAGAGTGATTTTTCTTTAAATAAACATGCCTTTTTTACATCGGATTTCAATTCCTTAACCCCAAAATAAACGCAATTTGAGATAATTCAGTCAGGAGTCTATCCGGGAGAGCGGTTAAAAGTACTTTTGCATATTACTTTTTGCATATTTCGCCAAATTTCTAGAACTAAAACGTTCTAGAACCTAAGAGAAGGGAAAAGTTTTTGCACAAAATAATACTATTCACTTATTTAGAAATAATTCCACACAAAAAAAAAACATTTTAATAACTTTTAATAATTATTTATTATTGTTTTATTTAATAACAATCGAGTAAATTGTTTTGCTAGGAGTACTTATTTTATAGATTGTAATTTAATATGGCAAAATAGAAAATAGTTCCTAAAAAAACATATTTAAACTGTCTGACTTTAGAGATTATTGAATACCCTTTTGAGAATATTAACGTGAAATCTGAAGCAATGACCTTTCCTCCCTCAACAATTGTTTGTTGAATGGTTTTCTGAGCCATAAATCTCCGGCGAAGGGATCTTTATTTGAAAATACGGAACTCATTCTTTTTAATGTCAAAAAATTATTTCTTATGCTACACACTTTTCTTCCCTTCGTAAGTAATACTGTTACATAGAAAACTTTAACCAATAGGGAAGTCAGACTAAGAACGTGTCAAAAAAAAGAACTATAACTATATTTTACAAACAATATTTTATTTTATTTTGCTTTGCACAACCGACACAGTTCTGGGTTTACTTACTTGGTTGTAAGTAATGTTCAACTTATCAATGTTTAACTCCGTAGCCTTCTAATTTTGACCCTAATCCAGAAGACGAGGTAAATACAAATCAACCAAATGTTTGGGACAAACCAGCGGGGAAGACTTTTTCATGTAACTAACCCGCATTTGCCCTACTTAGTGAAGAAAACCACGAGAACCTCCAATGGTTAGTCCAAAGGCAAGGGAATTCAAACTTATGATCTGTTTACCACTGAGGATATTTATGCCATCACTGTGGTCGGTGCAAGCCGTTAGCAGAATTAATATTTACCAGCAAATGCTGATATTCAAACCTGGCTGACCTCATTAAGAGGCGAGCTAAATAGTTTTTTTTTAAAATTAAATGGAATTTGAAGAAAGGATATGAATGATTTTGAGAGGAGAGCATTAAATTTCGCTACTGCTTTTAATTTGGCTTTTAATTAGGCAGGCTGTGGTGGATCATTAATCACCCGTGGCCTATCATTAATCGCATTACGCAAAATTTATTATTTTACTTTATATATTTTTCTTGGAAAACAATTTATTTTTATTTCGCACCTCGAGGTATGCATCGAAATAAAAATTTTATTATGATTTTGATCCTGTTTTCTCTATTCATTTCAGTTATACCATATACACCCCCAACCGCACCAATCCTTTCCATTATAGATACATTTTGACTATTTTTAAAACCATTCAAAAATTAAAATTTTTTTAAGTTTGTAAAAATGTAAACAATTTTCTACAGTTCACACATATTCAAAAATTGAATTCTAAAATAACTTTAAATCTGTCAAAGTCTTGTCGAAAATTGTATTCAGTATCAAGCTTTAAACTTTCCTCTATTGCCTTTGTAAAAACAAAACACGAATCTACCAAAAAAGTGATTTCATCTCATCTGTCACACGACGCACAAAATAGCAGAGAGAGTGGGAGCACGTAACATGGCACGTGAGAGCACTGAATGAGATGTTTGGGACGAAGAGATATGAGGAAATATAAGAGCATGCTCGTTCTACTTCTATTCCAGAAAAAAAAATATATAATGTGTTTTGAAAATAAGTTATATTTTTCAGTTTTCCTATTTTACTTCTGTTCATCAAACTTCATCATTTTTTAGTTTTTAAAAATATGATTTTTTTCAATGAAGTATAATTACCATTAATTATAATCCTTGTAATTTACTATAACCATTTTGGAAAAGTTTCAGAATAACTAGGAAGAAATACTAAAGCAAAACAGAAACTTGATCAAATCATTTATGATTCACTTATCATTTGCATTTCTTCCAATTCTAATTACCAAATTTTTATTAGTCAAACTGTAAAACAAGATGTTTTGGAAGCGTTTTATACATTATAAGACAGAAACTAATTAAAAAGACTTACATATTTATTAGACAGAAAGTATTTACACATTGAAAATCAAAAATCTCATATTTTACAATTCAATAATCATTGTAATACATTTCTTCTTGCTTTTTCTTTTCTTCTTCTCTTTCTTTCTTTCTTTTATTAAAAAAAATTATTACTTCGTCACAATTATTTTTTCAAAACGTGATGAAACGTGAATCTCGAAAACAAAAACACAGTTAGCTATTTCAAGCTTTATTTCCAAGTTTTAAAAAGTCAAAAATATATGATCAAATTTACCATATTTCTGACTCCATGGAAGCACCAAAAAACTCGAAACAATGTTTCGAAGCGCTTTGGTAATTATTCTGGTAAAATTAACTATAAAAAATATTTCTATATTCTGCGATAAAATTTGGTAAAAGTGGTAAAACTTGAATGTTTATTATGATACATTTAGAGCATGGCATTTATTTGTTTAAATTTACTTTTTATGTCTACACAGACCCAGAAACAAGTTTTTTACTATATTCTGATAGCTCTGACCATTCTCTTTTTTACAGATTGGCAATGACTTAGCTTGTATTCTTATCCTCTTTTATCTTGTAATCTATTTCTTAATCAATTGTATTTTTCTATACGTTGCATTAAGTTGTAAGTTTTTCGTATTCTCAGACATGTGAAGATAGTAATTTCTTCAATTTGACGAAATATTTTCTCAGAGAATATCCCAGGTTAACAAAGAAAATTTCATGAGTTTTGAGCACCCGTATAACAGGATTGAAAAAATTCTGAGGATAGAATTACAAACGAGTACAAAAACAAGTAGCATTGTGCTTAGAAAAATGAAGAAAATAAACAACAACAGTAAAACACGAATCAGTGAACATTTAAGCTGAAAAAATAAACTCACGACATAGCACGCTCATGAGGAACTTTAGTCACGATGAATAGTGTCCATACGAAAATATGTTTTCGCGGGAAATGAGATTTATTCGCTTCCAACTAAATATGAGTCACTGTCGAAAATGAAAATAGCAAAATGTAAAACAAAAACAAAATACCTACGTTGAAATTATAAATTACTCTAGAAAACACTAGAAAATTACCAAATAATAAAAGACCGTAACAATAAAAATAAACATAAGACACTGTCACATTTATCTTATATTTTCATCGAAAATTCCTCTCCACCTACGTTTATCGTAAGTGATACGCTTTTCTTTTGGATTTGATATAAATAAAAAGTTAATACTTTTTTATCCTTTTTATTCCGCTTGAAAAGCGCAGCTTTGAAAAACTTAATTTTATTATTCTTTGTATAGAAATGTTTTTAATAAATCAAGTGTACTTTTCCAGTAAAACACACAACATATTTCGAATTTTGCATGAAATAGGAATGCTCAGATTTTTAACAAATTTAGCAATATAATTATTTCATATATAAACGCATTCACTGGGTGAATTCGTTTCATGAAATGTACGAACTTTTGGGAAAACGCTCCAAATTCCTTCAACTTTTTAAATCGTTTGACTATCAACTATTCAGTCGATCCAATTCATAGTTTTCACGTGAGGTCATTATTCTTTATTTAACAGTATTTCTTTTAATAATATTTTAAATGATTCTGTGAGAAGCACAAACTACAATTTAAAAAAGTTAAAATCATTAAGAAATAAAGTTAAAATAATAAAATATAATTCATAATTTTTAGAAACTAAAGAAACATTCTTCTTGACCGTTGTCTTGGGATGTTGGTCCACTTTTAGACGCACCTGAATTTCAGCCCCCAACACCCTTTCGGTTTGGTGTCCGTAAGGGTGACGCGCCAGTAATTGGGTATAATATAAAAAAAACACAACTACTTCCACTTCGAAAATTTTAGTAGGAATTACATATACTATCATGCAATGCTAAATGAATGGAAGATAGTGGTTGTTGTTTAATATTTTACATGCGCTAATTTAATTTCATTTGAAAACATTGATTTCTTTTTAAAATATGGATTCTATAGAATGATGTCCGTTAAGTTTAATTGGTTTGATGTCTCACGTTGTCAAAAGAGAAAAAAAAACTTTTAATTTAATTAATAAACTGAGTTTTAAATATGTTTACTAAAAACATTAACTTACTTAGATGAAACAACAAAATCAATTATTACAAAAAGAACTTTTCTTTATAATACAATATAATCTGGCGAGCAGCTATTTAAAAGATCAAACATTCCGTTTGTTTATTTGTGGCTTGAAGTCAGGCTCGCAGAAAATGCCGTTCACTGGTTAAATTTAGTAGGAATAACACAACCTGTGACGTAGGCGATAGTATACCCAATTGAGGAGTCTTACTTGTTGATAAAAATATTCTTAAATGTATTTTCGTCAAAACTGACAGGGTTCATACAAGCGCATACTAATGCAAGGGTTTGTGAAGCGAAGTCAACAAATTTTAAACATATCAATGATAACTTACAATGTTGACTTTAAATTTCCAACATTTTACAAATTAGTTGGGTCAACATACTTTCATTTATATATAGCCGAAAATAGCCTTCAATTTCTTCCTTCTGAAAGAGGAGACAGTGTCTTAATTTTTAGAAATAATTTATATCACTTTAAAAAGAACAAATAAAGATAATAAATCAGTGTGGTATCAAAGCGTACTGATTGTAACGCACGTGTATGTATTAGAGATGAATTATTTTATTATTATATTTATTCCATGTCAGAAAACAACAACCATGAGCCAGAGGAAGAAAGGGTATTTATGAAAACTCTTGTGGAAAAAAAAGAAGGAAAAAGCGAATAAAAAATATTTGATAAAAATTTGACAATTTTCTTTGAAATAGATTTTTAATACATATATCTATTAATTATATATATAATGAAATAAAAAAACAGTGTGTGTGCAACTGGATTGCTGGTAAGCCTTAGGTTCTAAAAATATGACATTTAACATGAAGCGAAATTAGAACAATTATAAATAAATTACGAAGTCTGATTTACGATCTTTTTTATTATATTTTTAGTTCAGAGAAATTTAAAAAATGAAATTTTCTCATTGGTTTAGCCTTTAGCGAAAGCCATTATTTTAAAGAAAACTATAAGCGATTCAGCTTTGTTAATTTTTATTGATGCAATTAGTAATTGAAGTAAAATAATAAGCTTTGTACAGAATGCAAAATTAATATAGACATTGCACTAATTCGTTTTAGAGTGCGTAACAAATTAGCAAACTGTTTATAACACCAATGATACTAAATTTTGGTAATATATACTTATGCCATATGTCATACTGGAGATTGATGCAATTTTAATAAGTAGGGGAGAGTGGGGTCAATTGTAACAGGGTACGATTGTAACAGAGCAAAAATTTCGATTGTCGAGTTCTAGATTTGGTTCCTGGGTGGCGCACAAGGTGTATTTAATAAATCTACATGTACACCCCTGCTGGCAACCATTTTTATGTACTTTTGAAAGAGTTATCTCACAAAAGATATTTTCATGCTACCTAAGTACTTTTTTTGGTATTAGAATATTATATAGTAACAAAGTAATTCGGTTTAAACAAATAAAAATTATTAACCGAATATGTAAGTGGACATCTTAATTAACATTTCAAAAAAAAAGATTAATTTTGTTAATTAACTAGCATTGTTTTTAACAAATGAAGCTGAAATGGCGTCTTGGGGACGATTGTAACAATGAGTAAAGGGACGAATGTAACAGCTGAAAATAAATAATATTATGTTTACAAACCATTACTTAACTCTTTAAGAACCACCAATAGTTCCCTATATCATTTATATTATGTTGCATGTGCATTATTTTATTTGTCACCTTTCACAGCATAAATTAAAATTTTTAACCCCTTAAAGTTAAAAGTTTAATCCTTTAGGTCTCTGCCAAAAGGGGAAACAATTAATAATAAAAGGGAAAAATCGAATTATTTTAGTTTATTTTTTCTGTATTTCTCTTAAAGTTTTGAAAATTATTTTATTGCGTTGTTCAATACTGATTTATGGATTCTTTTTACTTTTTTTTCACCTTCTTAATAATGTATGAATACTTACATTGTTAAAATCGCGAAAGAAAAAAAAATCAATTTTAAGATCAAAAGTATTAATAATTAAGATAAGTAATGATTGCGCGATATTTTTATCATATATTAACTTCACAGCATGATTAACACGTTTTATATATTTATCTAATTTATTTAAAATCCTTCTTTATCCAAATGCTTTTATTAAGTTCCAAAAAATATGTTATTAATTGCCAATAATGTTTAAATTTTTTTTCCTTATTCAAATGAAGCTTTTTCAGAGTTTTTGGATAAAGTTTTATGATTTCCACACTCGCGCTGTTTCACACTACTGTTTTAAACACTAAAAGCTTGCTAAATTACTATTGCTTTTGTTTATATTCAAATTGAGTAAAAAATGCTGTAATTGATCATTTTGCTATACTTTATGAACACAGTGGTCGATGTATCTTATTAAAAATATAGCGGTGGTGGAGAATATTAACAAATCGAGTTAACCGAGTTGAAAATTAAATGGTATTTTTTATTTTATTAACTTTTTATAATTGACAATAGATTAAATAATTATTTTTATTACTTATCCGCAGTAAACCCAACACATGTCTTCACTAGTGTTTCTATAATTCTAAATTTATAATGAAAAATACAGTCAGGGCAGCGTTTGAAAAAATTTTGTATTAAAAGAAAATGTTTAATACATTTATTTTCTTACATGTTTTCAAAACATTTGAGTTCAACACAAAAACGCTTGTTTTTAACAAAAAGAGAAAAATGGAAGGAAAGTGAGCCTAAAGCAAACCGGTAGTGTTTATTGCAGCGATTTAGGAAAAGAAGGCAAGGAAAGTCGACGTGAAAGAGAAACGCTGAATCAAGGAAAATTGAATATGGTCAACTTATTTGGTGGATTATATACAAGAAATTAATTTTAAAAAATCTAACTTATTTAGAGAACTTTCTATCGCAGTGAACCAAATAATCGGAATGATATGCCAGTTTGGAATTAGATGCTTGCAACTCGAAAAGAAATGAAGCGATTATGCCTAACCATGTAATTTAAATTGCTTATATAAATTGCTATTAATTTAAATTGTAATTTAAATTGCTATTGCTGAATATATGTAAGCAAAGTCATGGCTTTAGTGTCGAACTTCATTGGCTTCTGAATCGACAAATGCCCCGATTTACCTATGATAACGTCACTTGCAGGTATCCAATTTTAGCCAAAGCATATTTGCTCATATTTTGCACGCTTTAACCTTCCTCGCCTGAAAAAAGTAAATTCCTCCGCTAATATTTCCCACAACCCACCAGCATGTCATGGTTGAATAATAACATTAACTTCTGTAAATGCATATGAAACGTTTAAAATTACCTTGTGCTACACTTCAAAGTATTAAAGAAATTGTAAATTTACAAAATAAACGAAATTAAAAATTTGTCTCGTAATTATATCATTTAAATCTTGCAGTACGTTTATTCATATGATACATCAAAAGCCACTTTCAGTTGTAAGGCCATTAAAACTTTGAAGCAAGTTTTATCAGATTGTGGGAAACTTAGAGAAACTACGAAAATCACATTGACAGAGACAAGAAAGTAAATGTAATAGTGTTAAGACCCTTTCAAGAGTAAAGTTGCACTCTAGATATAAATTAAATGTCCCTTTCTCCCATTTCTACCTCTTTAACTGTCTCTAACATTTTATTTCCCATGATTTTGGTTACTGGTTACAGTACTTAAGTAACTTCTGTGCATCAAGCTTGTGTGACGTGAGGATTTTAGTTAAGTTCCCTAATGAATCAAAAGGACATATCCCCCTTTTCCTGGTATAATGTCCTTTTATCTCTTCCCAAGAGAATAGTTAGCTTGTAGTTCCTATGAAATTAAATGAACTTAAGTAATTAAAGCGCTTGAACTTTAGATTTTTATTATTTCTATGAAATACATATTTTTAGACTTGGAATTTCAGTTCAGGCTTAGTTTATAATGGAAATAATTAATTAATAACGAGTTCAGACAAATGATTACATTGATTATTGCTTTTTACGAAACAAGATAAATTGAATAGGTACTTTGTCTTATCGCCGCACTGTTGGAATTTTCATTCTAAAATTATGGTAAAATAACCGGAGGCAGACTGTCCTACCAATTAATTAACCGTGAAGTTTACGGTATATAACAATTTCTTACCTTAACGATTTTCACATCGGTTACAACTAGAATGGTTGAAAAAAACATTCATACAAAACTATACTTTTTTTTTAATCGTTTACTACCAGTATAGTTTCAAAGCCGTAAAAAAGAATTTAACTGGACATTGAAACTAGGCTTTTTTTTTAGGTAATGGGCACTGGATTTAAGATGTGGTTGAGTTGTGTTCTATCAAATAGAACGAAAAATATGGCTTAATTAGATTATATGATTGTTTCACTTTTGTCTTAATTAGTTTATCTGGTTGTTTGGTTTAATTTGTACATCTGTTTGTTTTTAAAAGATGGGAAATACTAGACTTCTTATGTTAAGCAGCTTCATGGTGCTGCCATCTATGCGTGAGTAAGAGTATAGTATTCTAATAGTCCAGACTCACAAACTGGAGAGTGCAGGACACTGGAAACTGTTCTTGGAATGAAGGAAATATTGTGTACTCGCTAGTATTCGAATCCACATTCTGTCGGTCATGAAATCAACAGATTAGCTCTTTAGGCTATATGCTACCAGCTGCAAGGAACTAAGTAGCTTCATAAGGTAGTTTTCAGCTGGCTAGAACAGATAAATTTATCTCATCACTAAAAACTGATTATTTGTACTTGGTATGAAATTCAATGAACTATTCTAATCAGAGCGTGTCAACTTTGTGTTTTCATTGTTTCTATAATGTTCGTAATTTTTTAGGTTAAATTTTTTACTTAAAAATAAAAATAATTTCTTTAACAGATATTTTTTCGTTCACAGCACATAATGCTTAATAATAATGCTCCATTTGGATGAAATGAGATAAATTGCTTTGTTATTCTGCTCTTTGTTCATGACATAAGTCAATTTTACCCACACCTTCCCAAACTCCATTAATATCTGGCACCCACCTATCATATTGATTTGATACGGTGTCACATTATCATCACTACAAGCAAAGATTAACTGAAATGACCCTCTGTTAAATTTTAAATATCTAAACTTGCTAAAAGACCAGAAATGTATATGTAACATTCTATATTTTATTTTATTTTGTAACCGGCCTTGAACAGTCGACCCAATACTGAGTTTACAATTATCAATGAACAATCAGACTATCAATGGATGACTACCAGACAAGGAAACTCCTGGACCAAGCATTGAGACAAACTTTGAGTGGAGGACTTTTTGATGGAATTAACACGTATTTACGTTACATGGAAAGGATTACCACGAAAAACACCCATAGTTAGCCAGACAGCAAAGGGATTCTATCCCAGGATCCATCTTCACCTGATATTTTATGCCAGCATTGTTTTGGGGAGGACAAATAAGAAGCAAAGCTCATACCAATTAGCCACCGGAGGGATTCATTAAGAGGTGAAAGCTTTATTCCCCGAGCCATCATGATCTTGTATTTATTACTTGTAAATTTTTTTGTAAAAGGACTAAAATTAAAAAAAATAAAGTATTAGAGATAAGCAATTGAAGCTCTTTTCTGCATAACTTCATACATATTAGGAACAACTGTCCAATTCACTCAGACCCAAAACTTTATTAATGTTTCTGGAAACTTGAAATTTGTAAAATCCCAAAATCCCCATATATAAGGTAAGGGACATAGGAACTCTACAATCCTATAAATGTCTTAGCTCATTGATAAATTACCTAAAAATAAATAATAATGAAGAATGCTTAACTCCTAAAAGTACATGACAAAGAAGATACTAAATATTCCTTAACTGGCATTGTTATTCAATTTTAAAATATAATATATAATATAAAATGCTATCATATTAATTGAATACAAATTAAAGTAGAATTTCCACACACTATTATCACCAATAACAAAACTTTACACCCCTTGTTAAATTTTAAATATTTAAAATGTTCCATAAAGACCGGAAATGTAGGGTAAACCAACCAGTGAAGGAACACACCCCAGTAAAGGAACATTTCATAAATATTTTTTAAAAATAAGATTTCAAACGTTTTTACTTAAATTGACTGGTAACAGTAGCTTTCTACCTAACAATAGGAAGTCATCTAACAATGCATTGGGTTACTTGATCATAGATTCTCATCTGGAAAAATTTTTGAATTTGTTAGTATCTGTTCAACACCTTGTTTCTTTGATAAAATTATAAGGTCAGTGATTGCAGTTATCCGTTTAAAGTACAATTAATTGCATATAATAATGCTTTTTTTCTCATTGTGAAAAAAAGAATTTAAAAAGTGGTTTTTGAAGTCCTATTTATTTTAAGTATCATAACATAAGCAAGTACTGAGATTAGGGGGTGTTTATTCACTGGATTACCAAACGATGAAAAACCAATGAATGAACAACTATTCCTTTACTGGGATTTTTCCACGTTAATGAAAATAAAAGAAAAATTTTAATTTTCATGTACCTTTAGTCATATTATACATCAAAATTATATTTAAAACACAAAAAACAACTTCTAACCAGTGAAGGAACAGCCATGTTCCTTCACTGGGAATTCCCAGTGAATGAACAGTATGTGTGAAATATGATTTTACATGGATAATTAGTAGTTCTACGATATAAAGGACACCTAAAATTCAGTTAAATGTTGTATGAATAGTTCCTAAAACAATTTTCATTTTAAAATGCTAATTTAATTGCTAAATTTATTTAAAGATTTATAATTATAATTTGTTAATTATTTATCTTTATAAATGTAGTGGTTAGCTAAATCATACGTTAGACACCATAATAAGCTATGCTTACTGGTCGAAAAATAACTAAATGTAATAATAAAAGTTTGAATAGAACATTTCTTTGCTGGCTTTTGTGCCAATAATTAGCTAAATTATTATCATATTGCGGTCTTTAACGTCATGACGGAAACTGGTAAGGAAAATTCATTTATAGACAATCATCCAGATGAAAAATGAGTGAAGTTTTTTTTAAGACGACATCCACCGATAACTCAATGCAATGCGAAGATAGATTCAAGAGGCAAAACTTCCCTTAGAGAGAATAATATTCGAAAGACTGGTTTGAAGAACTTGGAGGAATCATTGGAGTAGCCCTGGCATACTTATGGAAAGTTATTGCATTTACAATGCGAACGAAACGGGAGTTGAATACTGCCCTTAAACGGGAAAAATCTTTTCCTCTGAAAATTATAAGGCTTTACATTATTCTATAGTACCTAGGAATGAAAAAAAGCATAACAGTTTTATCCAACATTTCAGCAAGTGGGAAAAAAAGTGCCTTTATTGATAATTTTCCCTCACTGAAGAATTCTTTGAGGTATTACAGAATCAGTTTCTGCTATATATTTCATTGGAAAAAGTGCTTCATGAAGTGAATCGATGACCACAGCAACATTTTACGAATATATTGCAAATGCTTCTTTCTACCCATGGCTAATTAATAATTCTATCAAATTCCGTATTTTGCTTCTTCTGGATGGGCATAAATCTCATATCAATTTGAAACTGAGCAAGTTTTGTTTATCAAAACAAATTCTCTGGTTTAGCTTTCTTCCTAATTCTACTAGTGTATTCTAGACTTGTGAAGTCTTGAAAAAAAAGAGTCGTAAAACAATATGTAGAGGTAATTTTACACCCATTTTTAATAGACTTTTGAAGCATCAACTGATGAAATTAAAATGTTTTTATAAAATGTAGTATTTTTCCATTTGATGTTGAAAATGTTGACTTTAACAAATGCATACAAGACAAACACAAAGAGTTAATGAGCAAGAAAGCTTATCAACAAAACACATATTTTGATAAACGAGAACTTTGAGTAACAATGCACTATTTCTTTCGAAGCTTGAGAATGAAATCTCACAATATATGTTGCAAATTTTTAAAGGAACATTGACAGAAGAGTCTAATCTCTCAAATTTCCAATGGCATGTGCTTTTCTCAATATGGAAGAATTTATTGCAAAAAGAACATTTGGTTAAGTCAGACTTTGGCACTGAAAATGAAGCAACTAACATTGATAATGAATGTATCGTGAAAACTGATTTTGAGATAAGTCCTCTTTCGGTATTGTTAGTTACAAAAACAATTCATTCCATTAGCAATCAAAGTCAGAAATGGTAAGTACTGCTGAAGACCCACTAGATATAAGTGAATGAGAGATGGATTTTCCTTAAATTTCGAGACACCTTTTCCCATCAATTATCCAGTGAGAAATTCTAGAAATAGTACTGGAAAATCAGAAGAAATTTTGAAGATACATTTACATTGGCCAAATATTGGGAAAAAAGAGGAAGATCAAATCAAAATAAAAAGAAATAAATTACCTTTAGCATTAACTTCAGATAAAATAGTAATAATAAAATATAATCGGATTACACAATGATAAACATTCATGATTTAGACTTAACTATTAAACTGCATGAAAGAAAATCAAAAACATTTTTTTACTCTGTATTTAACCCCATTTTACTTTCCATTTCATGACTAAAAATAAGTAAAATTTTCTACGTTAACTGTGGTTAGATGTTATAATTCAAAGAAAAAATCTTGTTTTTAGACATTTGTATGACCTGTGAATTCCTAAAGAGCATCAAAAATTCTCAAATTTAAGTGTTCATTCACTGGAAAATTTAGTGTTCATTCACTGGTAAGAGCTGTTCATTCACTTGATTATCTTACTACTTATTATTTGAACCACTAAAAAATTACAAAAATATTATGTAAGTTCTCTAATTTTTTTTTTTACATAATTTGCATTTAATATCGAATATTTTGGCACTGTCCTTTAGCTAAAATTACAAATTTTGAAATTTTTATGATTTTTACAAAGGCAAGCTAAGCTTAAGTGTTCCTTCACTGGCTAGTTTACCTTATATGTTCTTAAAACCTAATAATGTGCACATTTTGCGAATCTATTAAATAATGCGAATGAATATAATATGGGTAATAAGAAATGAGTGTATAATAGTGCAAGATTAAAGCGCTAATTTCAAAAGCTTAAAAAAGCGCCAAGTGTTTCTTAAGATTTTATGTTAGCATTTATTAAAAATCACATTTTATTAAAAAGAACCAAATTTTACGATTCAGAAAATTCGCAATTTAGTCAATTGTTTGCTGGAAATATTCGGCTTTTTCAACTTTGTAAAGTATAATTTTTGCAAATACATAGCAAATGCATTACAAATGCGTAACAAGACAGATTTTGGAAAGACAGTTTTGAAAGACAGACAAATGCAAGACAGTTTTTGGATTATTCTACATCAATCTTTTACCAATTTCAAAAAATTCAAAAATAAATTTTTTTTTTAAATTTTTTTTAAAAATTTTGAATACAGATAATTATATGTTTCCTTTAAAAAAAAATATATGCACTAATCGGTTGCAAGAACATATTTATAAATTTTCACTAAAGTGATTCAGTACCTAATTAAAAGATTTTAGGATGCCTATTTTATTATCTTTGCATAAAACTCTGCCGTCTCGTGAAACAAATTTACAAATAGATTCTGAACATTATATTACTAAACTGTTATTGTTTCTGTTTTTTTTTTCTTTTCAAATAAAGTACACTTTCATTAAACTTTCTCATATTGAAGGAATTGTATGATTTCTTATTACGAAATCTTTTCAGATATTGAGTTCATCGTAACTGAAATAAAGGAAATGGCACCAAATATCACCCATCAATATACTTTCAACTTTCTATTTTAAAAGTTTTGAAAAGAAAGCAGGAGATTTCGAAAAGTATTTAGGCGTAAAGAATTTAAAACGTTTAAAAGTTCTTGAAAATCACAATGATGATTTTTTCTTCTTCCTTTTTAATTAAAGAAAATAAAGGTTTATATATATATATATATATATATATATATATATATATATATATATATATATATATATATATATATACCATGAACTATAATAATTAAAGACAATCTACTTTGGCCCAACT